>CM040128.1:138242088-139445081 GCA_022559845.1 Amorphophallus konjac | reverse complement strand
CCCTCAGTGCCTGGATAAGAGGAAGGTCGAGCCGGAAGGGCTCGATCCTAAGGAAAGCTCCAAAGCCCATGGCGTCCACACGCGCCCTCTGGAAATCCGACAGCCCACGGTATGCTGCCACCACCAAGGACCAGCTGATCCGGCCCTTCATCACGCCCTACAAACCACAAAACCAACAAAGAACACATCAGCATCATGAACAGTCATAAACAATAACACTGTATATATACTACTTATTCTTTTATTTTTACTTTTTAAAAAAAATATTTATATTTTCTTGTGGAGGCGTCCAGGCCCCTGGACGCCTCCTCTTTTTTTCCTTTATTTTTGTTTTTTTTAGAAAAAAGAAAAACAAAGCCAAAACAAGAAAAATATATTAAAAATATATATATTATAATGGAGGCGTCCTGGAGCCAGGACGCCTCCTTATTTTTATTACTTTTCGTAAATAAATAAATAACCAAAAATAAAAAGAAAACGTGGAGGCGTCCAGGCCCTTGGACGCCTCCTTCTCTCACTACCCGCCTTTCTCTCACAGCCTCTCGCACACCCGTTTTAGCCTATTGAACCACAAAGTGAGAATTCCGAGGTACTTACCGGGTCGTGATCGTCCTCTCCCGCGTCACCAGCATCCGCAGCGGCCTCCGCGGCCAGGAGAGGCACCTCTATCTCCTCCCCCGCAGCAACCTCCTCTGCTGCGGCCTCCTCGGCATCATCCCTCAACCTCCTCGCACGACGAGCCAGTCATTTCCGCTTCTCTGGACCCTGACTCGATCCTCCTCGCTCCATTGGGACTAAGAATGGGTCGTTTGGAGTGGCTGGACGGTCGGAATGAACAGTATAAGTGAACAGGGGGGAGCCCCCCCCTATATATAGAATGACCTGTCATTGGGGCGTCTAGGCGCCTGGACGCCCCCACAATTTTTATTTTTTTTCAAAAATTCAAAAACATAGGGGCGTCCAGGCGTCTGGACGCCCCCAAAAATAAAATAAATAAATAAAATATATATATATATATAAAATAAAAGAAAAATCAAAATAGGGGCGTCCAAGACCCTGGACGCCCCCAAAAATAAATTGTCAAAAAAAATAATAATAATAAAATAATAAAATAAAATTAGGGGCGTCCAGGCCCCTGGACGCCCCCATAATAAAAAATTTTCAAAAAAAAAAATATATTTATATAAGAATATGTCTATAATCCAAACAAAATAAAAAATACAAAGAAAAAGAAAAACCATAAAAAAAAGATAATAATTAAGGGGACGGGGGTCCGAAACATCCAAATGCCAAATTTTATTCCATCAGAAAAGCAGAGTGAACTACATCAGGGGTTTAGGCACCTTAGGGCTTAACTTCCCCAGTTCGGTTACATAAGCCCTCCACGGCTCGCATTCTTCCACCACGTGCGCTAACGCCTTTCCCGCAACACTTGTCTTCCAGGGTGCTTTAATGGCCTTCGCTTCCTTCGCGTCCGCTTCAGTGCCCAACTCCCTCTTCTTCAAAGGAACGATGCCAGTCGGTGGCGGGAACGAATGGCGTGGGATGCCAATCTGCAGGCAGCACCGATGCGCGTTGTAAAGAACAAACTCGGTCGCGCCGATCAATTGAAGATCAACTTCGGGAGAAGGCCTCATGAGGAGATCAAGCGAAAGCAAACATGCCGGTGTGCAAGTAAAGAAGCCTTGTGTCACGGTGCGGAAGTGAGACCGCCAGTCTTCACGTTTCTTCAGCCACGGAACGCGGTTCACTACAGTACCACCGAAGCCTAACACGTCGGCTATGTGGTGAAGCGGGCTTTGTTGGAAGAGCTTCGAAGCGGTTGGCATTCCCTCGCGGTGGTCGAATTTGAAATGCAAATCCAGCCAGCAATTTAAGACAAGTGCACAACCAAATGGAGGCTTACCCATGCTCGAGGCAGTAAGGCCACTATACAGGTAGGCGAGGACAGCGGGTCCCACCCTCTTTCCACGCCAAATCCCGCAGATAGCACTCAGTTGGTCTTCCTCCACTATGTTGTCGGTATAAGGAAACAAGAGAGCACCCGCCAGACAGATAGTGAACCCCTTCATGATTCCCTCCAAATAGTCATCGTCTGGTGACCCTCTCAGGGCGTTCATGACCCACTCCGCAAGCTTTTGGAGATCGATCCCCTTCTGAGTACAGACCTTTCTAACTGCGTCGGGCGGCATGAAGCTTCCAATGACACTTTCAGAAGTACCCCGTGTCAGCATCCGCATAGCCTTCACCTTCCCGTCACTCTTGAATTTCTTCAAACCAAGCAGAAGTTCCACCTCCTCGAGGAGGATGGTCACCTCGAAGGTCGGGAAGATAAAAGTGTGGGTCTGGGGATGCCAGACCTCCACTAGCGCGCCCATAGCCGCCCAGTCCATACGAATCTTCTCGTAATGCTTGGCGTGAATAAGGAGCCCCTGCAGATGCCACTTCGAGAGTATGGCCCTCATGCCAATGGAGATATTGGAAGTCAGCTTTGAAAGCCATGGCAGCTTGGAAAACTTCCTCGGGCCTGGGAAGAGTGGATATGGCTGGGAGAGGAAAGAAGAAGAAATGAAGGAAGTAAGAAGAAGGTTCACGTGCAGAAATTTGAAAAGAGTCGGCTTACCATATGCGACATGATCATCCCACTCAGATGACCCTCGAGGTCGGAAAGTCGCCTAATCTCGCTGCTAGGCTTGCTCCTCTTCATAACGCGGGAAGACTCTCCTTCCATCCTGAAATCTCTAAATTCTCCTCTCCTTCCTCTCCTGAGCTTCCAAAACCCACCTTGGTGCATTTGAATGAGCTAGCCTAAGGGGAGTTCTTATAGGAAGGGGAGGGTGCTACAAGACAGAACATGTCACATCAGTGGTCATTGTCAAGATTTTGTCTGGATCTCCTTTGAACTGTGGTGCGATTCTGCTACCTTTTGATGTTGCTAACCTTTGCTGGCCTGTGCAGGTTTTACTAACGGACGTCTTTGTCCTATCTCCTGTCCCACCTTTCATTGGTTGGTCCCACCATGTCATGCATCATAGTATATGATACCTACGCTACTAGAACATGTCAAGGACCTTGCGGCCCGAACGAATCTGGGATTGGAGTTCCCCTTCAACAAAAACGGTGATGATCCCGGAAGAGTTTGGGTTGTACGGATAGGCCGTCAATTTGTGATAGAATGGGGACGACGGTTCCGTTCAGTGAGTTGGTGCGTGGATAAACGGGCCCCAGCCCAGTATCAGCTCACCGGATCGGTATCCTGACCCGTTCTTCACAAGTTAACAATATTATCCTTGGCTATTTTCTATTTTAGTTTGTTTTGAATTTTTCTTTAAACCCGGCATGCATTCATATAGGACTTGATTTATTACGGAAGATCATTCAAGTGATTCGATTGTGAAAGCCATTGTGTTTCAATTCCCACAAATATGAGATATTCCACTCCGAATGAAATACCGAGTTTCCTAGAGACGGCCCCGACGCTGCTCTTCCAAAGGAGACCCTTGTTTGGACAGACCCTCAGATATTCCTTTACCTTTTTGACCCACCTTGGCCACAGCACTTCCACATTGGCTGGTAACCGCTCCCCAAAGGTGAAACCTCTAGTTTATAACCCAGGTACTTCCACACCGAGAAGTTGGTCCCTTTTTGTTTCGTGCCTAAGCGCACATCTCACCCTCCCTTATTTGATCTCCGTCCAAGCAATCACCAATATTTGAAAGACCTTCTTCAAGGTCGCCTCATTGAAACTCCAGGAAAGATTCCAAACAGTAACGTCAAAAGCGTGTCTCATCACACCTTGGCATCGACTTATCAGTCCGCTCCCACTCCATTTCACTCCACTTCGATACCATTCCACTACGTATCGCTCCCTTGCAAAGCAGACGCCAAGGCGGGGCAGCTGTAGACACGCCATTCCTGACGTCTCCTGAGAAAGTTTCATATTACTATACAACGCCCCGCGACGGCTGACGCGTTTTGAATCACTTGAGTGCTTCCTTTTCTTGAGTCTTCTTTCGCCCTTTTCGGCATCCGGAATCGTCTCGTCACGGCATTCGGGCGACATCAACACCAGTCGAACGCATCGAGAGGTTCCGGAATCAAGAAGGGGGTCTACCGGGCGACCGCCGACGCCTGATCCAAGGACCCGGGTGGGTCTTAATGGGGGCGTCCAAGCCCCTGGACGCCCCCATTCTTTTCTCTTATTTTATTCTTTTCTCAGGGCCCAAAACCAAATAAAAAATATAAAAAAATATATATAAATTAATGGAGGCGTCCAGGCCCCTGGACGCCTCCATAAAAAACAAAAATAATAAAAAATGTTTGTAAAATGCCAGTTGGCATAAAATAAAAAAATAAATAAATAAAAATATACATTAATGGAGGCGTCCAGGCCCCTGGACGCCTCCATAAAAACAAATCTAAAAAAATCAAAATGCCAGCCCTGGCATAAAAGACAAAAAATAATATATATATATATATATTGGAGACGTCCATGCCCCTGGACGCCTGCATAAAAACCCTCACGGGCGCCGGCCACCGAACGACGGTTTGTCGTGGGTGAAAAAAATCCAAAATATAGAGACGTCCGGTCAGATGGACGCGCCCATTTCTGAATCACGAGGCGCCGCTCACAAAACCACGCGTTGTGCCGAACCGCGTGCGGCCGTCGTCGGTTTTCGGTGGACCTGCTTGAGGCGTCCGGGACCCTGGACGCCTCCACAAAAGTATTCCAAAAAAATCAATAAAAATAGAATAAAATATTATTTCGGCCCTGATGGAGGTGTCCAGGGTCCTGGACGCCTCCACCTTCCGGAGCTCTATAAATAGAGGCCCACCCCCTCAGTTCTAGGGGAGCTAAGCAGTGATCCGATAGGCTGCCGGAGCCCAGAGGCTACGGAGTCATTTTTCTAACCCGTGGGGTCTTTTGTAGGTGGAGGTTCTGCCGGCTTCTCAGGTGCCCACGCTCGCGAGAGGAAGGTCGTCTTCATCCACCGCGCTTCTACGTCGTCCCCACGCTGCCGGAGCTCCGCCGAATTTCACCACCGGCACATCCAATAAGCCAACTCTTTCCTTTTCTTCGTAGTTCTTTTGCATTCATCATCTCGCATCCATCATCTCATTTTCCTCCTACTCGAGTCCGAGAGGGGTTTAAAAGATAACACCAACCAGGTGTGTGTCTTCCCGTTATTTCGTCATTTTTATTGCAAGGATATGAATACTACACATTCATCTTTCTAAGCCACTTCTCATTTGTTTGTCGTTGTTTTGCAAGGGTAGCCGAGGAAAGCCCTCTCCGTCGGTCGGTCGGAAGGAGAGGAAGAAGCAACCCGCCATCTCCCGCTCTTGAGGTAGGCGCGATCACTTTCTTATTTTGGGGTCTTTCGGCCCCTGGCGATCACATCTTTTCATCGAGGCCGCGGCGAGTCACTTCCCCAATGGCCGTTTAAATTTCTGTTCTCATATTCTCTTTATATCCTGTTATATTTCGTTCATATCATCGAGGCCGCGGCGAGTCACTTCCCCAATGGCCGTTTAAATTTCCGTTCTTACATTCTCTCTATATTCTGTTATATTCTGCTCATATCATCGAGGCCGCAGCGAGTCACTTCCCCATTGGCCGTTTAAATTTCCGTTCTTACATTCTCTCTATATTCTGTTATATTCTGCTCATATCATCGAGGCCGCGGCGAGTCACTTCCCCAATGGCCGTTTAAATTTTCGTTCTTATACTCTCTCTATATTCTGTTATATTCTGCTCATATTCTCGAGGCCGCGGCGAGTCACTTCCCCAATGGCCGTTTAAATCTCTATTCTTATATTCTCTTTTATATTCTGCTATATTCTACTCATATTCTCGAGGCCGCGGCGAGTCACTTCCCCAATGGCCGTTTCAATTCTTGTTATTTAATTTCTGCACCATTCCCATCCCCCCGAGGTCGCGGCGAGTCACTTCCCGCTATGGCCGTTTGAACCCCATATCTTGCTATATTATACTTGTCCCGCTCGCCCCGCCGGAGCAATCTCCCGTGGTGGCCCCTTCTCTCTCTTCTCTCAACTCTGTGTTGCAGCAAACAGCAAAACAAACAAAAAGAGGAGCCCGCGCGCTCTCCGCATCCTCTTCCCCGCTCCATCGAACTCCGAACCGCGTGACGTCGCTTACACTAGGCCCACCAAAGTCTACATGACAGCATTGCATGATAAGTCAACATATGGTTGCCCCGACCCTCCTAATTCCATCAAAGTCTTCTTGGCATCAAAGCATGATTGGTCTACTTTTGGTTGCCTAGGTCCACCCATCACCCCTAGAATGTCAGCATTCACAAAATTGCATGAAAACCTTAGCAAGCACATCAGCAAAAAGAATGAGACTTATAAAAGGTAGGCCGACTCTCATCGACGTCACCAAGAATTCCACGTGGGTGACTTTGTGATGGTGAGGATAGAGAGACTCTCCCCAGGAGCTGTCTCAAAATTGAGGTCTCGTGGGGCTGGTCCCTTCCAGGTTCTGAGACGCCTTGGCACTAATACCTATGAGTTAGATCTTCCCAAGGAGTATGGAGTGAGTCCCACATTCAATGTAGCCGACCTAGTGCCATATAAGAGGCCCACGGTGGTACCCAGTGAGAATATTGAGCCTATTCCTCCTGTTGAGAGAGCACCCACCCGTGAGGAGAGATCACCAGCCAAGAGAGCCCAGCGTGAGCGCATTGAACGAATATTGGATGAACATGTCACTATCACCAGGAGCAAGGTGAATGAGCGCTACCTCGTCGGGTGGATGGATCGGTCTTTTCCGGAAGACTTGAGGGTAGCATCACTTCTACACCCTCCGAGGAGGGAAGGACTCTTACTCGACGGAGTCGAGTTCTCCGCACCCCAGGATTATGATGGGGGCATCTCTCGCCCTTCATATTTTTAAAACCCCGGTTGCTCGCTAGCATGGTTCCAATGTGTCCGTCACATTTTCCTTAGTCAATTCATGTAATTTTCATATTTTCTTTGAGTCATAATTATGTAATTATCCTTTTATTTGAGTCTTGTACCTAGGTTAATGAGTCATTTACCTAGGATTAAGTGTCATTAGGTTGATAGATTAGTTTATGGGCCCAATTCATTGGGCTAGGCCCAAGGGCGCCCCCCCTTCCCTTGGTTACTTGTCATTGTTGCAAGAGTCATGGACTTTTTGTAAAATGTGGGTTACCTATATATAGGACCCCATTCCCCCCATTTGAAATCAATGAAAGAATATTTGAATTTTTTAGTGTCTAACTTAAATCTTCTTCTTTTGGTGAGAAGCCAATTGAGTGGGTGAGAAGCCCCTATCCCCCCCCTCTCTCTCTACCCCTCTATCTAGAAAGCCATTTTCTCTCTCCTCCACTTTCTCTCTCCTCCCCTCCCAACCACCTTTCTCTCTCTTCCCCCCTCCAATAAATCATCCCCAACTCCCCATCACCCCACCTCAACTCCACCCCAGCCCCAAGGGAGATTCCACCACTCCCCACTCCACCCTCCAACCACCAACCACCCACTCCCCTTCCCCAAGCCTCACTCTCATCTCCCAAGGGAGAATTCCCCATCTCCAAAGCCCCCTTTACCTTACCCACACACCTCTTCCCATCCCCAAGACCAAAAATTAATCCCACCTTTAAACCCATTTTCAAATACCCTTTCCCTCTACCTCCCAACACCAAATTCGCAGCTCCTCCTCCCACCACCTGTTAGACCCCATTCCAGACCTCATTCCTCCCCTCCCACACCTTGGAACACCCCCTCCTAGACCCCCTTGCAGCCAGGGTTCTCCCCACACTCAACCACTCCCACTTCCCCTCCCATATACCCCATTTTCCCCCCATCATCTTCAACCTATAGTTCTCAGTTCGCAGGCAGCAAAAGAGTTCCCAGTTGCAGAGGCTGCCACGTCTTCACCTGGAAGCTTCAGAGGGCATACCATATACCGATGGAATCGCCATCCAGCCTACTTCGTAACAGAGGTGGTCTCATCATGTTCTAAGTTCGGGGCCATCCTGAGCAGTCGTTCTTCCCCGACTTCGCATCTCCTCCCTGAAGAGAAACCTGAAGCTGACTCCTGAAGCTACCATGACCACTCTCTTGAAGATCTGGAGGTGAGGCTTGGACGGGAGCTTCTTCGACAAGTCTACTTCCAGAATCAAGAAGCGGAGCTCTATTTGGCGCCCGGAATCAAGAGTTCTCATTTTCTTCCTCCTGGTGTGCGGTTCTGCTTCCTATCATTCTGCTCCGACCCCCCCTCATTGTTCGAGTTCTACCGGTCTACTCCGACAACGTTTGGCATCCCCATTGGTCTCGCTTAGAAGAGGATTCATGGACGATTCCAACGACTCTGACGGTGCCTGATTCTGATCTCTGGAGCACTTGTATCAACCTCTGCTTCCTGCTGTTGTGAACCTGAAGCAGTCTAAACTAAAGACCTGCCACCCTGTTCGAGCCTCTACCCCAACCAGCACCGGTCACCAAAGAAATCAACAAAATTCAGGCATCATCCCGACCCAGATACAAAGAATTTCCAACTTGTTTCGTCATCAACAAAAATCTGGAGTGGTCGCAGCATCAAGATATCCAACTGTCTTTCCTGAAGCACAGGAAGCGGATAGAATCGGCATCGATTTCCTTGTTAGCTTCTAGCTCGGTTTCGCCCCTCCCCGCTTGGCCGGCTGAAGGCCCCTCCCTGTGTGGAGATAGTTTTGGATGTAATAACAATTTGTCCCCACCCCAAGATCCCCATCCTGCGAGAGGTGTAGTGATGTAACACTTTAAACAGGTCAAGCTTCTCCTGCGCGGCGTGTGGGGAACCCACGCCTCCCCGCTCGCCCAAGTCTCCGAGCGGGACCGGTTTCTTCAAATCGGTCGAGTAAGTGCTCCAACCTAGCTCTAAATTTGTGCTTTTTCTTTCAATATTAGTTCATAGTTCTGCTGGCCGTGAGAGTGAGGGCTCGATCCTTAAGCTCCATTGCTTCAAGCGATCACCGTGGGGAGAGGAGTGTACTCGTACCCTTGGCACAACGTTGGCTCCCTTGAATTGGGCAGCCCTACCCTTAGGGGAACATCCTTGGCCTTGCTGGCCCTCTACCAGCAAGGGCCCAGCCCACACATCCTCCACTTGGCATTGCCAAGTTACCCCGGGTCTTGGTGAGCATCGGGTGAGCGGTCGCCGTTATCGGTCCGTTTTGAATGCCAATTGTGCTTGCTTGGTAAGTCCTAGGTTGTGTCACATCAAGGACTCTGAGAATTGTTGGAACCAAGGATCTGAGTGTGAAGGGATGTGCATCCTTTGCACCATGACAGTAGCTGACGACCTTTCGCCGAGAATTGGGAGAGAATATGCTAGAGAAGCTAGAGCATTGGATAGAATGTTTTGTGCCCTAGGATTGTGCACTAGGGCTAGCTTCCTAAACTGCCAGACTACATTGCTGACCAAGTCTTGGTAGGGCTTCAGCTTTGGGTCTCGAGTTTAATACTTGCTGAGAGACTATCGGAGTATAAGTTGGGAATCTTCGATGATCCGGAGCTCCTTAACTCTAAGTGCCAGTGCCATCTTTAAGCCCATAAGGAGTGCCTCATATTCGGCTACGTTATTCGTGGCAGGGAAGGTTAATTGACAAGCACGTGGAATGATAACACCTTCCGGAGATTGGAGGATAGCTCTAATTCTACAACCCTTGGTATTGAGTGCACCGTCGAAGTAAAGAATCCATGAAGGTTCACCATCGATGATGGCTCCTAACTCTTCATTCGGGAAACTTTCATCAAGGGGGGAAAATGTGGGAAGCGGATGGTGACCAAGGTGCTCGGCAATGGCGTGCCCCTTGACCGCCTTCTGACTGACATAGGTGATGTCAAATTGATTTAGAAAACTTTGCCATCTAACCAAGCGATCAGTCAATGTAGGCTTTTCCAGCAAGTATTAATTGGGTCCATTCACGCCAAGAGCTTTACTTCATGTGCTAGAAAATAATGTTTCAACTTTTGGGCGACCCAGACGACAGCCGCGCAAGTCTTTTCCATGGCAGTGTACTTTTTCTCAGCTTCATTGAACAATTTGGACAAATAGTAGACTGCACGTTCCCTTTTCGCATCATCATATTGGGCCAAAACTGCCCCAACGGATTCTTCTGTGGTGGACACATAGAGCAGTAGAGGCCGACCCGGGACCGGGGGTGCCAGAACGGGAGAATTTTGGAGATAACTCTTCAGGTCATCAAAGGCTTTTTGACACTTATCATTCCATTCAAACTTAGCCTCTCCTTTCAACATGTCATAAAAGCGCTTGCATCATTGAGAAATGAATCTCCTAATAAATTACAAACGCCCGATCAGACCTCGGACTTCCTTGATGTTCTTGGGCGGAGGCATTTTTGCAATGGCCTTGGCTATGTTAGGGTCAATCTCAATTCTCCTTTTACTGACTATGAACCCTAAAAGCTTGCCTGAAGAAACCCCGAACACACACTTCTTGGGGTTCATTTTGAGTTGGTGCTCACGAGACCGTTGGAGAACTACGCGAAGGACCTCTGCATGGCCTTAACCAGAATGTCATCCACATATACTTCCATATGAATGTGCATCATTTCATGGAAGATGGCCATCATTTCCCTTTGATATGTTGCCCCTGCATTCTTAAGTCCAAAGGGCATGACGACATAGCAATAGGTCCCCCACTGAGTGGTAAAAGAAGTCTTCTCCTGGTCTTCCTCTGCTAGGCGGATCTAGTTGTACCCCGAGAAGTCATCCATAAAGGACAACATCTCATAGCCGACGGTGTTACCTACCAGGACATCGATGTGTGGAAGAGGAAAATCATCCTTTGGGCAAGCATGCTTGAGGTCATGGAAATCTATGCAGACACGGACCCTACAATCCTTCTTCATAATAGGGAGGATATTCGCTACCAATTACGGATACAAGACTACTTGATGAACTTGGCCTTATGGAGCTTGTCAACTTCCTCTTTGACCTTGAGTGCGAGCTTCGAGTGAAGTTGTCTTAATTTCTATTTGACATCTCGAGCGTTGGGCTTTAGAACCAAATGATGTTCTACTAACAATGAATCTAAACATGCCATGTCCTCGTAGGACCAAGCAAAGGCATCGAGGAATTTCCTAAGAATTACCACAAGACAAGCCTCTTCTTCACTCTTCAAATTGGCACTTATCAAGATCATTTTCAGGTTATCCTTGTTGCCGAGATTAATTTCCTTGGTGGATTCATCAATGGAAATATTGGGTTCATCAAATCTCTTTGTTCCGTCGATGAAAGAAGCTATGGGATCAGCGCAATCCTCTAGCGACTCTTCTTCTTCTCCAGCATCATCATCTTCTTCTAGTACATAGACTCCTAGGCCATCGTCTAAGGGAGATCCTTCTAGTTCAAATGCTCGTAGGGGAATGGGAGTAGATGTGAATTCGAAGACCTGGCATAACTGCGCACACTTTTTGGCTAGCTGGCTGAGGTAACGCGCGGGAACCTAATAGACCCTAGATTGCTTGAAAGGAAAGGATGCTATGTACAGACCCTAACTTGAGATAGACTCTACCCTACTATGTACAAGAGGAGTTGTGGAGGAGGGTTCAAGGTGGAAAGTGTCAGCCCTTGGCTGAGGGATCCATGTTCCAAGGATGTTGTTTCTTCAATAGTGAATGGGCAAACAACATGGGTTGGTTGATCTGCGACAGGATAAGTAAGGAGTGGAGAGAATGGTGGATGAAACCGAAAGCAGATGAGACAAACAGGAGAAGGCCTTTCTAAAGCGAGAAATGTGCCTATAAGAGAGGCACCATCGGGAAGCTTATGTAAGTGGAACAAGGAAAGAAGCCTGAAGTCCTCCTCGGGGGGATAATTGGGAGGGATTTCTTCCTGGAGATGCATCGGCCCTTGAACAAAGCGATCATAAACCAGACCTTTAGCCTGGGTGGTCTTGGATGCCTTCTCGGCTGAGTAGCCTAAACCTCTGTGGCTTTTGGAGACCTTGAGTCTCGTCCTGCGGGTGGGACCTTGCTCGTGTTGACCTAGGCCTCTACCCATAGTAAAGCCCATCTTGGCCATCATCTCCCATCCTTTGCCGAATGGGATGTTGGAATGTGTGATTGGCTGAGGAAGAGTAGGAGAACTTGATGGACATAGGGCGGAGGGCCCTACAGCACATGCTATGGAGAGAATTGGCTTCTTGCCTTTATCCGGAATGGTCATGAAGGGGATCTGTTCGGAAGTGATGGCGTTGAGAGTCTCCACTAACGGGATAGTCTTGATTTTGATCACCCTACCATTGTAAGGAAATTTAAAGTATTGATGGGCTGAAGACGGGATCACTAGGGTTTGCTCGATCCACGGTCGTCCTAAGATGGCCTTGTATGCGGGATCAACATTGAGGACGAAGAAGTCTGACAACATGACCACGGGACCTAAACCAAGTTGCAAGGTCACTTTACCTTTTACGCACTGCTTTGAATTGTCGTATGTCGAGATTATGGTGCACACCTCTTCTAGATTCTCTTCTTGCAGACCAATCTTTTGGATTGTTTTCATGGGACAAACATTAATTGAAGCACCCGTGTCGATGAGGGTGGAGTCAACCTTGACTCCGTTGAGAGTGACTGTTAGGCACAGAGGGAGTGATCTACTTTTTGGTGGAGAAAGATCTTTATCCGAGAATGAAATGGAGGGCCCATGAGTGAGGTCCATGATAGCATCAGTCACGCCACTTGCCGGAAGGTCCTCGTTGACCATGATCTTTTGGAGAAATTGGAGCAAAGTGGATTGATGTGAAGGGGACTTCTTGATGAGTTCCAAAATGGAGACCTTAGCTTGTGTCATGTCCAGGTGTTGGAGAATGTCATACTCCGTAGGAGGAACTTGAGAATTGACCCCTTCTTCAGGCTGGGATTGCCTTTGAGATTGGGGGATTATGCGATTGCGGAGAGTGATGTTCACTGAAGCTTCTTTTCGTTCTTCCGACTCCAAAGGTTTAGGACGGATTAATTGCAAGGGAGTGGAAGCTCCGAAGATGAATAAGAGAGAAGTTGACTTCTGAACGGGTACAGTAGGAGTAGGAGGAGAGACCAGTTTGGGCTGAGGAGGCCGCAGGATGATCAAAGGGTGCTCTTGCCCTGACTGAGCATTCACAGAGATTGTGGGCTCTTGGCGCGTTGGCTGAGGAGGAGTGATCAAGGTAAGAGGACCTTGAGTAGCAGCCGAGGATTGGCTAGGAGGTGAGATTAAAGTCCAGGGCTGGGGCTCTTGAGAGAACATGTTGATGTCAGTCCACGGCTCACTGGGTTCAACTTCTAATTTCCCGTACCATCCAGGAAAACCTTCGATACTCTACATTTGCGTCCTCTTGAGCACACGGGGATCCATCCCGTTCACGATATTCACTTGCCCATTCTGCCTTGAGCTTGAGGGATCCTTAGTTGGTTGATGAGCAGGTAATGGATTTTGCACAATGCCGAGGTCCCGGTTGGGTTTCTTGAGATTGGCAATGGCTAGCTTAACATCGGACCAATTGATTCTCTCCTCGTCATTCATGTTGTATACCCAGTCCCGGAATTGGAAGCAATTGAAAATGTCATGCCCAGGGGCTCGATGATACGGACAATACCTGGAGGTATCGACATTGGGGTGGACACAATCCCTTTGAGGGGGAAGCCGGATGGCTTGAGTGACATGAGGGTGAAGAATATGTCACCCAAAGTTTTAGGCAACGGGGGATAAGAAGCCCTTTTAGGTCCGATGCGGTTGTAATTCTGAGGTGGAGGGACATTGAAATATGGCCTTGGGTTACCCAACCCCTAAGTAGGACTAGCTGGATTAGGATGTGGAGCTTGACGATTATTGGGCCTAAAGGGAGGACCAACTGTAATACCCCAAAATTTTATGTAAAGTATTTTAAAATTTTTTTAGAAATTTTCAGATTTTCTAAAGATTTTTCTAGAAATAAATAGATTATTAAATAAAATTAGTTTAATTAAAGCCAAATATTAAGGCCTTATAAAGAAGCCCAAAGGACCTAAACCCAAGCCCACAAGATTTGGCCCATCTTCTAGAAGCCTAAATTTGTGTATTTAGGAATTTAGAGGATAAAGTACTATTTATCAGATAATTAAATGGATAAATCATAAAAGAGTTTGAATAGTTCGAAATTCGGCACCCAACATTGAAAACGGTCTATCGGGTGACCGCAAGGGACAAGAAACGTTCCCAACTGGACCGCTACCAAGAGTCTAATCGCGAGCAGTTTGATCACGTGAAAAACTCTAATTTTTTTAGGCCAAATCCTTGGAGATCGAAGCAATCTATTAGCTAGAATGCTCTAGGAAAGATTAAGATCGAATTGATGACCTAATTAGGACTCTTGGGTCGTCCAAATCCTTCAAACCCTAGCTAACCCTATAAATAGACCTTAAGTCTTACCTGCACGACCCTTACATTTGGCTCGCGTGGAACTAAGGTTAAGAGGCCAAATTAGAGGTAAGTTCTTTAGAAGAATTTGTTTATGATAGTAAGGTCTAACTTCCCTCTGAATTTCACATTAGGAGATCAAGCCATCAGGGAGAACAAGACTTCCAAAGACGCTTGTTCGGTGCAAGAAACCTAGGAGACTGTGCGACTGGGCTTGATTGATCAACGAATTAGAAGCCATAAACGAGGTAATTATATAGGGCTTATTTAGAACTATTTGTTCCTTTTAGCACCATCTTCTTACCCTCAAAGTTTAGTGGTCATAGGTGAAGAGGATCAAAAGTTAGAAGGCCACGAAGTTACTGATCCAGTTCAGGACAAACATAAATTAGGGTTAAGTTCCAGCCTAAAATTCGAGGTTCAGAGCTCTGTCTAAAGGTAGGTTATCTCCTGATTGGCTCAAACTCGAAGTTAGGAATAAAATCCCTCTACTTCTAGTCATTTTCATGAATTATACGTAGAGAATTTGATGTTTTTATTGTGACTGTGCAAACTAGTTTATTTTGCATGCATGAGCCTAGCCCTTTAATGAACAAGATATAATTCTTACCTAAATTACATTTTCCTATGCATATTCTTGGCCCAATATTCTTCTAGCATGCTTTACTACATGTTTTGTATCGTTTCCATGCATAACATGACCTAGATTAGTATTTAGTTCTATTTCTTTATAGCTTCTGTCTGAAGACAGAAGGCAGTCTTACAGGAACCGCAAAGGTAATCAAGCGGCCATTTAAAAGACCGTTTATATATTTTCATGCGGTTTATCGCGTGACCGTTTTTACCTTTGTAACGGCCGGTTCATGACCGTTTTATGCCAGTCCGAACTTAATATGATTTCTTATGTTATTTACATCATATTCATAATTCTATTATGTTTTAATGTAAGCATGTTTTAACCTTATTTTTCATAAATGTGTAATTTTATGCTAAAGTTATACTTTTGTAAATAAATAATTTTCCACATTGTGGTCATATTTCATGTAGTATTAATATGGTGGTTGTTTCCGTTGGTTTGATCGTTCACCCTCATCTCATAATCTTTCATAAGTACATGGCGTATACTCTGGTGTCCGACCATTAGGTACACATTGCACTTATAGGCACATTTCTTGGACTTGTGAACCTCTCCGTCGGATGTTCCTTCTGTTGGACTAGGGGATCATGTTTAATGGGGGTAGGTGGGAGAGTGGTGGTTGGGAAGGGAGGAGAGAGAAAATTTTCAAAATTGGGTGTGGAGGAGAGAGAAAGGGGAGTGAAAGAGAGAGATTAAGAGAGGGATGGGTGGGATTCTCTCCCTAAGGCTTCTCACCTCACTAATGGATTCACTCAACCATAAAAATAAAGATAGAACTCACAAAATGGCAATGGCTAGCTTAACATCGGACCAATTGATTCTCTCCTCGTCATTCATGTTGTATACCCAGTCCCGGAATTGGAAGCAATTGAAAATGTCATGCCCAGGGGCTCTATGATATAGACAATACGTGGAGGTATCGACATTGGGGTGGACACAATCCCTTTGAGGGGGAAGCCGGATGGCTTGAGAAGACATGAGGGTGAAGAATATGTCACCCAAAGTTTTAGGCAACGGGGGATAAGAAGCCCTTTTAGGTCCGATGCGGTTGTAATTCTGAGGTGGAGGGACATTGGAATATGGCCTTGGGTTACCCAACCCCTAAGTAGGACTAGCTGGATTAGGATGTGGAGCTTGACGATTATTGGGCCTAAAGGGAGGACCAACTGTAATACCCCAAAATTTTATGTAAAGTATTTTAAAAATTTTTTAGAAATTTTCAGATTTTCTAAAGATTTTTCTAGAAATAAATAGATTATTAAATAAAATTAGTTTAATTAAAGCCAAATATTAAGGCCTTATAAAGAAGCCCAAAGGAACTAAACCCAAGCCCACAAGATTTGGCCCATCTTCTAGAAGCCTAAATTTGTGTATTTAGGAATTTAGAGGATAAAGTACTATTTATCGGATAATTAAATGGATAAATCATAAAAGAGTTTGAATAGTTTGAAATTCGGCACCCAACATTGAAAACGGTCTATCGAGTGACCGCAAGGGACAAGAAACGTTCCCAATTGACCGCTACCAAGAGTCTAATCGCGAGCAGTTTGATTGCGTGAAAAACTCTAATTTTTTTAGGCCAAATCCTTGGAGATCGAAGCAATCTATTAGCTAGAATGCTCTAGGAAAGATTAAGATCGAATTGATGACCTAATTAGGACTCTTGGGTCATCCAAATCCTTCAAACCCTAGCTAACCCTATAAATAGACCTTAAGTCTTACCTGCGCGACCCTTACATTTGGCTCGCGTGGAACTAAGGTTAAGAGGCCAAATTAGAGGTAAGTTCTTTAGAAGAATTTATTTATGATAGTAAGGTCTAACTTCCCTCCGAATTTCACATTAGGAGATCAAGCCATCAGGGAGAACAAGGCTTCCAAAGACGCTTGTTCGGTGCAAGAAACCCAGGAGAGTGTGTGACTAGGCTTGATTGATCAACGAATTAGAAGCCATAAACGAGGTAATTATATAGGGCTTATTTAGAACTATTTGTTCCTTTTAGCACCATCTTCTTACCCTCAAAGTTTAGTGGTCATAGGTGAAGAGGATCAAAAGTTAGAAGGCCACGAAGTTACTGATCCAGTTCAGGACAAACATAAATTAGGGTTAAGTTCCAACCCAAAATTCAAGGTTCAGAGCTCTGTCTAAAGGTAGGTTATCTCATGATTGGCTCAAACTCGAAGTTAGGAATAAAATCCCTCTACTTCTAGTCGTTTTCATGCATTATACGTAGAGAATTTGATGTTTTTATTGTGACTGTGCAAACTAGTTTATTTTGCATGCATGAGCCTAGCCCTTTAATGAACAAGATATAATTCTTACCTAAATTACATTTTCCTATGCATATTCTTGGCCCAATATTCTTCTAGCATGCTTTACTACATGTTTTGTATCCTTTCCATGCATAACATGACCTAGATTAGCATTTAGTTCTATTTCTTTATAGCTTCTGTCTGAAGACAGAAGGCAGTGTTACAGGAACCGCAAAGGTAATCAAGCGGCCATTTAAAAGACCGTTTATATATTTTCATGCGGTTTATCGCGTGACCGTTTTTACCTTTCTAACGGTCGGTTCATTACCGTTTTATGCCAGTCCGAACTTAATATGATTTCTTATGTTATTTACATTATATTCATAATTCCATTATGTTTTAATGTAAGCATGTTTTGACCATATTTTTCATAAATGTGTAATTTTATGCTAAAGTTATACTTTTGTAAATAAATAATTTTCCACATTGTGGTCATATTTCATGTAGTATTAATATGGTGGTTGTTTCCGTTGGTTTGATCGTTCACCCTCATCTCATAATCTTTCATAAGTACATGGCGTATACTCTGGTGTCCGACCATTAGGTACACATTGCACTTATAGGCACATTTCTTGGACTTGTGAACCTCTCCGTCGGATATTCCTTCTGTTGGACTAGGGGATCATGTTTAATGGGGGTAGGTGGGAGAGTGGTGGTTGGGAAGGGAGGAGAGAGAAAATTTTCAAAATTGGGTGTGGAGGAGAGAGAAAGGGGAGTGAAAGAGAGAGATTAAGAGAGGGATGGGTGGGATTCTCTCCTTAAGACTTCTCACCTCACTAATGGATTCACTCCACCATAAAAATAAAGATATAACTCACAAAATGGCAATGGCTAGCTTAACATCGGACCAATTGATTCTCTCCTCGTCATTCATGTTGTATACCCAGTCCCGGAATTGGAAGCAATTGAAAATGTCATGCACATGGGCTCGATGATATAGACAATACCTGGAGGTATCGACATTGGGGTGGACACAATCCCTTTGAGGGGGAAGCCGGATGGCTTGAGAAGACATGAGGGTGAAGAATATGTCACCCAAAGTTTTAGGCAACGGGGGATAAGAAGCCCTTTTAGGTCCGATGCGGTTGTAATTCTGAGGTGGAGGGACATTGGAATATGGCCTTGGGTTACCCAACCCCTAAGTAGGACTAGCTGGATTAGGATGTGGAGCTTGACGATTATTGGGCCTAAAGGGAGGACCAACTGTAATACCCCAAAATTTTATGTAAAGTATTTTAAAATTTTTTTAGAAATTTTCAGATTTTCTAAAGATATTTCTAGAAATAAATAGATTATTAAATAAAATTAGTTTAATTAAAGCCAAATATTAAGGCCTTATAAAGAAGCCCAAAGGACCTAAACCCAAGCCCACAAGATTTGGCCCATCTTCTAGAAGCCTAAATTTGTGTATTTAGGAATTTAGAGGATAAAGTACTATTTATCGGATAATTAAATGGATAAATCATAAAAGAGTTTGAATAGTTCGAAATTCGGCACCCAACATTGAAAACGGTCTATCGGGTGACCGCAAGGGACAAGAAACGTTCCCAACTGGACCGCTACCAAGAGTCTAATCGCGAGCAGTTTGATCGCGTGAAAAACTCTAATTTTTTTAGGCCAAATCCTTGGAGATCGAAGCAATCTATTAGCTAGAATGCTCTAGGAAAGATTAAGATCGAATTGATGACCTAATTAGGACTCTTGGGTCGTCCAAATCCTTCAAACCATAGCTAACCCTATAAATAGACCTTAAGTCTTACCTGCGCGACCCTTACATTTGGCTCACGTGGAACTAAGGTTAAGAGGCCAAATTAGAGGTAATTTCTTTAGAAGAATTTGTTTATGATAGTAAGGTCTAACTTCCCTCCGAATTTCACATTAAGAGATCAAGCCATCAGGGAGAACAAGGCTTCCAAAGATGCTTGTTCGGTGCAAGAAACCCAGGAGACTGTGTGACTAGGCTTGATTGATCAACGAATTAGAAGCCATAAACGAGGTAATTATATAGGGCTTATTTAGAACTATTTGTTCCTTTTAGCACCATCTTCTTACCCTCAAAGTTTAGTGGTCATAGGTGAAGAGGATCAAAAGTTAGAAGGCCACGAAGTTACTGATCCAGTTCAGGACAAACACAAATTAGGGTTAAGTTCCAGCCCAAAATTCAAGGTTCAGAGCTCTGTCTAAAGGTAGGTTATCTCATGATTGGCTCAAACTCGAAGTTAGGAATAAAATCCCTCTACTTCTAGTCGTTTTCATGCATTATACGTAGAGAATTTGATGTTTTTATTGTGACTGTGCAAACTAGTTTATTTTGCATGCATGAGCCTAGCCCTTTAATGAACAAGATATAATTTTTACCTAAATTACATTTTCCTATGCATATTCTTGGCCCAATATTCTTCTAGCATGCTTTACTACATGTTTTGTATCCTTTCCATGCATAACATGACCTAGATTAGCATTTAGTTCTATTTCTTTATAGCTTCTGTCTGAAGACAGAAGGCAGTGTTACAGGAACCGCAAAGGTAATCAAGCGGCCATTTAAAAGACCGTTTATATATTTTCATGCGGTTTATCGCGTGACCGTTTTTACCTTTCTAACGGTCGGTTCATGACCGTTTTATGCCAGTCCGAACTTAATATGATTTCTTATCTTATTTACATTATATTCATAATTCCATTATGTTTTAATGTAAGCATGTTTTAACCTTATTTTTCATAAATGTGTAATTTTATGCTAAAGTTATACTTTTGTAAATAAATAATTTTCCACATTGTGGTCATATTTCATGTAGTATTAATATGGTGGTTGTTTCCGTTGGTTTGATCGTTCACCCTCATCTCATAATCTTTCATAAGTACATGGCGTATACTCTGGTGTCCGACCATTAGGTACACATTGCACTTATAGGCACATTTCTTGGACTTGTGAACCTCTCCGTCGGATATTCCTTCTGTTGGACTAGGGGATCATGTTTAATGGGGGTAGGTGGGAGAGTGGTGGTTGGGAAGGGAGGAGAGAGAAAATTTTCAAAATTGGGTGTGGAGGAGAGAGAAAGGGGAGTGAAAGAGAGAGATTAAGAGAGGGATGGGTGGGATTCTCTCCCTAAGGCTTCTCACCTCACTAATGGATTCACTCCACCATAAAAATAAAGATAGAACTCACAAAATGGCAATGGCTAGCTTAACATCGGACCAATTGATTCTCTCCTCGTCATTCATGTTGTATACCCAGTCCCGGAATTGGAAGCAATTGAAAATGTCATGCACATGGGCTCGATGATATAGACAATACCTGGAGGTATCGACATTGGGGTGGACACAATCCCTTTGAGGGGGAAGCCGGATGGCTTGAGAAGACATGAGGGTGAAGAATATGTCACCCAAAGTTTTAGGCAACGGGGGATAAGATGCCCTTTTAGGTCCGATGCGGTTGTAATTCTGAGGTGGAGGGACATTGGAATATGGCCTTGGGTTACCCAACCCCTAAGTAGGACTAGCTGGATTAGGATGTGGAGCTTGACGATTATTGGGCCTAAAGGGAGGACCAACTGTAATACCCCAAAATTTTATGTAAAGTATTTTAAAATTTTTTTAGAAATTTTCAGATTTTCTAAAGATTTTTCTAGAAATAAATAGATTATTAAATAAAATTAGTTTAATTAAAGCCAAATATTAAGGCCTTATAAAGAAGCCCAAAGGACCTAAACCCAAGCCCACAAGATTTGGCCCATCTTCTAGAAGCCTAAATTTGTGTATTTAGGAATTTAGAGGATAAAGTACTATTTATCGGATAATTAAATGGATAAATCATAAAAGAGTTTGAATAGTTCGAAATTCGGCACCCAACATTGAAAACGGTCTATCGGGTGACCGCAAGGGACAAGAAACGTTCCCAACTGGACCGCTACCAAGAGTCTAATCGCGAGCAGTTTGATCGCGTGAAAAACTCTAATTTTTTTAGGCCAAATCCTTGGAGATCGAAGCAATCTATTAGCTAGAATGCTCTAGGAAAGATTAAGATCGAATTGATGACCTAATTAGGACTCTTGGGTCGTCCAAATCCTTCAAACCCTAGCTAACCCTATAAATAGACCTTAAGTCTTACCTGTGCGACCCTTACATTTGGCTCACGTGGAACTAAGGTTAAGAGGCCAAATTAGAGGTAATTTCTTTAGAAGAATTTGTTTATGATAGTAAGGTCTAACTTCCCTCCGAATTTCACATTAAGAGATCAAGCCATCAGGGAGAACAAGGCTTCCAAAGATGCTTGTTCGGTGCAAGAAACCCAGGAGACTGTGTGACTAGGCTTGATTGATCAACGACTTAGAAGCCCTAAACGAGGTAATTATATAGGGCTTATTTAGAACTATTTGTTCCTTTTAGCACCATCTTCTTACCCTCAAAGTTTAGTGGTCATAGGTGAAGGGGATCAAAAGTTCGAAGGCCACGAAGTTACTGATCCAGTTCAGGACAAACACAAATTAGGGTTAAGTTCCAACCCAAAATTCAAGGTTCAGAGCTCTGTCTAAAGGTAGGTTATCTCATGATTGGCTCAAACTCGAAGTTAGGAATAAAATCCCTCTACTTCTAGTCGTTTTCATGCATTATACGTAGAGAATTTGATGTTTTTATTGTGACTGTGCAAACTAGTTTATTTTGCATGCATGAGCCTAGCCCTTTAATGAACAAGATATAATTCTTACCTAAATTACATTTTCCTATGCATATTCTTGGCCCAATATTCTTCTAGCATGCTTTACTACATGTTTTGTATCCTTTCCATGCATAACATGACCTAGATTAGCATTTAGTTCTATTTCTTTATAGCTTCTGTCTGAAGACAGAAGGCAGTGTTACAGGAACCGCAAAGGTAATCAAGCGGCCATTTAAAAGACCGTTTATATATTTTCATGCGGTTTATCACGTGACCGTTTTTACCTTTGTAATGGCCGGTTCATGACCGTTTTATGCCAGTCCGAACTTAATATGATTTCTTATGTTATTTACATTATATTCATAATTCCATTATGTTTTAATGTAAGCATGTTTTAACCTTATTTTTCATAAATGTGTAATTTTATGCTAAAGTTATACTTTTGTAAATAAATAATTTTCCACATTGTGGTCATATTTCATGTAGTATTAATATGGTGGTTGTTACCGTTGGTTTGATCGTTCACCCTCATCTCACAATCTTTCATAAGTACATGGCGTATACTCTGGTGTCCGACCATTAGGTACACATTGCACTTATAGGCACATTTCTTGGACTTGTGAACCTCTCCGTCGGATATTCCTTTTGTTGGACTAGGGGATCATGTTTAATGGGGGTAGGTGGGAGAGTGGTGGTTGGGAAGGGAGGAGAGAGAAAATTTTTAAAATTGGGTGTGGAGGAGAGAGAAAGGGGAGTGAAAGAGAGAGATTAAGAGAGGGATGGGTGGGATTCTCTCCCTAAGACTTCTCACCTCACTAATGGATTCACTCCACCATAAAAATAAAGATAGAACTCACAAAATGGCAATGGCTAGCTTAACATCGGACTAATTGATTCTCTCCTCGTCATTCATGTTGTATACCCAGTCCCGAAATTGGAAGCAATTGAAAATGTCATGCACAGGGGCTCGATGATATAGACAATACCTGGAGGTATCGACATTGGGGTGGACACAATCCCTTTGAGGGGGAAGCCGGATCGCTTGAGAAGACATGAGGGTGAAGAATATGTCACCCAAAGTTTTAGGCAACGGGGGATAAGAAGCCCTTTTAGGTCTGATGCGGTTGTAATTCTGAGGTGGAGGGACATTGGAATATGGCCTTGGGTTACCCAACCCCTAAGTAGGACTAGCTGGATTAGGATGTGGAGCTTGATGATTATTGGGCCTAAAGGGAGGACCAACTGTAATACCCCAAAATTTTATGTAAAGTATTTTAAAATTTTTTTAGAAATTTTCTGATTTTCTAAAGCTTTTTCTAGAAATAAATAGATTATTAAATAAAATTAGTTTAATTAAAGCCAACTATTAAGGCCTTATAAAGAAGCCCAAAGGACCTAAACCCAAGCCCACAAGATTTGGCCCATCTTCTAGAAGCCTAAATTTGTGTATTTAGGAATTTAGAGGATAAAGTACTATTTATCGGAAAATTAAATGGATAAATCATAAAAGAGTTTGAATAGTTCGAAATTCGGCACCCAACATTGAAAACGGTCTATCGGGTGACCGCAAGGGACAAGAAACGTTCCCAACTGGACCGCTACCAAGAGTCTAATCGCGAGCAGTTTGATCGCGTGAAAAACTCTAATTTTTTTAGGCCAAATCCTTGGAGATCGAAGCAATCTATTAGCTAGAATGCTCTAGGAAAGATTAAGATCGAATTGATGACCTAATTAGGACTCTTGGGTCGTCCAAATCCTTCAAACCCTAGCTAACCCTTTAAATCGACCTTAAGTCTTACCTGCGCAACCCTTACATTTGGCTCACGTGGAACTAAGGTTAAGAGGCCAAATTAGAGGTAAGTTCTTTAGAAGAATTTGTTTATGATAGTAAGGTCTCACTTCCCTCCGAATTTCACATTAGAAGATGAAGCCATCAGGGAGAACAAGGCTTCCAAAGACGCTTGTCCGGTGCAAGAAACCCAGGAGACTGTGCGACTGGGCTTGATTGATCAACGAATTAGAAGCCATAAACGAGGTAATTATATAGGGCTTATTTAGAACTATTTGTTCCTTTTAGCACCATCTTCTTACCCTCAAAGTTTAGTGGTCATAGGTGAAGAGGATCAAAAGTTCGAAGGCCACGAAGTTACTGATCCAGTTCAGGACAAACATAAATTAGGGTTAAGTTCCAACCCAAAATTCAAGGTTCAGAGCTCTGTCTAAAGGTAGGTTATCTCATGATTGGCTCAAACTCGAAGTTAGGAATAAAATCCCTCTACTTCTAGTCGTTTTCATGCATTATACGTAGAGAATTTGATGTTTTTATTGTGACTGTGCAAACTAGTTTATTTTGCATGCATGAGCCTAGCCCTTTAATGAACAAGATATAATTTTTACCTAAATTACATTTTCCTATGCATATTCTTGGCCCAATATTCTTCTAGCATGCTTTACTACATGTTTTGTATCGTTTCCATGCATAACATGACCTAGATTAGCATTTAGTTCTATTTCTTTATAGCTTCTGTCTGAAGACAGAAGGCAGTCTTACAAGAACCGCAAAGGTAATCAAGCGGCCATTTAAAAGACCGTTTATATATTTTCATGCGGTTTATCGCATGACCGTTTTTACCTTTCTAACCGCCGGTTCATGACCGTTTTATGCCAGTCCAAACTTAATATGATTTCTTATGTTATTTACATTATATTCATAATTCCATTATGTTTTAATGTAAGCATGTTTTAACCTTATTTTTCATAAATGTGTAATTTTATGCTAAAGTTATACTTTTGTAAATAAATAATTTTCCACATTGTGGTCATATTTCATGTAGTATTAATATGGTGGTTGTTACCGTTGGTTTGATCGTTCACCCTCATCTCATAATCTTTCATAAGTACATGGCGTATACTCTGGTGTCCGACCATTAGGTACACATTGCACTTATAGGCACATTTCTTGGACTTGTGAACCTCTCCGTCGGATATTCCTTCCGTTGGACTAGGGGATCATGTTTAATGGGGGTAGGTGGGAGAGTGGTGGTTGGGAAGGGAGGAGAGAGAAAATTTTCAAAATTGGGTGTGGAGGAGAGAGAAAGGGGAGTGAAAGAGAGAGATTAAGAGAGGGATGGGTGGGATTCTCTCCCTAAGGCTTCTCACCTCACTAATGAATTCACTGCACCATAAAAATAAAGATAGAACTCACAAAATGGCAATGGCTAGCTTAACATCGGACCAATTGATTCTCTCCTCGTCATTCATGTTGTATACCCAGTCTCGGAATTGGAAGCAATTGAAAATGTCATGCACAGGGGCTCGATGATATAGACAATACCTGGAGGTATCGACATTGGGGTGGACACAATCCCTTTGAGGGGGAAGCCGGATGGCTTGAGAAGACATGAGGGTGAAGAATATGTCACCCAAAGTTTTAGGCAACGGGGGATAAGAAGCCCTTTTAGGTCCGATGCGGTTGTAATTCTGAGGTGGAGGGACATTGGAATATGGCCTTGGGTTACCCAACCCCTAAGTAGGACTAGCTGGATTAGGATGTGGAGCTTGATGATTATTGGGCCTAAAGGGAGGACCAACTGTAATACCCCAAAATTTTATGTAAAGTATTTTAAAATTTTTTTAGAAATTTTCAGATTTTCTAAAAAATTTTCTAGAAATAAATAGATTATTAAATAAATTTAGTTTAATTAAAGCCAATTATTAAGGCCTTATAAAGAAGCCCAAAGGACCTAAACCCAAGCCCACAAGATTTGGCCCATCTTCTAGAAGCCTAAATTTGTGTATTTAGGAATTTAGAGGATAAAGTACTATTTATCTGAAAATTAAATGGATAAATCATAAAAGAGTTTGAATAGTTCGAAATTCAGCACCCAACATTGAAAACGGTCTATCGGGTGACCGCAAGGGACAAGAAACGTTCCCAACTGGACCGCTACCAAGAGTCTAATCGCGAGCTGTTTGATCGCGTGAAAAACTCTAATTTTTTTAGGCCAAATCCTTGGAGATCGAAGCAATCTATTAGCTAGAATGCTCTAAGAAAGATTAAGATTGAATTGATGACCTAATTAGGACTCTTGGGTCGTCCAAATCCTTCAAACCCTAGCTAACCCTATAAATCGACCTTAAGTCTTACCTGCGCAACCCTTACATTTGGCTCACGTGGAACTAAGGTTAAGAGGCCAAATTAGAGGTAAGTTCTTTAGAAGAATTTGTTTATGATAGTAAGGTCTCACTTCCCTCCGAATTTCACATTAGGAGATGAAGCCATCAGGGAGAACAAGGCTTCCAAAGACGCTTGTTCGGTGCAAGAAACCCAGGAGACTGTGCGACTGGGCTTGATTGATCAATGAATTAGAAGCCATAAACGAGGTAATTATATAGGGCTTATTTAGAACTATTTGTTCCTTTTAGCACCATCTTCTTACCCTCAAAGTTTAGTGGTCATAGGTGAAGAGGATCAAAAGTTAGAAGGCCACGAAGTTACTGATCCAGTTCAGGACAAACATAAATTAGGGTTAAGTTACAGCCCAAAATTCGAGGTTCAGAGCTCTGTCTAAAGGTAGGTTATCTCATGATTGGCTCAAACTCGAAGTTAGGAATAAAATCCCTCTACTTCTAGTCGTTTTCATGCATTATACGTAGAGAATTTGATGTTTTTATTGTGACTGTGCAAACTAGTTTATTTTGCATGCATGAGCCTAGCCCTTTAATGAACAAGATATAATTTTTACCTAAATTACATTTTCCTATGCATATTCTTGGCCCAATATTCTTCTAGCATGCTTTACTACATGTTTTGTATCGTTTCCATGCATAACATGACCTAGATTAGCATTTAGTTCTATTTCTTTATAGCTTCTGTCTGAAGACAGAAGGCAGTCTTACAAGAACCGCAAAGGTAATCAAGCGGCCATTTAAAAGACCGTTTATATATTTTCATGCGGTTTATCGCATGACCGTTTTTACCTTTCTAACCGCCGGTTCATGACCGTTTTATGCCAGTCCAAACTTAATATGATTTCTTATGTTATTTACATTATATTCATAATTCCATTATGTTTTAATGTAAGCATGTTTTAACCTTATTTTTCATAAATGTGTAATTTTATGCTAAAGTTATACTTTTGTAAATAAATAATTTTCCACATCGTGGTCATATTTCATGTAGTATTAATATGGTGGTTGTTACCGTTGGTTTGATCGTTCACCCTCATCTCATAATCTTTCATAAGTACATGGTGTATACTCTGGTGTCCGACCATTAGGTACACATTGCACTTATAGGCACATTTCTTGGACTTGTGAACCTCTCCGTCGGATATTCCTTCCGTTGGACTAGGGGATCATGTTTCAAGCCCTCTGTAAGACTCCGCGAGCCTGGGATTCCCACTAGGACGTTGAGCTGGTTGTACCCTTAAAAGTCCAAACTATCTAGAAAGCACTCATGTGATCGGTGTTTTACTTTCTTTACCCTAGCTAATTGCGGCCTATAGGAGACCATTACTGTTACTTAGCAGTCTTACCATGACTGTCTTCGTCAGAAAACGGCCCCCTTGAGACCGTTATGGTGCCAGAAGTCATTAAGTGTCGACTTTCCTTTCATTCTGGTTGACACAGTAAATGTGGCCTTCACTGGACCGTTAGCATTGATTTAGCGGCCTGAATGTGACCGCTTTTATGATGAAACGGCCCAGTAAATGACCGTTTATTTCTGTCTGGTTCATAACCCGAGGTTTGACCTAGGGGTTATCTAAATTTCTATTCTTGGATGATCTTAGGATTATCTGGATTCTAAACCTATGTGTAACAAGTTAATGTTCAATTATGGAATTTAATTAATGTACTGTTATGCTGTCGGAATGACGCCGTAGCATAATGTTCTCTTAACTCTTCTTTGGAATCTTATATCATTTTTTTGAGCGTTCTATACCTTGGTTACTTGGTCATGAAACCTTTTGTTTTGAAATTGAAATTATTGGCCGAAATTATTGTTATCTCGTGGAATTAGCTTGATCTGTAACTTGAAGATGCAAGAGTGGGCACGGACTGTGTCTAAGGGCTCGACACTAGCCCCCACGGCCGATGGCTGGAAACTTCCTGAAAATCATGAGGTACGATGAATACTGGCATTATAGTGCGTCGGGAGTACCTTTTTTATAGACAAGTGAAAATACCACAAGGCTCAAAATGGAAATTACATGCTTGTTAATGATTTTCTAGTACATACCTTTACAATGTTGTGTAAGTACTTTTTTGATACATGATCGTACTTTCTTGTTTATGAAAGGCCAAATTTACATCTACGTGATTAAATCTTTCTTGTTCATATACTCGACCATGTCTAATTGTTCAATTATCTTATGGCCCTATATTCTTGGTTATTTTGGTTTATGACGTATGATTTATTGCATTCTCATTTTTATCTTAATTCTGGAGCTAAAGCATTAATCACTTAAATATTGCCTTCATGTTGATACGAAAATACCTACTGGGCACATGTGCTCATACCTATTCTCTTGTCTTTTCAGGAAATACTAGTGAATCGAATTCGGGTTATACAAGTAGCAGGTCCGAGAGCGATTGATGGTCTATCAGAATGAGAGAAGCCCTAGTTATCAAGTGTCTAGTCAAGTCAGATTGTAATTTTTGATTTATTGAGTCATGATATAAGGTTTCCAAATATTAATGGTCTTGTGTACTTTTTATTATGATTATGAAATAAAGTTGGAATTTTGAGAAATTACTAGTGCAATTACTTTTATGTGATTATTTTGCGCTCTGATTTTTCTTGCTTGCGAGAGGCTTACCATGTCGACTGTTCACGTTCCCGAAATTCCTTCTGTTATATTAAAAGCTCGGGGCGTGACAGTTAGAGTGGTATCAGAGCATAGGTCTTAGGACTTACTTACGTCATAGGCTAAGTCCGAGGTTTAAGGACCCACTCCTATGAAACAAGGAAAGAAATTCCCCACCCAAGAGAGGAATTGGGTAGGACCCGGGATGAGATAGTAATTAGATATCATCTCTCAGATTAACCCCACTAATTCCATTAGAATTAACAAATCATTTCTTTTTATCAGGTACCTGATGTGACACAACCTAGGACCTAAATTGCAAGCATCCCAACGATTTGGTCATGTCACATAAGTGGACTCCCTCGCGTTGGCACACTCGGGTCCGTAGGTGGACCGGCGATGGGGTGAGGGCCCGAGGTTGGACCGGAGGTTTCCAAGGGTACGGCTGGCTTGGGGAGGACCCCTATGGGTAAGGGGTTGCCCAAATTCACGGGCGGTCAGCATGCCGAAGGCTTGGGTTGAATGATCACTCTTACAACTCACCCGCGGTCGCCACACAATTAAACGCTAATTCGGGTTCGGGCACTCTCTTAACGCCGACGGCACTAAGATGCAATACTAATTAAGCAAAGGAATCCAGCAAAGAGGTGTGTTTAGTGGCTCACCTGATCGGTGTGAAGACACCGATCCCGGCCGGAGACGAGGGCGAGCGAGGAAGCGTGGGCTTACCCGCACGCCGCGCCGGAGAAGCTTCAACCTGAAATTTCAGATTACATGCACTACACCCCATGCAAGGGGGGGACCTTGGGGAAGGGAAGCCAGTGACTACACTCAAACACTACCTCCACGCAGGGAGGGGCCTTCAGCCGGCCAAGCGGGGAGGGGAGAAACCAAGCTAGAAGTAAAGAACGGTAGCCAATGCCGATGCTGTCCACTCTCTGCGCTTCAGGATAGACAGTTGGTTCTCTAGACGCTGTGGACACTCCAGAATTTTTCCGATGACGAAACCACTTGGAGATTGCTCATAGCTGGGCCGGGATGATGTCTGAATTTTGCTAATTTCGTCGGACACCGGTGCTGGTCAAAGTAGGAGCTTGAACAGGGAAGCAGATTAACAGTTCTGACTATCTCAGGATCTTAGCAGAAGGAAGCAGAGGATGCCACGACCACTCACGAGCTCAGAATCAGGTGCCGCCAGATTCACTGGAACCTTTGACGAGTCCTCTTCGAAGCAAGACAGATGGGGAAGCCAAAGGTTGTTGGAGCAGGCAGGTAGACTCTGAACACTGTGGCAGGGTCGGTGCAGACTGAGTGGAAGCAAAACCGAGCACCCGAGGGAGAAAATTAATAACTTTCAGGTCCGGTTGCCGAATGGGGCTCTGCTTCTTGGCGATGTTAGAAGACTCATAGTAGAAGATGTTTGAAAAAGAACTCTCGATCCGATTCCCAACATGATCATCGCAGTCGAGCTTCCAATCCGGCTCTGGTCTCCTGCCAGGGGGATCTGTTCAGTTGTGGGAGAATGGCTCTCCTGGTCGATCTCGAACTCAGAATGGGACGGGATCACCGCCGTTGCGAAGATGACTGGGAGATGCTTCCGACGATGCCTCTTGATCTTTCAGAAACGTTCGGAGGAAGCCATGGTCGCCTCTGCAAACTGGCACTCTTCTGCAGATCTTCAGTTGAGAGCTGTAGGTTGAAGATGACGGGGGGAATGGGGTATATGGGAGGGGAAATGGGGGTGGATGAGTGTGGGGAAAGCCCAGGCTGTGAGGGGGTCTAGGAGGGGGTGTTCCAAGGTGGGGGAAGGGAAGAATGGGGTCTGGAAGGGGGTCTAACAGGTGGTGGGAGGAGGAGCTACGAATTTGGGAAGGTGGGTGAGAGAGAAAGGGTATTTGAAAATGGGTTTAAGGGTGGGATTAAATTTTGGTCTTGGGGGATGGGAAGAGATGTGTGGGGAAGGTAAAAGGGGGCTTGGGGAGTGGGAATTCTCCCTTGGGGGATGAGAGGGTGCTTGGGGAAGGGATGAGGTGGTTGGAGGGTGGCTTAGTGATTGGGGATGCTCCCTTGGGACTAGGGGGTGGAGTAATGGGATGTGTGGGGAAGGGGAGTGGCCTTTAATGGGGGTAGGTGGGAGAGTGGTGGTTGGGAAGGGAGGAGAGAGAAAATTTTCAAAATTGGGTGTGGAGGAGAGAGAAAGGGGAGTGAAAGAGAGAGATTAAGAGAGGGATGGGTGGGATTCTCTCCCTAAGGCTTCTCACCTCACTAATGGATTCACTCCACCATAAAAATAAAGATAGAACTCACAAAATAGTAAATTTTCATTCATTGATTCATTAGTTCAAAATGAGGGGAATGGGGTCCTATATATAGGCAACCCACATTTTACAAAAAGTCCCTGACATTTGACTCAATGATGAATAACCGAGGAAGGTGGGGGGGGCGCCCATGGGCCAGCCCAATGAATTGGGCCCAATAACAACCTAATCAATCCTAATGACACTCAAACTTAGGTAGATGACTCAATGACCTAGGTACTTGACTCAAATAAAAGGGAAATTACAATGACATGACTCAAATAAAATATGAAAATTACATGACTCGATTCAGAAAAATATGATGGACACAATGGAGCTATGCCGACGAGCAATCAAAGCTGTGGAAAAATGTGAAGGGCGAGAGATGCCCCCATCAGTACCCTATTCTTACAATGGATCACCGTGTTGATTGGGGTGGAATGCAACAAACTGTTGCGGGTCTCACCCAGGCACTTCACAATATGGCCCAAGCTGGCGCGAGGGCAGGTGCTGGTGATCTGCACCGCAACTTCCGAAGTTTAAATCCTCTACGATTTTCTGGTTCCTCCAACCCAGATGAAGCTGAGAACTGGATTGATGAAATGAACCACATATTCGAAGTCATGCAATGTGCCGACCAAGAGAAGGTTTGTCTTGCCACGTTCCTACTCAATAAAGATGCGCGTACGTAGTGGAAGTCTATTCCAACACCACCTGCAGACGCACCACACACTTGGGAGGGATTTCTTACGCTCTTCTGAGCAAAATATTTCTCCAAACATGTTAAGGATAGGAAGGCGGTGGAAATTCGCTTCCTTACGGCAAGGCATGAGGACGGTGGCAGAGTATCAGTTACAATTCTCTCGCCTAACACCTTATGCTCAACATTTAGTGAGCACGGATCTTCTGAAGACTAATCGTTTCATGGACGGGCTGCGACCCATTTTCATTCAACAACTCAGATCGCAAAATATTCGAACCTATGCAGAGATGGTCCAACGGGCCCATTTATGTGAAAGGACTTTGGAGAAGGTCGAGAAGCTCAAAGACAAAGGGGAGGAGCCAAGCCGAAAGTCTGATCGGCGAGGAAGAAGAGAGAAAAAAATTTAGCATCTCATACAACTCTCGGGACAACAAGAAGAGATCCCGGAACGGGAGTGGTAGTGGCTACCACAAGAACAAAAAGGTAAAGGAGGAAGACAAGCAAGTCATGGCGGCTTGCACGTTCTATGAGAAATTTGGCCATGCGGTCGAGGAATGCTGGAAGCATCTCAGCACTTATTTGCGATGTGGCAGCCGGGAGCACCGCATGCCAGATTGCCCCCTCATGAAGGATCAATCTTCCAGCGGTGGACGTAAGCGACATACTTAACTTAACGCCATTCTAGATGATGAAGAAGCACCCAAGGATGATGGGCTGATGGAAGGTACCATTCACATCTATTCCCATCCTGCATTCATGTTATTTGATATTGATGCTTCTTACTCCTTTATCTCTACTACCTTTGCAAAAACCTTGCCAGTTTCATTAGTTCCTCTACCTTCGGACCTAGCTATTACTACACCCTTAGGTCCTAGAACTAACCTTACAACTTACTACCCTGATAGGGAGGTAATTGTAGAAGGTCATAATCTTCCAGCAAACCTTGTATGACTTGACATGGAAGGCTATGATGCCATATTAGGAGTTGATTGGCTTGTAGACCATGATGCCTATATTAATTGTCACAACAGGATAATCTCTTTCCGGAAACTAGGTCTTCCGTGATTTTCCTTTCTTGGTGTCAAATATCGGAAACATCCTACCATTATTTCATCCCTTCACGCTTGCAAACTCATTTCGTAAGGATGTGAAGCTTTCCTTGCCTCCGTAGTAGTTACCAAGTCTATGGAAATTCAGATAGACAAAATCCCCGTACTGCAGGAGTTTCCTGATGTTTTTCCCTTCCGAGTTGCCTAGTTTACCGCCCGAAAGGGAGGATAACTTTACCATTGAACTCACACCAGAGCAGCACCTGTGTCAATAGCTCCTTACAGGATGTCCCCCATGGAGTTGAAATAATTAAAGAAGCAACATTAAGAACTGCTATAAAAAGGTTTCATTCGACCTATCACATCCCCTTCGAGTGCATCGGTCTTATTTGTCAAGAAGAAGGATAGTTCCCTCAGGTTATGCATCGACTACCGGCAGCTGAATCAACTTACTATCAAGAACAAATACCCACTGTCGCGTATCGATGAGCTATTTGATCAACTGTCTGGCGCAGAGTACTTCTCCAAGATTGACCTCAGGTCGGGCTATCATCAACTAAGGATCAAGGAGGAAGACATTTACAAGACTGCTTTCCGAAGTAGATATGGGCACTATGAATTCGTGGTAATGCCGTTCGGGTTAACTAATGTCCCGGCAGCATTTATGCAACTAATGAATAATGTGTTCCGGCCTTATCTTGACCAATTTGTGGTCATTTTTATTGATGATATCCTTATTTATTCTAAGACAAAGGAGGAACACGAGAACATCTAAGGGTTGCTTTGCGAACCTTACGAGAACAACAGCTCTATGCTAAGTTGAACAAATGTGAATTTTGTCTCAAGGAGGTTTCTTTTCTTGGCCACATTATTTCCAGAGAAGGCGTTGTTGTAGATCCTTCTAAAGTTGAAGCTGTTAGGAACTGGAGCCGACCGAACACTGTATCATAAGTTCAGAGTTTCATTGGCCTGACGGGTTACTATAGGCGATTTATCAAAAATTTCTCCAAGATCGCCGCTCCTTTAACAAGACTCACTAGGATGGAAAATCCTTTCGAGTGGATAAAGGAATATGAAGAGAATTTCTTGGTTCTGAAGGAACATCTCACTACGGCACCTGTACTGGCATTACCAGTTGAAGGTGGCAAATTTGAAGTTTATACTAATGCATCCGGTATTGGCCTAGGGTGCGTACTCATGCAAAATGGCATGGTGATTTGCTACACTTCAAGACAATTGAAGCGGCATGAGGAGAATTATCTTGTTCATGACCTGGAGCTGGCTGCTGTCATATTTGCCTTGAAGATTTGGCGTCATTATCTTTATAGGGAGAAATTTACTGTATATTCAGATCACAAGAGCCTAAAATATCTCTTTTCTCAAAAGGAGTTGAATATGAGGCAAAGGCGATGGCTGGAGTATCTCAAGGACTTTGATTTCAATATTCAATATCATCCAGGCAAGGTGAATGTTGTAGCTGATGCGCTCAGTAGAAAACCAGTAGGAAAGCTATCAAGTCTGAAAGGTATGATTACTCTTATATCTAAATTTGCTCAGTTGAATTTAGATGTTGATATGAAGAAAGAAGATTGCTTTATAGCCAATATCTGGACACAACCTACATTGATTGAAGATCTAGTCAAGTTATAAGAGAATGACCCAGTATTATTGGAGATTAAGGCTGATAGGGAGCAACGACCGGATTTATCTATTACAAAGGATGGAAGGTTATTGTTTCGAGGTCATATTTGTATTCCGGATCAGGCTGATACTAAGAAGATGATCTTAGAAGAAGCTCATAAGTCTAAATATACTATTCACCCTTGTGCTACGAAGATATATCAAGACCTTAAAAGAAATTATTGGTGGCCCAATATGAAGAGAGAGATAGCAGACTATGTATCATGTTACCTTACTTGTCAATAAATCAAGGCAGGACATCAAAAGTCTGCTGGAAAACTACATCCCTTGGAAATTCGGAATAGAAATGGGATAGTATAGGGATGGATTTTATCATGGGACTGCCTAAGTAAAGAGGTGGACATGATAGGATATAGGTGATCATAGACCGTCTAACAAAATCGGCTCATTTTCTACCTATTAAAAGCCGATGGTCTGTAGATATCTGGACTACTTTATATATAAAAGAGATTGTTAAATTACATGGTGTCCCTGTCACCATTATTTTTGATCGAGACCCTCGATTTACTTCACAATTCTGGAAAGGGCTACAATATTCTTTAGGAACCCTGTTGAATTTTAGCACTACGTTTCATCCACAAACTGATGGACAAACTGAGAGGACTAATCGGGTGGTGGAAGATATGTTAGGGGCATGTGTTATAGACTTTGGTGGAAGCTGGCACGACCATTTACCTCTAGTGGAATTTACCTACAACAATAGCTACCAAGCTAGCATTCAAATGGCACCGTTTGAGGCATTATATGGAAGAAGTTGCCACACACCTATATGCTGGAACGAGGTCGGTGAAAGATAAATTCTAGGCCCTGATCTTGTTTGAGATACAACCGACAAGGTAAAAGTGATAAGAGAAAGACTCAAGATGGCCCAAGATAGACAAAAGTCCTATGCTGATAACCGAAGACGACACTTGGAATTTTAGGTGGGAGATCATGTATTTCTCAAGGTTTCCCCTGGTCGTGGTATTCACAGGTTTGGTATTAAAGGCAAGCTTACGCCAAGATTCATTGGCCCTTTTGAAATTCTTGAAAGAGTGGGAGAAGTGGCGTATCGTCTAGCATTGCCTCTACAGCTGACAGGAGTTCATGATGTATTCCATGTTTCTATGTTAAGGAAATATGTCTATTATCCATTCCACATTATCTCTTATGATAATTTGGAGATTCAGAAAGATTTGACGTACGAACAAAAGCCTTACAAAATCATTGATCAAGAGGTACGTCAGCTTCAAAATAAAACCAATCCCATGGTAAAAAATTGGTGGAATAAAGGATCGGATCAAGATGCTACATGGGAAACGGAAGAAGCCATGCGCAGGAGATTTCCTGAGCTATTCAACTGTAAGTACACTCTCCATAAAAAGCCATATATTGAATTTGGGGATCAAATTCTCTTAAGTGGGGGAGGGTGTAATACCCCAAAATTTTATGTAAAGTATTTTAATTTTTTTTAGATTTTTTTTGATTTTCTAAAGATTTTTCTAGAAATAAATAGATTATTAAATGAAATTAGTTTAATTAAAGCCAAATATTGAGGCCTTATAAATAAGCCTAAAGGACATAAACCCAAGCCCACAAGATTTGGCCCATCTTCTAGAAGCCTAAATTTGTGTATTTACGGAATTTAGAGCATAAAATACTATTTATCAGATAATTAAATGGATAAATCATAAAAGAGTTTGAATAGTTCAAAATTCGGCGCCCAACATTGAAAACGGTCTATCGAGTGACCGCAAGGGGCAAGAAACGGTCCCAACTGGACCGCTACCAAGAGTCCGATCGCGAGCAGTTTGATCGCGTGAAAAACTCCAATTTTTTCAGGCCAAATCCTTGGAGATCGAAGCAATCTATTAGCTAGAATGCTCTAGGATAGATTAAGATCGAATTGATGACCTAATTAGGACTCTAGGGTCGTCCAAATCCTTCAAACCCTCGATAACCCTATAAATAGACCTTAAGTCTTACCTACGCGACCCTTACATTTGGCTCGCGTGGAATTAAGGTAAAGAGGCCGAGTTAGAGGTAAGTTCTTTAGAAGAATTTGTTTATGATAGTAAGGTCTAACTTCTCTCCGAATTTCACATTAGGGGATCAAGCCATCCGGGAGAACAAGGCTTCCAAAGACGCTGGTTCGGTGCAAGAAACCCAAGAGACTATGCAACCGGGCCAGATTGATCGACGAATTAGAAGCCATAAACATGGTAATTAGATAGGGGTTATTTAGAACTATTTCTTCATTTAGTACCATCTTCTTTCCCTCAAAGTTTCGTGGTCATAGGTGAAGAGGATCAAAAGTTAGGAAGGCCACGAAGTTGCTGATCCAGTTCAAGACAAACAGGAATTAGGGTTAAGTTCCAACCCAAAATTCAAGGTTTAGAGCTCTGTCTAGAGGTAGGTTATCTCATGATTGGCTCAAACTCGAAGTTAGACATAAAAGCTCTCTACTTCTAGTCATTTTCATGCATTATACGTAGAGAATTTGATGTTTTTATTGTGACTGCGCAAACTAGTTTATTTTGCATGCATGAGCCTAGCCCTTTAATGAACAAGATATAATTCTTACCTAAGTTACATTTTCCTATGCATATTCTTGGCCCAATATTCTTCTAGCATACTTTACTACATGTTTTGTATCGTTTCCATGCATAACATGACCTAGATTAGCATTTAGTTCTATTTCTTTATGACTTCTGTCTGAAGAAAGAAGGCGGTCTTACAGGAACCGCAAAGGTAATCAAGCGGCCATTTAAAAGACCGTTTATATATTTTCATGCGGTTTATCGTGTGACCATTTTTACCTTTCTGATGGCCGGTTCATGACCGTTTTATGCCAGTCCAAACTTAATATGATTTTTTATGTTATTTACATTATATTCATAATTCCATTATGTTTTAATGTAAGCATGTTTTAACCTTATTTTTCATAAATGTATAATTTTATGCTAAAGTTATACATTTGTAAATAAATAATTTTCCACACTCTGGTCATATTTCATGTAGTATTAATATGGTGGTTGTTATCGTTGGTTTGATCATTCACCCGCATCTCATAGTCTTTCATAAGTACATGGCGTATACTCCGGTGTGTGACTATTAGGTACACGTTGCACTTATAAGCACATTTCTTGGACTTGTGAACCTCTCCACCAGATATTCCTTCTGTCGGATTAGGGGATCATGTTTCAAGGCCTCCGTAAGACTCCGCGAGCTTGAGATTCCCACTAGGACGTCGAGCTGGTTGTACCCTTAAAAGCCCAAATTATCTAGAAAGCACTCACGTGACTGGTGTTTTACTTTCTATGCCTTGGACAATTGCGGCCTATAGGAGACCGTTACTGTTACTTAGCGGTCTTACCCTGACCGTCTTCGTCAGAAAATGGCCCCCTTAAGACCATTATGGTGCTAGAAGTCATCAAGTGTCGACTTTCCTTTCATTCTGGTTAACACAGTAAATGTAGCCTTCACTGGACCGTTAGCATTGATTTAGCGGCCTGAATGTGACCGCTTTTATGATGGAACGGCCCAGTAAATGACCGTTTATTTCTGTCTGGTTCATAACCCGAGGTTTGACCTAGGGGTTATCTAAATTTCTATTCTTGGATGATCTTAGGATTATCTGGATTCTAAACCTATGTGTAACAAGTTAATGTTCAATTATGGAATTTAATTAATGTACTGTTATGCTGTCGGAATGACGCCGTAGCATAATGTTCTCTTAACTCTTCTTTGAAATCTTATATCATTTTTTTGAGCATTCTATACCTTGGTTACTTGGTCATGAAACCTTTTGTTTTGAAATTGAAATTATTGGCCGAAATTATTGTTATCTCGTGGAATTAGCTTGATCTGTAACTTGAAGATGCAAGAGTGGGCACGGACTGTGTCCAAGGGCTCGACACTAGCCCCCACGGCCGATGGCGGGAAACTTGCTGAAAACCATGAGGTACGATGAATACTGGTGTCGCATTACGCCCGGAGTACTTTTTTTATAGACGAGTGAAAATACCACGAGGATCAAAATGGAAATTACATGGTTGTTAATGACTTTCTAGTACATACCTTTACAAGGTTGTGTAAGTACTTGCTGGATACATGCTCGTACTTTCTTATTCATGAAAGGCCAAATTTACATCTACGTGATTAAATATTACTTGTTCATATACTCGGCCATGTCTAATTGTTCAGTTATCCCATGGCTCTTTATTCTTGGTTATTTTGGTTTATGATGTACGATTTATTTCATTCTCATTTGTGTCTTAATTCTAGAGCTAAAGCATTAATCACTTAAATATTATCTTCATGTTGATACGAAGATACCTCCTGGGCACATGTGCTCATACCTATTCTCTTGTCTTTTCAGGAAATACTAGTGAATCAGATTCGGATTATGCAAGTAGCAGGCCCGAGAGCGATTGATGGTCTATCGGAATGAGAGAAGCCCTAGTTATCAAGTGTCTAGTCAAGTCAGATTGTAATTTTTGATTTATTGAGTCATATGATAGAAGGTTGTCAAATATTAATGGTCTTGTGTACTTTTTATTATGATTATGAAATAAAGTTGAAATTTTTAGAAATTACTGGTGCAGTTACTTTTATGTGATTATTATGCGCTCTGATTTTTCTTACTTGCGAGAGGCTTACCATGCCGGCTGTTCACGTTTCCAAAATTCCTTCGTTGTATTAAAAGCTCGGGACGTGACACCAACAGCATTGACTTGTTCATTCACCATGACACCTTCGGTGGTAGGAACAGCTAGGGCCTTTCGACCTTTTGCGCGAGATTCAAAGAAAGGTGGTAGGGTGGAATCCTTCATCTGGGCTTGGACAATTCGAGCTCGATTGTAAAGTTGAGGGAACGTGTGGAGCTCGCTAAGCATTAGGATAGCCCTAAGCTGTGGAGTAGCGTTATTCACCACCATGGTGACGGCCTGAGATTCAAGGATAGGGACCTCTGTCCTGGAAGCCATGATTCTCCAACGATTGGCAAAATGAATGAAGTCCTCATCGGGCTTCATCTTCTCCATGACCAAATCAAACAAAGTGGGAGCAATTGAGGACATGTGGCCAAAATGTGCGAGGAATCGCTCGAGACTATGTCAAAATTTAGGAGATCAACAGTTGGAAGTGAAGAGAACCAACGTAGGGCCTCGCCCTCAAGAGATTTTTGGAATAGATGGACCTACAGGACCCAATCATATAGCCATTGGTGGGAGTCCATAAGAAAACCCGAGAGATGATGGTGAGGGTCGGTGGTACCATCGTACCTCCTATACTTGGGAGCCTTGAAGCCTGGCAGAAAGTAAGCATTCGGAAGTTTACAATACTTCGCTAAGGAATGAGGACGTGAAGAGGGCATACTTTTGGCCACCACTTGCCTAATGTAGCTTTGGATTTCTTGCTTGAACGTAGGATCCACCCCCTTTGACGGAGTGACCGAGACTGGAGGAACCGGGGGTTGAGAAGTCCCTTGAGGAGCCATGAAATGGCTAGATTGATGTGGAATCTCCCGGGCGGGTCAGCTAGAAGACCCTTGGAAGGGAGTTTGGGCCTAAGGAGGTGTAAAATGAGGGGAAACATGAGGAGCGGCGGGAACTTTACCCCGTGAGGCCATCGTGACTAACTCCTCGGGAGCATAGCGAGATAGCACGTTGATCAACTCTTGATCTTCGTGCGATGACAAAGTGGGAGCCCTAGGGCAAATGTGATCATGTGCACTAGGGGATGATGCCAAATCGGCGTGGATGACCTCATTTGGCGAGGCTGAGAACATGCCTATAAAGGCGGGCTGTCCTCTATTTCAAATAGAGGATTGCCCCTAATCTCGGACTCATATTGAGGAGCGAGCTCCTCCTCATAGCCTGGATTGCTAAAAACTCTGTCCATTTCCGCCGGGCTTACTCGGTGTGAAAGGAGAGAGAGAGGGATGAAATGTGTATGTTAAGCACACATATCGTTCACAGTAATGCCCAAGATTTTTTTTTGATACTTTTTTTTTTTTCCTTTTTTTCATTTTTTCTTGTTTCTCTCGAGAGAAGAGAGAAAGGTAATAGTGTGAAGGGCTTTCTCCGAGGATCTTATTGAGAAGTCACTCAAACCCAAGGTTGACTACACGGGTCTGCAAAGGGTACAACCTGCCTGGTGAACGTGTGGGAATCCACGGTTCACGAGGACTTACGGAGGTTCTCGATTGAAACAAGCTGGTTACACCAGAGTGGGAATCCCCAAGTGAAGAGCTCAATTCAACAGGAGGGTGTTCCTATAATGTGTGATGCCGGCTCTTCCTAAGCCCACCCACGCATAGACCTGTAGAGAATATAAAACACGCCAATGCATGCAAGATGAACAACCTACAAACAAATTACAGAATAGAAAAATAGGAACGAACAGAAGGCGGCCAAGACAATGGCCGTTCAAGTGCCTGGGCAGCCAGGTTGATGGTCGCTCAGGCAAACTAGACGGCCAATATGCAGGCCATTTGAAGTGGGGTGGACGGCCAGAGACTGGGTCATCTACCTCTGTGGGCGGCCACCCTAGTGGCCGTTCACAGGTGGCCTGGGTGGCCACTGATTTGGACGCCTAGGGAAGTAGAAGGCCAGAGGTTTGGCTATTTTCTGAAAATTATGCAAACAGAGACTAACTAAAAATGTAGAAGAAAAACACATGAGCCTTCAGTCATTGGATTTTTGGCATCGGGACTTGGAGAGGGGGATTTATGTAGCCCATTCAAAGAGTAGCCCGACTAGGCCCGACAGGACCCAACGAGGCCAAGCTCGCCTAAGTGACAGCCCACAGGGCCCACTCAGGGAAGAAAGCCCAATAAAAAATTGCTCAGGACACAACCTTCCTAGGCCGGCCTCTAGGCTCGGAGGGCCCGAGTGTCGGTCAGGTCACAGGAAAGGTCCGGCCCAAGCCATATCTCCGCCCGGGAGAAGAAGGCATACGCCGACCCATCTGACCCATCCTCTTCCGAGCGAAGCCTATCGCCCGGTAGGGCTGGCCTCTCTGAGCTCGGAACGGCCGACGATTGCTTATCCTTTGCAGCCGTTAAGAGTCCACAGCAGGCAGGAATTCAGGAAGGCAAGGGACTTCTTCTTCCCCAAGGTGATAACGCTCCCACGATAAGGCAATAAAAGCCCACGATGAGGACGTAACCCCCACCTGAAACCCCTCGACTTATAGGACTCCAGGAGACGACGTACTATTTAAACCAAGGAGACCCTCCGACGAAGGTAAGGGCAATCATACGCTCAAAGCTCCTGAGCAAGAACCACTTCACCCTTTGGTGGAGAGGGATCTCGCGCACAAGCTCTCACCTCCCTTTATTGCTCCGGCCATAGCTCCACTGACTTAAGCATCGGAGGGTTTTCCCCAGGGTTTCCCCTGGGCCCCCTGATCTGTTTCCCTGTCTTGCAGCTCACTATTCGGTGATCCACCATCCACTCAGGACCAACACGAGATCACGCCTCTTCATTTGACGTCGCCTGTGGGAAACGTACAAAAAGCCAGTATGGTGCGAAGGAGCTCAGGGAGGAGGTCCGCTGGCGAAAGGGGAAAGGATGTGGTAGCGATAGGGGATGGCCCCTCTTGGGCCTCACAGAACCCTCCCTCTAACGCCAGTGCCCCCGCCGATGATCCACCACCCCCTCCTGCTGCAGTAGGGCTACCACCCAATGGTGGCGCCGAAGCCTTCCAGGCCCTCAACGTGAAACTGGATGTCCTCGTGGAACTCATGAGGGCCCAGGCGGCTAGGGATGGAAGGTACCACGCTCCGACAGGGAGCCCTCCCCGCGAACATATGTCCCAGCACACCGCGGAGGCCGCTTCACCCTCCGCAGCCAGCAGATCATCCGCAACCGGACGGGAGGTCCCTCGCATGCTCCACCTCCGGAGCAAGAGGCTTCCTCCACGCCGAGGAGAGGAAAATTGGGGGCGCGCCATCTGAACCTGGAGACTGATGTTCCCGGAGATTGCCAAGATGCTCCTTCCAGCCCCACGACGCGGCAGCAGCCGGAGTTATCCCTCCGACTACGAGATTTTAAGAGGCGATTCGCAGAACAGGAGCGCGCCCTCCGCGCCCTGCAAAAGACCTTATTTCTAGAGGACGAGGAGAAATCCCCATTCTCCGAGTACATCTTGAAGGCAGAGGTATCTCCCAGAACCTCCATCCCTACCTTCAAGCCATACGACGGCCAGGGCGACCCGGCCGATCATTACGACAGCTTCGACGCTCTGATGACCCTGCACAGAGCGTCCGACGCCATCAAGTGCCGAGCCTTCATGACCACCCTGGTCCAAGGCGCTCAAGCATGGTTCCGGGCCCTCGCCCCCGGATCCATCTGAGACTTCAAGCAATTTGGGCGAGTCTTCAAAGAGAGTTTCGCCGGAAGTGCCCCCCCAAGGTCGGTAGCGGGGCTCCTGGCCCTCAAACAGGCGCAAGGGGAAAGACTCCGGGCCTATATGCACCTATTTAAATCGGAAGCCCTGAGAATCCCCCGCCTGGACGTGGCCTCAGCCATAACCGCACTGACTGGGGGCACTCGGGACGAGAATCTCCACCGCAAACTTGTCCTCCACCCTCCCTCGACCCTTGCCGAGCTAGTGACTCTGGCATTGCACCACGCCGAGTGCGAAGAAGTGCTCAGCGCTTGCCGAGACGCAACCGGCCCGGGTCGGGAGGGGGACAAGAAGCGGGCTTCTGAGCCAAACTCAGGCCCGGGGAAAAAGAGAGACCGTGATGGGGAGCGCAAGCAGAAGTACGAGCGGTACACCCCACTAGCCGCACCGGTCTATGAGATATATGAAGACATCAAAGACTCGGGACTTCTCCGCCAACCCGAGCCGATGAGGTTGAAGAACCACAGCCGCGACAAGCATTGCTTATTCCACGGTGATCACGGGCACCACACCGGTGACTGCAACCAGCTCCAGGATGAGATCAAGTGCCTCATCCGTCTGGGTCACCTAGCTCGGTTCGCTGCCAAGCGTAAAGAAGATCGAGGCGCCACAGAGGATATTGACAACGCCCCCCGAGGGGTCCACATCAACGTCATCTCGGGAGGGACGGCATCAGGAGGCGACAGTAGCCGAGGAAGGAAGCGTCATGCCGAGCAGGCGAGCCGAGCCGTAGAGCCTCCCAAGGCCCCGCCAAGTGAGCCCCAGGTCATAGTCTTCTCCGACCAAGACCTGGAAGGGCTGAGCACCCCGCATGATGATGCCCTCGTGATCTCTGCTACGATAAACCATTGTAACGTAGATAGAGTTCTAGTTGACAATGGGAGTGCCCCTGATGTATTGTCTTATGAGTGTTTCCTTGAGATGGGGGAGGATCCATCCAAACTCCGCCCGGTCCGAACCCCCCTCTGCGGGTTTAATGGCCTGGCCACCTATCCCGAGGGAGCCCTAAGCCTGCCGGTTACCCTCAGCACCCTATCCAAAACCGTTACGGTCATGGTGGACTTCATAGTTATTAAAGGTATGATAGCGTACAACGCCATCTTCGGCCGGGGCATCCTCAGCCGAATAAAGGCCGTACCATCTACCTATCACCAAAAAATGAAGTTCCCCACCAAAAATGGGTTGGGGGAAGTCCGAGGTAACCAAGCCACAGCCAGAAGGTGCTACAATATCTCGGTAGAGGCCACAAGGCCGGACAGGAAGGACAAGGGCCCCCGGGGAGTCGAGGATAAAATCGCAACCACCGAGCCTGGTGGCGAATTATTGACGGTTTTCCTAAATGATGACCCGACCCTAGGAGTAAGGATCGGAGTCGACCTACCGCCCAAGGTTCAGCAGTAATATAAGAAATTCCTTTCTGAGTACATCCGAGTTTTTGCTTGGTCCAATGATCAACTCCCTGGGATACTAGAGGAGACTATAATGCACAAGCTCAACCTCGACTCCGCCGTGAAGCCCGTTTAGCAACGCAGAAGGAAGCATGCACCAGAGAAGCAAGCGATCATCAAGGCGCAGGTCACCAAGGGACAAGAGACTAGCCTCTTCAGACCGGTCCTGTACCCGACGTGGCTAGCCAACGTCGTCCTGGTGCCTAAAGCCTCGGGCACATGGCGGATGTGCGTGGACTTCACCGATCTGAATAAGGCCACTCCTAAGGACTGTTATCCATTACCGAGCATCGACCAATTGGTTGACTCAACCTCGGGCAACGAGATACTCAGCTTCCTAGACGCCTATTCAGGTTACCATCAGATCAGAATGGATCCAGAAGACATCGAGAAGACCGCCTTCGTCACCGACTACGGCGTATACTGCTACACCTGGATGCCTTTCGGGTTGAAGAACGCTGGAGCTACGTATCAAAGGCTGGTCAATCACATGTTCGAGGAGTAACTAGGTCGGAACGTCGAAGCCTACATTGACGACATGCTCGTCAAGACCCCCAAGGCCCAAGACCACTTCACCGACCTCGTTGAAACCTTCGGCACCCTCCTAAAGTACAACATGAAGCTCAATCCTGCCAAGTGCGCCTTCGGAGTGAGATCTGGGAAGTTCCTGGGTTTCTTGGTCACTCAACGTGGGATCGAAGCCAACCTCGACAAGGTCCAGGACATCCTGGACATGCATCCGCCCACCAGCATCAAGGACGTCCAGCGCCTAACTGGGCGTGTCGCCGCTCTCAGCCGCTTCATGTCCCGTGCGACCGAATGATGCCTGCCCTTCTCCAAGCTATTGAGGGGGCCCAAGTTGGCATCTGCTACGTTCGCATGGGATGAGGAATGCCAGAGAGCGTTCGCCGAGCTTAAGGAGTTCTTGGCCTTGCCCCCGGTGCTCTCCAAGCCCGTTCCGGGTGAAGTCTTGCTGCTCTATCTCTCGACAACACCATCCACAGTCAGCTCAGTCCTAGTCAGAAATGACTCGGGAGTCGAGAAACCGGTCTACTACACCAGCAAGGTGCTCAACAAGGCTGAGAGGAGGTACCCCGCAACCGAGAAACTTGTGCTAGTGTTGGTTACCTCCGCCAAGCGCCTCCGACCCTATTTCCAGGGCCACCCCATCACTGTGCTGACCGGCGAACCATTGAAGAAGATTCTGGCCCATCCCGAAGCTTCGGGGTGACTCGTCAAGTGGGCCATCATGCTTGGGGCCTACGATATATCCTATCGGCCGCGCTCAACTGTGAAAGGCAAAGCGCTCGCCGACTTCATCGCCGAGAGCACCGTCCCGACTGAAGAAATATCTCCGTCTGCACCCGGGCCAGCCTGGGAGTTGTTCATCGACGGATCCTCCAATTCGATTGGTAGTGGTGCCAGAATCTTCCTGAAGTCCCCCGAAGGAGCAGAGCTTCAGTATGCCTTGAAGTTCAACTTCCCGGCATCCAACACCGCTTCCGAGTACGAGGCCCTTATCTCGGGAGCACGCATGGCCCGACGGTTGGGGGTTAAGCGAGTCAAAATCCACACCGACTCCCAGCTGGTCGCTAGCCAAGTCAACGGCAAATATGAAGCTCGAGAGGCACCAATGATCAAATATCTCCAGCTGGTCAGAGACATGGCCCAACAATTCGAGGGATTCGAGGTAGTCCGAATAGCCCGAGAGGAAAACTCCCGAGCGGACGTCCTCTCTCGGTTGGCCTCATCCCTCGACCCTGAAGGGACCCGATCGGTCCTCCCTGAAGAGCTAGAGCGCCCGAGCATTGACTCGGAGCTCCTCGCTGTTGACTCGGCCATTCACAGCGACTGGCGTACCCCCTACCTGTCGTGGCTCCGGGACTCCCAAGAGCCTCTCGACCCTCAAGAAGCTCGCAGAATGAAGTACCAAGCCCGGCGCTTCGTCATTCTAGACGACACTCTCTACCGGAGATCTTTCTTCGGTCACCTCCTGAAGTGTCTCGGCCACGACGAAGCCAGCCGAGCCATCCAAGAGATTCATGAAGGTCTATGCGGAGCGCATTCAGGAGGAAGATCGCTCGCCAGGATCCTGCTACGGCAGGGTTACTGGTGGCCCACCCTGCACCGCGACTGCATGGCCCACGTGCAACAGTGTGACCGATGCCAGCGATTCGACCACTTAGTCCATCAGCTGGCAACGGAACTCGTCACCCTGACCGAGCCATATCCCTTCGCTCGGTGGGGGATCGACATCCTTGGGCCGTTCCCCACGGCTCAGGCCCAGAAGAAGTTTATTATCGTCGCCATCGACTACTTCACCAAGTGGGTCGAGGCCGAAGCCACGACAAGGATCACCGAGATAGTCGTCTGGAGCTTCGTCTGGAAGTCGATCATCTGTCGTTGCGGCATCCCCCGGGTGATAGTGAGCGACAACAGTCGGCAATTTGATTCTCGCTATTTCCGAGACCGATGCACCGACCTAGGTATTCGCAACCACTTGACTTCGGTCGCCCACCCTCAAGCCAACGGGCTGGTCGAAAATGCCAATAAGACTATCTTAAAAGGCATAAAGACCAGACTCAGCAAGGCCAAGGGTAGCTGGCTCGAGGAACTGCCTAGCGTACTTTGGTCACACAGAAGGACTCCCAGAACAGGCAACCGGTGAGAGTCCCATCTAGCTGGTGTATGGCACTGAGGCCATTATTCCATTAGAGGTTGCCAACCCTTCTCTCCGAGTCATCCGCTTCTCGCCTGAGGTAAACGAGCAAAAGTTACTCGAGAATCTTGACCTAGCAGATGAACTCCGAGAGATCGCCAACATCCGAGCAATAGAATACAAGCGCCGCCTCACTCGATACTACAACGCCAAAGTCCGAGATAGACACTTCCAACCAGGAGACTTCATCCTCAGGAAAGCCGAAGCCATTCGACCACTAGAGGCGACGGGCAAGCTATCCCCTAACTGGGAAGGCCCCTACCGAGTGGTCGAGACGCTCGAGAAAGGTGCGTACAGGCTAGCTACAATGGAAGGGGAACCCATCCCTCGGACGTGGAATGTCACGCCCCGAGCACGGAAGATACACGGAGGTGCGCGACGTGTCTATATCAATCATGTCAATCAGAGTGGTAGTGTATTCGACACAAAGACAGAGATGCGCAAAATAGTAAGATAACCCAATCCTTTATTCCTTTATAATAGACTATTACAAATCTAATACTCTGTTTAATAAAAAGAAAAGTACATAGTTGACTCAAGAAACTATAGAAAAGACTAGATGACACTTGAGCAGCTCTAGCACTTTCACTCATGACCATTCCCATCCGATTGACTTCCATCGTCGTCGGACTTACCTGAAAAGTAAAAAGGGACAAACGGGATGAGCGAACGCTCAGTAGGAAATTATATCTCAAGTACTAGCAAAGGGTTTAAGTAATTACATTTTCATGAATCCGATAAAACTATGCATGCTCGCATAAAACGATAAGATAGAGAGAATGTAATATCAAGGACATAAGATGAACTTAATCATGAACTTTCAACAAGATAACAAGTTGATTCAAGATATTCAAGCAAGTACGTTTAACAAGTCATGTCAAGAACTTTGGCTATCATGTATCAAGCAAGTAAATTACCCTTTTGCGGGCCACGCATTTCATGTCAAGTCAAGTACGATTCAAGTACAAGATGTGTGTGGAATGTCCAATCAAGCAAGTCAAGTACTCGGTATAATGCCAGATACCTTATCATTTTAACTCCCATGGACACAAGTACTTTCGGGTGCTCCTCCCAGGACCAGATCGGGCCCTATATGCGCAGGCATTTATCATGTGTTTTGACATCCACTCTTGTTTATATAGCCAATATAGAATTTCAATAATCAAGCTTGTAGACATGTATGACAACTTGGATAGAATAGAGTCCAAAGTATGACAAAGGACATAGATTGATAATAACGGTATAATCACGATATCGACAAAACTAGGTAGAATATGGTTCCCTTAACTTAGGTACCATGACAGATCAGTATGGACATTCTTTATATAGAATTGAGGTCCACATGAACAGTATATCAAAGTAAGATACCCTCATTCTTATCATAGAATTGAGGTTTACAAGAACGACATGATATGGCATGATATCATCATCCCATTAAGAATTTTCTTATGATATACTCTTTGTATAAACATAAGGGCCGGTATACCATGTTTCTTTAGATTGACATGGCAAGGATCGTGTAATGGGTTTTTAGGGTACAACCAGCTCAGTCGGCCTTGAGGGAATCCAAGGCTACGAGGAGTCTTACGGAGGTCTCTATGACTAACTCGCTAGTCCAAAGGAACGGAATGTCCAATGGAGAGCTTGTATGTCAATGAGAGTTGAGTGTGATCGATGAAACAACGTGAAACGTGGGACTATACTCACGGAGTGGAGAATAGTGCCGATATATACGTATATGTATAATATGAAACCATCGGTTATAGAATCAGGATAAAAATCAGTTTACAGAAAATAACGACTTAGGTCAAGTCGTTTCTCAAGTAAGTAACGCCTAACAGAAGGGCGTTTACATATTTTCCGTTTTGCAGAATTTCCAATAATTCAGTAATTTAACTAAAACGCGCCCTGGTCAGGGTCGTTTCTTCAAGATTTGACGACTACACCAGAAGGCGTCTTCTTATTTACATATTTGACATAATATAATTAATTTTCAGGAATTATCAAAAACGCGCCCTGGGCAGGGGCGTTACTATTCAATTCTATTTTTCAGAATAGATAAATTTCAGGATTTTAACTGATAAACACCCTCGGAAGGGGCGTTACCTTTCAGATTCACGCCCTGATCGAGGGCGTTAACATATGGCAAACGACCTAGTCTAGGTCGTGAATTAAAGGAATTCAGGAATAAAATTTCAAGAGACATGATACATGGTCATCACAGCAAAATTAGCAGAATTTCATAGGTAGAGTCATGCAAGATATTAGAATCGATATCTCATATTTAATGAATTTTTAAACAGGATCAATTATTAATTACATGCGATTTTCATGAAAGTAACGCCTGCGTGCAGGGCGTCAAATGTGAAATTGACGACCTGGACAGGGTCGTTTCTTGTAAATTAGCGCCCTTTACAGGGGCGTTTCTTTCAATAATATTCCAGAAACGAAAATAAAACTGTATGCATGCCATGCTTATACATATATCTTGCGTTATTTTCATTTGGGCTACAATAACTTGAGAAAACCTACCTTTAAGAGTTGATTTGGACGATGACTTGAAGATTGATATGAAGAGAGGAAAAACTCTGTTGCTTAAACAGCAACCAATAATCTTAGCAGTATCAGCAGGAAGAAGTTTTTACGTTCAACGGATGAACCCCTTTCGACCGAACTTCCTACAGAGAAATACGGAGAAACATTAATATTTTCTTCATAATACCTGACCGAAGGTAAAGGAAAGAAGAACATTACCTTTGTTCTTCACAACGCCAATGCTTCTTCAACCTGGAAGAAGGAAGAAGGGTGAAGAATCATTAGTTCTTCATGTAGTCGAAACAGAGGTCAAAAGAAAATAAGAAGAACATATGTTCTTCACTTACCGTGCAGCAGCAGGTCGATCAAATGGGTTAGGGTTCGGCTGTTCAAGAGTCTTTATAGGATTTTGGGAAATCCTATTAGGGTTAGTGATCTTGTGAGGGTAACATATCCCTAATAGAGTCCTTACTCTAATAGACTCTTACTAGATTAACATGATCCTTCCCTGGATAAGCTCTGGGTTCGAACGGTTCACGAATGGAATTAACGCCTTAGGTCAGGGCGTCCATTCTTGAATTGACGACCTTGGTTAGGTCGTTTATTAAGAAACGTCTTGGAGAAGGGCGTTCCTTATTTTTGAAACACGCCCAAGATATGGGCGTTTCTTTTACTTGCCTATTTGGTCGCGTGAGAGTTGACGACCACATGTGTGGGCGTCCTTTCTTTAGTCACGCCGTTTATAGAGGCGTTTCTTTTTAAATTAACGCCTTACTAAGAGGCGTTATTTGTACTTTGTTTATTATCTGTATTACTTCTGTAATATATATGTTTTTAATTTTATTTCAATATTCATTTATCAGGGTTGCTACACCCTCCCCCACTTAAAAAGAATTTGGTCCCCAAATTCAATATATATAATTATACACGTGGAGAGTGTAGAACGTATACCTCTTAGAATAACTCGGGAAATCGTTTCTTCATAGATTCCTCGGTCTCCCATGTCGCTTCGTGTTCCGGATTCTTATTCCATTGCACCTCGAGCATGGGAATAACCTTATTCCTTAGAGCTCGTATTTCTCGATCGAAAATCTTCACAGGCTTCTGTTCATAGGTGAGATCTTTCTGGATCACCAGATCTCCATGTTCAATAATATGAGATGGATCGTGCACATACTTCTTCAACATAGATATGTGAAATACATTATGTACCTCGGACAATTGAGGAGGCAACGCGATGCGATAAGCAACCTCGCCAACTCTTTGAAGTACCTCGAATGGTCCGATGAATCTTGGCGTAAGCTTGCCCTTAACACCAAATCTTCGTATGCCACGTCCAGGCGATATCTTGAGAAATACATGATCTCCGATTTGGAATTCAAGCTCTCTCCTTCTTGTATCAGCATAAGCCTTTTGTCTCGTCTGAGCAACTTGCAATCTTTCTCTGATTACTTGTATCTTCTCAGTTGTATCCCTTACCATGTCTGGACCTAATAGTTGTTTTTCCCCAACTTCGTTCCAGCATAAGGGTGATCGGCAACTCCTTCCATATAAAGCTTCGAAAGGTGCCATATGGATACTAGCTTGGTAGCTATTATTATATGCAAATTCAACTAGAGGCAAGTGTTCATGCCAGCTTCCACCAAAGTCAATGATGCAAGCTCTTAGCATATCCTCAACAACTTGATTAACTCTCTCGGTCTGACCATCCGTTTGTGGGTGGAAAGCAGTACTAAAGTTGAGCCTTGTTCCCATCGAATGTTGTAATCCCTTCCAAAAATGAGAAGTAAAACAGGGATCTCTGTCAGACACGATTGAGACAGGAATTCCATGTATCCTGACTATTTCCTTGATGTACAGTGCAGCTAGCACATCAATTGACCATCGGCTTTTTATTGGCAAGAAATGTGCCGATTTAGTTAATCGGTCAATGATAACCCAGATTCCATCATGTCCTCCTTTCGATTTAGATAAACCCATGATGAAGTCCATACTAATATCCTCCCATTTCCACTTAGGAATATCTAGAGGATGAAGTTTTCCAGCAGGCTTTTGGTGTTCCGCCTTGACCTGTTGGCAAGTGAGTCAGCGTGATACATAGTCCGCTATTTCCCTTTTCATGTTGGGCCACCAAAAGTTCCTCTTTGCATCCTGGTACATTTTGGTTGATCCTGGATGAATAGTGTACCTTGATCGGTGAGCTTCATCTAAGATCTTCTTCTTTAATTCCGGACAGTCGGGTATACAAGTTCTACCTTTGAATAATAATCTTCCATCAGAAGTTAGTTGAAAATCAGATTGTCCTTCTAATCTGCCTTTGATTTCCACTAATATAGGATCATCATCCTGAAGTGCTTGTATCTCAGATAATAAATCTGACTGTATGCTTACATGAGATAATGTGATAAATTTGGCTTCCTTGTCCAAGCTTATATTGAGCTTGGAGAATTGTTCTAGCAACCTCCATTCTTGTATCATACAATTGGCTATCATTGCTCTCGGCTTTCGACTAAGGGCATCAGCAACATAATTACCCTTTCCGGGATGGTATTGTATATTGAAGTCGAAGTCCTTGAGATATTCTAGCCAGCGTCTTTGTCTCATGTTTAGCTCCTTTTGTGAAAATAGATATTTGAGACTTTTGTGATCTGAGTAGACAGTGAACTGTACTCCATAGAGATAGTGTCTCCATATCTTTAGGGCAAATACCACCGCGGCCAGTTCTAAGTCATGGACGGGATAATTCTCCTCATGCTTCTTCAGTTGACGTGAAGAGTATGCTATGACCTTTCCTTGTTGCATTAGGACACATCCAAGGCCAATGCCAGAAGCATCTGTGTAGACCTCGAATTTCTCTCCTTCTATTGGTAGAGCTAACACCGGAGCTGTAGTGAGATGATCCTTGAGAGTTTGGAAACTTCTTTCACATTCCTCACTCCATTCATATCGGATCTCCTTACGAGTTAATCTTGTAAGTGGTACGGCGATCTTAGAGAAATCTTTGATGAATCGCCGATAATAGCCTGCAAGACCTAAGAAACTTCTGATCTCGCTTGCATTAGTGGGTCTTTCCCAGTTCCTTACAGCTTCAACTTTTGACGGATCTACAGATAATCCATCCTTTGATATGACATGTCCGAGAAAAGCCACTTCTTCCAGCCAGAACTCGCATTTGTTGAGCTTAGCGTATAGTTGATTTGTCCTCAAGATTTGTAATGCAATCCTCAAATGCTCTTCATGTTCTTCCTTAGTCTTGGAATATATCAATATATCATCAATGAAGACTACTATGAATTGATCTAGATAAGGCCTGAATATGCTATTCATTAACTGCATAAAGGCAGCAGGGGCATTTGTTAGTCCAAAAGGCATAACAACAAATTCGTAATGGCCATACCTGCTTCTGAATGCAGTCTTATGAATGTCATCATCCTTGATTCTTAATTGATGATATCCTGACCTGAGATCAATTTTGGAAAAATATTTGGATCCTGAAATCTGATCAAATAACTCATCGATTCTCGGCAGTGGATACTTGTTCTTGATAGTGAGATGATTCAACTGTCGATAGTCGATGCACAATCTCATGGATCCGTCCTTCTTCTTTACAAATAAGACTGGTGCTCCCCACGGGGAAGTACTTGGTCTAATAAACCCTTTTCGAATCAGTTCCATCAACTGCTCCTTCAACTCTTTGAGTTCAGCCGGGGACATTCTATAGGGTGCCTTTGAAACAGGACCAGCACCAGGGACTAAGTCAATGGTGAAGGCCACTTCTCTTTGAAGGGGTAATCCCGGCAAATCTTCCGGAAATACGTCTGGAAATTCTCGCACTACCTGAATGTCTTCTATCTTGGTTTCCTTAGCTTCTTTAACAGTGACAAAAGCAAGGAAGGATATACATCCTTTCCTGACGAGCTTGCTTGCTCGAAGAGCCGAAATAAGAGGGGATTTACTCCGACTCTTGGGGCGAGTAAAGACTAATTCTGGAGAATCTTTAAAAGCAATTTGGCTATTGCGGCAATCAACCGTTGCATGGTATTTGGATAACCAGTCCGCTCCCAGTATAACATCATACTCCTTTAGATCGAGGCATATGAGATCTATAGGTAAATTCCTACCTTGAACCATTACCTCACAGTTTTGATAGTGATGAGTAATATCATTTTCACTTCCCAGAGGAGTAGTTAGGACTATTTTTATCCATTCTGGTTCTAACGGTAACGGGTCGGCAAACTTCTTAGAAATAAAGGAATGCGATGCACCCGTATCAAATAAGACATAAGCACTTTTGGAACAAATTTTCAATGTACCTTCCACTAATCCGCCTTCTTCTTCAGGTTCGGTCTCCTGGATTGCATGAAGACGAGCATTCTTCGTCACCGGGCGTTTACCGTCACCGGCTTGGTCATTCATTAATGGACAATCGGGAATCCGATGTTCGCGACTCCCACAATGGAGACAAGCTCCTAATTTCCTCCAGCATTCTTCGGTCTTGTGACCAGCCTTGTCACAATGCTTGCATACTGTATTAGAAGGTGTAGTGGTGATAGAGAAGGGCTTGGATTTCTTGAACTTGGAATCTGGAGAGGATGAACCTCCATTATTGGGCCTCTTCTTAAAGTTGGGTTTGAAAGAACCCGAACTTGTGACTTGCTCCTTCTTATCTTTCCCATGGATCCTATCAGATAGTTCCGTGGCATCTTCAAGTAATTGAGCTCGGCGCACTATTTCGGAATAAACTTGGATGTCCATAGGCGCCAGTTGAGTAATGTAGTGGGGCCTAAGCCCATTAAGAAATCTACGGGCTTTCATCTTCTCCGTGCTAATAAGATGCTTAGCATATCTAGACAACCTGGAGAACTGAGCTTCATAATCTGCTAATGATAAAGATCGTTGCTTCAATGCAGCGAATTCTGCAGCCTTCTTTTCTTGGACTCGGTCCGAGAAATATTTAGCATTGAAGTATTCCACAAATTCTTCCCATGTTACTTGAGTAGGATCGATGGTTGCTTCAATAGACTCCCACCAGCACCTAGCATCTTTCTCTAACTGGAATGTAGCTAATAGAACTTTGTCCTGATCCGTGCATTGCATGACACGGAATATGCGTTCGGTTTCCCGAACCCAATGCTCGGCATCGTCCGGATCGGTCGATCCCGTGAACTTCGGGGGATTCATGTTCTTAAATGCTTGGTGTAAGCTTCCAGCTCGTGGAGCACCACCTTGTGCTACCTGTTGTAGCACTTGAGTCATCCCTTGGAGGGTACACTGCATGTTGCGCCATTGAGCACGTTCGGCAGCCATTATCCTACAATTACAATAACTATATCAGTACGTGATCGTATTTAAAGACTCGTACACTATGTTAAATTTAACCCTTGGTTCTACCCAATCTCACTGGTTTAAAGGTTCAAACTTATCCTTGGACTTGGGTTTTTCCTAGGAATTGAATACCCTAGGCTCTGATACCACAAAGACTGTCACGCCCCGAGCGCGGAAGATACCCGGAGGTGCGCGACGTGTCTATATCAATCATGTCAATCAGAGTGGTCGTGTATTCGACACAAAGACAGAGATGCGCAAAATAGCAAGATAACCCAATCCTTTATTCCTTTATAATAGACTATTACAAATCCAATACTCTGTTTAATAAAAAGAAAAGTACATAGTTGACTCAAGAAACTATAGAAAAGACTAGATGACACTTGAGCAGCTCTAGCACTTTCACTCATGACCATTCCCATCCGATTGACTTCCATCGTCGTCGGACTTACCTGAAAAGTAAAAAGGGACAAACGGGATGAGCGAACGCTCAGTAGGAAATTATATCTCAAGTACTAGCAAGGGGTTTGAGTAATTACATTTTCATGAATGCGATAAAGCTATGCATGCTCGCATAAAACGACAAGATAGAGAGAATGTAATATCAAGGACATAAGATGAACTTAATCATGAACTTTCAACAAGATAACAAGTTGATTCAAGATATTCAAGCAAGTACGTTTAACAAGTCATGTCAAGAACTTTGGCTATCATGTATCAAGCAAGTAAATTACCCTTTTGCGGGCCACGCATTTCATGTCAAGTCAAGTACGATTCAAGTACAAGATGTGTGTGGAATGTCCAATCAAGCAAGTCAAGTACTCGGTATAATGCCAGATACCTTATCATTTTAACTCCCATGGGCACAAGTACTTTCGGGTGCTCCTCCCAGGACCAGATCGGGCCCTATATGCGCAGGCATTTATCATGTGTTTTGACATCCACTCTTGTTTATATAGCCAATATAGAATTTCAATAATCAAGCTTGTAGACATGTATGACAACTTGGATAGAATAGAGTCCAAAGTATGACAAAGGACATAGATTGATAATAACGGTATAATCACGATATCGACAAAACTAGGTAGAATATGGTTCCCTTAACTTAGGTACCATGACAGATCAGTATGGACATTCTTTATATAGAATTGAGGTCCACATGAACAGTATATCAAAGTAAGATACCCTCATTCTTATCATAGAATTGAGGTTTACAAGAACGACATGATATGGCATGATATCATCATCCCATTAAGAATTTTCTTATGATATACTCTTTGTATAAACATAAGGGCCGGTATACCATGTTTCTTTAGATTGACATGGCAAGGATCGTGTAATGGGTTTTTAGGGTACAACCAGCTCAGTCGGCCTTGAGGGAATCTAAGGCTACGAGGAGTCTTACGGAGGTCTCTATGACTAACTCGCTAGTCCAAAGGAACGGAATGTCTAATGGAGAGCTTGTATGTCAATGAGAGTTGAGTGTGATCGATGAAACAACGTGAAACGTGGGACTATACTCACGGAGTGGAGAATAGTGCCGATATATACGTATATGTATAATATGAAACCATCGGTTATAGAATCAGGATAAAAATCAGTTTATAGAAAATAACGACTTAGGTCAAGTCGTTTCTCAAGTAAGTAACGCCTAACAGAAGGGCGTTTACATATTTTCCGTTTTGCAGAATTTCCAATAATTCAGTAATTTAACTAAAACGCGCCCTGGTCAGGGTCGTTTCTTCAAGATTTGACGACTACACCAGAAGGCGTCTTCTTATTTACATATTTGACAGAATATAATTAATTTTCAGGAATTATCAAAAACGCGCCCTGGGCAGGGGCGTTACTATTCAATTCTATTTTTCAGAATAGATAAATTTCAGGATTTTAATTGATAAACGCCCTAGGAAGGGGCGTTACCTTTCAGATTCACGCCCTGATCGGGGGCGTTAACATATGGCAAACGACCTAGTCTAGGTCGTGAATTAAAGGAATTCAGGAATAAAATTTCAAGAGACATGATACATGGTCATCACAGCAAAATTAGCAGAATTTCATAGGTAGAGTCATGCAAGATATTAGAATCGATATCTCATATTTAATGAATTTTTAAACAGGATCAATTATTAATTACATGCGATTTTCATGAAAGTAACGCCTGCGTGCAGGGCGTCAAATGTGAAATTGACGACCTGGACAGGGTCGTTTCTTGTAAATTAGCGCCCTTTACAGGGGCGTTTCTTTCAATAATATTCCAGAAACGAAAATAAAATTGTATGCATGCCATGCTTATACATATATCTTGCGTTATTTTCATTTGGGCTACAATAACTTGAGAAAACCTACCTTTAAGAGTTGATTTGGACGACGACTTGAAGATTGATATGAAGAGAGGAAAAACTCTGTTGCTTAAACAGCAACCAATAATCTTAGCAGTATCAGCAGGAAGAAGTTTTTACGTTCAACGGATGAACCCCTTTCGACCGAACTTCCTACAGAGAAATACGGAGAAACATTAATATTTTCTTCATAATACCTGACCGAAGGTAAAAGAAAGAAGAACATTACCTTTGTTCTTCACAACGCCAATGCTTCTTCAACCTGGAAGAAGGAAGAAGAGTGAAGAATCATTAGTTCTTCATGTAGTCGAAACAGAGGTCAAAAGAAAATAAGAAGAACATATGTTCTTCACTTACCGTGCAGCAGCAGGTCGATCAAATGGGTTAGGGTTCGGCTGTTCAAGAGTCTTTATAGGATTTTGGGAAATCCTATTAGGGTTAGTGATCTTGTGAGGGTAACATATCCCTAATAGAGTCCTTACTCTAATAGACTCTTACTAGATTAACATGATCCTTCCCTGGATAAGCTCTGGGTTCGAATGGTTCACGAATGGAATTAACGCCTTAGGTCAGGGCGTCCATTCTTGAATTGACGACCTTGGTTAGGTCGTTTATTAAGAAACGTCTTGGAGAAGGGCGTTCCTTGTTTTTGAAACACGCCCAAGATATGGGCGTTTCTTTTACTTGCCTATTTGGTCGCGTGAGAGTTGACGACCACATGTGTGGGCGTCCTTTCTTTAGTCACGCCGTTTATAGAGGCGTTTCTTTTTAAATTAACGCCTTACTAAGAGGCGTTATTTGTACTTTGTTTATTATCTGTATTACTTCTGTAATATATATGTTTTTAATTTTATTTCAATATTCATTTATCAGGGTTGCTACATGGAACGTAGCCACACTACGTAAATTCTACTTTTGAAGTTGTGCAAACAAGTTGGATGAAATAAAACTTTCTTCTTTTCATTCAAACAATTGTTGGTACATCAGAAAGGCAAAAGCCAGTACATCGCATAGCAAAAAGCAAAAAATCCATCTAGCACTAATGCAAGAGGCCATCGCTCGGTCGACTCGATCTTGATCTCCTCGCGTCCAGCCACTGACTCTGCCTCATGTAGAAACTGGCTTGGACAAGAGGCGGTCGGTCCAGTTGGCTCAGGTGGCCCATGACAAAGGTGACAGAGGGGTTAAAAAGAAGGAAGGCTAGCTTCCAAGTTGAACTTGGAAGAGGAAGAGGGAAGGAACGCCTATGAAGGTCTCCTCCTTCCCAACCTGCCAATTCTTTGGAACGTACAGAGAGCAAGCAGCCTCCGCAGAGTGAAAGAAATGACAGGGGAGGGCCTAGAAAGGAGGGAGCTTAATTTGCTTCCTCCCCACCCCTGGAGCGAGCAGAGAGAGAGTGGCGGCGGGTGTCCCCGATGCCCCCATCCGTCCTCCATCTCGGCGCCCCCTGGGAAGCCTCACAGGAACTGGTAAAGGGTAAACGGCGTGCCTCCGCACGTTGAACCCTCTCCAGATCCGCGTGATGACCATCGGACCCGACTCAACCCCGCGCGACGACCGTCGGACCTGCTCAACAGCCCAAAGCAGCAAGAACTCTCTGCTCCTCCGTCACCGGCAGCGTCGTCTTCCGAAGGATCCTCCATGTTCCGAATGCAACGGCACAACGCAACATGAAGAAGGGGCGAGGAAAGACTGGTAGTGAAAATCCTAAGCGATGGAGAGGGAGGGGCGCCCTTCGGTCTTTTTATAGGCTAAGGGAGGCTACTTGCCTTAAATGACTCCCTCCTCGAAAACACGCCAAAGGAAATTTCCCCTCTGAATGGTCACCTCAAACCCCTCGTTTCCTGCCTCAGCGGGATACACGAAGCAGCCAGGCATTCAAAGCGTGATGAAACGGAAAGACACCCTATCAGGGGCCCGTCCATCCGGCATGCGAAAACCACACAGGACGTATCGGTAATTTCCAACTACTACAGATACGCTAATCGAACCACAACAAGGAAGGCAAGAAACAAGTAAGTCATTTATTACCTTGCAAAAAGAAAATCTTTTTTTCTCAGAAAAGGGAAAGAGACAAACAAAGAAAGAGGCAAAATAGAGCGATACATCAGGCCTCGGGCCCACTTTGAAGATCAGGAACAGAAGGCAAGGGTATTTCGCCCCCGGCACCCTCGGTGACGGCCTGCCTTGGCACTGACCCCGCCTGCGCGGGAACTGCCTCTGCCGCGAGCCCTCCCGAGGCAGCCGGAGTTGGTGACCCCACCATAGAAGAGCTCTCTGGATCTTTCCCGCCCGACGCCGAGGAGCTAGAAGACGACTCATCCGAGTCATAGCACTGGCCAGAGGGGAAGTCGATCCCGGAATCTTGTGCATCGGCATAGGCAACGGCCCGGCGGTAACCCTGCTCGAACCCTTTGCAGATGCCTCAGCAAAGTGCTGCCTCATAGTGTGGAAGGGCAGCTTCCTGTAGGTCGGCTAGGTAGGCCTCCGAGCCCCTGTATTGCTCGATCGCCTCCGCTCCGACCAGCCCCATTCTCTCGGCAAGCTCGGCCGACTTCTACTCCGCCTCGACCGCACGCTCCTCGGCCTCCACTGATCACCTCTCTGCCTCAGCCGACTTCAGCTCAGCCTCGGCCGCCCTATCACGCCCCGATCCTTTAATTATAGCGGAAGATTCGCTCGGGAGCGTAAACAGCCGGCATGGTAAGCCTCTTGCAAGCAAGAATCAATCAGAGCGCAAGACAATCACACAAGTAAATGCAATTGCACATGATTTAATCAAACTTCAACTTTATTTCATAATGCTCAATATTTAAGATACAATCACTAATTTGATTTCCATTCTACTAGACTCAAGAAATAGGAAAATTACATTGACTCAATCTAGACATTATAGACTTCCTAAGTCTTCACTCATCTTTAATCGCTCTCGGATCCGCTACTGGAATAATCCGAATCCGAATCCGAACTATTTTCATCTCCTGAAAAATATTGGAAAGTAGGTCATGAGCACACTTGCCCAGTAGGTATCTTCGCATCAACATGAAGGCACTATTTAAGTAATTATCATTTTAGCTCTAAAGAAATAAGGTAAATTCATGTGAATGCGAATCAATCATGCGATCAAATCAATAGAAACAAGATAACCATGTAAGATAGAATGATCAAGAATGAGCTAGCAAGAATATAACAAGAACATGATATTGGCCTTTCATGAACAAGAATATATCGAGAATGTACTAGCAAGCCACATATTCCTCACTTTAGCATCTTATGCTTAAGAGCAAGTGCTTCGTGAATTTCTGTGGAATATCAAGCAAGAATGTCATGTTGTGCCGTGGATCTTCACTTATTTATAGAAATAGTACTCCCAATGTAATGCGACGCCGGTAGCATCATACCCCATGGTTTATAAAATAGTATGTTTCCGGCAATCAACCGAGGGGACTAGCATAGAGCCCTTGAACACAATCAGTGCTCGATCGCATCTTCAGTTATAAATTAAGCTACTTCCACGCAGTATAACAGTAAAGTATGGCCAAGAATATAGCACTTCCAATAATTCCATGATAACTAAAATCAATGAATGAATGCTTCAACATAAGAATGTGGGAGTCAAGAAATAGATTTTAAACAATGTCTTGCTCATAGAAATAAATCGACAGCATAACGGTATTTTCCTTAACTTCCATTTCATTTAGATTGATTTAAGCAATATGACAAGTTCTAGATCATCAAGGTTTGTCTAGAATCATTGGAATATCAACCCTTGGTCAAACCTTGGGTTAACAATTGCAAGCTATGTAACGGTCATTGGCTGGGCCGTTACATTATGTAACGCGCCAGTAATAGGCCGTTACAGTGATCCGAGTCCAGAAGGATAAAAATAGACTCAGAGGAATGTGACGGTCCGGCACTGTGCCGTTACATGAGCCTGACGGTCCAGTTCAAAGCCGTTACATTTCAAGAATCAAAACATCGATAGAGTGTTCTAATTAATGGGCTTTCATTGGTACAACCAACTCGGCGTCCTAGTGGGAATCCCAGGCTCGCGGAGAATTACGGAGGCCTTGAAACAATGATTTCCTAGCCCATTGGAAGGATTATCCAATAGAGAGGTCCTCATGTCCAAGATGGTGTTCCTATAGTACAAAGTGTGAACTAATGACAACATACCGGAATATGTGCCATGTATGTATAGAATTGACTCTATTGACAGAGAGAGATATGTATAATCAATGTGAAAATCATGATAAAAACTCCGTCAATACAATGTTAAAAATTCATGCTTTATAGTACAAAACTATGGAATTTGGTTTAACATAACTTAAGTAGAAGTGATAACAAAACATGCAATACCTATCATGAATAATCAAATATCCTTAAAATCACATGATTAGGTTTAAAACTTAGGTAACTAGGTTTTAACCATAATAAGATTGGCAGGTTATATTCTGTCTTAGGGTTGACAGAACGCAGGATATAACGGTCTTAAGAGGGGGCGTCACAGTGAAAGTGATGGTCATGATCAAGCCGTTACTTGAATGTAACGCGTCTGTCCAAACGCGTTAGACACATCAGTGCAATTGAAATACTACAGAGTTTGTGACGGTCTGTAGTAGGGCCGTTACTTGAAAGTGACGGTCCTATGCTAGTGCGTTACAGTATCTACTAACAGAAAACAATCATAGAAACTAAGAGATCAACTCACATCATGTCTTTTTATCAAAACATGATGAGTTTCTAGTCATGTTAACGAAGTAAGGCCATCTACATGCATAGGTAATCATGAATAGATGAATAGTCATGTTTTAATTTCTTAATTTGGCTAAGAGGTGCATGATGTGCATAGAACAAATAAAACATGAAATCAATGCTCTATACTGCATGGAATTCAATAAAACCAGTGGGCTTTTAGTCCTATCATGCTGTTTTTACCGTTCATGAGATAACCTACCTCTTACTTAGACTGTAGTTTCTGAATTTGGTTGAGAACCTTGCCCTAGATCCCTTCCTTCTCTTGTGACTTTTTCAGCAACTTCTTTAGGCTCTAACTCCACGCCCTCTTGACCTAAAGATGTGAAATTCAGAAGAGAGTTAGTCTAAAGTATTGTAAACAAATACCTCTAAAGAACTTACCTGAGATAATGACTCCTTACCTTGCTTCCTTACGCCCAAAAGTAAGGGTCACACAGTTTAGAACTATGCCATATTTATAGAGTTTAGGCTAGGGTTTGAGGATTAGATCGAGTCTAGAGTCCTTATTTCATCAAATCCTAATCTCTAAGAGTCCTTAGAGTCTTTACAATCTTTCCCAAGTCGATCCATAGTGGATAGGAACATCAAGTTCCAATCTTTTCATGAGTTCCTTCACTCACGAAACTTACAGGCATGTAACGGTCTGGAGACCACGCATTACATGGATGTAGCGGTCTTACGATAGACCGTTACAGTCATCGTAGGTAGAATTTCTAAATCATTAAAACTCTTTTGTTAATTATCCACATCATTATATATATATAATTAATACTTATCCTAAAATCTGTGGATAGGCTTGAATACCTTCTAGAATATGGGCCTAACTTAATGGGCCTGAGTTAAAAATATTTTAGACTTTAATTAAGTGGGTTAGGTTAATTGATCAACCCTACTTGGCCTTATAATGACTTATTAATCAAATAAACCATTTATAAATTTATTTAGGCCTTTATTATTTATGAAGTTCTAGGGCACTACACCCTCCCCCACTTAGAAAGAATTTGGTCCCCAAATTCAATACATGGATTGAGGAGAGTGTACTTACAGTCAAACAATTCCGGGAATCTTTTCTTCATGGCCGATTCTGTTTCCCATGTTGCTTCATAAGGCCATGCTTTCTTCCATTGAATCTTAACCATAGGAATGACCTTATTTCTGAGTTTACGTACTTCTCGTTCCAAAATCTTCATTGGCGTTTGTTCATATGTCAAGTCCATCTGAATCTTTAGATTGTCATAAGTGATAATATGGTCAGGATCGTACACATACTTCTTCATCATCGAGACGTGAAATACGTCATGAACTCCTGCTAACTGTGGTGGCAAAGCTAATTTATAAGCCACTTCACCGATCCTTTCGAGGATTTCAAATGGATCGATAAATCTTGGAGTTAGCTTTCCTTTAATGCCAAATCTTCGAATACCACGACCCGGAGAAACCTTTAGATATACATGTTCTCCTACTTGAAATTCCAAGTCGCGCCTTCGATTGTCAGCATAAGATTTCTGCCTATCTTGTGCCATTTTCATCCTTTCCTGAATGAGCTTGATTTTCTCTGTAGAATCCCTGATTAAATCGGGGCCTAGAAATTACCTTTCCCCTATTTCATTCCAACATATTGGTGATCGACAACTTTTCCCATATAGAGCTTCAAAAGGTGCCATTTGTATGCTTACTTGATAGCTGTTGTTATATGCAAATTCTACCAAAGGTAAGTGATCATGTCAACTTCCTCCAAAATCAATGACACAAGCCCTGAGCATATCTTCTACCACCTGATTTGTCCTTTCTGTTTGACCATCAGTTTGTGGATGGAAAGCGGTGCTAAAATTCAATCTAGTCCCAAGTGAATGTTGTAAGCTCTTCCAGAATTGTGATGTGAATCGGGGATCTCTATCTAATACAATAGCGACATGGACTCCATGTAACTTGACAATTTCTTTTATGTATAGTGCGGCTAAAATATCTACAGACCATCGACTTTTTATTGGTATGAAATGTGCAGATTTAGTCAATCGGTCTATAATTACCCATATTCCATCGTGTCCACCTCTTGTCTTAGGTAGTCCCATAATGAAATCCATTCCTATGCTCTCCCATTTCTATTCCGGAATACTTAAGGGATGTAATTTACCTGCGGGTCTGAAATGTTCCGTCTTCACTTGTTGACATGTAAGACAACGAGATACAAAATTAGCTACTTCCCTCTTCATATTGGGCCACCAGAAGTTTCTTTTGAGATCTTGATACATCTTGGTACCTCCTGGATGGATGGACTACTTTGATTTATGTGCTTCTTCTAAGATAAATTTCTTTGTATCCTCATGATCCGGTATACACATTCGGCCCTTGAATAGCAATCTTCCATCATTAGAAATAGAAAAATCCGGTCTTTGTTCAATATTGGCCTTAATTTCTAGTAAAATTGGATCATTCTCTTGTAACTTGGCCAAATCCTCTATCAATGTAGGTTGAGCTCGGATATTAGCTATGAAGCAATCTTCTTCCTTAATATCAACCTCTAAATTAAACTGGACAAATTGAGGAATAAGGTTAGTCACACTAATCATGAGACTTGATAACATACCAATTAGTTTTTTGCTAAGTGCATCTGCTACAGCATTCGCCTTGTCAGGATGATATTGAATAGTAAAATCAAAGTCCTTGAGATGTTCTAACCACCTCCTTTGCCTCATATTAAGCTCTTTTTGAGAAAATAAATATTTCAAGCTCGTGTGGTCTGTGTAGATCGTGAACTTTTCTCTATAAAGATAATGACGCCAAATTTTCAAGGTGAAAATAACTGCTGCTAATTCCAAATCATGTACATGATAATTTTCTTCGTGACGTTTCAATTGTCTTGAAGAATAGCAAATCACATTTCCATCTTGCATAAGGACACATCCTAAGCCAATTCCAGATGCATCCAGATATACTTCAAATCCAGCACCCTCTATTGGTAGTGATAAAACAGGGGCTGTTGTAAGATGATTCTTAAGACTTTGGAAACTCTTTTCACAGTCCTTCGATCAGATAAAAGGATTTTCTTTTCTAGTAAGTCTAGTTAAAGGAACCGCGATCTTTGAGAAGTCCTTTATGAATCTTCTATAATAACCTGCTAGACCCAAAAAGCTTCTGACTTCAGACACAGTCATTGGTCGACTCTAATCTCTGACAGCTTTTACCTTAGAAGGATCCACAACAATACCTTCTTTTGAAATGATGTGGCCTAGGAATGAGACTTCCTTGAGCCAGAATTCACACTTATTGAGTTTGGCATAAAGTTTATGTTCTCTAAGTGTTTGTAAAGTTATTTTCAAATGTTCTTCATGTTCTTCTTTTGTCCTTGAGTATATCAGGATATCATCGATGAAAACGACAATGAATCGATCCAGGTATGGCTGGAAGACACTGTTCATAAGTTGTATGAATGCTACTGGGCATTAGTTAACTCGAACGGCATCACCACGAATTCATAGTGGCCATAACGACTTCGAAAAGTCGATTTGTAAATGTCCTCTTCTTTGATTCTAAGCTGATGATAACCTGATCTTAGGTCAATCTTAGAAAAATATTCTGCTCCCGAAAGCTGATCGAAGAGCTCATCAATATGCGGCAATGGGTATTTGTTCTTGATTGTAAGTTGATTCAATCGCTGGTAGTTAATGCATAACCTGAGAGAACCATCCTTCTTCTTGACAAATAGAACCGGCGCACCCCAAGGGGATGTGCTAGGTCTGATAAAATCCTTGTCTAGAAGTTCCTGTAATTGCTTCTTTAATTCCTTGAGTTCTGTGGGGGACATCTTGTAAGGGGCTATAGAAACAGGTGCCGCACCAGGAATGAGTTCAATGGTAAAGTTTACTTCCCTTTCGGGAGGTAAATTAGGTAGTTCAGATGGGAACACGTCAGAGAATTCATTTGCAATAGGAATGTTTGCTAGGATAATTTCCTTAGATTCGGTGACAATGAGTGAAGCAAGAAAAGCTTCACATCCTTGCGAGATAAGTTTTCAAGGGTGTAGAGAAGATATAATGGTAGGATGCTTCTTGTATTTGATGCCAAGAAAGGAAAATCTTGGAAGACCGGGCTTTCGGAAAGATATAATCCTATTCATCTCGTCGATCCAATTTTCTGCTTCGTCTGGATTGGAAGATCCATAGAAACGCGGAGGATTTAGACTCCAGAAATTGCGATGAAGGTCTCCTGCCCTTGCCCCCGCACCACCTTGTGCTATAGTTTGTAGTGCCTGGGTGAGGCCGGCAACAGTTTGTTGCATACCGTCCCAATCTACGCGATGAGCCATGATAAGAATAAAAAGGTACCTGAGAGAAAATAACAACTTATTATTTCTCATGAATATTGGAATAAGCATAATAAATCTTAAACTAATTAGCTATCTTATCCCAGGCTCTACCCAATTCTCACATGGGTACGGAAACTTTCTTCCTTAGTTCATAGGTATGGGTCCTTAACCTCGGACTTATCCTATGACATGACTCTTTTCCCTAAGTCCTAAGACTTAAGCTTTGATACCAACTTAACTGTCACGCCCCGAGCCTTTAATTACAGTGGAAGACTCGCTCGGGGAGCGTAAACAGTCGGCATGGTAAGCCTCTTGCAAGCAAGAATCAATTAGAGCGTAAGATAATCACACAAGTAAATGCAATTGCACAAGATTTAATCGAACTTTAACTTTATTTCATAATGCTCAATATTCAAGATACAATCACTAATTTGATTTCCATTCTACTAGACTCAAGAAATAGGAAAATTACATTGACTCAATCTAGACATTATAGACTTCCTAAGTCTTCACTCATCTTTAATCGCTCTCGGATCCGCTACTTGAATAATCCGAATCCGAATCCGAACTATTTTCATCTCCTGAAAAACATTGGAAAGTAGGTCATGAGCACTCTTGCCCAGTAGGTATCTTCGCATCAACATGAAGGCACTATTTAAGTAATTATCATTTTAGCTCTAAAGAAATAAGGTAAATTCATGCGAATGCGAATCAATCATGCGATCAAATCAATAGAAACAAGATAACCATGTAAGATAGAATGATCAAGAATGAGCTAGCAAGAATATAACAAGAACATGATATTGGCCTTTCATGAACAAGAATATATCGAGAATGTACTAGCAAGCCACATATTCCTCACTTTAGCATCTTATGCTTAAGAGCAAGTGCTTCGTGAATTTCTGTGGAATATCAAGCAAGAATGTCATGTTGTGCCGTGGATCTTCACTTATTTATAGAAATAGTACTCCCAGCGCAATGCGACGCCGGTAGCATCATACCCCATGGTTTATAAAATAGTATGTTTCCGGCAATCAGCCGAGGGGACTAGCATAGAGCCCTTGAACACAATAAGTGCTCGATCGCATCTTTAGTTATAAATTAAGCTATTTCCACGCAGTATAACAGTAAAGTATGGCCAAGAATATAGCACTTCCAATAATTCCATGATAACTAAAATCAATGAATGAATGCTTTAACATAAGGATGTAGGAGTCAAGAAATAGACTTTAAACAATGTCATGCTCATAGAAATAAATCGACAGCATAACGGTATTTTCCTTAACTTCCATTTCATTTAGATCGATTTAAGCAATATGATAAGTTCTAGATCATCAAGGTTTGTCTAGAATCATTGGAATATCAACCCTTGGTCAAACCTTGGGTTAATAATTGCAAGCTATGTAACAGTCATTGGCTGGGCCGTTACATTATGTAACGCGCCAGTAATAGGCCGTTACAGTGATCTGAGTCCATAAGGATAAAAATAGACTCAGAGGAATGTGACGGTCTGGCACTGTGCCGTTACATGAGCCTGACGGTCCAGTTCAAGGCCGTTACATTTCAAGAATCAAAACATCGATAGAGTGTTCTAATTAATGGGCTTTCATTGGTACAACCAACTCGGCATCCTAGTGGGAATCCCAGGCTCGCGGAGAATTACGGAGGCCTTGAAACAATGATTTCCTAGTCCATTGGAAGGATTATCCAATAGAGAGGTCCTCATGTCCAAGATGGTGTTCCTATAGTGCAAAGTGTGAACTAATGACAACATACCGGAATATGTGCCATGTACGTATAGAATTGACTCTATTGACAGAGAGAGATATGTATAATCAATGTGAAAATCATGATAAAAACTCCGTCAATACAATGTTAAAAAGTCATGCTTTATAGTACAAAACTATAGAATTTGGTTTAACATAACTTAAGTAGAAGTGATAACAAAATATGCAATACCTATCATGAATAATCAAATATCCTTAAAATCACATGATTAGGTTTAAAACTTAGGTAACTAGGTTTTAACCATAATAAGATTGGCAGGTTATATTCTGTCTTAGGGTTGACAGAACGCAGGATATAACGGTCTTAAGAGGGGGCGTCACAGTGAAAGTGACGGTCATGATCAAGCTGTTACTTGAATGTAACGCGTCTGTCCAAGCGCATTAGACACATCAGTGCAATTCAAATACTACAGAGTTTGTAACGGTCTGTAGTAGGGCCGTTACTTGAAAGTGACGGTCCTATGCTAGTGCGTTACAGTATCTGCTAACAGAAAACAATAATAGAAACTAAGAGATCAACTCACATCATGTCTTTTTATCAAAACATGATGAGTTTCTAGTCATGTTAACGAAGTAAGGCCATCTACATGCATAGGTAATCATGAATAGATGAATAGTCATGTTTTAATTTCTTAATTTGGCTAAGAGGTGCATGATGTGCATAGAACAAATAAAACATGAAATCAATGCTCTATAATGCATAGAATTCAATCAAACCAGAGAGCTTTTAGTCCTATCATGCTATTTTTGCCGTTCATGAGATAACCTACCTCTTACTTAGACTGTAGTTTCTGAATTTGGTTGAGAACCTTGCCCTAGATCCCTTCCTTCTCTTGTGACTTTTTCAGCAACTTCTTTAGGCTCTAACTCCACGCCCTCTTGACCTAAAGATGTGAAATTCGGAGGGGAGTTAGTCTAAAGTATTGTAAACAAATACCTCTAAAGAACTTACCTGAGATAATGACTCCTTACCTTGCTTCCTTACGCCAAAAAGTAAGGGTCACACAGTTCAGAACTATGCCATATTTATAGAGTTTAGGCTAGGGTTTGAGGATTAGATCGAGTCTAGAGTCCTTATTTCATCAAATCCTAATCTCTAAGAGTCCTTAGAGTCTTTACAATCGTTCCCAAGTCGATCTATAGTGGATAGGAACATCAAGTTCCAATCTTTTCATGAGTTCCTTCACTCACGAAACTTACAGGCATGTAACGGTCTGGAGACCACGCGTTACATGGATGTAGCGGTCTTACGATAGACCGTTACAGTCATCGTAGGTAGAATTTCTAAATCATTAAAACTCTTTTGTTAATTATCCACATCATTATATATATATAATTAATACTTATCCTAAAATCTGTGGATAGGCTTGAATACCTTCTAGAATATGGGCCTAACTTAATGGGCCTGAGTTAAAAACTTTTTAGACTTTAATTAAGTGGGTTGGGTTAATTGATCAACCCTACTTGGCCTTATAATGACTTATTAATCAAATAAACCATTTATAAATTTATTTAGGACTTTATTATTTATGAAGTTCTGGGGCACTACACGCCCGCTCCTTGGCCTCCGCCGATCGCTCCTCCGCCTCAGTTCGGTCGGCCTCGGCCTCAAAATGAAGGCGCTCCGCTGCCTCCGCTCGGTCCACCAGCTCGGCGCGCTCAGCCTCCCAACGGCCGGCCAGCTCGAGATGGTGAAGGCTCTCCTCTTCAAGGAGTTTACTTTTCCTCTCAAGTGATTCTCGGGCCTTGGCTAGCTGCTCGGTCAACGCTCTGACTTCCAGCCGGCTCGATCACGCCAAAGCCCTGATCGCGGAGAACTCCCGCCGGAGCCCCTCGTGCGCCTCATTGAGTTGAGCCAACTTCCTCTCACACCCCCCGAGGGTCCAAGCGAGGTTTGACCACTCTGACTCCGCCCGGGCATAAGTCTCCGCCATCGTGGCCCCCTTCTGGGCCATGACCAGGCCGCCCTCCATGATGATGTCGAGGACCCCGACCGGGGAGTGACGCTTGTCTCCGCCTTTTATCCTCACGGACACCTCGCGGAAGAGCTTGTACAGATTGCTCGAGATACCGAGCCTTTCCAGCGCCACCGGCATGGGAACCCCTTCCGCGCCCGGCGTCTCGCCAGAAGGTCCGGATCGAGATGCGGGTTCAGCCGCTCCGCGCACTACGGTCGGCTAGGGTTGCAACGCCCCTGCGGGCGAACCCCTGGCCTCGATCGGCGCTGCGAGCTCGGCCGACCCATGCACCACAGACGTTTGGGGCTACGATGCCTCTACAGGTGAACCCCCGATCTCAACTATCTCGACCCGCGCATCGCCACCCGAGACATCACCCACCTTGACCGGCCCCCCGGTCTCAGCCTCGGATGTTTCTACTTCGGCCCCCTCTATTTCCACCGAGGGGAGAGCCGACCCATCATCACCATCCTCTGTGGGGCCCCTGGTCTCCTCGGCCCTCTCTCACTCGGTGGATGGGAGAGCCAACCCGGTTGGGTCAGCCCCATCTTGCCCCCGAGAGGGGAGCGCCACTGAACCAGAGTCGCCCCCGGCAGTGATGAGGAGACCGGCCTTCTTGGCCCGTTTCCTGGCCTTCGCGGCTTCCCGCAACCTTCCCTCCATGGGATCCTTGCGCTTTGCGCCACCCGGCCGTGAGGCCCCCTTGGAAGCCGCCCCCCTGCCCTTATCTCAGGCTTGGGAGCTACCTACCGGGACGCCCGACTCATCGGCCGCCGAGTCGTCAGCAAGATCGATGATCTCAGCAACTTCCTCCAGAGGCTCCCGCCTAGGGTCTGTAGTAGAGGAGAAGGCGTGATCAGGAAAATAAAGGCAACCCCCACAGAAAAACCTAGATGGTGGTACCTGACGGCTTCAGCAGCGTGAGAAGACACCGCTCGACATTCTCCGGCATCACCAACTCCTCGGTAGACTGGCGATGCTTCAGCAGACGAGCGGCATACTACTCCACATCTGAAGGGAACTCCTCCTGCCGGGGAGAGATATTCGGGTGGAAATTGGGGATCACTTGGCATCTCCAAGTTTCCTCCACCGAATGTATCTTCTCCCAGAAAAATTGGGTCTTCCACCCTTTATGCGAGGAATCCTTCGCCGCCAGCGAAATGCAGCTCTTGTTCCTCCTCGCCTGGATGAAGTAAAAACCTTTCCCCGCCGACGGATGCGCCTTCAACTCAAAGAAATAATGGAAAAGGTCAAGAGAAGGAGGAACCCCGCACTGACGACAGAGAATTCGAAAGGCAGAAAGGAGGAGGTACGAGTTGGCAACCAACTGAATGGGCGCCAACTGGAAAAAATTGAGGAGTGTGAGGACGAAGGGCTCGAAGGGGAGGCGAAACCCGCTCTTCCACGCCAGAAGAAAGGTGCATATGTGGCCCGTGTGGTCATCCAGACTCGTCTCATACGTAGATGGAACCTGTGCTCCAGCCTCTTCACCACAGCTTCCCCCAGTTCGCTACGATTCGGGACGGGCGCTCTCGCCACCAGTTCGTCGCCCCATCCTTCAGCACACAAACGCTGATCCGCCATGGATTCTGAGGAAGAGCTGGAAGAAGAATTCTCAAGGGATCTCGAAGATTCCGGGGGAGGAGGAAGCTATCTAACCGCCTCCGCAGTTATCCTCGCCAACTCCTCAAACGCCGCCGCAAGTCTCTGCTCCTCTGCTGTGTCTTCACGGCGCATCAAGGAGCCCCAAAAGCAAAGGAGTGAAGGAAAGCCAAAACCCTAGAGAGTCTAGAATGACAACCAGCGCCCAACGCCTATAAACCCACACGGGAGGCGGCGCGTCGTTCCGACCTCCGAGAAAAGGGGGCCCCTTCATTTCAAATCCGTCATGATCACAATTATTACGGGCCCAGGTGACCATGGCACGTGGCTTCATAACACCACCAGATCTCCACCCACCTGAGCCACGCCGGTCCAAAACCCTCAAATACTACTCGTCCGAGCCTCCTTTGGCTCGGGAGTAGAAGGGGGACAAGTGGAGAGGGGGATTTCTGTAGCCCATTCAAAGAGCAGCCCGACTAGGCCCGACAAGACCCAACGAGGCCAAGCTCGCCTAAGTGACAGCCCACAGGGCCCACTCAGGGAAGAAAGCCCAATAAAAAATCGCTCAAGGACACAACCTTCCTAGGCGGCCTCTAGGCTCGGAGGGCCCGAGTGTCGGTCAGGTCACAGGAAAGGTCCGACCCAAGCCATATCTCCGCCCAGGAGAAGAAGGTGTACGCCGACCCATCCGACCCATCCTCTTCCGAGCTAAGCCTATCGCCCGGTAAGGCTGGCCTCTCTGAGCTCAGAATGGCCGACGATTGCTTATCCTTTGCAGCCGTTAAGAGTCCACAGCAGGCAGGAATTCAGGAAGGCAGGGGACTTCTTCTTCCCCAAGGTGATAACGCTCCCACAATAAGGCAATAAAAGCCCACGATGAGGACGTAACCCCCACCTGAAACCCCTCGACTTACAAGACTCTAGGAGACGGCGTACTATTTAAACCAAGGAGACCCTCCGACGAAGGTAAGGGCAATCATACGCTCAAAGCTCCTGAGTAAGAACCACTTCACCCTTTGGTGGAGAGGGATCTCGCGCACAAGCTCTCACCTCCCTTTATTGCTCCCGCCATAGCTCCACTGACTTAAGCATCGGAGGGTTTTCCCCAGGGTTTCTCCTAGGCCCCCTGATCCGTTTCCCTGTCTTGCAGCTCACTATCCGGTGATCCACAATCCGCTCAGGACCAGCGCGAGATCACGCCTCTTCAGGACTCATAGTAGGCGGTAGTCGGTCCCACCGTGATCCCCAGTTCTGCTGTAGGCACCGAGGAATGGCGGGGTGGAATGGATCGAAGTGAAAGAGGGTGGATGAATCCTTCCTCCTGCGCTCCTCTCTCTCCCATCGTAGCTGCTGTGGATTTATCCTCTCCCACATAACTATAGGAGATGAATGTCCGCCCTCACATCCACGTTCCTACAATGAAAGGGTTAGAACATATATAACAATGTGATTGCCAGAGGTGTTTACCTGAACCTCACAGAGCAGAGTGATCGCTTGGAAATGCCTCAAGTAGGGAGAACGTAGGGTCCCAACTTCTTCATCCTCAGTCGGCCAAGGGCGGAGAGCCCTACTACGTCCCGAGTTGCCAAGATCATGCAAATAATGACGAAAGCTCACAAAGGCAAAAAGAAGGATGCCATTAGTTCCATGTAGTGTAGTGAAAGTTCTAACAACTACCAAGAGAGGGAATATGGTGACGTGATTACCTGGGGGTGGTGGGAAGGGGGGATGGTCGAGACTTTCGACCACCTACCTTCCCATTTGTTTAAAGGGAAACCTCTGGACAGGATTCTAAATAATACTAATATGCTGTGAATGCAAACGGGAAAGGGGATTGCAAGATGAAACCGGAAACACCGAGATGGAGAGATCAAACCCAAAGCGTGGCCAAGCTCACGGTCAGCCAGAAGTGTGGTCGGGGAAGGTGAAGGGCAGTCTTCGTGCTTCAGAGCCTTGCCCCTAAGCTTCGACTATTCCTTGCTGGAGAATCCCTCCACCACCCTCGTCCCAACCTGCAAAAAAATATGGGAAGACAAAAAAGAACTCTTTTCTCTCGAGCTCTCCCCGAATCGAATCTTTCAACCTCCAGAACCCCCACCAACCCCTCTCTCCTCTCTCCCAGAAGAGTTTTGTATTTCAAGGATCCATCTATAAGTCTCGAACGGGTCATGGAATTGATCATGGGCGACAAGGGGGAATGGTGCCGAGCGTGGCTGGAGAACGGGCCACGTTCTTTGATCATAGGAAGGCGGCCAGGGTCTTTGCCTTCTACCAGGGGGTAGGCGGCCAGTTTAGTGGCCTTCTAAGGGCCTGGGCGGCCAGCTCGATGGCCTTCCAAGTGGGTGAGGGCGGCCAAGGCTTAGGCCTTCTAGCAAACTGGACGGCCAACCTAGTGGCCTTCTTGTATGGAGGGCGGCCAACAGTGTGGCTTCCTAGGGGCTAAGGGCGGCCATAGCCCCTGCCTTCTAGGAGGACCGGTGGCCAATGGTTTGGCTGCCCAGTCCATGGGCCTTTGGCCTCTTCAAGTGAGAGTGGCCCAACAACGGGGTGTGTTAGGGCTGGACTAAAAAGCACCAAACGACGACAAACCGAGTAAAATGACCACGTCACTTATATGATGGTCTAACTCGGGATCTGCGGGGTTTCCGAAATTAGGCATCTACAGCCATTAGTGGGGTGTAGTGCCTATATAGGCCTTTCTCCCTCAGCCCCTACTGGTCGCGGTGCTCTGGTCTCGGTGCTTGTACTTGCACTCCTCTCCTCAGGGGGAATCGGCCAGCCACTTGCGGTCGAGCTGACAGGTCTTGGATGCTCGGCCCAACCTCGCATTGTTTTCCTCGCAGCTGGCGTGTTTTTGAGCCAGGGCGAGAACCTCCATCAATGTCACTAGGGACTCTACTCCGAGCATCATTCGGAGGATGACATCCAGAGTGCCTTGCGCAAGTGCTATCGCGGTGATATTAATGTCCATGCGAGGGATACGAAGAGCCACTTTGTGGAAATGGGTGACAAAGTCCCACGAGGGTTTCTCGTGGCCGTGCTTTATGGTGAGGAGGCTCACAACATACATGATATCCTTTTTGTAGCTGATGAAGTTTTCTTTGAACCTCATTTTCAGGTGATGGAAGGAGGTTATAGTCTCGACGGGTAGTGACTCAAGCCTGGTCCGAGCATTCTCCAACAGGGTGGTGATGAATGCCAAACACTTCACCATATCCAAGGCTCGGTGGAATAGCAGGTTAGACTCGAAGCTGTGCATGTGGTCGGCGGGGTCAATAGTGTCGTTGTATAGAGTAAACGCTGGAAGCTGGAACTTCGGGGGGATCGACGCCTCCATGATCTCCCGAGAGAAGGGCGCATGGAAGTCGGAGTCATCATCGATTAGCCCCCTCATCCATGCCTTCTAGAGGATATCATCTAGATAGCGGACCTTGCCTTCAAGCTCGTGCTTGATCTCCTCATAGCATCATAGCTGTTGTGTCATTTCTAGGTTGGAGTGTAGCGGGCTAGAGTAACACTGGGATGGTTGACTGCGCGGGTGACGAGAGTGTGCGGTGGAAAGAAGCGAAGGTTTAAGCACCCGACGTGACTCTACGACTGTTGGTATGGCTCCGTTCTGGGGTAGTGCTACTGGGGCGTGATCCTGCTATGCCTGTCAGTCAAGGAGAGACTGGTACACCTCCATCAAAGCTTGTATCTGTCGGTGCATTTATGCTAACTCGTTCGCAGCGGGATCTTGTGGGGCCGCATCGTGGGATGGATGGGTAGATAAGGATGCTTCTTGAGAAGTCCACCAGGATCCTTGGGCCCCTGGTGGTTGCTAGTGTTGCGGTAGTTCCCCCGGGTGCCATAGCTTTCTGCTCGTTCCCACAAACAATGGCAAAAAGTGTAGAGGCTAAAACATGTCTATTTCACCTCGTACAACACCTTTGAGATTTGTTTAATGGGGAAGAGCAACTTGCCACCCTGAGAAAACCTGCAACCACTAGAAGGAGCATCAGAAGGAGCCCTAGGAGGGATCCCAGGGGACAACCCTTCGATGTTTAAGTCAGGATCATACGAGAGAGCCAAAAGAAAGTTGAAGAGAGAGAGAGAGAGAGACAAGAGCCTGTAGCGTGAAGACTATGCTCAGAGAGTGCTTGGAAAGGTGTGTAGGTGTCAGGATAGTGGGCCATCGGAGGGGGGCGTTTGAGGATGAGGTAGGGCCGACCCTGACACTACAATGTAGTGCAGTGGAATACAGAATTAAAGTGTGATCGCTAGGAAAGTTTTACCTGATTCCCGCAGGATTTTGATCACGTGATGTGCCTTAGGGTGGGAGTTTGTGGGGTTCCGACTATTGTGTCCCTGTGTTGTGATGATGTCAAAACTATAAGTCATGTACACTTTATACATGCATATTCCATGAGAAGTCAGTTTTGATAAAGATTCATGCATGAGCCTTTCATATGTTTTTATGCTCTTAATGCTGTCAATTATTTCTGATAATGTTAATCCATGTTAATTCATGAATCAATGAGTTTTGTGAAGACAGGTCAATGAGTTTTGTGAAGACAACTTCAAATTTGGACAAAGAAATGGTCAGAAGAGTGAAAATCATAGAGCAGACTCAACTATAAGTTATCACTGACAAATGGTCAGTTAAGGGTGTAAAATATCAGATAAGGGTGAAAAATAGGTCACTACGGGTGACAAATAGCTCAAGAGGCTGAAGGGAGCACACCACTTTGAAAAGAACTGAAGGAGAGTCGACTCCTTGGTGAACTGGAGTCGACTCCACCCAGCTGGAAATAGACCGCAGGCCTTCGCTGAACTATGTCCCGTATCGGTGACAAATAGACCATTATCGGTGACAAATAGACCCATATTGGTGACAAATAGACCCGTATCGGTGAAAAATAGGCTGCAACACTGAAAATGTTAAAAGCAATGGAGTTGCGTCGACGCAATAGGTCTATGGCATCGACGCAGGCTTGTTGTAGCTCGCAATGTAAGAAATGGAGCAGCAGCGACGGTTCTCTGAAGACTCATCATCATCATCATCATCATCAGAGCCTTATCCCAATTAATTGGGGTCGGCTACATGAATCCTGTTCCGCCAAAGATTTCTATCAAGTGTAATATTCGTATTTAAACCCAAGAAACTAATGTCCTTCCTAATAACATCGCATCATCTCATTTTAGACTTCCCTGAGCTCTTTTACTATCATCCACTAAGATTTGGTCACATCTTTTAACCGGCGCTGAGTTAGGGTGACGACACACATGCCCAAATCACCTGAGTCTATTTTCTCTCATTTTACTATCAATTGGAGCTATCCCTAAGTCCTTACGGATACGCTCATTCCTAATCTTATCTTTCTTAGTCTTGCCACACATCCATCTCAACATCCTCATCTCTGCTACACACATTTTGTGGATGTGTTCCTTTCGTACTGCCCAACACTCGGTACCATATAACAAAGCAGGTCTCACAGCCGTTCTATAAAACCTCCCTTTTAGTTTCACAGGCATATGACGATCACAAAGGACACCTAATGCACTTCTCCATCTTAACCAGCCTGCCTTAATCCTATGTGTAACGTCATCATAAATCTCCCCATTCTCTTGTATGATAGACCATAAGTATCGAAAGCTACTATTCTTCTAAATGTTATGTCCATCAATTAGAACCATGTCTTCCTGAACCACTCTCCCATTACTAAAATTACAGTGCATAAACTCTGACTTACTCCTACTAATTTTAAAACCTTTAGACTCCAAGGTAAGTCTCCAACGCTCTAACTAAGCATTTAGAGCATCAATACTCTCATCAATTAAAATAATATCATCTACAAAAAGCATACACCAAGGGATATCCTTATGCAATTGTTTAGTTACTTCATCCATAACTAAGGCAAAGAGATACGGACTTAGTGCAGAACCTTGATGCAAACCTATAGAAATGGGAAATTCACCAGTCTCCCCAGTAATAGTTCGAACACTAGTAATAGTGTCGTCGTACATATCCTTAATCAAATCAACATATCCTTGAGAGATTCTTTTCTTTCTTAATGTCCACCAAATCAATTCTCTCGGTACTCGATCGTACGCCTTCTCTAAATGAAGAAAAACTATATACAAATCTTTTCTCATCTCTCTATACTTCTCCATTAGCTGCCGTAGTAAGAAAATAGCTTCTGTAGTAGATCTATGTGGCATAAACCAAACTGATTTTCTGATACAGTAGTCATACATCGGAGGCATTTTTCAATTACTCTTTCCCAAAGTTTCATAGTATGACTCATAAGCTTAATTCTACGATAATTGTTACAACTTTGAATATCTCCTTTATTTTTATAGAAAGGAACTACGACACTTTTTCTCCAAACTTCTGGCATTCTCCGTTCCTTTAAAATTTTATTAAAAAATTTAGTTAGCCACTGAATACCAATATCTCCTAGGCCTTTCCAAACTTCAATAGGTAAGCCATCTAGTCCTAAGGCCTTACCCACTTTCATTTTTCTTAAAGCATCTTCCACTTCTGACATCTTAATACGCCTGAAATATTGATATTTATCAAATATTGTGGACTCTTGGGTACCTTTTAAAGATAAATCATTGACAGAATCTCCATTAAGTAACTTCTGAAAATAGCTATGCCACCTCCCTTTAATCTCAAGATCCTTAGTTAAAACCCTTTGATCTTCACCTTTGATGCACCGAACATGATCTAAATCTCTAGTTTTCCTTTCTCTTAATTTAGCAAGTTTAAATATGTCCTTTTCACCCTCTCGGGTTCCTAATTTATTATATAAATCTTCAAATACCTTTGATTTAGCTTCGCTAACTATTTTCTTAGCTCTCTTTTTAGCAATTTTATAAGCTTCTAGGGTTTGATCATTTTTGTTAATTTGCCAAACTTTAAAGCATTCTTTTTTTACTCTAATGATATTTTGGATTTCCTCACTCCACCACCAAGTCTCTTTTTCTAAATTCTTTTTACCTTTAGATTCGCCTAAGAGTTATTTTGCAACCCTCGTTATATAATTTGTAACATTATTCCACATTACATTAGTTTCTTGTTCTAAATTCTAATATTTTCCTTTAATAGATGATTTTTAAATGTTTCTAAACTTTTACCTTTTAATTTCACCATTTAATCTTGGAATAATTATTTATAATGATCTTTCTTTTGAATTTAGGGATAGTGACATCCATTACTAACAACCTATGTTGAGGGGCTAGACTCTCACCAGGAATAACTTTGCAATCTTTACATAAAACTCTATCGACCTTCCTAATGAGAAAATAATCAATTTGACTTATATGTGTTCCACTCTTGTACGTTATTAAGTGTTCGTCCCTCTTCTTAAAGAAGGTATTAGTAATTGCTAGATCATAGGCCATAGCAAAATCAAGAATAGTGTTACCCATATCATTTCTATTGCCAAAACCAAGCCCTCCATGAATCCTCTCATAGCCTCTATTATCTTTACCCACATGACCATTAAGATCCCCTCCAATAAAGATTCTCTCTTCACTAGGGATATTTTGGATCAAACTATCAATAGCCTCCCAAAATTACTTTTTAATGCTCTCTTCTAATCCTACTTGAGGTGCATATGCACTAATTATATTCAAAGTATGACTCATAAGCTTAATTCCACGATAATTGTTACAACTTTGAATATCTCCTTTGTTTTTATAGAAAGGAACTACAACACTTTTTCTCCAAACTTCTAGCATTCTCCGTTCCTTTAAAAAAAATTTAAAAAATTTAGTTAGCCACTGAATACCAATATCTCCTAGGCCTTTCCAAACTTCAATAAGTAAGCCATCTAGTCCTAAGGCCTTACCCACTTTCATTTTTCTTAAAGCATCCTCCACTTCTAACATCTTAATACGCCTGAAATATTGATATTTATAAAATATTGTGGACTCTTGGGTACCTTCTAAAGATAAATCATTGACGGAATCTCCATTAAGTAACTTCTGAAAATAGCTATGCCACCTCTCTTTAATCTCAAGATCCTTAGTTAAAACCCTTTGATATTCACCTTTGATGCACCGAACATGATCTAAATCTCTAGTTTTCCTTTCTCTTAATTTAGCAAGTTTAAATATGTCCTTTTCACCCTCTCGGGTTCCTAATTTATTATATAAATCTTCAAATGCCTTTGATTTAGCTTCGCTAACTATTTTCTTAGCTCTCTTTTTAGCGATTTTATAGGCTTCTAGGGTTTGATCATTTTTGTTAGTTTGCCAAACTTTAAAGCATTCCTTTTTTACTCTAATGATATTTTGGATTTCCTCACTCCACCACCAAGTCTCTTTTTCTAAATTCTTTTTACCTTTAGATTAGCCTAAGAGTTGTTTTGCAACCCTCGTTATACAATTTGTAACATTATTCCACATTACATTAGTTTCTTGTTCTAAATTCCAAATATTTTCCTTTAATAGATGATTTTTAAATGTTTCCAAACTTTTACCTTTTAAATTCCACCATTTAATCTTGGAATAATTATTTATAATGATCTTTCTTTTGAATTTAGGGATAGTGACATCCATTACTAACAACCTATGTTGAGGGGCTAGACTCTCACCAGGAATAACTTTACAATCTTTACATAAAACTCTATCGACCTTCCTAATGAGAAAATAATCAATTTGACTTATATGTGTTCCACTCTTGTACGTTATTAAGTGTTCGTCCCTCTTCTTAAAGAAGGTATTAGTAATTGCTAGATCATAGGCCATAGCAAAATCAAGAATAGTGTTACCCATATCATTTCTATTGCCAAAATCAAGCCCTCCATGAATCCTCTCATAGCCTCTATTATCTTTACCCACATGACCATTAAGATCCCCTCCAATAAAGATTCTCTCTTCACTAGGGATATTTTGGATCAAACTATCAATAGCCTCCCAAAATTGCTTTTTAATGCTCTCTTCTAATCCTACTTGAGGTTCTCTGAAGACTAAGGGTGATAAATAGATACTTAGTGGTGACAAATGGCCACTAAGGGTGAAAAATGGCAGCTAAGTGTGAAAAATGGATGTTGGTGCAAATCATGTGAAAAAGGTTGAAGCTGCGTCGACGCAGTGAAGTCTTACGTCGACGCAGCCACGTTGAAGCCTGAAGAAGAACGAAGCGAGTCAACGAGGCTTCACATACTCAATAAGTCAACAAAATCAGCATAGTCAACATGGTCAACATGATCAACTCAGCAAAGCAACCAAGCAATCATGGTCAACATAGTCAACATAGTCAACGTTTTCATGGAAGCCAAGCCACAGGTCAATAGAGCCAAGTCAACAGTCAACAAGCAAATCCAACACCTTTTCACTCGAAGCAGTCAACAGTCAACCAGCCACAAAGGTTATAAATGATGGAATAACGGTGACAAATGGATAGCTAAGGTTGACAAATAGGCCATAAAGGTCATAAATAGACTCGCAAGGGTACAAAATGGACATCCAGGCTGAAAGCCTTGAAATACGAAGAAGGAGAGTCGACTCAAGATGCAGTTGGAGTCGACTCGAGAAGCTGCCAGGAGCGCTTGCCAGATAAAGCACTAAGGGTGACAAATAGCTACCTAAGACAGACAAATAGGATTGTAAGGGTGAAAAATAACTTGTTAAGGGTGACAAATAGGTCGCCGGTGCAGAACAAGACCCAAACACGTAAGGATCACTTGGGCGGTCTTCGTGCCACCAACACCAATCATTTGGTGCGGGATCCGAGGTACCATGTCAGAAGAATATTCTCTCTCCTGACACATGGACCAATGAGAAAAAGATGGAATCAAATCATTTTATCCAAAAGCATTTTCGGAGCCCCTGTTCTATAAATGGTGTCTTCCATCGAAGAAGAAAATAGTGCTTGGCAGGAGGGCTTGCAGAAGAAGAAAGAGGAGACCTGCTGTGAGGACTGTGTAGCAGAGGAAAGAAAAGAGAGAGAGAGCTGCGTGAGGAGAGAAGAGAGTTCGTGAGATGAAGAAGAAGAAGAGAAAAAGAGAAAGAGAGAGCCCGTGAAGAAAAGAGTGCAGCCAGAGTCTACTTCAGATCTGCTGGTCATTGGATCAAATCCAGACCACCCTGCTCCTGTAGAGCTACATTTTCTTGTTTTCTTCCTTCGATCTTTTGTTTTGTTCTTCGTTCCTTTTGTTTCTTTCATCAAGCTGTTGTAGACGGCGGAGATCGTCCAACCTCGAATGCAAAAGGGGGTAGTGATGAAAAGTGAGGGAAGGGTAATGGAAAACCCATCCTGAAAGGATCCTGCTAGTGAGACACAGTAAAATCTGAACTTACCCCAATTTTTGGTACAAGGCGGAGATAGGGACCCGAAGGTCCTCTCGCGCAAACTAACTCCCTCTTCAACTGGCGTAACCCGTTGCTTTGGGAGTAGCTTTAGAGATACCGAATATTAGGGTATGACGTAAAGTGACTTTGGGTAACAAGCGAAATGCAAAGTGTTGATGCGAACAATGGTGATGATGAAGGGAGCGGCGCAAGAATGAGGAGTGAGGGGTACTAACTTAGCAGCAAAAGCTGGAGAAGGTTCGACGGGAGTCGTTTCCACGGATTCAGGAGTGAGTGATACACAAAATAAAGATACACCACATTATAACAAACTGTTAATATCACGAAACGATAATAGCAACATGAACTAGGCAAATTAACTATAACATGATATCACTTAACAGAACGGGATGACAGTAGTATGAACAACATGAACCGCCACTAGGCATTGGCCTTTGCGGGGTTTTATAACAAATATGAGAGTAACAAGAACAATTGACAGAATGAGAATTATGAAAGAAGCCCTCGCGAGGAACTGGTTCCGTCAACGGGGCTGGGACGGAGAACAGGAAATAAAACCACCGCGAGGAACGGATTCCTTGATCGGGGTTGAAACGAAAGTACAAAAAATGAAACCACCGCGAGGAACGGATTCCTTGATCGGGGTTGGAACGAAAGTACAGGAAATGAAACCACCGTGAGGAATAGGCTCCTTGATCGGAGTTGGAACGAAAGTACAGGAAATGAAACCACCGCGAGGAACGGGTTCCTTGATCGGGGTTGGAACGAAAGTACAGGAAATGAAACCACCGCGAGGAACGGATTCCTTGATCGGGGTTGGAATGAAAGTACAGAAAATGAAACCACCGCGAGGAACAGATTCCTTGATCGGGGTTGGAACGAAAGTATAGGAAATGAAACCACCGCGAGGAACGGGTTCCTTGATCGGGGTTGGAACGAAAGTAAAGAAAATGAAACCACCGCGAGGAACGGATTCCTTGATCGGGGTTGGAACGAAAGTATAGGAAATGAAACCACCGCGAAGAACGGATTCCTTGATCGGGGTTGGAACGAAAGTACAGGAAATAAAACCACCGCGAGGAACGGGTTCCTTGATCGGGGTTGGAACGAAAGTACAGAAAATAAGACCGCCACGAGGAACGGATTCCTTGATCGGGGTTTAAACAGGAATTAAATAGGGAGGGGAACCGCCGCGGGGATGGTCCTCTGCGCGGGTGAGAATAAAGTAAAGAACTAACACAACAGGAGTAAGGAGGGTGTGATCGCCAGAGGTAGTGTACCTCAAAATAGGAGAATGATCACGTCTTGCCTCCAGGCAATGGGATGATGTGAGTTTCTTCTTCCTCTTCCTTCGGCCAGCCGACGGAGAGGGCTTCCTTTGGTTATCCTTGCAAAACACAGCAGACGAAACAAATGGACGGTGGATTAGAATGAAGGTAGTGTAGTACCGGTCCCTTGATATGAAAATAGCAGAGTCATGTTCAAACGCGCACCTGGTTGGTGTTGTTTGAAACCCCTTTTAGACATAAAAAGGTAGATAGATGATATGATGAATGAACAAGGAGGGGTCTCTCAGGGAGAGAGACGATGGGAGTGACAGAAAATGATGCATGCAGTCAACGCAACTAGTGAAACAAAAGCAAATAAGACGACATGGTGAGGAAGCTTATTAAGAGGTTGACGACAGGCTCGAGGGAGCTTCTCCAGGACGAGGATGGTGCGAGAGCACGGTGGAGTAGAACGGCTTCTCGTATACTCCGACGCCCGGAAACTCATCGGGGCCTTCCCGATGTCGGTGCCGCCCTGAAAAGGAGAGAGAGAGAGAGAGAGAGAGAGAGAGAGAGAGTTCTCTCTTTTTTTTAATCTTTTTTTTAGAGAGGCATTTAGAAGAGATGACACATGTGAAAATAGAAGGGGGTGAGGTAAAAGACTTAAAGAAATAGATAATCAAAATAGAAGGGGGGAGGGATAAAAGCTTAGTTATTAAAAAAAAAAATACATGTACATATACACATATAAAGCCCCACGTGTGGGCATGGAGTATGGAAGATATATATACATATGTAAATAGATGAAATAGTGGACTTTAATTTACATAAGATAATAGAAGAAGGGAAAAGGAAATATAAACCCTTACTTATGTGTGTGTATGCGTGAGTTTCAAAAGAGGAGGAGAATGCTAGAGAAGGGGAGACAGAGAAAGATGGAGAGGAGGAAGAGAGAGAGAGAGGGAGAGGGAGAGAGAGATCGAAAGAGAGTAAGAAAAAAGTAATAATAATAAAAATATAGAGAGAGAGAGAGATTGTGAGGGGGGGAGAGAGAGCATGTGACGGAGGGAGGGAGAGAGAGAATGTGTGGGAGAGGGAATGAGAGAGTAAAAGAGAGATAAAAAAATTAAAAAAAAAGTTGAGAGAGAGATATCTGGTGAGAAGGAGAGAGAGGGAGAGAGAGAATACGTGAGGGAGAGAGGAAGAGAGAGTAAATGAGTGAGAGAGAGAGAGAAAGAATAATAAAAGAAAAGAAAAGAGAAAGAGGAGATCGGGAGAGAGTAAAAGAGAGAGGGAGTAAAAAAATGAATAAAAGAAAGAAAGAGAGAAAGATCGGGTGAGAGGGTGAAAGAGAGAGGAGAGAGAGAGAGACGCGGCGGGATGAGAGAGGGGGGACGCGAGAGAGAGAATAGAGAGAGGGAGAAATAGAGAGAGAGAGATCACAGAGAGGGAGAGAAATATAAATAGGAAAGAAAGAAAGGGAGAGGGAAGAAGAAAGAGAATGAGAGAGAGGGGTGGCATTCGCGAGATGAGAGGGAGAAAGAGGAAGAGAGAGACAGAAGAGGAGGGAAACAAAGACTAATAAAAACAAAGAGAAAAGGGGAGGGGCGTCCGTGAAATGAGAGAGAGAAAGAGAGAGGGAGGACGTGAAACGGAGGACGACGACGGTAGGCTTGTGATGGGCGACCGGCGACGGTGAAGGACAGCCGGGGACGGCAGCGGTGGTTTGGAGGACGCGGTGTGGTGATGGTTGCGAGGGAGGTGGCTTCACGATGGCTGCATGGCGAGCATGGACGAGGGAGGCTCACGGCGGCCAGACGAGGATGCAACGTGCATGGATGAGCGGCAACGGCAACTTCACGACGGTGGCGTGGTGCAGCAACAATGACGGTCGACGATGGCGGTGGTTGTGGTCGACCGGTGACGACGAGGACGGTGGCTGTGGGTTGCCGTGGTGCGAACGTGGACGACGAGGAAGGTGGCCGATGACGACGAGGACGGTGACCGATGGCGAGGGACGACGATGGCAGCGATCATCAGGGGGATGCTCTGACGGTGGACGGCAACACAACAGTGATTATGGAGGTGGTGGTGGCTTCATGACGGCTTCCGCGGCGGTGTAGAGGTGGGGTTAGCAGGTGGAGGTGGTCGGTGGAGAATGGGAAGGAGGGTGGAGGCGAGGAGGACACTGGGTGGTGAGATGGCCGTGGAAGGGGTCTATCAGGGGAGTTCACAAAAGAGAGAGGGAAAGAGAGAGCATGGGAGAGTCAAGAATGAGGAGGTGGAATGGCTGCCATTGGAAAGAGGAGGTGGAATGGCTGCCATTGGAAAGAGGAGGTGGAGTGGTGAGTGGAGAGGAGAGGTCGGGAATGGAGAGAATGAGATCGTAGGTGGAGAGTGGGTGTAGTGGGCGACATTGGACGCGGCTGAGGAGACAGGAGAGGGGAGGCTTCGCGAGGGGCCGGGATGTGTGTGTATGTGCCGTGAGAGTGAGGGTAAGAACAGAGAAAAAAGGGGGGTTACGTGAGAGAGAGGGAAGAAAAATAGAGAGAGAGAAATAGATGTGAGAAAATTATTAATATGGGTGTATAGTGAATGGCGGGGACGGGAGTATTAGTGAGTGTGAAATAAATATCGTAAGTGGATTAACAAAGAGATAAAGCAGGGATTAAGATTAACAAGTAGAGATTAGATTAAGAAGAGGTATTATAAATATATATTATATATCTTTTTATGTTTTTGTTATTGATTTCCTTCTTTATATATATATATACATAAATAAAATTATTTATTTTTATGAATCGAGAATGATTTTCATTTTCTCCAAACATTTTTTCATTATTATTTTTAACCTTTTCTCAATTTTTTGGATTTTTAAATAACGTATAGACTTGTAAGGCAAATGTATAGACTTGCTAAAGTTGAATGTACAGACTTGTTAAAGAATGTACAGACTCGCTAAAGCTGAATGTATAGACTTCATGGTAAAGTATGTACATTGAAAAGGAATGTACAGACTTAGCCACCAACGAGCGTACAGACTTCATGGGAAAGTTTGTACATTGAAAAGGAATGTACAGACTTTGCCATCACTGAGTGTACAGACTTCATGGGAAAGTCTGTACATCAAAAAGGAATGTACAGACTTTGCCATCAACGAACGTATAGATTTCATGGTAAAGTATGTACAATGAAAAGGAATGTACAGACTTTGCCACTAACGAGCGTACAGACTTCATGGGAAAGTCTGTACATTGAAAAGGATTGTACGGACTTTACCATCACTGACGTATAGACTTTATGGGAAAGTCTGTACATCGAAAAGGAATGTACAGACTTTGCCACTAACGAACGTATAGACTTCATGGTAAAGTATGTACATTGAAAAGGAATGTACAGACTTTGCCACCAATGAGCGTACAGACTTCATGGGAAAGTCTGTACATCGAAAAGGAATGTACAGACCTTGCCATCAACGAACGTATAGACTTCATGGTAAAGTATGTACATCGAAAAGGAATGTACAGACTTTGCCATCAACGAGCGTATAGACTTTGGTGTGCGAGCGGCAAGATGATGTATAGACTTGCTGTAACGTACAGACTTGAACGTATAGACTTGTTGCAACGTACAGACTTGTTGCAACGTACAGACTTGAACGTACAGACTTGATGCAACATACAGACTTGAACGTACAGACTTGCCGCAACCTACAGACTTTGAACGTACAGACTTGCTGCAACGTATAGACTTGAACGTACAGACTTACTGCAACGTACAAACTTGGATGTACAGACTTGCCGCAACGTACAGACTTGGACGTACAGACTTGCTGCAACGTATAGACTTGGACGTACAGGCTTGCCGCAACGTACATACTTGGACGTATAGACTTGCTGTAACGTACAGACATGAACGTACAGACTTGCTGCAACGTACAGACTTTGAACGTACAGACTTTGAACATATAGACTTGCTGCAACGTACAGACTTGAACGTACAGACTTGCTGCAACGTACAGACTTTGAACGTACAGACTTGCTGCAACGTACAGACTTTGAACGTACAGACTTGGACGTACAGACTTGCCGCAACGTACAGACTTGGACGTACAGACTTGCTGCAATATACAGACTTGGACGTACAGACTTGCTGTAACGTACAGACTTTGAACGTACAGACTTGCCGCAACGTACAGATCTTGAACGTACAGACTTGCTGCAACGTACAGACTTGAACGTACAGACTTGCTGTAACGTACAGACTTGAACGTACAGACTTGCCGCAACGTACAGACTTGGTCGTACAGACTCACCAAGTCATCAAAGGAAAAATGATTAATCACCCACATGAATCAAATGCGCGAGTCACTTTAGGGCATCACGGTGTAATATGAGGTCTACCCAGGAAAACGTGAAAACGGCGTGTCTACAGCTGCCCCGCCTTGGCATCTGGTTTGTAGGGAAAGGACATGTAATAGAATGGAATGAAATGGATGGGATGAAATGGAGTGAAGTGAAAAGCATGTGCCAAGGTGTGATGAGACACGCCTTCATCATTTTCCTGATGGGAATCTTTCTCGAGTTTCACCGAAGTAACCTTGAAGAAAGCTCTCCGAAATCGATCATTGTTTGGATGATAAACACATAGGGAATGACAAAATGTGCACTGGGGCACAAACAATTAAAAGGACCAACTTCACGGTGCGGAAGTACTTGGGTCGTAGGCCTGCAGGTTTCACCATTGGAGAGTGGTTACCAGCCATTGTAGACGTGCTAAAGCCAAGGTGGGTCCGAGGGGAATGAAAAAAGATGATTTGGGGATAAATCCAAACAATGGTTTCTTCCAGAGAAATATCTTAAGGCAGCCTCGGGAAAACTCAGTACTCGACTCAGAATGGAATATCTCATATGTAAGCATTTAAGCACAGTGGCTCACACAATCAAAGTAAGTGAATGATTAACCACAATAGACTCAAAGTCCTACATGAATGCAAGCTGGGTTTAAAATGAAAAATTAAAACAAAAGAAAATAGAAGATAGTCAAGGATAATATTGCTAAGTTGTGAAGAGTGGGTCAGGATACCGATGCGGTGAGCTGATACTGAGCCGGGGCCCGTTTATCCGCGCATCGACTCATCGAACGGAACCATCGTCCCCATACTATCACAACTCAACGGCCTATCCGTACGATTCGAACTCTTCCGAGATCATCACTATTTTTGTTGAAGGGGAACTCAGATCTCGGATTCATTCGGACCGTAAGGTCCTTGACATGCTCTAGTAGCGTAGATATCATATAGTAAGATGCAAGACGCAGTGGGGTCAGTCACCAAGGTGACTTAAGGGCGGGACATGATATCCCATTTTTTTTATTTATATATATATATATATATATTTTTTTTCATCATCATTTTTTTTCTTTTGTGATACCTGCAATCGACAATTAGCACACAATTATTGCATAAGAAATAAAATTGCATTCTATTGTACAAAGAAATCCGCACACTAAAGTGATTCACAGAGACTATCAAAACACTATGCAAAGCAAACCATATTCCCTCGGTCAAAGTCCATGACAGTAACTCATCATTAATACTTTACTTTTACCGTTTTACCACCTTTCCTCCTATAAGTACCCCCCTAGCTCTTAGCCAGATGTCATTCAAGGGTATTTTATTCTTTTGTGATGGGAAGAGAGAGGTCCCAGTCTTTGGAGATGGAGGGTGAACCTTCCCGCCTTACCAAGAGGGGGAGGTTCGATCGCGAATTCAAGAAATTGACCGACATTGAAGGTCATCTGAGCGAAAGGATTCGCTCACGGATGGTAAGCTTAGCCCTTTTCCTCTATTTTTCCTGCATGAGTCCTTTCTTATCCCTTGATTCTTTTCTTTCCTTTTCTTTCAGTCGTATCCTCTCTTTCCGGGCCCGAGGAAATTCTCCAAGCTGCCGTGGCTGTCGAAGCTCACGTCTGACATAACTACCGACATGAGGTTTTTTATTTCAAAGTGGCACCTTCAAGGCCTGGTTATCCACGCCAAATATTATAACAAGATTTGCATGGACTGGGAAGCCATGGGTGCACTGGTAGAGGTTTGGCACCCTGAAACCCACACCTTCGTCTTTCCTACTTTTGAATCGACAATCCTTCTAGAGGAAGCGGAACTCCTGCTTGGCTTAAAAAGATTCAGAAATGATGGCAAAATAAAAATTTTGCCCATGGGGAAGAAGGCATCCTCTGAGGAAATTTTGGGGAGCTTCATGCCCTGCGGAGCCATTAAAGGTGTTCAGACCCAGAAGGGAATCAACGTACAAAAGCTCGCAGACTGGAGCATGAGCGCTTTAGAAAGATTGACAGGTGACGAATGCTTAGAAGGACTCATGAAAGGGTTCGTGATATGTTTGGCTGGAGCTCTCCTCTTTCGCAGCACCGACAATATCATGGAGGAGGATCAGCTGGGCGTGATTTGAGGACTCTGGAAGGGCAAAAGAGTGGGGCCAGCCGTCCTCGCCTACCTTTACAGCGGTCTTACGGCTTCCAGCATGGGCCAGCCCCCCTATGGGTGCATGTTTCTCCTCAATTGCTGGATCGATCTCCACTTCAAATTTGATCGCTGCGATGAGGCACGAACTACTTCCAGAATCTTCCAACAAAGCCCCCTTTATCACATAGTTGATGTGTTGGGTTTTAGCAGCAAGGTGGTTAATCGCATGCCCCGGCTGAAGTCACGTGGAGACTGGCGCACTTACTTCAAAACTTTGGAGCGGGATGCGTTTATTCACGCGCCAGCATGTTTACTTGGACGTGAACTTCTCACGAGATCCTCCCCTGACGCGGAACTCCAGCTTATTGGTGCAACTGAGTTTGTTCTTTACAGCTCGCACCGGTGTTGCCTGCAAATCGGCCTCCCGCGACACTCTTTTCCTACACCATCCGATCTCCCTTTGATTAAGGGAAGGGAGTTAGACACGGAAGGTGATGCCAAGGATAGAAAAGCGATCAAAGCAGCGTGGAAGGCAAGCGTTCCACGGAAGGCGATGGTGACTGTGAGTTAGGATCATGAGCTGTTGAAGACTTATGTAATGGAACTGGGGAAACTGAGGCCCGTGATGCCCAGTCCCTGATGTATCTCATTTTGAAATAAATGTCAAGCCTTAATGCCATTTCGTGCTCTTTGAACCTCCTCTCTCCCCTTTCCCTTCTGGCATAGGCGGCTTGGAATGTTAGACTCCGGACGACGGCTACCTGTCATCTGCCGGGAACTGGAGGACTAGAATAACTTCAGCACGAGGGGTTGCTCTGAGGTGTCCTAGAGCCGAAAGTTTCCCTCCGAGTGTCAAGGAGAGATGTAAGGGGGAAGAGTGGAGAGAGAGATGCGGATAGAGCGGCATCGAGGTTTGGACAAAAGGAGGGTAATGAAGGCCCTGGCGATGAAACTTTGGGAGAAGTAGTGATCGGGCACATCAACCCCTCAGAGTCGTTGTAGGGAATTGGAGCTCACGGTGGTGGGCCCCTGGAGCTGGTGCAGTCTTTTCGGGAAGCAGAGGGCAGCTTGACCAGCGGCCTTGACTTCAAGAGCTTCACGGCCATCGGGGTCACGAGAGAAGCAGGAAGACGACGAAGGGCACCGACAAAGAGCCGGTGGGAACGTGTGGCACGACAAAGTGATTGCTGCATCACGGGACTATAGAAGGCCTCCGAGGGACTTCTTGCCTTCGGAGAGAAGAGAGAAGAGAAGCGACCAGAAGGGTGACGAGGATTAATGAGTGGCTTGCACACCCACTCACTCCTCATGACGGGCACAAACCCTTATATAGATGTGTGAGTGGAATGGCTTGGTACGAACGCGGCTTGTTTGTCCCGGATGCATTCCTTCCCCTCTACGGCTCTTCTCTACCACATAGGTTCCCTCGAGACATGCTCGACGAGATGTCTCCTTAAAACCCGGGATGGTGACTCACAATAGTCATGATTTTCAAAGGGAATTTGCCACCGACTTCAACAATATCGAAGCCTAATCTCTTTTCCCTCGTGAATGTCCCCAATTTTCTTCTTCGCGTTAAAAGTAGTCGCAATGGGACAAGGGACATGGGGAATCTTTAGACCACGTAAGAGTGACGGGTCAACAAATCACGGCTCTGCCCCATTTACCTCACATGGCAAAATGGCACACGAGGGTACCGAGGCCATGATTTCAAAGGATCTACCACCAATTTCAAAAACATCGGCCACTGGTCTTGTTTTCCCGCATAAATGTCCCCCGCTAAAAGTAGTTGCAACGGGACAATAAACACGGGGAATCTTTGGACCGAATAGGGAGGACAAGTCAACAAATCACGCCTCCGAATCAATCACTCTACATGGTAGAGTGGGCGCGAGAGTAAAAGGAGGGTGAATTATCGTAAAGGCTGTTGCTAAGAATGATGGTGATAGATCCAGATCACCTTCCTTTCGATCCTATAAATACCTCCCCTTTTGCTCGACTTGGAAACACCGAAGTCATAAGAGCCAATTTGAGGAGTGCAAGTTTGTAAGGAGGGAGGTAGTGAGTATTGCTCAACTTTTCAGGATGGAAGGTGAATCTAGCTTCAGAGCAGAAGGTGAGTCTTCCCGCTCTTCGAAGAGGAGCAGATCTGGTAGCAGCTCTAGAAGACTCTCAGAAGTCGAAGGATAACTGAGTGAGAGGACCTGATCACAGCTTGTAAGTGGATCCCTTAGTTCCTTTCTTCATTCTCTCTTCTCCTTTCTTGCTTAGTAAAGCGCTCCCATTTATTATTTCTTGTGTATGTGCAGAGCATGATGAGATCACACACCTTGTGGGAGCTGGTAGTGGCGGCATATCGAGGTCTCCCAGACTTCCAGAAGGCCAGGCTAGAAGTGATGGGGTTCGGGGCCTTCCTCCGAATCGAGCCAATTAAGCTCGACCTTGCCCTGATCCAAGCACTGCTTGAAAGATGGGACCCAATGAGCCGGACATTCCTGATGCCGTGGGGGCACATGGTGCCCAGCCTGGAAGACATGATCCGCATCACGGGCCTGAAGGTAGATGGGGAAGCGGTGACTGGCGTCACCTACGCAGACTACAGAGAAGGTGCTCAGAAGTTGTTGGGGCTGGACCTCGACGGTCGGAAGAACATGTTAGTAGCCAAGGCATCGATCATGGAGGCGTTAGGTATTACTGACATTCATCCATGGGATGACGAGTCCCTGGAGGAATTCATGGAAAGGGCAAAAAGAGGTGCCCGTGCTGTATACTGCGTGGATGCCAGCAATTGGGAGAGGACCAATATGGACCTGAGGAGGTTCCTCCTCTTCCTGTTGGGCAAGTTACTGCTGGGCTCCAAGGGAGACAACATACACTGCCGCTTCCTGGAGCTGCTCGTGGACTTGGAGAGGGTAGGATAGTACGCCTGGGGAGCTTCCATACTAGCGCATCTATTCACAGGTCTGTCGCAAAGGACAGGCAGAGAGGTGACAATAAATGGGTTTACACCTTTCATCCAGGTAAAAGATTATTATTATTATTATTATTTGGTTTTTGTTGATGCCAATGACACATGATGGTGTAGCTATGGAGCTACTATTATATTCCAATGGGGAGAGCTCGACACTGGCGGCCAGTGACGATCCCGTTGGCTAGGCGGTGGCAACCCATCATGAGTACCGCACCACTATCCTACCAGCTGATGGTGTTGAGGCGAGAGCTACAAGAGTTCCCTGCAACGATGGTAGGATACTTTTTTTTTCTTCTTTTTTTTGTTATTCATTTTTAGCATTTTTTTGTATTTTAGCTAACCAAGAAGATATGTACAACCCATCAAAGGTGAACTGGAGGCCTTTCTTGAACATGGTCGATGTCGACCAGCCGTGGGTAATTGGAAGCCATGCCCGATTTAGGCGGGACCTCTGGCTCCATTGTTTGAATGGGATTGAGCCACTAAGGCTGCGATTAGCCATGAGGACCCTAGGGCTTGCCCAGGAATGGGTAGATATGACCACATCACCCAGCGTCGGAAAGAAGACGCGTGGGCCGGCAACCTGTGTTGATTGGAGGGTGCGCTTCCCCGAACAATATGAAGACTGGCAGCGGGGAGGCACGCTCGTGGAATCACAAGCACAAGACAGTGAGAATTACCTATGCCTCTATAGGGCAATGTATGTAGAGAGGCTGCAGCCTGGAGGGCTTATGGAGGTAAAGTAAAAAGAAACCATTTTCTTTTTTTCTTCTCTTTTTATATATATATTTTTTTCATTTTTTGATTTTTTATGAACTCATAAGTCATAACTATAGGATGCCCGTGACACCATAATAACGAACTTACGAGCTCGTTTGGCGGACACGGAGCAAGAGTTGAATGACACCCGAGCGGCTCTGGGTTCATCAGTAAGTGTGTATGTACAGGCTCCTGGTATGATTTGAAATTCATAGCCCTAACCACTTAAATGTCACCTCTTATCTGTTGCAGCGTGCCCAGCTCGATGCAGTTTCATCAGCGATGGGGGCAGACGGTGTTTCTTCTAGTCTATGGATTCCTACTTCAGAGTTAGATCTACTCCACGAGCAGCTTGCTCATACCACACAACGGGCTGCGGAGGCAGAAGGGATGCTTTCTGCACAGGTGAGGGTTTCACCGTTTAATATCCCTTGTTCAAACCTTGCCATATGCCTGAGATGATATGTATGGTAGGAGAAAGAAACACAGGAGGCACTTGCGCATGCCGCGCAGAAGGAAGCTAGAATAGCCGAGCTAGAAGAGGAACTACATCGTCGTCCAGGCGAGGACTCTTCTAGGGATGCTGTGGAGCTGAGGATCACCCTTCAGCTGGAGAGGGAAGACAGAGAGAGAGAACGTGTCGAGAGAGAAAGGGACAGGGAACGAGAAAAGGCCAAGAGATTGACTGAGAAAGAGGAGAAAAGAGCCATGGAGGCCCAACTATTTGAAGTGAGGACCAGTCTCGGCCTCGCTGAGCAGTGGCTAAAGGATGGCGAGGAACGCTACCGAAGAGCACGAGAGCATGGCTTTCATGTGAGTAGCTTCTTTGCTGCCCCCGCAGATCAATGCCGGGGTGTGGAGATGGGAAGAGGAGCACAGAGCGGTAGAAGTACCGCTTTTCATGGTTGGGTAGCACCCTCAAGAGCGTCTAGCCCGGAGAGTGGCGGGACGAGTAATGTGGAGAAAGAGGGTGGAACCTAATGTAGATTCTTTTGGTTGTTGTTTATTTTCAGTTGGGAGTGGAATAAAATGTTTTATGCTTGATTCTCTGCTTCTTCCTTAGTTACTCAAATCCCTGCACACATCTAAGCAAACAAGTTAGTATTTCTGTTCTGACTTGCCCCTTGCTCAATAAGCAAGCGAGGTTTTGAACTGTCCTTGATAACGAGTCAAGGGGCAAGCCTTTATTAACAAAGGCAATAATAAAGGATAATGATGAATGCGGCACACAAGCACACAGATGCAAACGGAAATTTAAAATGAGATGTTGCATACAAATGCAATCATGCGAAATGTGTTTTTTTTGTTTTTGTGTTTTTATTCATTTTTTCCATTTTTTTGTTTTATTGTTTGTTTATTATTTATTTTTTTTGGTCTTTTACATTTCCATTTTTTTGCATATATATTTTTCTCCTTTTTTTGGATTTTTGGATTTGTTGTTTTTTTTTGTTTGTTTTTGGTTTGTTTAATATTTTTATATTTTTTGCTAATGCATGATGACCACTCGATATAACATCTGACTTGCACGAGAACAAGGGTTTCTTACTAACCCCCCAGGCATCCTAAGTGCACATCTAGGTTGATTTGGGCCTCTAGACTCCTCGAATGATAATCCTGCTGGCTAAGACTTATCCTGATGACAATACCGTCATGCCATACTTAGGCTCCCAGTTGCTTCCGACCACAGGGATTCACCCAAAAAGTGTTCAAGGTAAATGATTTACCCGACCCGGGTCTATTTCCTCACAACTCTAGATGATATGTAATGGAACACCCTGGAACCCAAACGACCAACCGCGCGACGCTGACCCGGAATCAGACGCCGTCGCACCCGTAGGTGACGCGCTTGTATTAGTCTAAGCCCAAGGTTAGGCTAAGAAGACATCAAGATGGTAGATAAGGGTCTTAACTAGCCAGAAACACGGAGACTCCTTCACGACAACGGCTTTTGCTTTTCAAAAAATGGACAACCATATGTTTGTATTGAAATGAGGTTACAAGCTTTGGCAAGCTTCACCCTTCGGGAACTCCATTGAGCCTTCATCTTTAGGGGAAGAAGGAAGAATATTGGGGGCAAACCTCCTGAGAGGACCGGTAAAATCGTTAACCCGGCGAGCCAATAGGGGCGCACTTAACTTCCCCTTTCGGGCAACTTCAGACCAAATCTCGAGCATTTACATCTCATGACCCCTTTGTATAGAATTTGACTTTCAGTCAAAGGGGTTTCATTTGTGGGATCAGGCACGGTTACGACCAGACTTTTCACTTGACTTTGATTTTGTTCTTCTTTTCAGATTTTTTTGTTGACAGATTTTTGCGAGGGACATAGTATTTTGACATTATGGAATCCCTCTTGAATGCCTGCGGGGACACTGCCCTCTTCTCGTGCTCTGACCCATGCTCGAGGAATTGGGCCCTACTCTCACCCTAGGGGTTGTGTTCGTGTTTCCCATGCTCAGCGTTTTAAGGGCGCCGGCTGTCTCATTCGGTCGAAGAGAGAGAGAATAAAGATTTAAGCCTTCTGGAGACCTTCTGGGTGAGGCCTCACCATGAGCGATGCTACCAATCTTTTATAGAACACATGTGTACATGCATGTTACCTTCTTTTGAGGAGGGCATAAGCCGAACTAGCCGGACAGAGATCTCCACGGTTCTGGCAAACCAAGAACTGAGACCTACCAAGTCTTAGTGGGCCCTATCCTAACATGAAGGTGAGATGTGATAACTTGATTGCATGGTGGTCTCCAGGCATTGGCATTTTGAATTTTCTATTTTTTTATCATTTTTCCTATTTTTTTCTTTTGCTGTTGTATATATACATATTTTTGTTATTTTCATTGTTTTGTATTTTTTTGTTGTTTTTCGTTTCATCATTTTTGACACTATGTACACCTATCTAAGGGTAGTACTTCTTAAGATAAAGCCCATTCCAAGGGTGGGATAACTCGATCCCCTCAGCATTTACTAGCCTGTAGGCATTGCCAGGATGCACAGCCTGAACTACGTATGGTCCTTCCCAATTGGGTTGGAGTTTAGAACACGGCCCACCAGGTTTTACAAACATTTTTTTCACTACCATTTCACCGACTTGAAATTTCCTTTCAATGACCTTCTTTTGATAAAAACGTGTGAGTCTGTTCTGATATATACGTTCATGCTCGGCAGCGGCCAGCCGTTTCTCATCTAAGAGTTCCAATTGGGCAAGGAGTGAATCACGACGTTCGTCGAGGGGAAGCTCCTTGTCCAACTGTACCCTGAGAGAAGGAACCAAGATTTCATACGGAACTACCGCCTCCATCCCATAAGTAACGGCGAACAGAGTTTGCCCAGTGGGAGTACGGATTGAAGTGCGATCGGCCCATAAAGCCTCAATCAGCTTTTCTGGCCAATCCGAGAACTTGTTTGACTCACAGGTCTTTTTTTATGATTTTAATCAATGTTTTATTAGTGGCCTCTGCTTGGCCATTATCTTGTGGATAATAAGGTGATGAATGATGCAATGCAATTTTATACCTTTTGCAGAGGTCCTGAAGGTCATGAGAAATGAATTACGGCCCATTGTCGGTGATGATTGTGCTTGGAATGCCGAACCTGGCGATGATGTTCTTCATGATGAATTTGCAGACTGTTGATGCTTTAACCTCCACGTAAGCTTCGGCTTCGGCCCATTTGGTGAAGTACTCCGTTGCAGTAATGATGAATAATTTTTTCTTAGTGAGGGAGTTAGGATTACTAAGAGGACCAATGACATCGAAAGCCCACATGGAGAAAGGCCATGGGGAGGAAACTGGATGAAGTGAAGAAGATGGGGAATGAATTTTATCGGCGTGAAGTTGACACTTGACACACCTGCGGACATAGACGGCACAATCCTCTTCCATGGTGGGCCAGTAAAAGCCTTACCGAAGGATTTTCTTGGCAAGCATTTGGCTATTCACATGGCCACCGCACACACCAGAGTGTGCTTCCCCGACGCATTTCCAGACCTCCTCTTCGTCGAGACATCTTAGAAGAACACCAGTAAGACTTCTCTTGTATAGCACTCCTCTGACCAGCATGTATCTCTGTGCCACTCTCCTTATGGATTTTCTATCTTTCGATGTGGCTTCTCCATGGTAGGATTGATCTTTGCAATACTTGGCAATTTCGTAAAACCATGGCTTCTCCTCATCAGCCAATTCTTCTTCTAACTCTGTCAACATAATTTCCCTCTTCTCAAGGATTTCTTCCTGTAGGGCCTTCCTTGCTATCCTGTCCTTGATATATACGTAGGAAGCGTCATCGATTATAGGGGCGTGACGCTTGTAGATGGAAATGGAATCATACCATCTTCCTAGAGGGAACCTTAAAGATGATGCCAACGAGGCGAGGGCATCGGCCAGAATATTCTGATGACGAGGGACATGGACAAAGATCAATTTGGTGAACAGTTTGGCAAATACAGCAGTGAGTTCTTGGTATGGCTTGAGCTTGGGATCGCGAGTGCGATATTTGGTGAGCACCTGGCGAAGAATGAGTTGACTGTCACCTACGACTCACAATTCAGTGATACGAAAAGAATGAGCAAGTTCCAGGCCAGCCAGCAGAGCTTCATATTCAGCTATATTGTTGGTGACTGGGAATTTGAGCTGGTATGCCAGTGGGAATGTAAGGCCTTCAGACGACAGGAGGGCAATGCCGATTCCCTTCCCTTGGGAATTCAGAGCTCCATCAAAATGTAATGTCCACATGTAATCATCTGATTGGTTGATGGACATTAGTTCCTCATCTGGAAACTCTGACTGGACAGGATCGAATTTGGGGAGAGGATGGTGAGCGAGATGCTCAGCTATGGCATACCCCTTGATTGCCTTTTTCTAAATGTAGGTGATGTCAAACTGAGAAAGAAAGCTTTGCCAGCGTGCTAATCTATCTGTAAGGACATATTTTTCTAGAAGGAACTTCATAGGGTTCATTCGGGCAATCAGATGGACTTCATGAGCTAGAAAGTAGTGTTTCAACTTATGCACTACCCAGACAAGGGCGGCACAAGTTTCTCCATAGCCGTGTACTTCTGCTCACAGGGGTTGAGGAGTTTGGACAAGTAATAGGTCGCCCTTTCCTTACCCGCTTCATCGGCTTGTGCTAGGACAGCTCCCACGGAGTCGTCCAGAATCAAGATGTAAAGGATTAAATGTTTATCTGGCGTGGGTGGAATTAGGACGGGTGGATTGGCAAAATATTCCTTCAATCCTTCAAAAGCTTTTTGGCATTTAGAATTCCAACTGAATCCTACTCCTGACTTAGTCAACTCGTAGAAAGGTTTGCACCTTTGCGAGTGTTGGGACACAAATCGACGAATGAATTGTAACCTTCCAATTAACCCTCGAACTTCTCTCAGGTTTTTCGGAGGTGGCATATCCCTAATTGCTTTAGCTTTGTTGGGATCTATTTCAATACCCCTCTTACTCAAAATGAAACCAAGCAATTTACCTGACGAGACACCAAATACGCACTTTTTTGGATTCATTTTCAAATTGAACTCCCTTGATCTTTGCAGCACCTTGGCTAGAACTCTCGGGTGTTCTGCCCTAGTCTTGGATTTCACCAGTAAATCATCCACATACACCTCTAAATACACATGCATCATGTCATGGAATATTGCCATCATAGCCCTTTGATAAGTAGCTCCAGCATTCTTGAAGCCGAACGGCATGACTAAATAACAGTAAGTTCCCCAGGGTGTGGTGAATGATGTTTTCTCCTGATCCTCTTCCGCCAAACGGATCTGATTATACCCCGAAAATCCATCCATAAACGAGAGAGTTTCATAGCCAGCCGTGTTATCAACCAACACATCGATGTGAGGCAAGGGGAAATCATCTTTTGGACACGCGCCGTTAAGGTCCCGAAAATCGATACAGATTCTCACCTTTCCATCTTTTTTCATGACCGGAACAATGTTTGCCACCCATTGAGATATAGGACGACTCTAATAAACCTGGCTTTGTGGAGCTTATCGACTTCTTCCTTCATTATTAAAGTCATTTGGGGGCGGAAACGTCTTAACCTTTGCTTTACCGAGACGGACCCTGGTTTTAGCGTTAGGCGATGTTCGACCAGGGTGGAATCTAATCCCGGCATATCCTCGTAGCTCCATGCGAATGTGTCCCTATACTCCTTTAGAACCTTAATCAATTCCTCTTCTTCAGATGGCGACAAATTCTCACTTATGAGGATGATCCTAGGGTCTTCCTTGGTCCCCAGGTTGATCTCTTTGGTGGGTTCTTCTATAGCGGCTGATGGTTCATCAAACCTCCTCATTCCGCTAGCATATACGTCAGCCGCGTCCTCATATTCTTCGTCCCCTTCTTCAATAGGGTATTCTTCATCTGTGAGCTCATAAACTCCATACCCCTCATCAATTGTGCAATCCTCCTCGCATTCTAACTCTGACAGTTGGATGGGATTCTCTAGCAATCGAGGAATGGCTAGAAAGGCTTGACACCTATTGGCTAAATCTAGAAGAAATCGACGAGGAATTTGCCTACCCTTGGGTTTTCATCTAGGCACTACCCTTGACTCATTATTGTTAGATTGACCTACCTGTCCTACAGACGAAGGGGAAACTAGAGAATGTATAGGAAAAGACCCCTCAGCGGAGGAGTAAAGAAGGTCACTCAAGGGACCTTGAATGAGTGGCCCGTAAGTCGGGGCACACTCGTGAGAGATGTAGGAGGTCTCCTCAAAGGAAATGCATTGTTGAGGAGTTTGAAAATTGACGTTTTTTTTCATTTTCATTTTCAATTACAAAACAATTGAAAGAACTTGGGGAATAAGAGGAGGGGACTATAGCTAAGGGGTTATGGGGCTCATTGAGTAGATCATGGTTGAAAATTTGGCACGGGCTGAGAAACCCGCGCAAGAATGTGAGCAGAGAAGGTGACCTGGGAATATCATCAGACAAACGTCTGGCCCAGGAAAGAGTCAGCAGCAACGGCTGAGGAGAATGATTAGATAGAATGACAGAAAGTGATCCGTCAGTGGCAACGTCCTCTTGGCGAGGAAAACTTGGAAGTTTGGCAATGTCAACGACATCTTTTGACATCTCGGAGATCAAAAGTGGCCCCTCTAAGTCCGGAGGCGTGAACATCTGCTGTAGCGCAATGGAAATGTCATGTATATCAAACCACTTGTTCCACTCGCAGTCCGGGTCACCGTGCTTCCCCTTCTTTGTAGTTCTCGAGCAACTTTCAGCTAAATAGGCAATCTGTAATTTCCCATGTGATTCTCGCGGGTAATCCCCCAACTGTATAACCGGACCCTTTCTGAAATGAGAGTACAAGGTCCATGTAAGAGGTCCCTGATATGCTTCAAGTGGCCCTTTAAAGCCTAGGCCGGCTCTAAGGGTTAACTTTGTCTTCTTTGGCAGCCTCAGTCTCCCTTGTAATTGTGCACCCAAGCCTTTGCCCTGTTGGTAGCCAATGTTTCTCATGATCTCCCATCCCTTAGAATGGAAAGGGTGACATGACTTTGATGCCTGAAACGGCTTTTGTGTTAAAGGGGTGCGACGAGGGTCACACACATCTAGCAGTGAAAGAATTGGCCGGTGAGTCGGCCAAACAAAAGGGAATGAGGTATTAATAGCATCCATTGTAGAAAAGATGGGCATGCTATTTACCTTGATAATCCAAGCCTTGTATGGAAACTTTAAGCACTGATGATTGGTGGATGGCACAGCATTCATAACCTCAATGTAAGGGCGGCCTAGTATGGCCTTGAATGTGGGATCCATATCAAGGATATGGAATTCCGCAAAGACTGATGCAGGGCCCAATTCTACATTCAAGATGATCATCCCCATTGGTGGCTTTTTGCTATTGTCATAGGCCGTAACCATAATTGATGAAGGCCTTATCTGTTCCGTGTCAACCCCACATAATTGGAGAGTGCTCATGGAGATCATGTTTATAGATGCACCAGTGTCCACCAAACATGGGTCTATAGACGCCCCATTGATCTTTACTGCAATACACAAAGCATATTTTCGAGCCTCCTTGGGGGCAAGCTCATGGTGGTGAAATATAATAGCCGGTTGTGTATCATTCGGCATCAATACCGACGAGATCTTCTCCACTGGGAGATCCTCATTTACCATAACCTTCTGAAGATACTCCATCAAGGCGTCCTGATGGGTTTTCGACCTCTTGATTAGCTCGAGAATGGAGATCCGAGCTGGTGTTTTATCCAAGTGTTTTAACAGGTCATATTGTGTCCCGGGGATAGACTCCTCTGGCTGCTCTTCAGTGTCTTTCTCTGGCTAAGACTGCTCGGGGACCTGACTATTTTGGGAAAAAATCTGATGGAACATCCTTCCACTACGGAGCACCATGGCTTGTGGGTTTGGTGGCACCTCTGCGAGATTAGGTACGGGATTTAGCAGGGGCTCAAGGGGTATTGGTGGAGGAACAGTTAACGAAACAGGGGCAATGGAAGGTGTAGGGGCTCTGATGAGTGGTTTGTTAGATGGAGGTATGGTGGAAGTGGATGAGGTCTCGGATGGACGGTGGATGATTAGGGGTTTGGGAGGTGAAGGCATAGTAGATGTTGATGGGGCCCCGGATGGGCGATTGGTGATGAGAGGTTTTGAGGGTAAAGGGCTTATGGTGGAGGTGGATGATGTTTGCTGAGGACTCAGTGGAAGGTTAATAGTAGGGATGCGGATGAGAGGACGTGACGGCAGTGGAAATGGGTGAGGCGTTGTTGCAGGTTGTGCTACGGGTCGAGAACAGACAGGTGCGGGACGGACAAGGCATGGAGGTTGATTAGGAACATGATTGGCGACAAGGACAGAGCTGCCTTCTGTATGCCAATCTTGCCCTCTTCCAACTTCCGGGAAGGAAGAGATGGGGTTGACTTGGTGGTTTGGTTGTTGGTGCGTCGGTAATGGATTTTGGAGGATGCCCATGTTTGGCTGTTGCTGTGGTGCCTACTGAGGCTGTTGTTGTTGTTGTTGTTGCTGCTGCTGCTATCTAAGAGGAGGTCTCTTGGCCTTCATCATGGCGACGTATCGCCTCATTTCACCCCAATCTAGTTAATGTTCATCATTCATATCAAAGATATAATCTCTGAAATGGAAACAGTTTTCCACTGTATGACCCGGCTGTCTATGGAAGACACAATACCTGGAAGTGTCAACGTTCGTGGGCCATATGGCTCTTTCCTTAGGCAAGGTGAGTATATTAGCAGCCATGAGAGTATTAAAAATGTCTGATAATGACTCTGGCAAAGGTGGGTAGTGATTTCTCCTTGGGCCAATTGGCCTCCTCTGTTGTTGGGGGCCATAGTCCCCGGGTGGTGGAACCTGATTATATTGAGGAGGTCGTTGTTGTTGTTGTTGGAGATGGAGGGGTTGAGGCATATTGTTCTAGAGGAGGTTGTTTTATGGGGGAGGACGATAGGGTTGTTGACCTTGTTGATCCTGATGAAAGGGGAATTGTGGAGTTTGTGGAGGCCTGGGGTTGGCTTGCCAGTTGGGATTGCCAACCGCACTCACCTGCTCATTCGTTACGACCCCTTCTGTCACTCCAGCTTGGGCACCCGTGCTTGGCTTCCTAAACACCTTTGGCTTTAGTGGCTCAAACATATTCATGAGGGGAGAATCTTTCAACTGTGTTTGGATATATCGAGCCCTCTCATATAGTTCCTCCATAGTGGTGAGCTTGTTCATCGCCAGGACGTGTCTGAATTGCGGAGTGGCATTAGACACGATCATCTTCACTTGTTCCGATTCCGAAATGGGGTCTCTCACTTTCTCTGCCAAGGATCTCCATCTATCAGCAAATTGGACGAAATCTTCGTCCGACTTCATTTTCTCGGCCACTAGGTCGGTAATAGAAAGGGAGGGACCGACCCTATCCCGATATTTCTGTAGGAATTTCGTTACACTACGTCGAAGTTCTCAACCTCACTCGGCTCTAGGGAATAGAACCATTCTAAGGCGGGGCCATCCAATGATCTCCTGAAGAGATATGCCAAGGATCTTTGATCGTTCTGCCAAAACGAGGACTCATACATAAAGTCCTTTAGATGAATGAAGGGGTTGCCTATGCCGTTGTACCGTCGGTACGTTGGCATTTCAGAAGGAGGGAGACGGAATACATGAAGGATTGGTAAAGAAATCTCAGGCACGGATTTGACATCCACAACCTTTTTGAAATCTCGAATTGTTCGTCCATCTTGTTCAGCCTATGAAGGAGAGATTGAGTGACCTCATCGTAAGGAGCAGGTTGTGGTGGCCACTGAGGCCTTGCGGAAGCCTGAGAAGGGAATTCCGGATGAGTGGGACGTTGTGGCAAGTCAGTAAACGGAACTGACTAAAATGTTGTATGAAGAATTGGTGGAACTTGAGACTGGGGAGGTAATTGGAAAGAGGGAGGTTGCAGACTTATCTGCGCGAGAGGGAGGGAGGAAGGGATTGCCTGTGCAGGCTCTTGAGTAGAGGGAACAACTGGTGTTGGGTTTTGAGAAGTAGAAGCAATAGATTTCCCTTTTAGGATGGCTTGAAAGGCTCGAACCTGCTCGGGATTGAGCTGTGTGTTCGCGAGGACACCTAGTAGAGAGGAAATATCTTACGGTGGGGATGTTTCCCCAATGGTGGTTCGCACCTCATACGATGGTTCACGTGAGGAACCTGCGTCCTCAGCAGGGGCATGTGTCCCCTGGTGACCCGGGGTCGGATTCTGACCGTTCCCGGACATTTCTTGATCTTTTTCGGAACGTGAGATTCTACCAGAATGCAATAACATACACACTCAAACCAATAGCAAAGATTAACAAACAAGTTGATGCTTTACGCCTTTTTTGTTTTCTTTTTATTTTCTTTATGTTTTCTTTTTTTTTCTAATCTAATGTTCACACCACAGGAGGGACCTTAGTTGCAATATTGATTTCCACCGTGTGATCTAAGGACGCTCGACTCACCACGAATGGGTTGACTATCTCCAGGGAACTTCAGTGGTACAACCAGCCTAGTGAACGAAGAGGGAATCCTTCGATGTCGGGGACTTACGGAGGTTCCGATGAAGGAGATCCTAGTCCGTCGAGAGGAATTCCCGACGGAGAGTCCTTCCTTCACCAAGAAAGGGTGATCCTAAAAAAATGGAACAAAAGAAATAAAAATAAAAGGGAGATGATATGCAATGCAATGCTGAATTTAACAGGAGATATATAAACAAACAACAAATATATACAATAAAAGAAATTAAACAAACATCACAACACTCCTTTTCTGTAATGATACGAATCTCTTCAGACTTCAAGGGGACTCTGGAGTAATGTACGTAGTGCACGAGGGATGAAATTGGAATGCCAAAAGTGATAGCGGGAACACGAATATAGCGCACGCGGGCGCAATCAGGAGGGGCACGTGGGTGCCAAGTGGAGGGGCACACGTGGGTGCCGATGGCGAGAGTGCTACTGAGAGCACGAATGTAGCGCACGCGGGCGCGATCAGGAGGGGCACGCGTGGGTGCCGAGTGGAAGGGCACACATGGGTGCCGATGGCAAGAGTGCTACTGAGAGCATGAATATAGCGCACGCGGGCGCAATCAGGAGGGGCACACGGGGGTGCCGAGTGAAGGGCACACATGGGTGCCGATGGCAAGAGTGCTACTGAGAGCACGAATATAGCGCACGCGGGCGCAATCGGGAGGGGCGCACGGGGGTGCCAAGTGAAGGGGCACACGTGGGTGCCGATGATATTTGGGTAACCAGAGAAAACAAAAGACGTCCCACCGTGATCGCCAATAAGGTGTAGACGGCGGAGATCGTCCAACCGCGAATGCAAGAGGGGGTAGTGATGAAAAGTGAGGGAAGGGTAATGAAAAACCCGTCCTGAAAGGAGCTTGCTAGTGAGACACAGTAAAATCTGAACTTACCCCAATTTCTGGTACAGGACGGAGATAGGGACCCGAAGGTCCTCTCGCACAAACTAACTCCCTCTTCAACAGGTGTAACCCGTTGCTTTGGGAGTAGCTTTAGAGATACCGAATATTAGGGTAGGACGTAGAGTGACTTTGGGTAACAAGCGAAATGCAAAGTGTTGATGCGAACAATGGTGATGATGAAGGGAGCGGCGCAAGAATGAGGAGTGAGGGGTACTAACTTAGCAGCAAAAGCTGGAGAAGGTTCGACGGGAGTCGTTTCCATGGATTCAGGAGTGAGTGATACACAAAATAAAGATACACCACATTATAACAAACTGTTAATATCACGAAACGATAATAGCAACATGAACTAGGCAAATTAACTATAACAGGATATCACTTAACAGAACGGGATGACAGTAGTATGAACAACATGAACTGCCACTAGGCATTGGCCTTTGCGGGGTTTTATAACAAATATGAGAGTAACAAGAATAATTGACAGAATGAGAATTATGAAAGGAGCCCTCGCGAGGAACTGGTTCCGTCAACGGGGCTGGGACGGAGAACAGGAAATAAAACCACCGCGAGGAACGGATTCCTTGATCGGGGTTGGAACGAAAGTACAAGAAATGAAACCACCACGAGGAACAGATTCCTTGATCGGGGTTGGAATGAAAGTACAGGAAATGAAACCACCGCGAGAAACGGGTTCTTTGATCGGGGTTGGAACGAAAGTACAGGAAATGAAACCACCGCAAGGAATGGGTTCCTTGATCGGGGTTGGAACGAAAGTACAGGAAGTGAAACCACCGCGAGGAACGGATTCCTTGATCGGGGTTGGAATGAAAGTACAGAAAATGAAACCACCACGAGGAACGGATTCCTTGATCGGGGTTGGAACGAAAGTACAAGAAATGAAACCACCGCGAGGAACGGATTCCTTGATCGGGGTTGGAACGAAAGCACAGGAAATGAAACCACCGCGAGGAACGGATTCCTTGATCGGGGTTGGAATGAAAGTACAGAAAATGAAACCACCGCGAGGAACGGATTCCTTGATCAGGGTTGGAACGAAAGTACAGGAAATGAAACCACCGCGAGGAACGGGTTCCTTGATCGGGGTTGGAACGAAAGTATAGAAAATGAAACCACCGCGAGGAACGGATTCCTTGATCGGGGTTGGAACGAAAGTACAGGAAATGAAACCACCGCGAGGAACGGATTCCTTGATCGGGGTTGGAACGAAAGTACAAGAAATGAAACCACCGTGAGGAACGAGTTCCTTGATCGGGGTTGGAACGAAAGTACAGAAAATAAGACCGCCACGAGGAACGGATTCCTTGATCGGGGTTTAAACATGAATTAAATGGGGAGGGGAACCGCCGCGGGGATGGTCCTCCGTGCAGGTGAGAATAAAGTAAAGAACTAACACAACAGGAGTAAGGAGGGTGTGATCGCTAGAGGTAGTGTACCTAAAAATAGGAGAATGATCGCGTCTTGCCTCCAGGCAACGAGATGATGTGAGTTTCTTCTTCCTCTTCCTTCGGCCGGCCGACGGAGAGGGCTTCCTTTGGTTATCCTTGCAAAACACAGCAGACGAAACAAATGGACGGTGGATTAGAATGAAAGTAGTGTAGTACCGGTCCCTTGATATGAAAATAGCAGAGTCATGTTCAAATGCGCACCTGGTTGGTGTTGTTTGAAACCCCTTTTAGACATAAAAAGGTAAATAGATGATATGATGAATGAACAAGGAGGGGTCTCTCAGGGAGAGAGACGATGGGAGTGACAGATACTGATGCATGCAGTGCAACGCAACTAGTGAAACAAAAGCAAATAAGACGACATGGTGAGGAAGCTTATTAAGAGGTTGACGACGGGCTCGAGGGAGCTTCTCCAGGATGAGGATGGTGCGAGAGCACGGTGGAGTAGAACGGCTTCTCGTATACTCCGATGATTCTCGGCGGGGCCTTCCCGATGTCGGTGCCGCCCTAAAAAGGAGAGAGAGAGAGAGAGAGTTCTCTCTTTTTTTAATCTTTTTTTTAGAGAGGCATTTAGAAGAGATGACACATGTGAAAATAGAAGGGGGTGAGGTAAAAGACTTAAAGAAATAGATAATCAAAATAGAAGGGGGGAGGGATAAAAGCTTAGTTATTAAAAATAAAAATACATGTACATATACACATATAAAGCCCCACGTGTGGGCATGGAGTATGGAAGATATATATACATATGTAAATAGATGAAATAGAGGACTTTAATTTACATAAGAGAATAGAAGAAGGGAAAAGGAAATAAAACCCCTTACTTATGTGTGTGTATGCGTGAGTTTCAAAAGAGGAGGAGAATACTGGAGAAGGGGAGACAGAGAAAGATGGAGAGGAGGAAGAGAGAGAGAGAGGGAGAGGGAGAGAGAGATTGAGAGAGAGTAAGAAAAAAAGTAATAATAATAAAAATATAGAGAGAGGGAGAGATCGTGAGGGGGAGAGAGAGAGCATGTGACGGAGGGAGGGAGAGAGAGAACGTGTGGGAGAGGGAATGAGAGAGTAAAAGAGAGAGATAAAAAAATTAAAAAAAAGTTGAGAGAGAGATATCTGGTGAGAAGGAGAGAGAGAATAAGTGAGGGAGAGAGGAAGAGAGAGTAAAAGAGTGAGAGAGAGAGAGAGAGAGAGAGAGAATAATAAAAAAAGAAAAGAGAAAGAGGAGATCGAGAGAGAGTAAAAGAGAGAGGGAGTAAAAAAATGAATAAAAGAAAGAAAGAGAGAAAGATCGGGTGAGAGGGTGAAAGAGAGAGGACAGAGAGAGAGAGAAAACGGAGAGGGGGAGAGAGAGAGAGAGACGCGGCGGGATGAGAGAGGGGGGATGCGAGAGAGAGAATAGAGAGAGGGAGAAATAGAGAGAGAGAGATCACAGAGAGGGAGAGAAATATAAACAGGAAAGAAAGAAAGGGAGAGGGAAGAAGAAAGAGAATGAGAGAGAGGGGTGGCGTTCGCGAGATGAGAGGGAGAAAGAGGAAGAGAGAGACAGAAGAGGAGGGAAGAAAAGACTAATAAAAACAAAGAGAAAAGGGGAGGGGCGTCCGCGAAATGAGAGAGAGAAAGAGAGAGGGAGGACGTGAGACGGAGGACGACGACGGTAGGCTTGCGATGGGCGACCGGCGACGGTGAAGGACAGCCAGGGATGGCAGCGGTGGTGTGGAGGACGCGGTGTGGTGATGGTTGCGAGGGAGGTGGCTTCACGACGGCTGCATGACGAGCGTGGATGAGGGAGGCTCACGGCGGCCAGACAAGGATGCAACGTGCATGGACGAGTGGCAACGGCAACTTCACGACGGTGGCGTGGTGCAGCAACAGCAGTGGTTGACGATGGCGATGGTCGTGGTCGACCGGTGATGACGAGGATGATGGCCGTTGGTTGCCGTGGTGCGAACATGGACGACGAGGAAGGTGGCCGATGACGACGAGGACGGTGACCGATGGCGAGGGACGACGATGGCAGCGACCGTCGGGGGGATGCTCTGACGGTGGAGGGCAACACATCAGCGATTATATAGGTGGTGGTGGCTTCATGACGGCTTCCGCGGCGGTGTCGAGGTGGGGTTAGCAAGTGGAGGTGGTCGGTGGAGAACGGGAAGGAGGGTGGAGGCGAGGAGGACACTGGGTGGTGAGATGGCCGTGGAAGGGGTCTATCAGGGGAGTTCACAAAAGAGAGAGGGAGAGAGAGAGCATGGGAGAGTCAGGAATGAGGAGGTGGAATGGCTGCCTTTGGAAAGAGGAGGTGGAGTGGTGAGTGGAGAGGAGAGGTCGGGAATGGAGAGAATGAGATCGTTGGTGGAGAGTCGGTGTAGTGGGCGACGTTGGACGCGGCTGAGGAGACAGGAGAGGGGAGGCTTCGCGAGGGGCCGGGATGTGTGTGTATGTGCCGTGAGAGTGAGGGTGAGAACAGAGAAAAAAGGGGGGTTACGTGAGAGAGAGGGAAGAAAAATAGAGAGAGAGAAATAGACGTGAGAAAATTATTAATATGGGTGTATAGTGAATGGCGGGGACGGGAGTATTAGTGAGTGTGAAATAAATATCGTAAGTAGATTAACAAAGAGATAAGACAGGGATTAAGATTAACAAGTAGAGATTAGATTAAGAAGAGGTATTATAAATATATATTATATATATTTTTTATGTTTTTGTTATTGATTTCCTTCTTTATATATATATACATAAATAAAATTATTTATTTTTATGAATCGGGAATGATTTTCATTTTCTCCAAACATTTTTTCATTATTATTTTTAACCGTTTCTCAATTTTTTGGATTTTTAAATAACGTATAGACTTGTAAGGCGAATGTATAGACTTGCTAAAGTTGAATGTACAGACTTGTTAAAGAATGTACAGACTCGCTAAAGCTGAATGTATAGACTTCATGGTAAAGTATGTACATTGAAAAGGAATGTACAAACTTTGCCACCAATGAGCGTACAGACTTCATGGGAAAGTCTGTACATTGAAAAGGAATGTACAGACTTTGCCATCACTGAGTGTACAGACTTCATGGGAAAGTCTGTACATCAAAAAGGAATGTACAGACTTTGCCATCAACGAACGTATAGATTTCATGGTAAAGTATGTACATTGAAAAGGAATGTACAGACTTTGCCACTAACGAGCGTACAGACTTCATGGGAAAGTATGTACATTGAAAAGGAATGTACGGACTTTGCCATCACTGAGTGTACATACTTCATGGGAAAGTCTGTACATCGAAAAGGAATGTACAGACTTTGCCATCAACGAACGTATAGACTTCATGGTAAAGTATGTACATTGAAAAGGAATGTACAGACTTTGCCACCAACGAGCGTACAGACTTCATGGCAAAGTCTGTACATTGAAAAGGAATGTACAAACTTTGCCATCAACGAACGTATAGACTTCTCGATAAAGTATGTACATCGAAAAGGAATGTACAGACTTTGCCATCAACGAGCGTATAGACTTTGGTGTGCGAGCGGCAAGACGATGTATAGACTTGCTGTAACGTACAGACTTGAACGTATAGACTTGTTGCAACGTACAGACTTGAACGTACAGACTTGCAACTTGCTGCAACGTACAGACTTGAACATACAGACTTGCCGCAACGTACAGACTTGGACATACAGACTTGCTGCAACGTACAGACTTGGACGTACAGACTTGCCGCAACGTACAGACTTGGACGTACAGACTTGCTGCAACGTACATACTTGAACGTACAGACTTGCTGCAACGTACAGACTTTGAACGTACAGACTTGCTGCAACGTACAGACTTTGAACGTACAGACTTGCTGTAACGTATAGACTTGAACGTACAGACTTGCTGCAACGTATAGACTTTGAACGTACAGACTTGCTGCCCGTACAGACTTGAACGTACAGACTTGCTACAACGTACAGACTTGGATGTACAGACTTGCCGCAATGTACAGACTTGGACGTACAGACTTGCTACAATGTACAGACTTGGATGTACAGACTTGCCGCAACGTACAGACTTGGTCATACAGACTTGCTGCAACGTACAGACTTGGACGTACAGACTTGCTGCAATGTACAGACTTTGAACGTACAGACTTGCCGCAACGTACAGATCTTGAACGTACAGACTTGCTAGTTATTTAAATAATATTCTGGCATTAATTGGGATAAATAATCAATATAAGGCCAAAATTGTGTTAATCAATTAACTCAACCCACTTAATTGAAGTCCAAAAGGGTTTAGGACCTAGACCATTAGGTTTGGCCCATATTCTAGAAGGTATTTAAGCCTATCCACAGATATTAAGGATAAATACTAATAAGATAATGATTTGGATAATTAACAAAAGAGTTTTTATAAATTGAAACTCTAAGCTACGATGACTGTAACGGTCTATCGTAAGACCGCCACATCCATGTAACGCATGGGCACTCGACCGTTACATTCCTGTTAGTTCCGTAAGTGAAGGGACTCATGAAAAGATTGGAACTTGATGTTCCTATCCACTATGGATCGACTTGGGAAGGATTGTAAAGACTCTAAGGACTCTTAGAGATTATGATTTGATGAAATAAGGACTCTAAACTCGATCTAATCCTCAAACCCTAGCCCAAACTCTATAAATAGGGCATAGTTCTGAACTGTGCGACCCTTACTTCTTGGACGTAAGGAAGCAAGGTAAGGAGTCATTATCTCAGGTAAGTTCTTTAGAATAATTTGTTTACAATACTTTAGACTAACTCCCCTCGAATTTCACATCTTTAGGTCAAGAGGGCGTGGAGTTAGAGCCTAAAGAAGTTGCTGAAAAAGTCACAAGAGAAGGAAGGGATCTAGGGCAAGGTTCTCAACCAAATTCAGAAACTACAGTCTAAGTAAGAGGTAGGTTATCTCATGAACGGCAAAAATAGCATGATAGGACTAAAATCCCTCTGGTTTGATTGAATTCCATGCATTATAGAGCATTGATTTCATGTTTTATTTGTTCTATGCACATCATGCATCTCTTAGCCAAATTAAGAAATTAAAACATGACTATTCATCTATTCATGATTACCTATGCATGTAGATGGCCTTACTTTGTTAACATGACTAGAAGCTCATCATCTTTTGATAAAAGACATGATGTGAGTTGATCTCTTAGTTTCTATGATTATTTTCTGTTAGTAGATACTGTAACGCACTAGCATAGGACCGTCACTTTGAAGTAACGGCCCTACGACAGACCGTTACAAACTCTGTAGTATTTGAATTGCACTGATGTTTCTAACGCGCTTGGACAGACGCGTTACAATCATGTAACAGCTAGGTCCTGACCGTCACTTTCACTGTGACGCCCCATCTCCAGACCGTTACATCCTGTGTTCTGTCAACCCTATGACTGAATACAACCTGCCAATCTTATTATGGTTAAAGCCTAGTTACTTAAGTTTTAAACCTAATCATGTGATTTTAAGGATATTTGATTATTCATGATAGGTATTGCATGTTTTGCCATCACTTCTACTTAAGTTATGTTAAACCAAGTTCTATAGTTTTGTACTATAAAACATGACTTTTTAACATTGTATTGACGGAGTTTTTATCATAATTTTCACATTGATTATACATATCTCTCTCTGTCAATAGAGTCAATTCTATAAGTACATGGCACATATTCCGGTATGTTGTCATTAGTTCACACTTTGCACTATAGGAACACAATCTTGGACATGAGGACCTCTCTATTGGATAATCCTTCCAAGGGACTAGGAAATCATTGTTTCAAGACCTCCGTAATTCTCCGCGAGCCTGGGATTCCCACTAGGACGCCGAGTTGGTTGTACCAATGAAAGCTATTAATTAGAGCACTCTATCGTAGTTTTGATTCTTGAAATGTAACGGCCTTGAACTGGACCGTCAGGCTCACGTAACGGCCCAGTGCCAGACCGTCACATTCCTCTGAGTCTATTTTTATCTTTCTGGACTCATATCTCTGTAACGGCCCATTACTGGCACGTTACATAATGTAACGGCCCAGCGTATGACCGTTACATAGCTTATTTATGTTAACCCAAGGTTTGACCAAGGGTTGATATTCCAGTGATTCTAGACAAATCTTGATGAATCTAGAACTTGTCATATTGCTTAAATTGATGTAAAAGAAATGGAAGTTAAGGAAAATACCGTTATGCTGTCGATTTATTCTATAAGCATAACTTAGTCCAAATATCATTCTTGATCTCATATATTCAAAATTGAAGCATTCATTCATTGATTATTGTTATCATGGAATTATTGGAAGTGCTATATTCTTGGCCATACTTTACTGTTATACTGCGTGGAAGTAGCTTAATTTATAACTGAAGATGCGATCGAGCACTGATTGTGTTCAAGGGCTCTATGCTAGTCCCCTCGGCTGATTGCCGGAAACATACTATTTTATAAACCATGAGGTATGATGCTACTGGCGTCGCATTGCGCTGGGAGTACTATTTCTATAAATAAGTGAAGATCCACGGCACGACATGACATTCTTGCTTGATATTCCACAGAAATTCACGAAGCACTTGCTCTTAAAGCATAAGATGCTAAAGTGAGGAATATGTGGCTTGCTAGTACAATCTCGTTACATTCTTGTTCATGGAAGGCCAATATCATGTTCTTGTTATATTCTTGCTAGCTCATTCTTGATCATTCTATCTTACATGGTTATCTTGTTTCTATTGATTTGATCGCATGATTGATTCGCATTCGCATGATCTTACCTTATTTCTTTAGAGCAAAAATGATAATTTCTTAAATAGTGCCTTCATGTTGATGCGAAGATACCTACTGGGCAAGTGTGCTCATGACCTATTTTCAATATTTTTCAGGAGATGGAAATAGTTCGGATTCGGATTCGGGCTATACTAGTAGCGGGTCCGGAAGCGAGTGAAAGTGTTATAAAGATGAGTGAAGACTTAGGAAGTTAAAGTGTCTAGATTGAGTCAATGTAATTTTCCTATTTTTTGAGTCTAGTAGAATGGAAATCAAATTAGTGATTGTATCTTGAATATTGAGCATTATGAAATAAAGTTGAAGTTTGATTAATCTTGTGCAATTGCATTTACTTGTGTGATTGTCTCGCGCTCTGATTGATTCTTGCTTGCAAGAGCTTACCATGCCGGCTGTTTACACTCCCCGAGCGAGTCTTCCGCTGTAATTAAAGGCTCGGGACGTGACAGTTAAGTTGGTATCAGAGCCTAAGTCTCAGGACTTAAGGAAAAGAGTCATGTCATATGATAAGTCCAAGGTTAAGGACCCCTACCTATGAACTAAGGAAAAATTCCACACCCATGTGAGGATTGGGTAGAACCCGGGATAAGATAGCTAATTAGCTTTAAGAATTATTTTGATTCATTCCAATTTCATGAGAAATAACAAGTTGTTATTTTCTCTCAGGTACCTTATCATTCTTATCATGGCTCATCGTGTAGATTGGGACGGTATGCAACAAACTGTTGCCGGCCTCACCTAGGCACTGCAAACTATAGCACAAGGTGGTGCGGGGGCAAGGGCAGGAGACCTTCATCGTAATTTCTGGAGTCTAAATCCTCCGCGTTTCTATGGATCTTCCAATCTAGACGAAGCAGAAAATTGGATCGACGAGATGAATAGGATATTTGATGTTATTCAATGCACTGATCAGGAGAAAGTCATCTAGCTACGTTCCAATTAAACAAGGATGCTCGCACTTGGTGGAAATCGGTTCCGACACCTCCAGCCGATGCGCCACATACATGGAATATTTTTCTCACTTTATTCCGTGCCAAATATTTCTCCGAGCATGTAAAGGAAAGGAAGGCTATGGAGTTTGCCTCCCTTCGTCAAGGGATGATGTCCGTGGCAGAATATGAGTTGCAGTTTTCAAGACTAGCACCGTATGCACCACATTTGATTAGTACAGACTTATTAAAAGCAAACGATTTATGGACGGGTTACGGCCCGGTTTCATTCAACAACTGGGGACACAGAATATCCGCACTTATGCGGAGATGGTTCAAAGGGCATATTTATGCGAGAGGACCTTAGAGAAGCTCGAAAGGTTGAAAGGAAAGGGAGAAGAATCTAGCCGGCGCTCTGATCGGCATTATAAAAAGGAAAAGTTCAGCATCACAGAACCATACAAAATCCGTGATAATAAGAAAAGATCAAGGAACGGGAACGGTGGAAATTCTCAAAAGAGTAGTAAAAAGGTGAAGGAAGAAAAGGAGCAAGTCGCCTCAGCGTGCACCTTTTGTGAGAAATTCGACCACTCGGCTGAAGAATGCTGGAAGCGCCTAGGTGCTTGTTTACGCTGTGGAAGTAGGGAGCATCGTGTGCCAGATTGCCCCCTTATGAAAGACCAACCAAATAATGGAGACGTAGGAGGCAGGCTCGCCTCAATGCAGTTATAGATGAAGAAGAAGCGCCCAGGGATCAAAATGATGGGCTCATGGAAGGTACTCTTCAAATCTGTTCTTATCTGCATTCGTGCTATTTGATACTGGTGCTTCTCATTCTTTTATCTCCACCACTTTTGTAAAAACCTTACCAACTACATCAGTTCCCCTACCTTCAGATCTCGCTATTATTACACCTTTAGGATCTGGAACTAAGCTTACCAACTATTATCCTGATTGTGAGGTAGTGGTAGAAGGACACAATCTCCCCGCAAACTTAGTATGCCTTGACATGAAAGGATATGATGCCATTTTAGGGGTAGATTGGCTTGTAGACCATGATGCTTACATCAACTGCCGAAATAGGATTATATCTTTCTGAAAACCCGGTCTTCCAAGATTTTCTTTTCTTGGCATCAAATACAAGAAGCATCCTACCATTATATCTTCTTTACACGCTTGCAAACTTATCTCGCAAGGATGTAAAGCTTTTCTTGCTTCAGTCATTGTCACCGAATCTAAGGAAATTATCTTAGCAGACATTCCTATGGCAAATGAATTCCCGGACGTAATCCCATCTGAACTACCTAATTTACTGCCCGAGAGGGAAGTAAACTTTACCATCGAACTCATTCCAGGTGCGGCACCTGTTTCTATAGCCCCTTACAGGATGTCCCCCACAGAACTCAAGGAATTAAAGAAGTAATTACATGAACTTCTAGACAAGGGTTTTATCAGACCTAGCACATCCCCTTGGGGTGCGCCGGTTTTATTTGTCAAGAAGAAGGATGGTTCTCTCAGGTTATGCATTGACTACCGGCGATTGAATCAACTTACAATCAAGAACAAATACCTATTGCCGCGTATTGATGAGCTCTTCGATCAGCTTTCGAGAGTAGAATATTTTTCTAAGATTGACCTAAGATCAGGTTATCATCAGCTTAGAATCAAAGAAGAGGACATTTACAAATCGGCTTTCCGAAGTCGTTATGGCCACTATGAATTCGTGGTAATGCCGTTTGGGTTAACTAATGCCCCAGCAGCATTCATGCAACTTATGAACAGTGTCTTCCAGCCATATTTAGATCAGTTCATCATCGTCTTCATCGATGATATCCTGATATACTCCAAGACAAAATAAGAACATGAAGAACATCTAAGGATAGCTTTGAAAACACTTAGAGAACATAAGCTATATGCCAAACTCAATAAGTGTGAATTCTGGCTCAAGGAAGTCTCATTCCTAGGCCACATTATTTCAAAAGAAGGTATCACTGTGGATCCTTCTAAGGTAGAAGCTGTCAGAGATTGGAGCCGAACAACGACTATATCTGAAGTTAGAAGCTTTTTGGGTCTAGCAGGCTATTATAGAAGATTCATAAAGGACTTTTCAAAGATCGCGGTTCTTTAACTAGACTTACCAGAAAGGAAAATCCTTTTGTTTGGTCGAAGGACTGTGAAAAGAGTTTCCAAAGTCTTAAGAATCATCTTACAACAGCCCCTGTTTTGTCATTACCAATAGAGGGTGCTGGATTCGAAGATATACGGATGCATCTGGAGTTGGCTTAGGATGTGTCCTTATGCAAGATGGAAAGGTGATTTGCTATTCTTCAAGACAATTAAAACGTCACGAAGAAAATTATCCTGTACATGATTTGGAATGAGCAGCAGTTATTTTTGCCTTAAAAATTTGGCGTCATTATCTTTATGGAGAAAAGTTCACGATCTACTCAGACCACAAGAGTTTGAAATATTTATTTTCTCAAAAAGAGCTTAACATGAGGCAGAGAGATAGTTGGAATATCTTAAAGACTTTGATTTCGCTATTCAATATCACCCTGGCAAGACGAATGCTGTAGCAGATGCACTTAGCAGAAAATCAATTGGTATGTTATCAAGTCTCATGATTAGTATGACTAACCTTGTTCCTCAATTTGCTCAATTGAATCTAGATGTTGACATTAAGGAAGATAATTGTTTCATGGCAAATATCCGAGCTCAACCAACATTGATTGAGGATTTGGCCAAGTTACAAGAGGATGACCCAATTTTACTAGAAATTAAGGCCAATATTGAACAAAGACCGGATTTTTCTATATCCGAAGATGGAAGAATGCTATTCAAGGGCCGAATGTGTATACCCGATCATGAAGATACAAAGAAATTGATCTTAGAAGAAGCACATAAATCAAAGTATACCATTCATCCAGGAGGTACAAAAATGTATCAGGATCTCGAAAGAAACTTTTGGTGGCCCAATATGAAGAGGGAAGTAGCTGACTTCGTATCTCGGTGTCTCACATGTCAACAAGTGAAGGCGGAACATTTTAGACCTGCAGGTAAATTACATCCCTTAAGTATTCCGGAATGGAAATAGGAGAGCATAGGAATGGATTTCATTATGGGACTACCTAAGACAAGAGGTGGACACGATGGAATATGGGTAATTATAGACCGATTGACTAAATCTGCACATTTTATACCAATAAAAAAGTCGATGGTCGGTAGATATTCTAGCAGCACTATACATAAAAGAAATTGTCAAGTTACATTGAGTCCTTGTCGCTATTGTATCAGATAGAGATCCCCGATTCACATCACAATTCTGGAAGAGCCTACAACATTCACTTGGGACTAGATTAAATTTTAGCACCGCTTTCCATCCACAAACTGATGGTCAAACAGAAAGGGTAAATCAAGTGGTAGAAGATATGCTCAGGGTTTGTGTCATTGATTTTGGAGGAAGTTGGCATGATCACTTGCCTTTGGTAGAATTTGCATATAACAACAGCTATCAAGCAAGCATACAAATGGCACCTTTTGAAGCTCTATATGGGAAAAGTTGTCGATCACCAATATATTGGAATGAAATAGGAGAAAGGCAACTTCTAGGCCCCGATTTAATCAGGGATTCTACAGAGAAAATCAAGCTCATTCAGGAAAGGATGAAAATGGCACAAGATAGGCAGAAATCTTATGCTGACAATCGAAGGCGCGACTTGGAATTTCAAGTAGGAGAACATGTATATCTAAAGGTTTCTCCGGGTCGTGGTATTCGAAGATTTGGCATTAAAGGAAAGCTAACTCCAAGATTTATCGGTCCATTTGAAATCCTCGAAAGGATCGGTGAAGTGGCTTATAAATTGGCTTTGCCACCACAGTTAGCAGGATTTCATGACGTATTTCACGTCTCGATGCTGAAGAAGTATGTGTATGATCCAGATCACATTATCACTTATGACAATCTGGAGATTCAGAAGAACTTGACATATGAACAAACGCCAATGAAGATTTTGGAACGAGAAGTACGTCAACTCAGAAACAAGGTCATTCCTATTGTAGCAACCCTAATAAATGAATAATTGAAATGAATTAAAACATATATATTACAGAAGTAATATATAAAAGGAATAGGGTTAATTGGATGAAATAAAACAAAATTAAAAATAACGCCTCTTATTAAGGCGTTAATTTATAAAGAAACGCCTCTACCAATGGCGTGAATAAAGAAAGGACGCCCACACCTACGGTCGTCAGTTCTCACGCGACCAAATGGGTAAGTAAAAGAAACGCCTCTATCTTGGGCGTGTTTTAAAACACGAAACGCCCTTTTTCAAGGCGCTTTTTAAGAAACGCCCTAAAGTAAGGCGTCAATTAAATAATACACGCCCTGACCTAAGGCGTTAATTCAGTTCGTGAACCGATCGAACCCAGAACTTATCCAAGGAAAGATTAACCTAATCTAGTAAGTGTCTATTAGAGTAAGGACTCTATTAAGGATATATTACCCTCAATCAAACACTACTCTTGTTAGGACTTCAAAATCCTATAAATAACATGTTCGATCGAACCCTAATTGATCTTCTCTTATTTGTAGGAAGTCTGCTTGTCGAACGTGAAGAACAAGGTACTGTTCTTCTATCTTTTCCCTAAAAACTTCGGTTATATCTGTGAAGATTATTTAAATATCTTCATCTTCCTTCCTTTTCTCTCCCTCTACAGGTTGACGGTAGAGTGAAGATTTCTGAAGAACGATTGTTCTTCTTCTTGCTGTTGCTACGGCTGTTATTGAGTTGCAGTTGAAGCTTCAGAGTATTAGGCTTCTCACCAAATCCTTCAGAGTTCATCTTCAAATCCATTATTAAGGTAGGTTTTCTCAAGTTATTGTAGCCCAAATGAAATTAATGCAAGATATATATATATAAGCATGTCATGCATACGGTTATTATAGTTTCCATGCATTTTCTGCAATATTTTGAAAGAGACGCCCCTGTCAAGGGCGCTAATTCACATGAAACGACTCTTCCCAGGTCGTTAATTTCATGTTTAACGCCCCGTACTCAGGCGTTAATTTCTTTAAAACCGTTAATCACCCATCTTAAGAATTGATTATCTATGAAATCATGATTATAAAATAATGCATGACTCTGAGAATTCCTGTTAAATTTTACGGCCATGACATATCTCCTGTCTCTCGAAATATTATTTATTAAAATATCGTAAATCCCTTGAAATTCACGACTTGGACAAAGTCGTTTTCCATATTCTAACGCCCCAGTATAAGGCGTGAATCTGAAAAGTAACGCCCCTTCCTAGGGCGTGTATCTGTTAAAAACCTGAAATTCACATATTCTGTAAAATGGAATTAGAAAGTAACGCCCCTTCCAAGGGCGCGTTTTTGATAAATTTCTGAGAATAATTATATCCTGTCGAATATGTAAATGATGAGACGCCTGCCTCTGCAGTCGTCAACTTTGAAGAAACGCCCCCAGGAAAGGCGTGTTTTTGATAAATTAATGAAATAATGGAAATTCTGTAAATTGGCAATATATGTAAACGCCCTTCTGTTAGGCGTTAATTACTTGAGACACGACTTGACCTAAGTCGTTATTTTACTGTAAACTGATTTTATCCTGATTCTATTACCGATGGTTTCATATTATACATATATATATATATCGGCACTATTCTCCACTCCGTGAGTATAGTCCCACGTTTCATGTTGATTTATCGATCACACTCAACTCTCATTGACATACAAGCTCTCCATTGGACATTCCGTTCCTTTGGACTAGCGAGTTAGTCATAGAGACCTCCGTAAGACTCCTCGTAGCCTTGGATTCCCTCAAGGCCGACTGAGCTGGTTGTACCCTAAAAACCCATTACACAGTTTTTGCCATGTCAATCTAAAGAAACATGGTATACCGGCCCTTATGATTATACAAAGAGTATATCATAAGAAATTCTTAATGGGATGATGATATCATGCCATATCATGTCGTTCTTGTAAACCTCAATTCTATGATAAGAATGAGGGTATCTTACCTTGATATACTGTTCATGTGGACCTCAATTCTATATAAAGAATGTCCATATTGATTTGTCATGGTACCTAAGTTAAGGGAACCATATTCTACCTAGTTTTATCGACATCGTGATTATACCGTTATTATCGCCATTCTATGTCCTTTGTCATATTTTGGACTCTATTCTATCAAAGTTGTCATACGTGTCTACAAGCTTGATTATTGAAATTCTATATTGGCTATATAAACAAGAGTGGATGTCAAAACACATGATAAATGCCTGCGCATATAGGGCCCGATCTGGTCCTGGGAGGAGCACCCGAAAGTACTTGTGCCCATGGGAGTTAAAATGATAAGGTATCTGGCATTATACCGAGTACTTGACTTGCTTGATTGGACATTCCACACACATCTTGTACTTGACTCGTACTTGACATGAAATGAAATGCGTGGCCCGAAAAAGGGTAATTTACTTGCTTGATACATGATAGCCAAAGTTCTTGACATGACTCGATAATGTACTTGCTTGAATATCTTGAATAACTTGTATCTTGTTCATGAAAGTTCATCTTATTTCTTGATATTACATTCTCTCTATCTTGTCGTTTCATGCGAGCATGCATAGCTTTATTGCATCATGAAAATGTAATTACTTAAACCACTTGCTAGTACTTGAGATATAATTTCCTACTGAGCGTTCGCTCATTCCGTTTGTCCCTTTTTACTTTTCAGGTAAGTCCGACGACGATGGAAGTCAATCGGATGGGAATGGTCAAGAGTGAAAGTGATAGAGCTTCTACAAGTGTCGTCTAGTCTTTTCCATAGTTTCTTGAGTCAACTATGTATTCTTTTCCTTTTTATTTAACAGAGTATTGGATTTGTAATAGTCTATCCATTATGAAATAAAGGATTGGGTTATCTTGCTATTTTGCGCATCTCTGTCTTTGTGTCGAATACACGACCACTCTGATTGACATGATTGATATAGACACGTCGCGCATCTCCGGGTATCTTCCGCGCTCGGGGCGTGACAGTCTTTGTGGTATCAGAGCCTAAGGTATTCAATTCCTAGGAAACCCAAGTCCAAGGATAGGTTTCAAAACCTTTAACCAAGTGAGAGTGGGTAGAACCAAGGGTTAAATGATCAATGAGTCCTTTATAAGATCATAGTGATATAATACTAACATAGCTATTGTAATTGTAGGATAATGGCTGCCGAACGTGCTCAATGGCGCAACATGCAGCGTACCCTTCAAGGGATGACCCAAGTGCTACAACAGGTAGCACAAGGTGGTGCTCCACGAGCTGGAAGCTTACACCAAGCATTCAAGAATATGAATCCCCCGAAGTTCATGGGATCGACCGATCCAGACGATGCCGAGCATTGGGTTCGGGAGATTGAACGTATATTCCGTGTTATGCAATGCACGGATCAGGACAAAGTCTTATTAGCTACTTTCCAGTTAGAAAAGGATGCTAGATGCTGGTGGGAGTCGATTGAAGCTACTATTGACCCAACTCAAGTTACATGGGGTGAATTCGTTGAATATTTCAACGCCAAATATTTCTCTGATAGGGTCCAGGAAAAGAAGGCCGCCGAATTTGCCGCATTAAAGCAAAGATCTTTATCGGTGGCTGATTATGAAGCACAGTTCTCTAGACTGTCTAGATATGCTAAGCATTTAATTGGCACGGAAAAGATGAAAGCCCGTAGATTTCTTAATGGGCTTAGGCCCCACTACATTACTCAACTGGCGCCTATGGATATTCAAGTTTATACTGAAATAGTGCGCCGAGCTCAGTTGCTTGAAGATGCCACGGAACTATCTGATAGGATCCGTGGGAAAGACAAAAAGGAGCAAGTCACAAGTTCGGGTTCTTTTAAACCCAACTTTAAGAAGAGGCCCAATAATGGAGGTTCTTCCTCTCAAGATCAGAAGTTCAAGAAATCCAAGCCTTTCTCTATCACCACTACACCTTCAAACGTAGTATGCAAGCATTGTGACAAGGCTGGTCACAAAACAGAAGAATGCTGGAGGAAATTAGGAGCATGTCTCCGTTGTGGGAGTCGTGAACATCGGATTCCCGATTGTCCATTAATGAATGACCAAGACGGTGAGGGTAAACGCCCAGTGACAAGGAACGCGCGTCTTCATGCGATCCAAGAGACCGAACCAGAAGAAGAAGGCGGATTGGTGGAAGGTACATTAAAAATTTGTTCCAAATATGCACATGTCTTATTTGATACGGGTGCATCGCATTCCATTATTTCCAAGAAGTTTGCTGACCCATTACCTCTAGAACCAGAATGGATGAAGTTAATATTGTCTACTCCTCTCGGAAACGAGACGGATATCACACATCATTACCAAAACTGTGAGGTATTGGTTCGAGGAAAGAATTTTCCTATTGATCTTATCTGCTTAGATCTAAAAGAGTATGATGTTATACTAGGAGCAGATTGGTTATCCAAATACCAGGCAACGGTTGATTGCCGTGATAGCAAGATTGTTTTCAAGGAATTTCCGGAACTGACTTATACTAGTCCTAAGAGTCGAAGCAAATCCCCTCTTATTTCGGCTCTTCGAGCAAGCAAGCTCGTCAGGAAAGGATGTGTATCCTTCCTTGCTTTTGTCACTATTAAAGAAGCTAAGAAACCAAGATAGAGGACATTCAGGTAGTACGAGAATTCCAGACGTATTTCCAGAAGAATTGCCGGGATTACCTCCGCAAAGAGATGTGGCCTTTACCATCGACTTAGCCCCTGGTGCTGGTCCTGTTTCAAAGGCACCCTATAGAATGTCCCCTGCTGAACTAAAGAGTTGAAGAGCAGTTGATGGAACTAATCCGAAAAGGGTTTATTAGACCAAGTACTTCCCCGTGGGGAGCACCAGTCTTATTTGTAAGAAGAAGGATGGATCCATGAGATTGTGTATCGACTATCGACAGTTGAATCATCTTACTATCAAGAACAAGTATCCACTGCCGAGAATCGATGAATTATTTGATCAGATTTCTGGATCCAAACATTTCTCCAAGATTGATCTCAGGTCTGGTTATCATCAATTAGGATCAAGACGATGACATTCACAAGACCGCATTCAGAAGCAGGTATGGCCATTACGAATTTGTTGTTATGCCTTTTGGACTAACAAATGCCCCTGCTGCCTTTATGCAGTTAATGAATAGCATATTCAGGCCTTACTTGGATCAATTCATAGTAGTCTTCATCGATGATATATTGATATATTCTAAGACTAAGGAAGAACATGAAGAGCATTTGAGGATTGCATTGCAAGTCTTGAGGACAAATCAATTATATGCTAAACTCAGCAAATGCGAGTTCTGGCTTGAAGAAGTGGCTTTTCTCGGACATGTCATATCCAAGGACGGTTTATCTGTGGATCCGTCAAAAGTTGAAGCTGTGAGAAACTGGGAGAGACCCACTAATGCAAGCGAGATCAGAAGTTTCTTAGGTCTTGCAGGCTATTATCGGCGATTTATCAAAGATTTCTCTAAGATCGCCGTACCACTTACAAGATTAACTCGTAAGGAGATCCGATATGAATGGAGTGAGGAATGTGAAAGCAGTTTCCAAACTCTCAAGGATCATCTCACCACAGCTCCGTCTTAGCCCTACCAATTGAAGGAGAGAAATTCGAGGTCTACACTGATGCTTCTGGCATTGGCCTCGGATGTGTTCTAATGCAACATGGAAGGTCATAGCATACTCTTCTCGTCAACTGAAGAAGCATGAGGAGAATTACCCCGTCCATGACTTGGAATTGGCCGCGGTAGTATTTGCCCTAAAGATATGGAGACACTATCTCTATGGGGTACAGTTTACTGTATACTCCGATCACAAAAGTCTCAAATATCTATTTTCACAAAAGGAGCTGAACATGAGACAAAGACGTTGGCTAGAATATCTCAAGGACTTCGACTTCAATATACAATACCATCCCGGAAAGGGTAATTATGTTGCTGACGCCCTTAGTCGAAAGCCGAGAGCAAAGATAGCAAATTGTATGATACAAGAATGGAGGTTACTTGAACAATTCTCCGAGCTCAATATAAGCTTGGACACGGAATCCAAATTTGTCACACTATCTCATGTAAGCATACAGTCAGATTTGTTATCTGAGATACAAACACTTCAGGATGACGATCCTATGTTAATAGAAATCAAAGGCAGATTAGAAGGACAATCTGATTTTCAACTAACTTCTGATGGAAGATTATCGTTCAAAGATAGAACTTGTATACCCGATTGTCCGGAATTAAAGAAGAAGATCTTAGATGAAGCTCACAGATCAAGATACACTATTCATCCTGGATCAACTAAAATGTACCAAGATGTAAAGAGGAACTTTTGGTGGCCCAATATGAAAAGAGAAATAGCGGACTATGTATCACGCTGTCTCACATGCCAACAGGTCAAGGCGGAACACCAAAAGCCTGCGGGAAAACTACATCCTCTAGATATTCCTAAGTGGAAATGGGAGGATATTGGTATGGACTTCATCATGGGTTGTCTAAATCTAAAGGAGGACATGATGGAATCTGGGTTATCATTGATCGATTGACTAAATCGGCACATTTCTTGCCAATCAAAAGCCGATGGTCGATTGATGTGCTAGCTGCACTATACATTAAAGAAATAGTCAGGATACATGGAATTCCTGTCTCAATCGTGTCTGATAGAGATCCCCGTTTTACTTCTCATTTTTGGAAGGGATTACAACATTCGTTGGGACAAGGCTCAACTTTAGTACTGCTTTTCACCACAAACGGATGGTCAGACCGAGCGAACTAATCAAGTTGTTGAAGATATGCTGAGAGCATGCATTATTGACTTTGGAGGAAGCTGGCATGACCACTTACCTTTAGTTGAATTTGCATATAATAATAGCTACCAAGCTAGTATCCAAATGGCACCTTTCGAAGCCTTATACGGAAGGAGTTGCCGATCTCCCATATGTTGGAACGAAGTTGGAGAGAAACAACTATTAGGTCCAGACATGGTAAGGGATACAACTGAGAAGATACAGGTAATCAGAGAAAGATTACAAGTTGCTCAGACAAGGCAAAAGGCTTATGCTGATACCAGGAGAAGAGATCTTGAATTCCAGGTTGGAGATCATGTATTTCTTAAAATATCCCCTGGACGTGGCATACGAAGATTTGGTGTTAAGGGCAAGCTTACGCCAAGATTCATCGGACCATTTGAGGTACTCGAAAGAGTTGGCGAGGTTGCTTATCGCATCGCGTTGCCTCCTCAGTTGTCCGAGGTACACAATGTATTTCACATATCTATGTTGAAGAAGTATGTGCACGATCCGTCACATATTATTGAGCATGGAGATCTGGTGATCCAGAAAGATCTCACATATGAACAAGGCCCTTGAAGATATTAGATCGAGAAATACGAGCTCTAAGGAATAAGGTTATTCCCATGATCAAGGTGCAATGGAATAAGAATCCTGAACGCGAAGCGACATGGGAGACCGAGGAATCTATGAAGAAACGATTTCCCGAGTTATTCTAAGAGGTATATGTCCTACACTCTCCGCATGTATAATTATATATATATTGAATTTGGGGACCAAATTCTTTTAAGTGGGGGAGGGTGTAGCAACCCTAATAAATGAATAATTGAAATGAATTAAAACATATATATTACAGAAGTAATATATAAAAGGAATAGGGTTAATTGGATGAAATAAAACAAAATTAAAAATAACGCCTCTTATTAAGGCGTTAATTTATAAAGAAACGCCTCTACCAATGGCGTGAATAAAGAAAGGACGCCCACACCTACGGTCGTCAGTTCTCACGCGACCAAATGGGTAAGTAAAAGAAACGCCTCTATCTTGGGCGTGTTTTAAAACACGAAACGCCCTTTTTCAAGGCGCTTTTTAAGAAACGCCCTAAAGTAAGGCGTCAATTAAATAATACACGCCCTGACCTAAGGCGTTAATTCAGTTCGTGAACCGATCGAACCCAGAACTTATCCAAGGAAAGATTAACCTAATCTAGTAAGTGTCTATTAGAGTAAGGACTCTATTAAGGATATATTACCCTCAATCAAACACTACTCTTGTTAGGACTTCAAAATCCTATAAATAACATGTTCGATCGAACCCTAAAACCCATTTGATCGAACGTCTGCTGCTAGGTACGTGAAGAACATATGTTCTTCTATTTTCTTCTTCTGTTCCTTTCTTATGAACGTAGCATGAGAAGAATTAATATTCTTCGTTTCCTCTCCAGGTTGACGGAAGAACGATTGTTCTTCTTCTATTAAGTTGCAGTTGAAGCTTCAAAGCCCTTTCATCTCCTTCATCCAGATCATAAGGTAGGTTTTCTCAAGTTACTGTAGCCCAAATGAAATTAATGCAAGATATATATATATATATAAGCATGTCATGCATATGATTATTATAGTTTTCATGCGTTTTCTGAAATATTTTGAAAGAAACGCCCTTGATTAGGGCGCTAATTTAAAAGAAACGACCATGCAAGTGGTCGTCAATTTAATATTTGACGCCCTCTACGCAGGCGTTAATTTCATAAGAATCGCATGTGATTAATAATTGATCCTGTTTAAAAATTACAATACATATGAAATATTGATTTTTAATATCTTGCATGACTCTGAGAATTCCTGTTAAATTTTACGGCCATGACATATCTCCTGTCTCTCGAAATATTATTTATTAAAATATCGTAAATCCCTTGAAATTCACGACTTGGACAAAGTCGTTTTCCATATTCTAACGCCCCAGTATAAGGCGTGAATCTGAAAAGTAACGCCCCTTCCTAGGGCGTGTATCTGTTAAAAACCTGAAATTCACATATTCTGTAAAATGGAATTAGAAAGTAACGCCCCTTCCAAGGGCGCGTTTTTGATAAATTTCTGAGAATAATTATATCCTGTCGAATATGTAAATGATGAGACGCCTGCCTCTGCAGTCGTCAACTTTGAAGAAACGCCCCCAGGAAAGGCGTGTTTTTGATAAATTAATGAAATAATGGAAATTCTGCAAATTGGCAATATATGTAAACGCCCTTCTGTTAGGCGTTAATTACTTGAGACACGACTTGACCTAAGTCGTTATTTTACTGTAAACTGATTTTATCCTGATTCTATTACCGATGGTTTCATATTATACATATATATATATATCGGCACTATTCTCCACTCCGTGAGTATAGTCCCACGTTTCATGTTGATTTATCGATCACACTCAACTCTCATTGACATACAAGCTCTCCATTGGACATTCCGTTCCTTTGGACTAGCAAGTTAGTCATAGAGACCTCCGTAAGACTCCTCGTAGCCTTGGATTCCCTCAAGGCCGACTGAGCTGGTTGTACCCTAAAAACCCATTACACAGTTTTTGCCATGTCAATCTAAGAAACATGGTATACCGGCCCTTATGATTATACAAAGAGTATATCATAAGAAATTCTTAATGGGATGATGATATCATGCCATATCATGTCGTTCTTGTAAACCTCAATTCTATGATAAGAATGAGGGTATCTTACCTTGATATACTGTTCATGTGGACCTCAATTCTATATAAAGAATGTCCATATTGATTTGTCATGGTACCTAAGTTAAGGGAACCATATTCTACCTAGTTTTATCGACATCGTGATTATACCGTTATTATCGCCATTCTATGTCCTTTGTCATATTTTGGACTCTATTCTATCAAAGTTGTCATACGTGTCTACAAGCTTGATTATTGAAATTCTATATTGGCTATAAACAAGAGTGGATGTCAAAACACATGATAAATGCCTGCGCATATAGGGCCCGATCTGGTCCTGGGAGGAGCACCCGAAAGTACTTGTGCCCATGGGAGTTAAAATGATAAGGTATCTGGCATTATACCGAGTACTTGACTTGCTTGATTGGACATTCCACACACATCTTGTACTTGACTCGTACTTGACATGAAATGAAATGCGTGGCCCGAAAAAGGGTAATTTACTTGCTTGATACATGATAGCCAAAGTTCTTGACATGACTCGATAATGTACTTGCTTGAATATCTTGAATAACTTGTATCTTGTTCATGATAAGTTCATCTTATTTCTTGATATTACATTCTCTCTATCTTGTCGTTTCATGCGAGCATGCATAGCTTTATTGCATCTATGAAAATGTAATTACTTAAACCACTTGCTAGTACTTGAGATATAATTTCCTACTGAGCGTTCGCTCATTCCGTTTGTCCCTTTTTACTTTTCAGGTAAGTCCGACGACGATGGAAGTCAATCGGATGGGAATGGTCAAGAGTGAAAGTGATAGAGCTTCTACAAGTGTCGTCTAGTCTTTTCCATAGTTTCTTGAGTCAACTATGTATTCTTTTCCTTTTTATTTAACAGAGTATTGGATTTGTAATAGTCTATCCATTATGAAATAAAGGATTGGGTTATCTTGCTATTTTGCGCATCTCTGTCTTTGTGTCGAATACATGACCACTCTGATTGACATGATTGATATAGACACGTCGCGCATCTCCGGGTATCTTCCGCGCTCGGGGCGTGACACCTATGGTGAAGATTCAATGGAAGAAAGCATGGCCTTATGAAGCAACATGGGAAATCGAATCAGCTATGAAGAAAAGATTCCTGGAATTATTTAATTGTAAGTACACTCTCCTCAATCCATGAATTGAATTTGGGGATCAAATTCTTCTAAGTGGGGGAGGGTGTAGAGCCCCAAAATTTATAAAAGTAATTTCTAGTTATTTAAATAATATTCTGGCATTAATTGGGCTAAATAATCAATATAAGGCCAAAATTATGTTAATCAATTAACCCAACCCACTTAATTGAAGTCCAAAAGGGTTTAGGACCTAGACCATTAGGTTTGGCCCATATTCTAGAAGGTATTTAAGCCTATCCACGGATATTAAGGATAAATACTAATAATATAAGATGATGATTTGGATAATTAACAAAAGAGTTTTTATAAATTGAAACTCTAAGCTATGACGACTGTAACGGTCTATCGTAAGACCGCCACATCCATGTAACGCATGGGCACTCGACCGTTACATTCCTGTTAGTTCCGTAAGTGAAGGGACTCATGAAAAGATTAGAACTTGATATTCCTATCCACTATGGATCGACTTGGGAAGGATTGTAAAGACTCTAAGGACTCTTAGAGATTAGGATTTGATGAAATAAGGACTCTAAACTCAATCTAATCCTCAAACCCTAGCCCAAACTCTATAAATAGGGCATAGTTCTGTACTGTGCGACCCTTACTTCTTGGATGTAACGAAGCAAGGTAAGGAGTCATTATCTCAGGTAAGTTCTTTAGAATAATTTGTTTACAATACTTTAGACTAACTCCCCTCCGAATTTCACATCTTTAGGTCAAGAGGGCGTGGAGTTAGAGCCTAAAGAAGTTGCTGAAAAAGTCACAAGAGAAGGAAGGGATCTAGGGCAAGGTTCTCAACCAAATTCAGAAACTACAGTCTAAGTAAGAGGTAGGTTATCTCATGAACGGCAAAAATAGCATGATAGGACTAAAAGCCCTCTGGTTTGATTGAATTCCATGCATTATAGAGCATTGATTTCATGTTTTATTTGTTCTATGCACATCATGCACCTCTTAGCCAAATTAAGAAATTAAAACATGACTATTCATCTATTCATGATTACCTATGCATGTAGATGGCCTTACTTCGTTAACATGACTAGAAGCTCATCATGTTTTGATAAAAGACATGATGTGAGTTGATCTCTTAGTTTCTATAATTGTTTTCTATTAGCAGATACTGTAACGCACTAGCATAGGACCGTCACTTTGAAGTAACGGCCCTACGACAGACCGTTACAAACTCTGTAGTATTTGAATTGCACTGATGTTTCTAACGCGCTTGGACAGACGCGTTACAATCATGTAATGGCTGGGTCCTGACCGTCACTTTCACTGTGACGCCCCATCTCCAGACCGTTACATCCTGTGTTCTGTCAACCCCATGACTGAATACAACCTGCCAATCTTATTATGGTTAAAGCCTAGTTACTTAACTTTTAAACCTAATCATGTGATTTTAAGGATATTTGATTATTCATGATAGGTATTGCATGTTTTGCCATCACTTCTACTTAAGTTATGTTAAACCAAATTCTATAGTTTTGTACTATAAAACATGACTTTTTAACATTGTATTGACGGAGTTTTTATCATAATTTTAACATTGATTATACATATCTCTCTCTGTCAATAGAGTCAATTCTATAAGTACATGGCACATATTCCGGTATGTTGTCATTAGTTCACACTTTGCACTATAGGAACACAATCTTGGACATGAGGACCTCTCTATTGGATAATCCTTCCAATGGACTAGGAAATCATTGTTTCAAGGCCTCCGTAATTCTCCGCGAGCCTGGGATTCCCACTAGGACGCCGAGTTGGTTGTACCAATGAAAGCCCATTAATTAGAACACTCTATTATGGTTTTGATTCTTGAAATGTAACGGCCTTGAACTGGACCGTCAGGCTCACGTAACGGCCCAGTGCCAGACCGTCACATTCCTCTGAGTCTATTTTTATCTTTCTGAACTCGGATCACTGTAACGGCCCATTACTGGCGCGTTACATAATGTAACGGCCCAGCGTATGACCGTTACATAGCTTGTTTATGTTACCCCAAGGTTTGACCAAGGGTTGATATTCCAATGATTCTAGACAAATCTTGATGAATCTAGAACTTGTCATATTGCTTAAATTGATCTAAAAGAAATGGAAGTTAAGGAAAATACCGTTATGTTGTCGATTTATTCTATAAGCATAACTTAGTCCAAATATCATTCTTGATATCATATATTGAAAATTGAAGCATTCATTCATTGATTATTGTTATCATGGAAATATTGGAAGTACTATATTCTTGGCCATACTTTATTGTTATACTGCGTGGAAGTAGCTTAATTTATAACTGAAGATGCGATCGAGCACTGATTGTGTTCAAGGGCTCTATGCTAGTCCCCTTGGCTGATTACCGGAAACATACTATTTTTTAAACCATGGGGTATGATGCTACTGGCGTCGCATTGTGCTAGAAGTACTATTTCTATAAATAAGTGAAGATCCACGGCACGACATGACATTCTTGCTTGATATTCCACAGAAATTCACGAAGCACTTACTCTTAAAGTATAAGATGCTAAAGTGAGGAATATGTGGCTTGCTAGTACAATCTCGTTACATTCTTGTTCATGGAAGGCCAATATCATGTTCTTGTTATATTCTTGCTAGCTCATTCTTGATCATTCTATCTTACATGGTTATCGTGTTTCTATTGATTTGATCGCATGATTGATTCGCATTCGCATGATTTTACCTTATTTTTTTAGAGCAAAAATGATAATTACTTAAATAGTGCCTTCATGTTGATGTGAAGATACCTACTGGGCAAGTGTGCTCATGACCTACTTTCCAATATTTTTTAGGAGATGGAAATAGTTCGGATTCGGATTCGGGCTATACTAGTAGTGGATCCGGAAGCGAGTGAAAGTGTTATAAAGATGAGAGTGAAGACTTAGGAAGTTAAAGTGTCTAGATTGAGTCAATGTAATTTTCCTATTTCTTGAGTCTAGTAAAATGGAAATCAAATTAGTGATTGTATCTTGAATATTGATCATTTATGAAATAAAGTTGGAGTTTGAATATTATTGTGCAATTGCATTTATTTATGTGATTGTCTTGCGCTCTGATTGATTCTTGCTTGCAAGAGGCTTACCATGCCGGCTGTTTACGCTCCCCGAGCGAGTCTTCCGCTGTAATTAAAGGCTCGGGGCATGACAAAATGACAAGCAAAGTTGGCTAGGAGATCAGCAGCATGATTGGCTTCTCTAAGCACATGTGAAATTTTTGCCACACCACACAGAGTTTTGATTTCTCGAATCATAGTGATAATTCTCCAGGGACATGAGGTTGTATCCGCAAGCACATCCACCAGCATCTTGGAATCACACTCAATCAGATCTAAATGGCAGGATAACACCTATGCATATCTAAGGGCATCCAGCAATGCCTTAGCTTCGACCGTCAGACTGTTGCAATTGCCATATAAATGGGAGAAAGCAAAAATAACTTTTCGATCATGGTTTCTAATGAGGTCGCCTCCACCTGAGATGCTATTTAGTTTGCAGGCTCCGTCGGTATTTAACTTTAGCGAATGGATAGGAGGGTGGTACCACTGGACAATGTGACAAAGTCACTGCAGAGGAGGAGCAGTACGGATGCCAAAAGAAGTGAGAAGCTTCCTTTTCCGACTGTCTGGCTCCTGCAGAGGAGCTCGCAAAGTCACAAGCTTAACATGATCGATTAATTTTCCCTTGATAGACTGCCATGTACACGATGAACCTTCATATCTGACCAGATTGCAAGCCTTCCATATTTCCCACAACATCGCACAGATTGTAGTCTGGATGAAAAGGCCGTGCAGGGAGGAAATCCTGCAACCCATAAGAATATGAGTTATGCTCTAGAAACAAGTCAGTTGGTCATTAGGTTGGGCAACACCAAATGACCCAAGAATGTCCCAAAGCAAAGCAGCCCATTCCCCATGAAGAAATAGATGGTCAGCACATTCTTGTCTTGAGTTCAAACAACAAGAACATCTGGAACACATGTGTATACCCAACCGCGTGACCCTATCATCAGTTGGCAGCCTATTATGCAACACTCTCCATGCGTGGACAAACCACTTTGGTGGAATGAAAGGAGACCACAGGCACTTCCAATCAAATTGTGGAGGGGACGGAGCATGTGTGATCTTGTAAATTGAAGAGGTGGAAGAACAACCATTCGAAGTAAGAGTCCAGATGTGCAAGTCAGGGATGTTAAAGAAAGCAACTTCAGAGATCTTACTAGTAACAGAGCTGGGAACAAATCCGCAATAAGCCTTTGTTGTTCCACATACGGTCTAGAGACGTTGTCTCTAACAGAAAGCAGACTTGAATTTAAGCAGCCTCTGACCCCCTCAGGGATAAATGAAATTAAAGTGCAATCTCCCAGCCATTTGTCATGCCAAAAACTAGTCGAGCCATTCCCAATGATCAACCTACTATGCTGTAGAATGAGCTCTTTTGCCATGTGCCAGACATGGTGAGCAGGTCCTTTGATAGATGAGAAGATTGTTGCTGTAAGATGGTGTCCTCTGAGGTGCTTGGCTTTGAAATAGGTGGCCCACAGGGATGTGGTACGCAAGGCCCTCCAAAGAATCTTGACACACATCGCCAGTTGCATGGTCTGGAGTGAAAGGACACCCAGGCCACCATCACTCACCGGCTTTGTGATGAAAGTCCAGGCTTTCCAATGTCTTTTGGGTCCCTCCGCGGTGGACCCCCAGAAAAAGTTTTCAAGAGCACTATCAATCAGTTTATGAATACCCTCATGGACAGAAGTGCTGACCAAGGTATAAATGGGAATAGAAGTAAGGACATGTTTTATAAGAGTAAGGTAGCCGCTCTGGGATAGCAGGCTCGCTCACCAACCTTGAATTTTCTTGTTTATCGTAGCAAGAATGCAAGCGAAGAAAACCTTTTTAGATCTACCAGAAATGAGTGGAATGCCCAAGTATTTAAGAGGAAAACATTGGTGCGAAAAACCAGTCAGGGAGTGGACTTTGTCCTTCATATTTGAGCCTGTGAGTGAAGAAGAAAATAGCTTTTGGACACATTTATTTGTTGACCGGAAGCTTGTTCATAAACCTTCAGTAACCCCATGAGATTTCTGATTGATCTGGAATGCCCATTTGCAAATAGAAGGATGTCATCTGCGAAGAGTAAATGAGAAATACGTAGGCAGCCGCGGGGAGTAGTGTAATGTCCAATCCGATGCTCCGTGAAGGCATTGGAGATGGAACGACTAAGCACTTCCTCCGCCAGAATGAAAAGGGTGGGCACCAAGGGGTCACCCTATCGGAGACCCCTCGTAGATTTAAAGAAGCTTGTCATTTCACCATTAACCAGGATCGAGAACCAACAATTATTCAATAGAGGCTCAATCAACGCCAAGACCGAGTTTGAAAAACCAAAACGATGAAGAGCCGCCAGCAAAAAGTCCCACTCCATGCGATCATAGGCCTTGGCCATATCAATCTTGAAAATGACATTGTTCTCATGGATTTTTCGACCAATGTCATGGACCATCTCCTAGGATCGGTGAATGTTGTCCACAATGTACCGTCCCTTGATAAATGCCCCTTGTTCCTATGATATAATATTAGGTAGAATTTTTGCCAATCTATCATTTAAAATCTTTGAAAATTTTTTGAAGATGAAGTTGCATAGGCTGATGAAGCATGCTAGGAAATTTCCTACTGCTCAGAAAAAGAACATAGAATGTTTTTGCTGTGGTAGGAAAGGACACATGGCTGCACACTGTTGGTTTGCTAAGGGAAGGAAAGATTCTCACTTTAAATCTGTTAAATTCCCTGCAAATAAAAATGTTTTTCATAGAGATAAATTTGCTTCAAACCATAGGCACATTGTGTGCTTTAATTCTGGAAAGTATGGCCATACAGTCAATGACTATTGGCAGAAGAAAGCTTCTCATGATAGACATGATAACAGATTTGGTTATGATCAGAAATTTCTTGCTCATGTTTTTATGCACAAAAAGAACACCAAGCCTACTGTTTCATGTCATTACTGTAGAAAATTTGGGCACTCAATGGTTGATTGTCAATTGATGAAATTTGATGACCTCAATGCCCAAAAATCATGGAGAACACCCACCAAAGGTGTTACTAACCCTTCAGGACCCAAGGAATCTTGGGTACCTAAAAACTCAAAATGAAGATCTATTTTGTAGGTGTGCCTTGGTGAAAGAAGGAGAATAAATAAAGGGGTCAATAAGGCCAAGGCACCTGTCGTGTGGTAAAAACCCCAAATTCATGTTTTCAATGTCTTAGTTGCTGTTTTAGTTGTTGATCTTCAATAATTCCTTCCTTGCTTAGCTGCACATCATGCTTGATCTGGATAGTCAGAACTCATACGATGATTATTGATTGCTTCAGTTGAGCATTCATGAGTAGAGCTGCATAGGTTCTCATGTCTTCATGCATTGTTATGCATATTCATGCATGACCACTTGGTATATCAAATGGTTGTGTGAAGAAGGATAGTAATGCTGTCTGGGAGCACACATTATGCATTGAGGTGGTTCTTATGACCAGTCCTCTGCCAAGTACCAAAGGTTAGTATATGTAGCCCTCATATGTGATGCATTTTCATGTTGGCATGCTCCCTGCATGGTTTTCATGTTAAAATCTGAGTCATCAGTGCATTTAGTTAGGGGGAGTAAGTGCCTCATATTTTGATTTCCATTTCCCTCATGCATAGTTCGCATCTAGATAGGGGCAGTCCCTGCACTTTATAGTCTACTTATGTGCATATGTTTGCATTCATTTGCATATCAATTGTGTCAAAAAGTCCAAAAAGAATTGTTTGAAAATCAATACATACATTTAGGGGGAGCTAATATAAAATTATTTGAAATAATGTTTGAGCAGTACTTATCTCTTTGTCTGAAAATGGCCTTGAAACTCTCTCTAATTCCCTGCATCTGTTGAGGGGGAGTCTTATCTAAAAATTCTCAAGCTGACTTAAAAGGCCTCCCAAGTCGAGTTCATCTGATGTTTGCTCTCTTGCTATGCCTACATTTGAAATCACCCTCTGCTACTTGCTTGGATTTCATTGCCATACCCTTGATCTAGTCACCTTGAAAATCTTTCACATATGTTACCTACTCTTGAAGTCACCTTCGGCCTATTGCCTGCCCACTTGAATGCTTTCACTTGAAGTCACCCTCTTGTTGCAACATTGTCTCTGGCTGTCTATTACCTTCTTGCATCACGCAAAATTCAGAAAGATTCCAATCTGTGTACCATGACCATAAATCTGAACATCTTGAATTAGGAATCTTCTATTATACAGGATTATGATGTCCAAAATAATAGGCTGGTTTGAGTTTAATGACTTCATTAAGTTTAAAAATTAAATGTCTTGAGAATATCTGTGTTCAGCTTTAATAGGCCTCAACCAACTTTCACATGTTGTGTCCTGTAAAATCTTCTAAGTTTGAAAGTTTTGTAATCATGGCTATCTTTGGTTGAGATACTTAGATTAAGTATTATTTTTAAACATAGAACAACTTGAAAATTCTAAAGGGTAGCACATGATAAAATTATGTTTCAATGCTCAGGCAGAGCAATGGCTAAGGTTACACTGAGAAACTAAGGCCTTCATCAAAGAAATGAAGTAGACTTAGTCATGAGGTGTCTTTGCTATCTCTGTTCTAATTAAAGTAAGATAGTTAGTCTCACTGAGTAACTAGGGGTATAGGCGTCTAAACAACATGTACCCTTAAGTCAAAAGGTGTGGACTATACTTGATTGCTCTTAAAAAAATTTATGAGCCAAAAAGAAAAATCTAAAAATGTGACCAAAGGTCAAGAAAAAGTGCTGAAACCCTAAAGACTAAATCAGAATTGTCAAATATGTTTAACCTCAATACTAATTTTAGTAACTCTTAGAGGAGTCATCGGTTTTGAATAAGTAAGATAAAAGGAGGTTAAATAGAGTTCTAATATGGAAAATTGGTTCATTTTCTATTAAACACGATAGTAGAAATTTTTCAAAAGAACTTTCATTGATAAACTCTAAACTTATTAGATTTGAACCATGCAATTAAATAAGGAACTGATCATAAGCCATTTATAATGGAAGAGTCTAAAATTTAATCATTTCTGACTTATGAGATTAGTTCAGATTGAGAACTCTTTCATTTATATCTGCTAAAATTGCTTATCTGAAAAATAATCCTATTTGCTTGCCTTTGTGCTTATCAGATTGAGAACTCTTTGGTCTTCCTACTTTGTACTGATCATCTGTCAAAAGGGGAGTAAGCTCAAGCTGATTTCCTTCAAAGCCTTCTTGCTCAATTCATCTCCATATCCCATATGTGCTCTCAAACTATCTGATTTGATGATGTCAAAGAGGGAGAATAATTTGTGAGTCATTAATTGTGGGAGATTATGCATGTTTTTTGTGTATTGCATGTTCATGACTGTCACATTGATCTATTTGATTGAAATGACTCATAGTGTTGCCATCATCAAAAAGGGAGAGAATATTGTGTCCCTGTGTTTTGATGATGTCAAAACTCTAAGTCATGTACACTTTATACATGCATATTTCATGAGAAGTCAGTTTTGATGAAGATTCATGCATGAGCCTTTCATATGTTTTTATGCTCTTGATGCTGTCAATTATTTCTGATAATGTTAATCCATGTTAATACATGAATCAATGAGTTTTGTTAAGATAGGTCAATGAGTTTTGTGAAGACAGCTTCAAATTTGGACAAAGAAATGGTCAGAAGAGTGAAAATCATAGAGCAGACCCAGCTACAAGTTATCGCTGACAAATGGTCAGTTAAGGGTGTAAAATATCAGATAATGGTGAAAAATAGGTCACTACGGGTGACAAATAGCTCAAGAGGCTGAAGGGAGCTCACCACTTTGAAAAGAACTGAAGGAGAGTCAGCTCCTTGGTGAATTGGAGTCGACTCCACCCACCTGGAAATACACCGCAGGCCTTCACGGAACTATGTCCCGTATCGGTGACAAATAGACCATTATCGGTGATAAATAGACCCGTATTGGTGACAAATAGACCTGTATCGGTGAAAAATAGGCTGCAATGCTAAAAATGTTAAAAGCAATGGATTTGCATCAACGTAATAGGTCTGTGGCATCGACGCAGGCTTGTTGTAGCTCATAATGTGAGAAATGGAGCAACAGCGACAGTTCTCTGAAGACTAAGGGTGATAAATAGATACTTAGTGGTGATAAATGGCCACTAAGGGTGAAAAATGGCTGCTAAGTGTGAAAAGTGGATGTTGGTGCAAATCATGTGAAAAAGGTTGAAGTTGCGTCGACGCAGTGAAGTCTTACGTCGACGCAGGCACGTTGAAGCCTGAAGAAGAATGAAGTGAGTCAACAAGGCTTCACACAGTCAACAAGTCAACAAAATTAGCATAGTCAACATGGTCAACATGGTCAACTCAGCAAAGTAGCCAAGCAATCATGGTCAACATAGTCAACACAGTCAACGATGTCATGGAAGCCAAGACACAGAGTCAATAGAGCCAAGTCAACAGTCAACAAGCAAATTCAACACCTTTTCACTCGAAGCAGTCAACACTGGAGTCACAGTCAACCTGCCACAAAGGTGACAAATGATGGAATAAGGGTGACAAATAGATAGCTATGGTTGACAAATAGGCCATACAGGTGATAAATAGACTCACAAGGGTATAAAATGGATAGCAAGGCTGAAAGCCTTGAAATACGAAGAAGGAGAGTCGACTCAAGATGCAGTTGGAGTCGACTCTAGAAGCTTGCCAGGAGCGCTTGCCAGATAAAGCACTAAGGGTGACAAATAGCTACCTAAGACAGATAAATAGGTGTTTAAGGGTGAAAAATAACTTGTTAAGGGTTACAAATAGGTCGCTAGTGCAGAACAAGACCCAAACACGTGAGGATCACTTGGGCGGTCTTTGTGCCATCAACTCCAATCATTTGGCACGTGATCCGAGGTATCATGTCAGAAGAATAATCTCTCTCCTGACACTTGGACCAATGAGAAAAAGATGGAATCAAATCATTTTATCCAAAAGCATTTTCGGAGCCCCTATTCTATAAATGGTGTCTTCCTTCGAAGAAGAAAAGAGTGCTTGGCAGGAGGGCTTGCAGAAGAAGAAAGAAAAGAGTTGATGTGAGGGCTATCTAGCAGAGAAAAGAAAAGAGAGAGAGAGCTGCGTGAGGAGAGAAGAGAGTTCGTGAGATGAAGAAGAAGAAGAGAAAAAGAGAAAGAGAGAGCCCGTGAAGAAAAGAGTGCAGCCAGAGTCTACTTCAGATCTGCTGGTCATTGGATCAAATCCAGACCACCATGCTCCTGTGGAGCTACATTTTCCTGTTTTCTTCCTTCGATCTTTTGTTTTGTTCTTCATTCCTTTTGTTTCTTTCATCAAGCTGTTAGTCAGCGGAGCAAGCTGTGAGGCTCAACTGTTGTAAGGATTTGTTCCTCGTGAAGCTATGTATCAGCGGATAGCAAACTCTGTTGCTCAGCGGATAGCAAGCTGTGTTGCTCAGCGGTTGTAGGGATTTGTTCCCCAAAGTTATAGATCAGTTGTTTAAGCTGTTAGTCAGTGGTAGCCTCACTCTGGTAGAGTGGGGGGTGGACGTAGGTCTGCTTGGTGCAGACTGAATCACCTAAAAATCTCCTGTGCTTGTGGTTTGGCTGTGCGTTTGATCTTTTTCTTCTATCCGACTTCACAGGTAGTCTTGTGATCTGTTTATCCTTTAAATCCGCAAAGTATTTGAGTTTATTTTCATGTGAGCCATCACATGTTAAGCATTCAACCCATTAAGTGTTCGAGACTTGTTTGGTGTGAGCCTTCATTTGCATTTACCTTTCCTCAATTCGGTTTAAGTAGGGCGAGTTTTATTTGAGCTTAAATTTTTAAAAGGGGGTCTATTCACCCCCCCTCTAGATCCAGTCCGTGCACACAACACCTACTTCTCCATTCTCGACCGGCCAAGGACTGAGATCCCTGTAGTTTGCTGTATGAAGTCCTGGAAACAGAAATGAGAGCTCGAAGGAACAAAGAAAACACCGATTAGAACTTGTTGACATGCTAAAATTAATGCTAAAATCAACACTAAAAGAATTCACGCCTCTCTAGGCATGCTAAAATCAATGCTAAAAGAATTCACGCTTCTCCAAAGAGATGCATGTTAGTATGCGTCCCTTTCTTTGATGCTAACTCATTTTTGCTATTTTCTTATTTTTTAAGAATGAGCAAAAATAAAAAAGAAGAAGAAAGAAAATGCTCCGTCAACAAGGGGCATAAGAAAAGTGACGTGAAACGATCTTCACCAAGCCCAAGTATATGAATTTTCTTCCCCATGTTCTATAAATAGGTTTCATCATTGTTCATAAGAGGAAAAGGGGAGTGCAATTGAACCATGCTTCGTGGGGTGAGATTGGCCTGCGGTAGAAGCCGAAGTAGTCTGTAGATGAGGTTCACCCCGTCTTGGCCTTGTAGCAGCCCGGTATACCCGGTTGAGAATCGAGTGAGCTCCATGTTAGCTTTGCCAACTCTAGTTCCAACCTTGCAAGGGGATCTCACGCCCTCTAGCGGTGGTGTGCTGGGAGCGGCGGGCGAGGAGTGGCCGTTGGGGTCGCTAGGCTCGCACCGGATAGGACGATTACAGTCGGGCCCGGTCGTCGGGCTCGCCCATGGGGTAACGAGAAGACAACCGACAGCGGCCGTGACTACGGCGGCGAGACGGTGGGCTCACGTTGGCACGACTGCGGTGTTGTGGATGCGACGTGGGTACTGGCGAGAGCTGCATGGTGGGGTTCCATGATCACCAAGTGGCCTGACTGCTCGCCGCGCCGTGGAGATTGTAGAGCTCAAGAGGTGTCTGTGCTCGGATGGAGGAAGAGTTGATGGCATGGTCGCATGCAATGGAGATGGGCAGGGCGACACCGTGGTTGGCATGGCGGTGTTAGTGGCGGGCTCACGGAAGAAGGGTGGTGAGGGACGAGTTCCTCCGAAACAGCAGGGTGCATGGCGCAAGGTGCATGGCCATGGTGGTGCATGCTGGGATCGTAACAGAGAGTTTAGAGAGAGAGAGAGATGGGATGTGGGAGAGAGAAAGAGTAACAGCAGCAGGGGGGCAGGTTAGGAGAAGCCTGGTGCCGTCGTGCTTGGGGGGGGTTGCGTTGCCTGTAGAAGCCAGATAGAGAGGAAGAGAGAAGGAGAATGGCATATGAGGGAGGGGAAGTTAGAGAGAGAGTTGAAGTAATGGCAGTAGAAGGGAGAGAGGGGGGGTCTCGCGAGAGTGAATATGAGAGGGAAAGAGAAGGGGACTTCCGGTGGAGGTGTGTGGAGATAGAAGAGAAAGGGTGGGGGCGGTGCAGTGGTGTATGTGGAGGAAGGCATGGAGTGTGTGTGCAGAGGTGGGGAAGTGGAGGGAGCGGGTGCGGGTTTGGTCAGGACGGAGGAAGTGAGAGAGGGTGATGGGTGCGGCGATGGTTGCATGTAGCATGGCTGGGTAGCAGATGGGCAAAGCAGGTGGTTAGAGAGGGTGTGGGGGAGTGAGAAGAGGAGGGGTTGGAGACTACAAAGGAGGGAGAGGGGAGGGGGAGGGGGCACCGACGGTGCCCCTGTTCCAAACAGGGGGCCGCCGTGGGGGTTTTGAGAGAGTGAGGGAGAGGGGGGGGGGAGAGAGGGCTGGCGGTCAGGTGAGCCGCGGCGGGACGGTTGGCACGAAGGCGTTGGTGGTTGTGGTAGCAGGGTAGCGCGATGATGACAGCAACTGATGGATGCTTCACAGGCGGTGCCGTCCCTGTCGGAGAGAAGGTCGGGTTCCGCATGGCGTTGCCGGAGTGCTCGGTGGTGAGCTTGTGGGCATGGGCACAGAGACGGCGATGGCGACGACAGCTAGTTTGCCGGGCGTCTGGTTCTGCATGGCGGAGCCATGGACGTGGGCAGTGGTCATCACCGGCATGCTCGCGTGCTGCGGACGGGTGTACGCGGTGGTGACGCCGCTGTTGGTCGTTGCCGGGGACGTCACGATGTTGTTGGCCAGCCCGATCATCACTGCTGGAGTGCAGCGCTGCCAACACTTGTGAGGGGTTTGCAGAGCTAACGGCGGCAGCTAGTTAGTCGGTGAAGGGTTTAGCTCTGCATGGCGGTGCTTCGAGGGTGATGGACGTGGCCGGCTCGCAACAGTCTGGCAGAGAGTGGCTAACTTCTCTGATGAGGAAGGGCATGGCGCGGGGAGTGTTTATGAACCGTGGAGGAGGCCGTGGGATGGAGGTAGGAGAGGGGGAAAAGGAGTGGGGCTTCAGGAGTTTGGGCTACACGGTGCAAGGCCGGAGGCTCTGTTTGGCGTCCACATGGTGGGGTTGGAAGGGTTGGTCCTCAGGCAAGGCTGGGGGGTGCATACTGATGGGTGGGGGGGTAAGTTCGCAGGTGGGCAGAATAGAGAAGGGAGTAGGGGAGAGAGAGAGAGCACCGTCTGAGGATGCAGGAGGGGACGCCGTGGTATAGGCTAGAGAGAGAGGGAGAGAGTGCAGAGGTGGCAGGAGAAGTGAGAGTGTGGGGAAGGGTAGCAGAGGGAGAAAGAGAGAAAGGGTAGAGAAGGGAGGGCTGCGCACTAGCTTGGGAAAGAGGAGAGAGATCCGACAGTGCTGTGGGTGAGACCGTGGTGACGGTGGCTGAGAGAGCGTTAGAGAGAGGGAGAGAGGTGGGAAGTTGAGGGAGAAGGGAGAGAAGGCCAGCAGGGTGAGTGGCCGGTGCAGGAAAGACATGGGGAGGAGGGTCGACGAGAGCAGAGGAGGGTGGTTAAGGGGGAGAGGGAGAGCGGCCAAAGGGAAGATGAGGCTAGAGAGAAAGGTACGAGAGAGAGGGGGAGGTGGCAACGTAGGAGAGAAAAGGGGGGGGGAGGAGATAGAGAGAGTGGGGTTCCCACCTTTTCCAAAAACTTAACTTCATTTCATTACTTCTTAAAAGAGGTTACATAACATATTTATAGACTCCACAAAGAAGATCAAAAGACACTCATTAAACTTTAACTAACACCTAACACATAAGACTCATTATATCTCTAGTGGGAAGACTGAAAGACACTTAATAAAGACTATCACATGATGTGGATATTTTATTTCTACTTCAAAGGAAAACACACATCTAGGCCCACTAACATGGCCCATTAACACAAAACTCTTAATATAGCAAATATAGTTTGACAGTTGCCGTTGCCGCCTTGACGATCGACCGTTGCCGCTTGTCAATCTCATGACGATTTTGTCAAACCCCTCCGCTTGGAGGAGGTTCGACCTCGAACCTCATAGCTCAGGATCCCGGTTGGATGGAGCAATCCGGTTCCCTAAGCTCTGATACCACTTGATGTGGCACAGTCCAAAGACCACTAAATATGATGAGATGACCCTAGGACTTAGACCCGCAAGCATACAAGCACTCAATGATTCTCACAATGACGATTTTTGCCCACACGGCTCACACCTTCACCCGGTGGATCCGGGAGATGATGGTGAGGGTCCGAGGCGGGACCCAATTGTCCTAATGGACTTACAATGCTATGGCTGACCCCCAATGGGCCTAGGAGACCCAACTTTGTGGGTGGCTGGCCCGCAAGACGGGGTGTTGGGTGGCACTCACTCACGGGCCGTGGTGGGCACGATATTGCCTAAAGTGAAGTCCGAGCACTCTCTTACCGTCCGACGGGCATTCAAGGCAATACTACATTTGCAGAAATGAAGCTACAAGGGTGTGATCAGAAGCTCACCTGATCGATGTGAAGACACCGATCCCGTTCGGAGACGAGGGCGCGCCGGGAGGCGAGGGTATACACCCGATCGCCGCGGTGATGGAGCTTGACCTGAAAATGCGAAGAGGTACAGCACTACACCCCGTGCAAGGGGGGGATCTTGGGATGGAGGTTAATGTATTACAACCAAAAATTACCTCCACGCAGGGAGGGGCCTTCAGCCGGCCAAGCGGGGAGGGGAATGAGCGAGATAGAGTCGACTTTTCGAGCTTCGCCGATTCTGCCTAGCTTCTGTATTTTGGGATAGAGGATCGATGTTGATGCTGCCAATAATTCCACCGAGCTCAGAATCTGACGAGACTTACGCCAAAAGCTTCCTAACTGGAGAGGGGAAAGGCTTGAATTTTTGGGCAACGTTCCGATCTGGGGGTTGGCTGCTCCGGCGACTGGAAGGTGGTTGCAGTTCTGGTCTCTGGCCGAACATGATCTGAAATAGCAGGTTGCAGAAGTTGCCACGACCGCTCCTGAGCTCCAAATCTGGCACCTCTGGATTCGTTGGAACAGTGGACGAGTCTACTTTGCAGAAAAACAAATGGGGAAGTCTTCTGATGTCGGAGATGAGCTGGGTGTCCAGAGGAGTGGACGGTGGTCGGTGCAGACTGTGAGGAGGCAGATCGGCGTGGTTGTGGTAGAAAATTGAGATCTCTGGTTTTCGGATGCCGAATGGGGTTCCGCCTTCTGTTCCTGGACGCTGACAGGGGGAGGAAGATCTTTGTAGAAGACCTTGAAGGCTGGTTCCTTCAAGGTTCGTCATGGGAGAGCCTGCTCTGTCTTTCTGGTTCCTGGCCTGAGAAGCCCTGCGTAGTCGAGGGAGAATGGTTGCCGCGGACAGCTCGGAGCTCGGATGCTGACGAAACCACCTCGCCTGGAAAGCTCTCTGGAAGACCTTTCCAGAGATGTAGGCCTTGACACCAGGAAGATCAGGGATCAGCCGAAGATGTTGTGACTTTCAGGACCCAACTCTGCTGCCAACGAACTGTCGATGTAGCCACAATCTTATTCACCCACCTCCATTAAGGCCCTCCACTTCCCCATAGCCCCTCATAGGCTTGTCCTTACAAGTCTAGTCTTGGGTCACACTGAGTTTTTCTTAGGTGCACTCACACACCCTTGCATAGCCCACCCAACTTTGCATGACCACTCGTAGTGGAACTCATTATCAAGACAATTCATCTTCTTCCAATAACACCATGAATCCCAATTCCCACGGTGACCGGTTCACCATGTCCTTTAGCTTCAAAGTAGTCCTACCCCACAACAAAATCACCACTGTGTTCCTTGATGAGTACCAATCGGGAAATTATGTCTCCCAAACTCTTGTGAACTCCTTATCACAAGAAGGGAAAATTGTCATCCTTGGGGAATGGGTTTTCGTAGAGTTCTACGTACCTTGTGTAAGCCGCATTCCCTCCAAATCCATTACGTGGGGTAGTGGAGCATGGTGCAAAATTCGGCCCCTTGGGTCACATATTATTTTGGGAAAAGAATGGATGGAAGAACAACAAGCAATCATAGACTCCGAAGGAAAAGGGTGTCACTTGCAATCCCCGGGAGACAAGAAAAGGTTCCACTTCCCAAATTCTTATAACCAAGCCCTCTCCAAGTTTAAGCAAACCATTCAAAAGCGATCAGTTAAAGTGGAAAATGAGCCTCAAATCTCCATTGCACAAAACCAACCCGAACCCCAACATGAGCAACTCATCCGACCCACTGGTGAGCTAACCATAGAGGAGCCCCTAGCTACCTGGCTCAAGAAAGGTCACATCTTGTACCCTTCAACCCCATGCAACCTCCCCATAGAGCAAGTTCAACTAGTGCCATGTCATTCTCGTCACACAACATATCAATCCTTTTGCTTTGTGGAAACCCTTGAAGACCTACTTAGGAGTTTGAGTTATCAAATGGGGTTGACTAGCATGTTGGCCATGGAACCCATTAAGCCCAAGTACCTTGCCTTTGCCTACTCATCCATTGGCTCCATTACATCTATTTGCACTATAGGCCAATGCACTAGTGAGCTTCTAATCTTCCTGCCAACCCCTAGGGAACTTGACCCAATGAGCCCCACAAAAAAATGCTCTCCTCTCCTCAAGGTCACACTTCCTAGTGAGTCCACACTCTTGTTGTTGCCCCTTGTCGATGAAGGTTCAACATGCATCGGGGAACGTCCTACTTGGGCCAACCTATCCAAGGACATAGAGGAATCCCTCCATAAGAGTTTCAATTTCTATGATCCTTTTGACCCCACTCAATGGAAATCCCCTCCTTCCACAAGGAAAGGGATTTCAATTCCCGATGAGTTTTACACCACTCCCCTACCACAAGGAGAGGGCAATCAACCTAAGGAATCCACTTTGGTGCTTACCCCATTAGGAGACGAGTGCCCAGCCCACACTAGGGAGTGTATGCTTTGGAATGCTCAAGGTCCAGGATGGGAAGAAGCCTCATTCCCCTCAACCCAAGTCCTCCTAGATCCACATGTTCCCTTCCCACTAGCCCCTCATTACCAACCCACCTCCTGGCCCTCCTACATCTCTCCCTACCCCTCGCCCCTTTGCAAGGAGCATTACGATAAGTACCACTGGGTTCATGATTTCACTTCCCTATGTGTGCTAGGGACCCTAGGGCGACCACTTGGATTGAAACCCACCTCCACATCACCCACCCCTTAACCCATCTTGATCTGTTTGGCCACTCCCTATGGGCTTCCAAGTACTCCTCACCCACCACCCACTCCCTCCTACCCTCACCCACCATGTCAGGCCTAACCCACCCATTCCGAAACTCCGCCCACACTATGAGAGTCAATGCCAAGGGTGGCATCAACCTTGGAAATAAGGGAGTGACCCATCCCAAGATGTCCACCCCTTGGAACCGCTTCGATCCCCATGAGTGGAAACCCCCAAATCTCACAGATGGGACCATCTTGATAGGAATCCATGTATCAAAACCTTTTGCATCATGTGGTCAGGCTAGTCACATCATTTGTGTCATTCACACACTAGGTCCAGTGCATGATAGGCTTACATTTGGACAAGTTGGTCTTCCCCCACTCTTCATCCGTCTCATGAATGATAGGGCCACTTGTGGCTGCCCTGGTCCACCTAAGTGCATCAAGGTCCACATGGTTTCTAAGCATGATAGGTCAATTCATGGATGCCCTGGTCCTCCTAAGTCTGTCAAAACCAATCTAACACTTGATAGGGCTGAATTTGGCTGTCCAGGCCCTCCCTTCATCCCTACAGGATCATCATTCATGACAGTGCATGGTTTTAGGCCTAGAAAGCCCTCGGATCTCATTTCCCTTCCCCCACATGCTAGAGTGTCAGTCTCAGCTGAGTCCTTTGCACAGCATATCAAAGAGTTGCATGATGACATCCGCAAGCATATAGGAAAAAGCAATGAGGCTTACAAAAGATGGGCAGATGCTCACCGGCGCCACTGTGAATTCCAAGTGGGAGACCTAGTGATGGTGAGGACGGAGCGGCTCCTTCCCGGGCCTGCCTCCAAGTTGAGGGCACGAGGGTCAGGACCCTTTCGAGTTCTACGAAGACTTGGCAGCAATGCTTATGGGCTTGACCTTCCAGAGAGCTATGGGGTGCACCCTACTTTCAATGTGGCAGATATGGTACCCTACAAAGGCCCCGCGGTGGAACCCAGTGAGGAGCTTGAGCTTTTACCCCACCTTGAGAGGGACACTTCCGGAGGGACTCCACCTTCTAGCCTGAGAGACCGACGAGAGCAGATAGAGGCAATACTGGATGAGCAGATCATCATTACGAGGCACAAGGTGTATCAGCGCTACTTGGTTAGGTGGAAGAACCGTCCCCCGACAGAGGATACTTGGGTGAGTCGGGAGGACCTGCTGCGGTTGGATCCCGACATTCTGGAGCACTATGACAGCCAGACAGACCCGCACTCAACAGGGTCGAGTTCTCCCCACCCCGGGGGATTTGATGAGGACATCCCACGACACTCGCTATGGCTCGGGTCGCCTGCACACCCTTGATTTGGTCGACTCATTCTCATCTTATGTATCTTCCTTTTATTGAGTCTTATCATATGTAATTTTCCTTTTATTGGGTCATGTCGCATATATTTCCTTTTATTATGTCATGTTGTACTAGTCCATTTCCCCTATTTGGTCTAATTGGGCCCTAATACCTTAGTTTGGGCCTATTGGACTGAGTCTAGGACATGTTTGGTCTTTTACCTTAAATGGCAGGGTTATTTTTGTCTTGTAAAGATGGGTTGCCTATAAATAGCCCCCATCTCCCTCCATGTACTCACTTTTGATGAAATATTGAAAACTACTTCATTCCACCTCTCAAGATCTCTCTCTTTTACTCTCTCTCTCTCACTCTCTCTCTCATTCTCTCTCTCCCCAAGGGGAGTTCGACCCTCTCTCTCTCTCCTCCTTCCCCCTCACTTACTCCAACCCCCAACCACCTCCACTACCTCACCCACCTCCATTAAGGCCCTCCACTTCCCCATAGCCCCTCATTTACTCCCCCTCCTTGTCCCAAAGCAACTCTTCCACCTCCCAACACAATCCCCCCACTTCCCCACACAAATCCCACCCCTCCCAAGGCCAATTTCGAATTTGAACCTTCCCTCCATTGCCTTGGCCGCCCCATACCCCTCCCCCTCAAGCCAAGTTCGCCCCCACCCTCCATTCACACTCCCCCTCTCTCTTGTGCACACCCACCTCTCCACCTCCACCTCCAGCAGCTCCAGCCAGGTTCGCCATCACCCCTGCTCCCCTCAGCCCTCCAGCAACCTTCCTCCATATCCCACAGCCCACAGCCACCCTCCCCTTGCTAAGTTACCCCACCCCAACACCATTTGACACCATAAGATTGCGGCTACATCAACAATTCATTGGCAGCAGAGTTGGGTCCTGAAAGTCGCAACATCTTCGGCCGATCCCTGATCTTCCTGGTGTCAAGGCCTACATCTCTGGAAAGGTCTTCCAGAGAGCTTTCTAGGCGAGGTGGTTTCGTCAGTATCCGAGCTTCGAGCTGTCCACGGCAACTGTTCTCCCTCAACTGCGCAGGGCTTCTCAGGCCAGGAACCAGAACGACAGAGCAGGCTCTCCCACGATGAACCTTGAAGGAACCAGCCTTCAAGGTCTTCTAAAAAGATCTTCCTCCCCCTGTCAGCGTCTAGGAACAGAAGGCGGAACCCCGTTCGGCATCCGACAACCAGAGATCTCAATTTTCTACCACAACCACGCCGATCTGCCTCCTCACAGTCTGCACCGACCACCGTCCACTCCTCTGGACACCCAGCTCATCTCCGACATCAGAAGACTTCTCCATTTGTTTTTCTGAAAAGTAGACTCGTCCACGGTTCCAACGAGTCTGGCGGTGCCAGATTTGGAGCTCAGGAGCAGTTGTGGCAACTTCTGCAACCTGCTGTTTCAGATCGTGTTTGGCCAGAGACCAGAACTACAACCACCTTCCAGTCGCCGGAGCAGCCAGCCCCCAGATCAGAACGTCGCCCAAAAATTCAAGCCTTTCCCCTCTCCAGCTAGGAAGCTTTTGGCGCAAGTCTCGTTAGATTCTGAGATCGGTGGAATTATTGGCAGCATCGACATCGATCCTCTGTCCCGAAATACAGAAGCTAGGCAGAATCGGCGAAGCTCGGAAAGTCGACTCTATCTCGCTCATTCCCCTCCCCGCTTGGCCGGCTGAAGGCCCCTCCCTGCGTGGAGGTAATTTTTGGTTGTAATACATTAACCCCCACCCCAAGATCCACTCCTTGCACGGGGTGTAGTGCTGTACCTCTTCGCATTTTCAGGTCAAGCTCCATCGCCGCGGCGATCGGGTGTATACCCTCGCCTCCCGGCGCGCCCTCGTCTCCGAACGGGATCGGTGTCTTCACACCGATCAGGTGAGCTTCTGATCACACCCTTGTACCTTCATTTCTGCAAATGTAGTATTACCTTGAATGCCCGTCGGACGGTAAGAGAGTGCTCGGACTTCACTTTAGGCAATATCGTGCCCACAGCGGCCCGTGAGTGAGTGCCACCCAACACCCCGTCTTGCGGGCCAGCCACCCACAAAGTTGGGTCTCCTAGGCCCATTGGGGGTCAGCCATAGCATTGTAAGTCCATTAGGACAATTGGGTCCCGCCTCGGACCCTCACCATCATCTCCCGGATCCACCGGGTGAAGGTGTGAGCCGTGTGGGCAAAAATCGTCATTGTGAGAATCATTGAGCGCTTGTATGCTTGCGGGTCTAAGTCCTAGGGTCATCTCATCATATTTAGTGGTCTTTGGGCTGTGCCACATCAAAAAGACAAAAATAGAAGAAGAAAAAGGGGGCAGAACAAAAAAAAAGAACAAAGAAAAGAGAAGAAGAATAAGAGGGGGGTTGAACCGGTGGCCCCCACTGCCTCTCATCTGGTGGCCTCTACCCCATCGGACGGCTCCCCTTGCGGGTTTAGTCGCCCCCCCCCCACTTCCTCTCATCCAGCAGCACAAAGGCGAACCAGCGACTCCCCTTGCGGGTTGAACCGGTAGGCATACAAGCCCCTCATCCGGCAACGTCACCCCCCATCTAGTGGGCACTCATCCGGCGGCGTCACCACTCATCCGGAGGCTTCCCCTCTCGTCCGACAGAGCCTCCCCACCTGCCACCTCTGCTACGTCTGTGAAGCACGGCTTCCAGGGCCAGATAAAGGATAGAGCATGCGCAGGCACCCCTGTAATGTGCATGCCCATGCTCCCTATGGCGCGGGAGAGGGAGCCTCGCCACGTAGCCATGCCCATGCCCCATGTGGCGGAAGTAGAAGAAACATGTCAACAGCTGCAACCTCTGAGTGCATAATAATTAAAAAGAAGAAGAAGAAGTTTGGATGAAGGAAGGACCCTCATGTCCGTCTCTATAAAAGGGACACAAGGTCCAACAACTCGGGCTCCTCCTTCTCCCCCCCCCCTGGAGGCAATGAAGGCAAAAAAAGGGGAGCACAATCTGTGCGAGGAAGAACGAGAAAATAGGGAGAGAGAGGAGAGGAGAGAAAGGGGTCCATTCAAGAGTGGGTCTTGTGTTTTTCTTCTTTTTCTCTTTCTCCTCCTAGTCCATTGGGGGCTATACCCGATGCAATATGTTCTGCTGAATGAATGAAATGCTGGGCCTTTGGCCCCGATTTATGAATGTCATTGCATTTCCCTCAATTCGTATTATCTCCTTCCTACTGTGTTTGCTCCTTGCTCCCCGAACAGACGTTTCCCTCTGCTGATAATATGCTACCTACACAGTTGTTTGACTTATGTCATGACAGCTAGTGTCCCAGAGTTTACTCAAGGCGATGAGTATGATCTCGGGTTGCAAACCACCTGAAAACCCCATTTTCTTTTCTCTTCGCTTTGCGTTACTTCCTCTATGCTTCTCTTTGTTGTCGGTGATCAGATTCAGTAGGAAAGCTTTCTCCTCTCAAAGCCTCATTTTGGGATTTGACTAGCGTCATAGTCATGATGCCAAGGGGTGAGAGGTATGGGACATAATCCCGGAATGAGCACTTTGTGATATTTTGCTTCCGCTAGTTTGGGGAAGAAATATATGTGGTCGCCTTTCGGGAGGGGTTTCGGGTTTACAAAATAGCATGAGTATGACTCGGAATCTATGCTCATCCGAGCTACCGTGGGCTACTCCCCTGATTTTCTCCAGCCTCTCTTGGCTCTTTTCCTAAATTTTTAGTCATGCACCTTCTCTCTTTTCTCAGACTAGCCTCACAAGCCCCGATGGGGTTTATTCCCCTGCTGTGTATGTTGCCGGTTTAGTGGCCATTAAGCCCGAACCCCCTTTCTCTCGACTCTATCAGAGTGAAGGAGGAGAACAATTAAGACCCTGAAGCCAACAGATTCTGAGTGTTCTCATTGGGTTCGGATTTCTGAATGACACGTGTTTTGATCCAACTTGCCCGTCCCCCTGGAACTCACAAGGACCCCACTATGGATGTTGCCGCTTTCGTGCACATCCTTATTATTATGGGACCGTCTCAGATTCTCTGTGGACGAGCACCCAATTCACCCCCCCCCCCCAAACACTCCGGGTATGGGGGAGGTGCTGCCGGATTTTTGCCAGAAACTCCGACTAATCGCAAAAAAAATCAGTAATATGAAGAACTGAACAAAACAGAATGAAAGAGATGAACAAAACAGAATGATGATAAAAGATGGGTGATGAAGCAATGAGAATAATAATACACAAAATGACATAATAATGACAACCAAAGACTGTCAAAAGAAGGTGAATGAAGATACAAAAAAGAAGAAGAAGAAAAGAGAGAAACAAAAAGAAAGAAATGAAGCATCAATGAAACAAGAGTTGGGAATCTAACACACCCTCTAATCCACTTACTGAATGCAGGGCTTAAACATAAAACAAAAGAAATGAAGAAGGAAGAAGCTCTGCAAACGAAGTGACCAAACAAAGAAACAATAATCATATGAAGGCATGCTTATATATATATATGTATGTATGTACGTATGTATGAGATTTCTGAACTTAGGCCGAATTGGGGGTCTGATGCAGCTAGGAGTCGACTTCAGGGGTCGACCCCCTTTTTCTGGGTGCTGTCTGCAATTCCTGTGCAGCAGACCTACCCAGGGGTCGACCCACAAGTTGACTCCCCTTAAGCCTGACTGCTGTCCAATGGCAATTTCTTCTAGGAATAAAACCAAATACTGCATATGCATGATGAGATTACACAAAATACCTACTGAAGTTTCATGAGCATGCCCAGGTCTACACCCCGGCACTCATTTCAGAACCCAGCATATCATGCATATCCATATAGGTCTGCATGTTAGGTTTTGCACTCATCTTCAACACAATTAAACCCTTGCATGTTGTGTAAAGAATTTATGAAGGTCATGTATTAATGCATTTCATGCCACTGCATGTCATGTGCAAGAACGGGCAGCAGGAATTTGCTAACGGGCACTACACTGGGTCGACTCCATAGGCCCCGAGTTGACTTAACTGTGGGTTTGGTCGACCGATTTGTAATTTCGGTCGACCAACTCCTTGGGTGAGTCGACGCACCCTCAAGGCTGTGTCGACCCACCTATGGCTAGCTGGTGTCCACAGCCAGCATGCTCCCTCCGCCCTTTCTCCCATATATATATATATACATGCTTGGCCCATATATGAAGAAGCAAAGAAAAGAAAGAAAGGAATGAAGCGAAATGTATGCTAAAAGGTGGGGGTTTAACACCCTCAATCCACTGTAATGAATCCATAATAGGAACGAAAAAAAATGAATGAAAGGTGAAAGAAAATAATAATAATAAAAGATGAAAAACTCTGCTCACTGATGAAGAGTGAGTCGAGGTAGTGCAACCCTACGTCGATGCACGGTAGCCCTGGGTCGATGCAGTAAGACCCTGCGTTGACCTAGTGACCACGTTGGGTCGACGCAGCTTGGCCTGCGCTAACCCCTTGTGGGCCTTGTGCGTCGACGCAGCTTGGCCTCGCGTCGACGCAGCTTTGCCCTGAGCCAATGCAATATACCCCTACATCGATGCAGCCAGCGATCTGCGTTGACCCACTCTTCATCAGCCTGCTGAATTAGGCTTGTATGGCTTATACCAACCCTTTATGGGTCTTGTGCATTAAGAAGTGAAGTGAACGAAGAAAATGAATGAACTAAAGTAATAAGGCAGAACAATACAAGAAAATAAAAAAAAACAAAGAAAGAGGAAAGAAAAGAAAGGATCTCAAGTCAATTTGCTTATGCCTAAAAAGGTCATCGATAAAAAAAAGTGATAAACCATAAAAAATAATAATAAATCTGACATTAATATAATAATAATTATGGCATGGAAACATGACAACAATAGAAATATGAACATGAATACCATCCTTAATAAATCAATGGCATTGGATTCGGGGCTTCTCCCCCTAGATCTCGAGTGAAGGGAATATCAATGATGTCCTTGCAAGCCAGGCCTGGACCTTGGGGACCATCCCCATCATTGTCATGGCTTGACCTTGCCTTGGGCCAATAGCCCACTAAGCTAACCCCATATCTTCAATCCTTAATATCAAACTTGTCGTGCACTCGACAGACCTTTGCACGGGTTTCATCTCCGTCTTTGTCATACTTCCAACTCAGACTTTGGTCCGGACATAAAATGGTCAATAAGCGTTGGATGTTTACACCCTAATACGGGGCATTTCAATGTACCTCAATATTTTTGTTATCTTGTTTCGTTAATGCTAATTTTAGGCCCTAGGGCCCCTTTTCCTGGCGATTAATCAATGGTTTTCTCCCCTCCGGGGAGATGTAATTAACGTCGTGACCTTTATGGCACAACAGATTCCAGTCTTGACCTGATACCCACTATCGTCTGATCAGTCAGACGGGCTGCACCAGCGGCTCTAGACCACCTCGATCTTTGAGCCCGAACAAATTGTCACTTTGTGACGGGCACGCCCACGTACTAATAAACCGAAATAAAATAAATTAAGAATAAAAAGATGATGGGAAAAAGTGCATCCATAGAACTATGCCATGTAGTAAATGCTCAAAGGAAACTACAAAATAAAGAAAAATGGTGGTAACTTTACCAGGAGGGGTGTTGGGAAGGGGGATGGCCGAGACTTTCGACCACCCACATTCCCTTTTGTTTAGTTTAAAAACCTCTATGAATAGGGAGTCTAACAGAGATTTCCAATATGCAATAATGTAATAAACATAATATAGATATGTACATCAGTGAAAAAGAGGAAGGCAGAAGACCAAACTTGGAGGCGGCCAAGTGACTGGCCGCCCAGTGCTATGAACGGCCAAGACGATGGCCACCCACCCACTATAAAGGATAGGGAAGAAGAAACCTCAGGACTTCGGGATCTAGCCAGACAAGGGAAGCTCTCTGCCACATGGCTGCCTCTTGACTCCCTTCTTTCAGTCTGTTCAGCTCTCTTGGGTGTTGGGGGTCCTCTCTCACACAGGGGTCCTCTCCTTCATCGTGAGGCCTTCTCTGCTCTCAAATCCGTCCCTTCTCTTCCGATCCTCCTTTTTTCAAGTGTGTCCTCTTCTTCTTCCTCTTTCTCCCCTCCTTGACTCTAGTACCTTCCACCTTCGTGTGTCCGGAACGTGGGCAACGAGGTGGGAGACGAGTTTCCAATGGGGCATTTTCGACGTGGGAGATAAATCATGGAACATGGGTTGATTGGCAGTTGCCAGGAGGCAGCCAGATCTCTATCCATTCTCAAGGAGAAGGCGGCTAAGAGTCTGGCCGTTTGCCAAACCTGGGCGGCCCAATGTCTGGCCACCCAGCCAACCTGGGTGGCCATCGACCTGGCCGCCCAGCCCATGGGCCCCTTTCTCCTATTTGTTTCGATCTCGGGCCCAATAGGTCAACTGGGATGGACTTTAAACATGATAAATAAATCGATCAATCCAAAAAAACAATAGTGTCACTTATATGGCGGTTAAATTGAAGGTCCGTGGGATATTCGAAATTAGGTGTCTACAAATGCCCCTCCGGAATGCCCGTTTTATAAGGGAGCCTGGTGGACTGATAAATGGGTGTTTCGATAAAGAAACAAGCCTAATTAGGACATCCCGCTCAAGGAGATTCTTGAGCAGAGGGTGACCTTCGCATAAGAACGAACGATCATAATGCGAAAAGAGAGGTCATCAAAGGGGTAGGAGAGAAAAAAATATAGTATAAAGGGCTTATATCAACAGTCCAAGGGACCCCCCGGCAATCGCACGTGAGACTTAAGCACACTCCGGGATGCATCACAATCCGGCCCATGGAGATACAAGACACCCAAAATAGGATCAGGTAACTAAAGTCAGGATAAGAGAAATGACCTTCTAGACTCAGTATGCTCGTGGCGATCATATTCAAAACACACTCTCAACTTGTCGAAACGGAGTGGAATAGCATAGACACACTCATGTAAGATCTGCAGAATCGAGAAACGCGGATGATTGACACAAGGGGAAAACCCATGGGAAAACCAGCGATCAACCCCCGCTGCCTCCCTAGCTTCGCTGCCTGATATCCATATGTCATGCATGCATTTTCTTTCTTTTTTTTTGACTAAAAGACCTATATGATGCATGCTGGGTTTAAAGGGAAAAACATATCTAATGCATAATTAGAGGATTTATTTGTCCGGCTCTGGGACGGTTCGGTCGAGAGTTCAGGAAGTCTGTGATCCCATCTCAATAACAAATGTAGTTAGGAATCTCATGAAGATCCCACGTTCTACATCTGTCACCAAGCACGGTCGAGAGTTTGGGAAGTCTGTCATCCTGTCTCAGTAACAAATGCAGTTAGGAATCTCATGAAGATCCCAAGTTCCACACCTGTCACCAAGTGCGGTTGAGAGTTCGGGAAGGCCATCATCCCATGGTCCGAGGACACCAGACGACTGTCGAAAAACTTAAGGAGCATAAACTCTTCATTATTTTTATTAGAGAGGAACTCGGAGTTTATGCGTCCGAAGTTGTTAGCTTCCAAGGTTGAATGCTTATAGATATTTATATATAGATATAACTAAAGTCGATGATGACATCGTGCAACTCCCTTGCTTGTACTTTTAGCTACAGCTACATCAACACACATTAGCGATGTTCTCACAGGACTAAACCAAATAACAAATTGTAAGTGGACACTAACAGCTCAACAAAATAGTCATGAATTTTCAGCTTTACACCATAATAAAACATAGTCCATGGAAGATGAGAGAGGCGGCTAATGGAGCTATCGTCTCCAGTGGTGGGTGGCCAGGGTACTGGCCACCTACCAAGCCTAGGGTGGCCAGGGATCTGGCCGCCTACCAGTTCAGGTCTTCATAAGACAGGAGCCCAGAAGGAGTAGGACTCTGCGCCTTATTTGTGGGTAGAGGGCTTTGTGCCTTATAAGAAGGTTGAAGGCAACGAAAGAGGTGATCACCACCGAGGAGAACAAACCCTAAGATGGCTTCCTAGATCTTTATCCCGGCCTTTGGAGAACGTTGCTCGCGACCCCAGCATGCTTTCCGACATGGAGGGGCACTTGAGCCAGATTGTGAAGGATGGAAAGATACGTTCTAGGTGAGGTTGTGTGTGTACTTTAGTGTAGGGAGTCTCTCCTTATTCTGCCTACTTATTTTTATTTTCTCTCCTTTTCAGCCCATCCCGATTTTCCCAGGAGCTCGACAAGCTCGAAGGTATGGGTGGCTCTATGACCTGATGTCAGCGATAACTCCTGACATGAGGGTCTATATCCATCAGTGGCATCTGATGAGCCTATTCATCATGGCGAAAAGACTCAACAGCATGAGGTGGAATTGAGAGGCACTTGGCACGTTATTGGAGTTGTGGCATTCGGGGACCCACACTTTTGTGTTTCCTGAATTTGAGGCCTATGTGCTGATGGAGAAGGTTATTTTTCTCTTCCAAAGGGGTGAACTGGACACAGGAGATCCGCTGGACCTCCCTCCGTGGGAGGAGATCCTAGTCGAGATAGTTCATGACAAACGGGAGGTTCGGCAGATGATAGACCAGCGAGGGGTCTTGATCGATCACCTTGCCAGATGGATTTTGGGCCAGATCAAGGACATATTAGCTGATGTAGAGAGGCTAATGCGAGGACTGACGTTGTGTCTCGGTGGGGCACTGCTCTTCCCGACGTCAGGGGATGTATTGATGCGAGAGAACATCGAGCCACTGACTCTCTTGTGGGAAGGGCGTTCCCTCTCCCAAGCCGTGCTAGCTCAGTTGTACTGTGGATTGACATAAATTAGCATGGGAGGGAGAATGATAGGAAGTCTTTACTTGCTGCAGGTGTCGATGAAAGTGCATGTGTGCTTTGATTTTGCGGACACAGTGACTACCACTTCCTGTATCTTCGAGAAGAGCGCTCTATATCCAGCTAGGGCCATCTTTGGTCCTGAAGATCAAGTCAAGTGCAGGACAATGCATTTGAAGATCAAAGATGACTGGCGTGACTATCTGAACTTCCTACCTGAGGAACAGTTCATTTTTGTACCGATGATGCACTGGCATTTGCAATTCTGAGTCCGCGATTCACCAGATTGAGAGTTGTGGCTAGTCGGGGCTCGAGACGTGGTATTGTACCAGGCTCATCGTTGTCACCGCCAGGTGGGCCTACCTAGATAGATTCCAAGGGTCGCCTTGAGTGAGGCTATGATTGTAAGGTGTCTCTTGGGAATCGAAGATGATAAGAGGCAGCTCCGGAAGATTAATCGGGCATGGAGGTGCCATGTCACTTTATCGACAGCACGGATAGATGTGGGAGAAGACAAAGAGAAATTGAAAGGTTATGTAGGCTATTTAAAAGGCATCCAGCCAATTGTTAATGAATTCTTCATGAGACGTAGGATTTAATGGCATGAATGTTTTGTACACATTCAGGGATTCTTAATAAAAGGTTAAAGTGATTAAATGAGACATTTTATTGGATTTTTTTGCTCTCTTTTTTTTAATGGATAAACGGGCAAACATATTTTTGTTGGTTTTCATTTTTGTAATTTTTCTTCTTTTTTTTTAACGGGGGTTGAACCTACTAGGAAAAGACTGCACAGGGAAGAAGGCGGCCAGGGTCTTGGCCACCTTCGACTCAGGAGGGCGGCCAAGACATTGGCCACCTTGTTGGGTGCGCCAATAGGAACTAGAGGGGGGTGAATAGATCCTTTCAAAACTAATGCTCGATTTAAAACTTAATCAAATAAAGACATTGGCCCTGTGTCAACACACTGTGAAAATAGTGTCGACTTATTTGAAAAAGCTCGTTTGACAGGGGTTGGAGCTGAGCCTGTGTCGACGGCATGAGAGGCTTGCGACGACGCACTCGTTGAAGTGCACTTGAAAACGGCTTCTGAAGTCCATCTGGAATCGATGCATCATGATGATGGAGTCGATGCAGCCTAAGGAGATTGCTTTTATAATGGTTGTTGGCGTTGACGTAGTGAAAGGTTTTGCATCGACACAGCCTTATTCGATTTGGTCTTTCTCCTTCTTTTATCAAAGCCTTTTCTCGTCTGTCATCCTTCAAAATACTTATTTACTCACAACATTAGGGGAATGAAAGTCATTCAAAATGCTATGAATATCAGAGTTTAAACATCAATAAAGATCTCATTATGAACCAAGAATTTAAACATGAAGCTTCTTGAAATGAAGTCTTTGCACATAAGAGTATTTCATGAAGGACATAGCAACAAGAATGTGGCATCATGAAGAATCATCATAATACACATTGAATCATAGTTTGATCAGTATCAATGTTACATTAATGAATCATAGTTGGACATCATCAAAACTAAAACCATGCATGAACCTATACATGCATAACATTCTCCCCCTTTTTGATTGATGGCAACTGTGAGTCATTAAGGTAGCTTAAGTTCAACTATGATCAATTGTGAATCAATAAACAGTCAGTCAGTTTTAAACAAAAGTTCCCCTTTGCAGGTTTTTCCCCCTTTGATTCAATTAAGAATTTTCTCCTCAATGAAATCTCTCCCCTTGATAATTAATGAAGCAGTTAAATAATGACTCATATAATCTCTCCCCCTTTGACATCATCAAAACAGGAGATATGGAGAGAATATATGGAATATTCATGAATAGGGGAAGCAAAGTAAACACAGAGTCAGAAGCAGCAGTTGTGAATACAGTAAGCCTACAGCATGATCATTGGTTACAAATGTGGACATGATCAGATCAGCCTGACATGGTCATGAAAATTTGGACACAACCAAGAGACAAATAGAAGATGCAATCTAATACCATTTGTGCAGCCATTGAGCTGACTCAGTTTTCTATTTTTTAGAATTTTAATTTTCTTTGCAATGCATAGAATGAAGGAGTGCACTCTAACTAAATGCATGAAGAGAATTGACATGTAAGGTAGGAAATGTACAAGATGTGGAAGTCATGTGCACGGAAGCCGGATGCAGATTTCAGAGCAGTATGAAACAAGAGATCTTCCCAATTAAAGTGATCATACGTTGGCAGCCAGTAGATGAAGTCAATTGATACCAAAGGATACTAAATGAAAAGTTCAAGGGCAGAACCAGCTATGGAGAGACTAACAGTCAAAGCCATAAACAGATTTCATATCTTTTGCAGCCAAGAGATTACATTGCAGATGTTTCAGGAATGGCAATCAACATGTAGACATGAATACTGAGCCATTTGAATGGAGATCAAACAGATGTCAACAATGAATTGACATGATTCCAAATAACTGAGAGAGTTGTAGTAAGGAGGCCAATTATCTTCAAGACAAATGCCAAGGTAGCCCAAACGACAGTCTGGACAAAAGGGGTCGACCCTTGGGGTCGACATCTGAGCAGTAGGGTCCTAGACAGACCCAAACCCTGAGAGGGTCGACTCTGGGAGTTGACACTTTCCAGTGCAAGAGCAAGTCTTCCAACAAAGAAGGCTAGTCAGTAAATTGATACCACTTGTGTAGATTGCAGATTTTCAGATACCAAATGGCAATAAACAAGTAGACATGAGTAGGGAATTATTCTAAATGGAGAACAATCAGATATCAACAATGGAATAGCAGGTTTTTCAGACATTGTAGAAGAGACATGTCCAAGACATGTTAGGATGGGAATTTTCAGTCTGAAACATTGCTCATAAATGCAGAGTTATAGATTTTTCAGAGTCTTCTGTTATAGAGCTGCCAATGTTAAATCCCTTATCTTCTTATTGGTTTAGATATGATGAACTCTGAGTTGATCAATTAAGAAGGTTAAATATTTCTGCATTCAAAATTAATAGAAAAAAATCAATATTACATATTAAAGACCAGGTTAGCCTCCTTTCACCCTACTCATTCAATTCCATTAGCCCCTTTGAGAGAAACTACAATTAGTATTGAGGGTAAACATCTTCATATTTTTCTTTTTGCTTTTTCATTTCACTAGAGCAGTCAAGTAAAGCATGTACCTTTTGACTTGAGAATGCACGTTGATTAGACGCCAGCATCCCCAGTTACTCAGTGTAGCTCACTGTTATGCTTCATTTAGAGCAGAGGTAGCAATGCACTTCATGACTCCGTCCACTCCTACTTCATTGGTGGAGGGACTCAATTTCTCAGTGAGTCTTTTGCCATTGCTCTGCCTTAGGGCATTGAATTTTTAGTGCACACCTTTTTGTGTGAGGATACACGTTTATCAGACGCCAGTATCCCCAGTTACTAAGTGTGACTAAAGTCATTGCTTTTATAGTGTGCTACCCTTAAGGAAATTTTTCAGATTATCATGATGTTTAAAAACAATACTGAAATGAAGTTTCTTAAACAAAGATGCCTTTGCACTTAAAATGAGCTTTCAGATTTTAGAAGGCATAGCAGGACACAATATGTAAAATTGGTTTAGGTCCATTAATTTTGAATACTGCCACTTTCAAGTCCATTTAGCTTTAAAGCTCATGAAATTATTAAACTTAAACCAACAGTTTTTATGTCCTGGGCAATCATAGAACTCCATAAAAGAAGATTCCTTTTAAAGTTTACTCTGATAAATGAACTTAGCAATCAGACCGAAGAACTCATAAGAATTCAAGCTCATTCATGGAAATAAAGGACATGCAGCAAGATGCAAGAACAGATTTATGTAAACTGAAATGAGATCTCCCCCTCAATGAGTGACTGACAAGAATGTTACAATAGGGAACAAGAAAGGTGAAGCTCATCAGACGGGAGTGATCATAGTTCAATCTAGAGATGAGGATTGAAAGAAATGGCCATGAGCATCAGATGAGCTGGTGCGTTGACGCAGGACCCACATGGTGTCGACGCATAATTGCAGACATGAGAAGACTCCTAAAAGGATATAACTATTGGGTTGACTCAATATGGTATGTGGGTCGACTCAGTTCAACAGACAGCACATTGAAGAGGCTTTTACATGGGCAGGTCGACTCATGAAGGTGAGTGAGTCGACGTGTTCTGCAGTTAGGAAGATTTCAAAAGGATTTTCAGCAAACACATTTTTTTAATTAATCATTAATCATGGCAGATTTTTCATTTTGCAGTCATGACAGTTGAAGCTATATTTGCACTTCAAGAAGATAGGTTCAAACATACTTACAATTTTATTAGACACTCAAACTCCTCCTCAAAAGATCCATTGTTCATGAAGCACACAAAGGAGATATGCAATTGTAAATATGAACAATTTATCAAGACAAATCAAGCTCCCCCTAAGAGTATGCAATCAATTTAGATGTCAACATGATGATGATCCTGAAACTTCAGATGGGGGAGTGTGCAAGCATATAGACTAAGCTCTTGTGCTGACTCCCCCTTACTATGTGCATGGACTTCAAAATACCTTCACGAGATTTAACAAAGGGGTATACAACCTATGACTTATGTGAACATTTGACCCATAATATTGGGCGGAGAACTTGATCCAAAGATCCTCTCACGCATAGTGATAGTTTCCAGTTGGACTGAATCCAACCTTCCACAAGTCATCATTCTATATACCAAGGGGTCATGACATGATGGTGCATTGAAAGTGCAGTACATGCTAACATGAAGAGTAGAATTTTTCAAATCCCCTTTAGCATGATATGCATGAGAGTGCACGAGAAGACATAATGATATTCAATTTTTGCAACTCATGCAGACTCAAGATGTATATGCAAACCATTTCAGATCTAACAAGCAAAAAGAGTCTCACACTCCCCCTTAGTCCAAAGCTCATGGAAGCTAGGACATGAAAACAAAATATCAAAATCCACGTGAATGATAATTTGGATTTCATTGCAACCATGACAGACATCATCAAAAGCATTTGCAGATCATTAACAACAAACTCATCATCTCATCAATTCCATCAACATAAAAGATTTTTTTTATGAGTTAAGCATATGAAATTCTGAACTCTGGTACTAGGTAGGGAACTTAGATCCGAAGATCACCTCACGCAAAGTGTTGTCTTCCTGATAGGCTTAGCCCCTCATTCCAACAGACACTTTTTGATATACCAGAGGGTTCAAATTGGATGTCAACCAAATAGTTAGCTTAGATTATCAATTTCAACTGTGGGGGGTTTTCAACAGTTCAGAAAGCTCAAGCAAATTTTATTAAAAGTAGAAGAACAAATTTATCATAACAACTTAAATAGAGCCTAATATGCAGTACTAACAAAATCTGAAGTTTTCATTTACAAACATGTGCCTTGAGCTGCCATTTCTATCTGACCTTTTATTCAGCTCCAAGGCACCCTGCAGAACAGTTCTCATTTGACATTTTTAGGTACCCAAGCTTTCTTGGGTCCTGACGGGTAAGTGGCATTTCTATCAATCAAATTCTTTCTCATTCTCATTGCCTTTACATCATCAGCCTTCATGCAAGAACAGTCATCAATGACATGTCCATAGTCAGCACAGTAAAAATAGCACACAAGGGATTTCACAGTTTTCTTATGTGCGTATCCATTGAATCTTTGTGGGTGAGCAGAGATCTTAGTATTTTTGGCAAGGGAATGAATTCTTCTTTTTAGATGCCAACAGTCCTTAACTGTGTGGCCAGTTTTTCCATAATGAACACAACAAACAGAAGATTTTACATTCTTCTTTTTCAGTTTCTAGCAGTTTGACACTAAGTGTCCATGCCTTCCACAATGATGACATTGCCAAGACGGAGTTTTCTTGGTAGGTCTGTTATTATGTCTGAAAACATGTTTCCTCTTGTATGCCATTAGTTCATCCTTTTTCATGAGATGACAATCAAGCATAATATGACCATGCATACCACAATAGAAACAATAAACATTCATTTTATGGGAAACATGGTGTTTAGCATTGGGTTTCCTAGCATGAATATCAAAACTAGCAAAGTCATTTTTCTATTTTTGCTTAAGATTTTTCCTTTTCTGATTTTTCTTTTATTTTTTATTTTTTTGGGCTGCAGACGACTTTGGGGGAACACTAGAAGTACTCGCTTCATTTGAGCCAGAGACAACGGAGGTGTACAACATGTTTTCGAAGGGCTTTTTGTTCACTGGATTGTAACCCAACCCTTCTCTTTGAAAGTTCACTCTTGTCCCCAAAAGTCTGTCTAGATTTTCTTTGCCCTGAACAAACTTGGATAGTGAATCATTCAAGTCTTTAATTTCATTCTCCAATGAGGAGATATGCAATTCGTAATCAGCGAGGTCCTCCTCACATGCAGTATTCCGCTCATTGAGCATGGCATTCACTGTTTTATAGTTCTCAATTTCTAGTTGAAGCTCATTTAGTTTTTCTGGCCTATCATCAACAGCCACATGCTTCCCCTATTCTTAAACACTCAGTTTTTCAATCAACACTTTATTTTGTTCTTTTAATTCCTTCTCAACATCTTCCAGCTTAGACATATTAATAGTTAGATCTTCATTTTCAGCTCTCAAACCACCAACCTGCTCTTTGTTTAACTCTATGTTAATAAAAAAGGCTTCATTTAACTCTTCTAAAGTAGAACAATTTTTGCATGACGAGCCATCATTTGAGTTGGTTTCAAGTCTTCTTCTTAGTTTTTTGTTTTCAGACTTAACCTTCTTGTATTGCTTAACCAACTCATCATACGCATCCATAAGCTCTTTGAAGGTAAAGTCTTCTCAATCAGAGCTTACCTGAGATGACGATGGATCACTCGGCTGATCTGGGCCGTAGTCCATGAGGCATTCATGCCTTTCTTCTCCTCGGTGGATGCTAACCAAGCCATCCAGGATCTGCTTAGCTGTGCTGTAGGTAGACACAAAAGGGAAGGACCTCAGATCTACTGCAACTTTTATCAAATTCAAAGCAGCGATATTATCAATGCTTTTGGTCCTATGCTCAACAGACCATTCAGACTCATCTGATGGCAGCTCATGAGGACCGTGAGAAATCAAATTCCATAATCTCGGATCAATGGAGTTAACAAAAACACATATCTTTCCTAGCCAAAGAGTAAAGTTGGAGCCATCGAAAATTGGTAGGAAAGACATAGAAACTTGTTTAGCGAAAACACCCATTATTTCAGACGCACCAGGATCTTCTCTGCAGATCGTTGCATCTGTTTGGCAGAGAACCCGCTATGATACAACTTGTTGGGTGCGCCAATAGGATCTAGAGGGGGGGTGAATAGATCCTTTCAAAACTAATGGCCGATTTAAAACTTAATCAAATTAGTTTGGTTGCTTAATGAGATGCCGAACAAATGAACACTCAAGTTCACAACAACCTGTGCTGAACAGGAATGAGGCAGAGCTTCAGAGAGAGTGGTCACAGCACCCCATGTGGAAGATGACTCATGCCAATATATATATGTGATCAGAGTGGTGAAAACATTTGTGTGATTTCATTCATGCCAGCTAGAGACAGTGTGTGCAGTGCCCAGATAAAATAGGAAGTATGCAAATATCAAATAAACAAGTACCTGCGAATGGGGGATAGAGGATAAGGAGAAATCACACAAATCACAACCCACGGCACAGGGATTTTTAAGGTGGTTCAGTCTGCAAACCCGTAGACCTACATCCACCCCTCACCAAACCCTGTGAGACTTTACCACGCTACAAACACAGCAACGGGGATGAACCCCACACACACACACACGCTGATACACAGCTTAATGGGGACGAACCCCATACACGTATACACACGCTGATACACAGCTTAACGGGGACAACCCCCCCCCCCCCCCCCCCCAAATGTTGATACACAGCTTCCCCACGGGGACGAACCCCCCCCCCACACACACACAAAAACAAAGAAGAAAACACGTTGCAAGTGCAGTAAAACACGGGGACAACCCCCCAAGACGCACGCGGCTGCATTGTAGCCTGTACCACTTCGATCTCTAAATAGAGCACCGGATACACTGCTGTAACACAGCACAACACACAGAAAAATTGATTCAAAGTTTCAAAAGAAAAATAAGAAACGAAACTGATAAACCCCAATGTAGCTACAGATGAAGATCTAGAAGCTTATGGCTGCAAGAGTAGACTCAGATCTGAAGACTGGTCAGATCTAGCCTCTCTTCGGATTTTCATATGAAATCCCTCAGCTTGGCTGCACTCTTTCCTCCTCTTCTTCTCAGCACTGGACTGGTTCTGACCAGGTGCACGGCTACTCACTCTTTTCCTTTTCTTCCTCACATATTTTCTTCTCAAGTCTCTCTCTAACTCTTTTCTCTTTCAGCTCAATTTTTCTCTAAGGCAGTAGCAGCACCTTCTTCATGTAGAAGGCCACTATTTATAGAAGAGATGGTAGACCATTTTCCCTTTTGTAGATCTGTATTTGATTGGTCAAAGATAAAATAAAGATTCCTGTGAGAGAGCCTTTCCCAGATCTGCTTGCTCATTGGCCGGTGGCAGAGAAGGATGGTGGAACGCATTGTTGGTTTTATTTAAATTATGTATCGATTTATTTGCGTGGGCGTGCCAGTCACTAAATGATGAGATTTATTATGCACTCAATCTGACCCCAGTCGGGTGAAAGTGAGATCCGTGTCGGGACCCAGAGTCCGTCATACCATGAAGGTTATGATGTTAATTACATCCTCCTAGGAGGAGGAAAACCTTTGATTAATTATCGAGAGAAATGAGCCGCCTGGGGCTGAAATAAGATGAACGATGACATATGCGAAAGCGAAATCTGATGAAACTACACAAATTGTTCATTCTTTGTCATGCAGAGCAAGCATAATTCATTAAACCTGGACCCCGGTACGAGGCAGAAGACTTAGGCCTAGAGGCCATCATCACGCATGGCGAAAGCTCCCAGTCGGGCATGCGTCAGGGTGATATATATATATATATATATATATCACCCTGACGCATGCCCGACTGGGAGCTTTCGCCATGCGTGATGATGATATATATATATATATATATATATATAGGTACAGCTATGCACAATGCATGTATTTGCAGGAATATGATGACAAAGCGATTTCACAAATAATTTTCTTTTATTTGCCCGTGGTTTACTGGAGTTGATCAATCCCTATCACGCAAAGCAAGGGGGTTAGCCCGGGAATGAGTGAGGGGTTAAAATAACGCAGAGGGGCATAGGTAAAGGTTAATACGGTGTGGGGCGCACGGAGGCTCTTAAACGGCGCGGGGTGCACGGGGAGCGCCGGTTTAGGCCGCGCCGAGAAGATGGGGATGAATCCCTGTTGGTTTTGAGTGTGGAGCTAAAACGGAGTGGTGGGGTACCGCGCCGGATTTGGGAGCGTCGGGCTAGCCCGCGCCGGATTAGGGTGTTTCTTTTAGTCTTTTAACCTACTCGAGTTTCAGAGCTGTCATTGTTGTTAATTGGATTAATTGATGAGTGAATTCAGGTCTAGAATGCCCTGAAGACAGGGTCAAAACTTGTGCGAGGTTCATACTCGAGCACGAAGAATCACCAGTTCAAAATACACCTTGTTATAACTCAGATTAAAGTGGCAATTGATTAGTTTCTTCTGACAAAATTTGGGCAGCATCTCCCCATATCCAGAGGGTCACGGGGGAGAAGCGGAGGCATGCCCACAGAGTGGGGCAAGCTCCTTAACACCGGGAGACCACGACGGCGACTGAAAGACCCAGATGGATGGAAACCCCGTGGACCAACCTACGAGGGGCACCAGTGTTCCACGGGCCAAAACATGATCGGAAGGGACGACCAATGAGGAAGGAAACCCTGAGGGTTAGCCTACAAGGGGCACACAACCCATGGTCACCACCGGTCCCCTTTGAGGGCAGTGGATTTAATGTTGGGCCATAAGCCCTGTTGGTATTCACCCTCTGGCGGCCCACAAGGGTATATGCCATCGAAGGACATGACCTTATGATCCGGTGGTGACTCAGAGGAATGTTCCCCCCCTCCCCGATCAAGAGACTATTGTCTTCAAACCAACAGAACACAATAATGCGACCCGCAATGATGGAAAGAAGAGATACAGAGGTCAATTGATCAGGAGTTATTCTTGTTAATCAGGCATAAAAGGGGGAGTCAGCATGTTAGCATATGGGGAGGGAGTGTTAGCAAGTCAGCATACGAGGTTAGTGAATTAGCATGTAGACTTATAGAAATCGAGCGGGGCAAATGATCAAATAGTCAGGGGTGTCATGTGACATACATGACCATGACAGAAGACCCCCGCACACAGGTTATAGGGATGACTCTGCTCTCCCCGGTCCATGACTATGGACGGGGATATAGTGAGAAGCGAATCCCAGGGCCGAGGGGAGACGTATGCATACATATACCTCCGACAGAGAGAAACATGGCAGACACACGGCGCGTAAAAGAAATGTAATCTATATACTGGAGAGAGCCCCGGGGAGGGGGGTAATTACTGTAGCCCTTTGGGGATATCCCAGGGCATGTTCGGCACGTAAAAAGGAGAAAATCCAATGCTAACGCACACGACAGAAAATAATAGATCGGAGGGATTCCGAGAGAGGAGAGAAAACAGCCAGAAGCGTTGCCACATCTCATATCATCCATTTCATTAGCAAAGAGGGCTCAATACAACGTGATTACGGCGCGGCATGATGTTGTCGCTCATAGGCTGACCACCGATTACACAAACGGGCATGAATCCCGGATTACAGAGGAGGAGGAAGCTAAGGAAAGTAAGAAGGAGACGGGCTCATATCATCACCCATACATCTACGTACATCCATGAAGATTTAACCAGAGAAAGCAGCGAGGGGAAAAATGGCCGGAAGAAATCACCGGAACCCACCTGCGAAAATAGAGTATCGGACACGGGTGCTTCTTCCCCGGCGCCGGGCTCCTTTAGACAAAGGGGACGGGGAACCTCAGAGATAGTGGCTCTCTAATTCTTTTTCTTAGAAATCCCCCCTTTCTTGTTCCCCAATATTTCTCTCTCTTAGACGATTGGCCCCCTCTACCTATTTTCTCCTGGCGTCTCCTTTCCCCCCATTTCTGGCCAAAGGCCATTGGCTTATATAACACGCATGGGCTGTGACCCTACCCGGCGTGGAGAATGCACGCCAGCAAAGGCTTCAGTAGGATGTTTTTGCGCGCCGGGTAAGGGGGTGCCGAGAAGGAGAGTGCACTGGATTGGGGAGCACGCCGGGTTAGTCTGTCCCGTCACGTTTGCTCGGATGTGAGTCGGACTGGGGACCTCGGACTGGCTTCGGGTGTTGTCATGTTCCTTCATCTTGCTACGGCTTCGAAGAACCACTACGAGAAGTATCGCTAAAGCCTTTGGGCTGTTGAACGGCCAGTTCCGGAACCGTTTATGCCTTTGGTCCGGACGCCTGGGTTTTTCGCTGACATGCCTTCGGCACAGTGGTTTGTGCCGCCGATGTTGTGTAGTGGACAGCGGATCTAGAGGGGAGGGGTGAATAGATCAGCCCCACTTTTCGCAATGCGGCCCTCTAAACAGCTAGTTAAAATGAATTGCAGCGGAATAGAAACTAGCTTCCAAGAATGCTATGATTCACTTAGCAAGATAAGCAAGATATATAATAATTCGATCCTAAGCATGCACCTAGAACGATTCAATCACACAAGCAAACCACGCTAGACAGGATTTTTAAGGTGGTTCGGACTGAATCCTCAGCCCTACGTCCACCCCTCACCAAAACCCGGTGAGGCTTCACTTGTGCAGCGCACCAAACCGCAAATCGGAAACCACCGATTGCCTTCCTACTCACCACCTAGTAGGGACGTCAACCGTAAATTGGAACACCCTCCAATTGCCTTCCTACTAACCACCGGTAGGGATGAATCACACTTTCAAAGTTTAAACAGTAATGAAAATGAAACAAGATGTGAATGAACTAAAACAAGAGATTGAGTTATGAGTGAAAATGAATTGGCCCTTGTATGAAATATTGATCAACAACAAGGCTCCTCTTAGCTTCAACTCAATCTTCTTGATTCACCCTTGATTGGATGAATGTTCTTCACGGAGTACTGTTCACGTGAACAGTACCTCTTCCTTCAATTCTTCTCTCTTGATCTTCTCTTTGAACTTCTTTGAATGAATGAAGGAGATGATGAAGCTACCTTGAATCTTGATTGCTTCTTTAGCTTCTAGGAGTTTGAATGCTTGAAATATCACCTTGAATGAACTTGAAAGAACTTGAATGGATGAAGATGATTTTCCTTGATAGTGAGCTTCAATGGATCCCCTTGAGATGATGAAGAGGATGGAGGATGCAGCTTTCTCTTCTCTTGGCCTTGATCTTGATCTCCACTTGAAGAGCTTGAACACTTGAGGATGAAGATCTTCTTCACGGAGTACTGTTCACTGCTACAGTGCTCCGAATTCCTCTCCCTTGAACACACTCTAGCAGCCTCCCTTGTAACCCTCTTAAAGCCCTTTAGCATTAGGGTTTTCATCCCCTCATGTGTTGGTTTTATAGACCTTGAATGGTCTATAGACAAGCCTCAGACCAGATCCACAATTTGTGGGTGATTAGGTGACTTTAGGATTAAACAAATCAAGGTTGAATGGCCCTTTTCGAAGTTGGAAACAAAGTCAAAATTGAAGGCTCGGGGCTGGCGGTCGACCTACAGCTTCTGGCGGTCGACCGCCACTGTAAAACACTATAGACGGATGATCCCTGGGACTAGCGGTCGACCGCTACTGGCTGGAGGTCGACCGCCAGCTGAAACCCTGCAGACTGGCCATCCCTGGCTGGGGCGGTCGACCGCCCCTGTGCTGGCGGTCGATCGCCAGCTGGGCAGAGCCCGGGTCACCCCCGGTCGGTCCGTTAGCCGCACCAGCTCCGTCGCTTGAGTCCGTTAGCCGCCCGTTCATGTCTGTGGCATCGACCTTGTTTGTCTTGAAGTTTTATTACTGAGTCTTCAAGCAAATTTTTATTCCGGGGGCTCCGCCCCCGGAAACCCCCGCAAGGGGCGCTGCCCCCTTGACCCCCGCGACCTGACCGGGCAGGTCGATCCCCGCGACCTGACCGCGCAGGTCGATCCGCGTGCGAGGGCGCAACATTGAGCTTTCATGTGCATTTCTGTCATGAAAAAAATATCACATATGTCAGTCATAAGAGCGTGAAAAATAACAATGACTAATAGTGTTAAGCCATTATCAAAACCAAGAATACACAAAACTCATATGACTAGAGAATGATGCCGAATGACCCATGTGACCACAGAATGACTCAAATGACCTCAGGGACACAACAGCCGACTCAGCTTTACTTGCATTTGTAGCTTCCTTGGGGCATGGACCACTACTCGGGATGCTTTTACCTTGCCTGGGCGGCCATATGGTTGCTAACGGACCTGATTGGTGAGAAGATGTACCCGTGCCAGATTACTCAGGTTCTCCACTGATAGGGCCTTCGACACCTTGTTGTGAGGGGCCAAAGACGTTCTATCACCTCAGGAGGGTTTCTTGTCAGGTGGCAGACCACCAGGTACATTCTCGTCCTTGATCGAACGACAGATGGTGTTTGTTTGGCATGACTGAGTCGATGCCGATTCATTGGACAGGCCGAGCGGCACTTCCGGTTTGTTGTGGATTTCTTCTGATCCTCATGAGGTGAAGTCCCTGGTGCTCATGTCAGATGACCTGGGGCTCCAGCAGTTCAAGAAGACCCTCGTGTATTGACTTTGTTCGGCTTCTGCGCTTTAACGGGCCACATTCTTCTTGTCGTTTAGGCGTGGCTGCCATTAGGCATATTTTGGGTGCCAACAAATGCCCCCCAGCCCAGGGTGCCGCAAGCGAGAGACGGGTGACGCGGGAACGGCGGATGCACTGAGACTAGGTACATTCTTTGTCTGATTGGCATAAACCCCTAATGGCCTTAAAATGGCACGGCATTGCTAAATCGGCGCGGCCGGGGCATTGTTAATATGCCACAGTCATCTCCGGCGCGCCCTTCTGAATGGCCAGGCTAAAATGGCGTGCTATTTAGCTCGCCGGATTAACCAACGGGGGGGTCACCTATATAACTCAACCCCTCTTCAATTTTCTTTCACTCCACCTCATTTTAACCTTTCCTTTCTCTCTCCTCCCCTCTCCTTCTCCCGCGGTGCCGAGTGAGTGAGGTTTAGCGGCGGCAGTGGTTATAGCAGGTGAGGGAGAGCTTTGTTTGAAACTATTATGGGGATTCATACTCCTTCTTTCAGACCCCGGGAGGCTCCTAGTAGGCTTGTCCTCGAAGCTTTTCCCCTGGGCGTTCTGTTTTGGCCTCGGCGTGATGCCCACGGCCTATTTTAGGGACCGTCTCTTGATGGACGTGTTCCCGCTTTCTTCTGGCAAGCTCCCGGGCTGGGGAGGTTCTGCCAAAATTTCATCAAAAATTTTGTTTCTAGTAACCATTTTCTAACTTTGTTTACTTTCTTTGTTTTGCTTTTTGTGCAGATAAGATGGCATATGGCTCTTCTTCTTCTTCCCACGCCGTGGTAATGTGGGAGGATGTCGACTCTTTGGACCGCGGTCACGAGCAACTAGCTGTGATCGCGAGGTCTTCTAATTCAGAAACTGACACAGTAGACACTGGTCATCTACTCATCACCGGGGGCGATTCTTTCCAGTATGACCGTGGAGATGATGTCAAGCGGGATCATCCCAAAGACAAACATCTGATGTCCTTTCTGCAGCGGTTCAATCTTAAAGGGAAGAGGGATCTATTCCTTGTCCGTAAAGCTGAGCAGGCATTGCTCGTCGAGAGGGACAGCTTCATGGACTTCGTGGTGTGAGGAAGACCCATCTACCTACCGGGTGAACCCAGAAAATGGAGTGCCATGCTTGGACTCTAGGAATTAGCTCCAGAGGTTGGATTGCTAACCAGGGCCCCTGAATTTACACTGGCTCGGTGGAACAACACTGCGGGTCGTGTCGACCAATAGAAGCCGACCTTTGGTTTGTTTTTAGCCCCGTTGAAGTGGGGATACCGGGAAGAGTCATTCCTGCTAGATTGCCTAGCGGTTCGATTCAAGCATCAGATTTCTGTAGGGTGGTTTGCCGAGATGAAGGCCACCGATGCCCACGCATATAGACCTGGAGCAGTGGAATTCACTGACTATGTTCTGCAACATTATGCTTCCATCTTGGTCAAGGTTGGCGTATATCATAGTGTATACACATCGAGGTACCACTACCCTATCTTCAGGGGTTTATGTTGCGGCATGATTGAAGTATTTTGCCCAGAGTATAACACTTTCTACACTTCAGAGGGAGATACCTCTTTAGATCTCTGGAGTCTTTCGTAGTTGAGCGGCCTGCCGATTGACTGTGAGCCGTATGAAGAAGTCTACAGGCCAGATTGGTTGAAGGATCAGACAGATGGCGAAGGTCGGTATCTGACGGGCTTCACCTATCGCTACCTGATGAAGGCATATTGTACACTTTACCGCTCATCTTATGATACCAGAGAAGCACGCAAGCCCGGGGAGAAGAGGCGTGTGTGAATGGGTGCCTGGCTTCAATATTTCTTTGGTGGGGAAAGGAAGTATGATGACTTTCCCACGGTAGCACCGACTGCTCTGAAGCGGAAGAAGAGGGTCCGACGACAAGCCACTTTCCCACCTGTTTTGAAATAAGGGCAACAAGGAGGCACGAATCCTGCTGGTGTTGATGCAGTCACTCACTGTGCTGCATACCTGACCTATTGGATCTGTTCTTTTGCTCTCCCACAAGGTGATGAGAGTGTGACTAGGGCTGAGGCTATCTACCCCACTTGTTTGATGGCTTGGGGTACAAATCTTTCTCCTTGTCCAGTGGCGTTATGCCTAATTTATAAGATGCTGGGGGACTTGCACCGATCCCATCTTCCCAGAAATTTGTGGACGGTGGGTCCGTTCTATTTCTTTAATGCCTAGGTCTGCACATTGTTCCCAGAAGTTGCTCCTCGGGGTCTACAACCAGCGCGGCTTATTCCCAAGATGATAGAATTTGCCAATGTTGAACCGACACAGACAACGGAGTAGCTCTTTACCATTCGGGGGAAGTTGACCATGATTCCCATTGATGCGCCTGGGGTTCTGTACTTCTGGAGCTTGGAAGCACACTCCAGTCCGTTGGTGGACAGAATGCGGGAATGCCGTTTGTGCGAGACAGAAGAGTATGTCCATCCCATTTCTGGCGCCCAGTGTACAAGGCTGATTCTGGAGCCAGAGTTGGTTGATTGGGCGCTGGCAATCAGATCAAGCGTCCTAGTTTTTCAGAAGAGCCGCATTCTATGGCTGGAGCCATATTACTCATTCTGATTTAGTCAGAACTTTGGCTATGATCAGCACATCCCTCCTTCTTTCGCCCAGTTTGCGCTGCCGAATAGGGCTCGACCCAGCCAAGTAGCAAACGATGAGGCTCGAGTATGGTGGGATTACTTTCACCGCCGAGAGGAGGCTTCATTCAGACTCCCGACTCCTGCTCGTTTCCCTCGCCTCACTTCAGAGTATATCAAATGGTGGAATGCGCGAATGGGATTCTACAGAAATTTCCATCGGGAGTGTTGGGATGTTGCAGAACGCAGGCTTCTAGACTCTCAGTGAGAGCCAATATTGGATATCGATCTTCTCTATCTGAAGAAGCTGAAATCTTGGACCAATACAGAGGTATTGGCTTATCTAGAGGCTCAGAAAGCTGCGAAGCGTCGCTCACCTAGAGCTGATCCCAAGCTGTCCGTAATTAACAAAGATGACTTCAGGAAGACACTTCAGGGGCTATGCTGTGTAAGCGATCAGGGGGTAGTTCTTCAGCATCTTCCTCTACCGGTGGAGGAGCCGATCCCTTCCGTAGCCAAATGGCTTCCTGAGAGAGATAGGCTCTACCCTTACAGGATTTTCATTAGAAGGGAAGACTGGCGGGCTGCACTTTATAGCAGTACCCCTTGGTTGTTTGCATTGCTTTGATCTCACGGGCTCTCAGTAGGCGGCCCAAGCAAAGCCTATTTGGGCCAGCCCCTCCTTCTCTCCTTCAAATATGCTGACAGATGGAGGCTAGACCATCTCGGATTGTATTATCACTTATCTTCTCGTAGCCATTCGGATCTGGCGTCGCTGGCTGAGCTAAGTGATGTGATAGGAGACATATGCTGGCTAGTTCACGAGGTGACTTTAAGAGACAAAGTGCCCTCGCTGTTCTTTTGGCGTCTCTTCCCTTTCTATACGGGGCCAGCATGTATCTTTCGTTTCCTCATTTCAGCCTTTCGGTGTGTTTCTCCTTCTGCTGCAATATATGTGTACCATTCTCTCCTTTGCGCGTGTGCTGTCCGACTGACTTCAGAGGAGACCCGACACTTCAGGGAGTTGATAATAAAAGCTCAGAAGCTGACATACTTTGATATTCTCGAGGTGGCTCCGACCATGACACCATTGTCTCCCGGTGATTCGCGAAAGCGAACAAGGTCTCAAGTGAGGGAGGCCGTCAACAAAGTCAAGGAGGCGGTTACTAGGGTGACGCGGGTAGGCCGGAGGAAGGCTGCAGAGCCGGACCCGGCAACTGTCCCCCCACCCGTAGTGTCGTTTGAAGAATATGAGGCTGCCCATGCGCAAATGCCTGCAACCGATGGTATATTCTTCCTTCTTTCGCATCTCATTTCTGCTTCGGCCGTATTTGCTAAAAAAAAATTGTAGATGCTGTTACTCCTGCTGTAGTGCTTACGAGAGAGGCAACAGCTTCTACCATAGTTGGAGAGGGAGAAGGGCCCATAGCTCCCGTCGAGGGAAATATGCCTTTGAAGAGGCGAAATCTCGCACTGGTTCCTGAGCGGGCTGGTAATCACCAAGTTAGTGAACTGTAAGGCAGGGAAACGGGTCAGAGGGCCCAGGGGGACTCCCTGGGGCGAAACCCTCCGACGCTCAAGTCAGTAGAGCAATGGTGGGAGCAGCGATAGGGAGGAGAAGGTGAAGGCGCAAGATCCCTCTCCACCAATGGGGTGAAGTGATCCGTGCTCAGGAATTGGGGGTGGATCAATGTCCTTTCTGGACTTACCTTTCACCAGAGGGTATCCCAGGTTTAAATAGTGCGCCGCCTTCTGGAGTCCTGCAAGCCGAGGGGTCTCCGGTGGAGGTTACGTCCTCGTCGTGGGCGTTTATGGCCTCATCGTGGGGGCGTTATCCTCGCGGGGAAGCCGGAGCTCCTGGACTTCTTAGCGCCCGGCCCGCTGTGGACTCTAACGGCTGCAATGATAAACATTTTATCGGTCGTACCGAGCTTAGAGGGGTCGGCCCTACTTGGGCACTAGGCCTAGCTCGGTGAGGAGATGGGTCGGATAGACCGGCTAGCACTTCCCTCCTTCGTGTGGAGGGATAGCTCGTGCACGGGTCTTCCTGTGACCTGACCGATGGTTGGGCTCTCCGAGCCTTGGGGCCGCCTAGGAGAGTTGTTTCCTCGAGCGTTGTTTTATTGGGCTTTTCCAAGTGGGCCCTGTGGGCTGTTACTTGGACGAGCTTGCCTCGTCGAGCCCTGTTGGGTCTGCTCTTTGAGTGGGCTGCAGGAATCCCCCTCTCCACTTGTCCCCCTCCTACTCCCGAGCCAAGGGGGCTCGGTTGAGTAGTTTTTCGAGGCTTTGGACCGGCGTGGCTCGGGTGGGTGGAATCCTGTCGGCGTTATGAAGCCACGTGTAGTGGTCGCCTGGGCCCATAGTAATAATGATCCTGACAGATTTGAAATGAAGGGGCCCCCTTTTTCTCGGAGGTTGGAACAGCGCGCCGCCTCCCGCGAGGGTTTATAGGCGTAGGGCGCTGCTTGTCCTCCCAGCCGTTCTAGGGTTTTTGGCCTTTCCTCCACTTCTTTGCTTCTGGGACTCCTTGATGCGCCATGAAGATACAGCGGGGAGCGAGTTCTTGTGGCGGCATTTGAGGAGCTGGCGCGTATAACCGTGGAGGCGATCCGGCAGCTTCCTTCTCCCCCGGAGTCTTCGGGTTCTCGTGAAGGTTCTTCTTCTATCTCTATGGCGGATCTGTGCTCGAAAATTGAGCAGGTGAGGCGGGAGCCCGTCCCCAATCGCAGCAAGTTAGGGGAGGCTGACGTGAAGAAACTGGAGCATTGGTTTCACCTGCCTCTTCGATATAGCTTTGTAGCCGCTGCCCCATACGAGACGAGCTTGGATAGCCGCACGGGCCACATTTGTACTTTTCTCCTGGCGTGGAAGAGCGGATTCTGTCTCCCCTTCGAGCCCTTCATTCTGAAGCTTCTCAATTTTTTCGTGTTGGCGCCTGTTCAGCTGGTGGCCAACTCGTATCTTCTGCTGTCTGTCTTTCGGATCCTCTGCCGCCTGCAGGGGGTTCCCCCGTCCCTGGATCTTTTTCATTATTTCTTCGAGCTGAAGGCACATCCGTCGGTGGGGAAAGGCTTCTACTTTATTCAGGGGCGCAGGAATCGGAGCTGTATTCCACTGGCGGCGAAGGATTGTTCGCACAAAGGGTGGAAGAGGCAGTTTTTCTGGGTGAAGGCGAAAGCAGTGGATGAATCCTGGAGGTGCCAGGTTATGCCCAACTTCCATCTGAATCTTCCCCCGCGGCAGGAGGAGTTCCCCGCCGATGTGGAGGAATATGCCACTCGCTTGTTGACAAATCGCCGGTCGACTGAGGAGCTGGTGACGCTGGAGAACGTAGAGCAGTATCTGCTTACACAGCTCAAGCCATCAGGTATCATCCTTCGGATCCTTCTGCGGGGTCGAAGGGTCGCCTTTTCGCTTCTTAACCGAATCTTCTTCTTCATTCCAGACATCCGACGGGAACCTTTGGAAGAGGTCACCGAGGTCGTCGATCTTGGGGATGACTCGGCGGCTGATGGGCCTGTCGTTCCCGGCGGGTCGTTCCCAAGCCCGGGATAAGGGCAAGGGGGTGGCCTCCGAGGGATCTTCGCGGCCAAGCGGGGCGAAGCGCAAGGATCCCATGGAGGGAAAATTGCGGGAAGCCGCGAAGGCCAAGAAACGGGCCAAGAAGGCCGGCCTTCCTACTGCTGTCGGGGGCGATTCTGGCTCGGCGGTGCTCCCCTCTCGGGGGCAAGATGGGGCCGACCCTTCCGGGCCAGCTCCCCCACCTACCAGGCGAGAGAGGGCCGAGGAGACCAGGGGCCCCTCAGAGGGTGGAGATGGGTCGGTTCTCCCCTCCCCGGGGATAGAGGGGGCCGGTGCTGAAGTAGCTGACGTCGAGACAGGGAGACCGGTCGAGGTCGGTGATGTCTCGTATGGCGAGGCGCGGGCCGAGGCAGATAGGGTTGGGGGTTCGCCTGCGAGGGCGTCGCAGCCCCAAGTGCTGGAAGTTCCCGGTGCGATCGATCCTATGGCGTCGGTCGAGGTTGGGGGTTCGCCCGGGGAGGCATCGCAACCCCAACCGATCGCGGAGCGCGGGGCGGTCGGCCCCGTTGCTCGAGCCGAACCTTCTGGCGGGGCGTCCGGTGGGGAGCGGATCTCCATGCCGGAGGCCTTGGAAAGGCTCGGTGTTTCGGGTGACTTGTATCAGGTTTGCCGAGAGGTTGCCGCAAGGACGAGGGGGGGAGACAAGCGCTACTCCCCCGCTGGAGTCCTCGACGTCCTCATGGAGGGCGGCCTAGTCATGGCTCGGTCGGCGGCCTTGATGGCGGAGACGTACGCCCGACGGAGGCAGAGCGGTCGAGTCTCGCCTGGGCCCTCGGGGGGTGCGAGAGGAAACTGGCCCGCCTCAGCGAGGAGCATGAGGGGCTCCGTCGGGAGTTCTCCGTGATCAGGGATTTGGCACGGGCGAGCCGGCTAGAAACCGAGGCGCTGACTGAGCAGTTGGCTAAGGCCCGAGAGTCGCTCGAGAGGAAGGGCAAACTCTTGGAAGAGGAGCGTCTGCGTCACCTCGAGCTGGACGGTCGCTGGGAGCTCAAACGTGTCGAGCTACTTGACCGGGCAGAGGTAGTGGAGCGCCTTCATTCCATGGCCGAGGCAGACTGAGCCCAGGCGGAGAGGCGGTCGAGCGAAGCCGAGCGAGGGATGGTCGAGGCAGAGGAATGTCGGGCGGGGGCAGAGGAGCGTGCGGCCGAGGCGGAGCGGGCTTGGGTCGAGCTCATTGGGAGGACGGAGTAGATCGAGGCGGAGGCGATCGAGTGGTATAGGAGCTCGGACGCCTACTCAGCCGACCTGGAGAGAGCCGCCCTACCATATTACGAGGTAGCGCTTCGCCGGGGCGCCCGAAAGGGGATTAAGTAGGGTTATCGTCGGGCGGTGGAATATGCCGACGAGCAAGACTCCAGGATCGAGTTCCCTTTGGGCTAGAGCTATGACTCGGATGAGTCAGCTTCTAACTCCTCTATGTCGGGCGGGGAAGATCCAGAGGGGTCTCCTCCGGCGGGGTCACCAACTCCGGACGTCTCGGGAGGGCTCGCGATCGAGACAGTGTTGCATCCCTATGGTTTTGATGATGTCTCACACTATAAATCAACATTCTATCTCTAGATTCATGCTGGTTCATCACCTAAGTGAGTTCAGTTCATATGCTATTCCATTATTTCATCTATCTACACTGTTTGGTTAATATGAACAGTAGTGGGTCGACTCATCAGCAAGGGTGGGTCGACGCATCAGAGCATTGATAGTTTGGGCACAAAGTCTATACACCAGCTTGATCCATTTAGTCTGTACATTGGCATATCCTCTTCTAGTCTGTACATCGGGCACTTTCTAACTGAAGTCCATACACTGGTCTCAATACCCAAAGTCAGTTCAGCTCAACCCTATACATCCTTCCAAGCTTCAACTCTATACATTGGAATTCCAAGCTTCACGTCTATACACTGGCTGCTGCATTGTCATGAAGTCTACACATCTGATAGTGTATGTCTATACATTGCCCAGAGTCTTGTTTGCAAAGTCTGAACAGCGTCCGTTGTCAAGACTTCTTGAAGTCTGTACATCGGACTGCTTCATTTGAAGTCTATACATTGGCTCGTTCACTTCTGCAAAGCATGTACATTAGACTGTGGCAAAGTCTATACATTCGGTTCCTTAGGCAAAGCCTATACATTGCTTAGTCTGCACATTGCCTCAGCCCAAGCATTCAAAACCAAGTCTATACAACACCAAGTCTGTACACTCCTCATCTGTTTCTACGCTTGGCCAAGTCTATACATTCAACTTTTCCCTACGCTTTCCTGGCCAAGTCTGTACACCACTAAGTGTGTACATTGCATGCTGCTCAAATGTTCAATGTCTTCAAAGTCTGTACAGCGTCCGTCTCAGCCAGCGTCTCATGCTGCGTCTTAGGCAAGTCTGTACATCGGCCTCATTCGTTCAAGTCTATACATTGAACTGCTCTTCAAAGTCTGTATAGTGTCCGTCTCAGCCAGCGTCTCATGCTATGTCTTAGGCAAGTCTATACATCGGCCTCATTCATTCAAGTCTATACATTGAACTGCGTCTTAGGAAAGTCTATACAGAGGCTTCGATTTACCAAGTCTGTACATCGGCTTCATTCGCTCAAGTCCACACATCCACAGTAGTTCATCAAGTCTATACATTCACTTGAGCTTCACCAAGTCTGTACAACGCTGAAGTCTTCACAAGTCTGTACAGTGCTTGAGCTTCACAAAGTCTATACATCGCTTCAAGCGATTCAAGTCTATACAGACTGCCTTACATTCAGAGTCTGTACATCGGTTCATCAGCCGATCGTTTCATTCAGAAATCTCCAAGTCTGTACAGCGAGTGTCTAATGCATCGTCTCACTCTGGCAAAGTCTATACAGTGCTCATAGCACATTGGTTCAAAGTCTGAACACTGGCTCAAGCATGTCGAAGTATATACATCTCCGTTGGGGTTCAAGTCAATACATTGCTCACCGTCTTATTAAGAGTCTCACACCGGTTCCAAGTCTATACATTGGTTAGGCTTCGTGAAGTCTATACAGTGGAAGAAGCTTTGTAATGTTTACACTCTGGTAAGGATCGTTTGCATTGTTCATAGTCTATACACTGCCATTCGTTTGCATTGTTCATAGTCTATACACTGCCATTCATTTACATTGTTCATAGTCTATACACTGCCATTCGTTTGCATTGTTCATAGTCTATACACTGCCATTCATTTGCATTGTTCATAGTCTATACACTGACATTCGTCTGCATTATTCATAGTCTATACACTGCCATTCGTCTGCATTGTTCATAAGTCTATACACTGCCTTCACACATGCGCCTCTTTCATTAAGTCTTTACACTCTCTCACGTTGTACACACTTAATCAGTTGAAGGTTCTGAAGTATATACATTCATGTTAATAACCTGAACTAACTAAGTCTATACATTCCATCTATCTGTCTGCAGGCGATTCAGGCTGATGATTGGGCACGTGAATCGAGGTTGGCACCTGGCACGTGATCCAAGACAACAGGCGCATGACACGTGGATGGCAAGCTGGTCAGGATGCTGCCATGTGGTCGAAATTCAAATGATCTGGCCAAAAAGTGCATGGGCGGGAACCTGGCAGCCACACGCCAATATCTGCTATAAATATAGAGCTTCATCCTTCAATAGAAGCTTGATGGTGAATAGAGAAAGCAGAAGCCATTGGTGAGAGTTTGCACGATCCAGAAAAGAAAAAGAGCAGAGAGTTCCAGATCCGAGAGGAGTTTGTTCGAGAGAGAGAGCAGTGTGTGTGGATTGATGAATTGCTTCATTTGAAGCTACATTTGTATTGGGTTTTCAGAACCGATTTCTTCTTCATTGGTTTTTGTTTCTACTTTGCTTTCGTTTCATTTTGTTCATCCTTCTGATTTGAATTGTTTTCCCTCCGGTGTGTGGAGGAAGGGAGTATCACTCCAGTTTCCCTATGTGTTGCAGAGGAAGAGAGATCGGTGATCTCTGGTGGTGTTAGTGACTGGTTGTCATTAACAGTTTCCCTCCGGTGTATGGAGGAAGGGAGAGGATTCTCCGGTTGTGTTCTAGCTGGGAGCTAGAACAGGTTTCAAGTTCTGTGGGTAGTAGAACTTGGTTGAGGGATTTGTTTCCCTTGGTGTTCAAGCTGTGTGGCAGCATGTTGTTCGCAGACTGAGTCTGCATTGATCTAGCATCGTCTAGTGGAATCCTCACTCTAGTTGGAGTGAGGGGTGGATGTAGATTGCGGACTGCAATCGAACCACCTAAAAACCGAGTGCCTCCTCTGTGGTTTGCTATTATTATCTGCGCTCTTCATCTGCTTGTCTCTTTGCTTCCATGTGATCAGTTCTTTATTCTCATTTACATTTCTCTGTGTACGGGTTAAGGAGGTGCGTTAGCAGTAGAATTTATTTTTCGCTTAAGTTTCTACAAATTGGGAGTGATCTATTCATCCCCCCCCTTCTATATCACTCTTGCTGCGCTAACAATTGGTATCAGAGCAGGTTTACGCCATGTGGACGAACGGTCAAGGAAATGCTAGTGGTCCTAGAACCTTCATGGCCGAAGGTCAATCCATTAGTCGCCCTCCTTATTTCGATGGTAGTAACTATCTGTTTTGGAAGAACAGGATGGAAGTGTTCATCAGGGCTCAGAGTCATAAACTGTGGAGAGTAATCACGGTGGGGCCATATGATCTGCCACCAAACGAGGATGCTTGGGCAGATGACCATGTCAAGCACTCCTCACTCAACTAGACGGCGCTGAACATCATCTAGTGTGCTGTTCATCTAGCGGAATATGCCCGTATATCTGCATACAGAACTGCCAAGCGAATGTGGGATGAGCTGCAATTGATCTATGAAGGTACAGCTCAAGTGAAAGCCTCGAAGGTAAATCTCTACACTTCTAAGTATGAAATGTTTAAGATGAATGCAGACGAGAATATAACTGAGATGTATGCCAGGTTGTCTTTGATCACAAATACTCTTAAAGGGCTAGGGAAGGATCTTGCTGAGGCAGATATAGTCAGGAAAATCCTTAGATCTTTATCCCCGGCATGGCACACTAAGGCCATAGTGATTGAGGAGTCAAAAGATCTGACTACCTTGACTGTTAATGAGCTCATAGGATCTCTTATGACCTATGAGATGAACTTCAAAGGAGGTGGAGAAGGAAGTGAGAGGAAGGGTAAAAATGTAGCTCTAAGAGCTTCCCGCAACAAGGGTAGCAACAGTGGGAGCAGCAGCAGTAGCCCCGAGTCCGAGTCTGAGCTTGAAGGTTTGTCAAATCTCGACCAGGAGGAGACGGCAATGCTCACTAGACAGTTCAAAAAATTCATGAAGAAAAAGGGAAAGACCTTTAGGAAGAAGAAGCCACACTCTTTCAACAAGAGTGCTGAATTTACTAGTTACAGGGATAGAAATCCTAAGAGACTAACTTGTTTTAATTGTAACAAACAGGGACATATGAAAGGCGAATGCCCAGACCTCCAGAAGAAGGGTCCCTATCTTCAGAAGAAAAACATAAAAGTGCAGAAGAAGAAGAAGCCACAGGCGATGGTCTGCACATGGAGCGAGGAAGAAGAAGACCCAGAAGAAGCTTCCTCAGAAGAATATGAAGATGGAATTTGCCTTATGGCAAACAGTGAAGAGGAGGTAATAAATATTTTTAAAAATTTCTCAATTGATGACTGGGAGGATGCTTATGGTGACTTGCTAGATAAATTTAATTCTCTTAGCAAAGAGCACAGAGTTCTAAAAAGAAATTTTAACACAAATGTTGAAGAACAAACTCTGGTCTGTGAGGAAAATGAGAAGCTAAAAGAACAACTAGAAGAAATGACCTCACTAAGGAAAGAGAATGATAAGCTCAAGGGAGAAATTCAAGAAAGTCAAAAATAGCTCAATGAATTCAAAACTAAAACTGAAGAAAGCATGAATGAAATTAGAATAAACTCAGAGAAATATGAAGTTGTGAAGAAGGTAAATGCTGAACTCCTAAAAAATTCTGAGTCCCTTCAAAAGGAGCTGGAAGACAAACAAAAAGTCTTAGAAAAGTTTGTCCAAGGAAAGACTAGCTTAGATGCTATACTAGGGACTAGGGTCAATTTCAATAAGGAAGGTCTAGGCTATGACCCAACCAACAAGAGACCCTTGCAATTCAAGACCATCACCTTCTGCCCAGAGAAGGGAAAAGAAAAGCTAGACACACCATCCAGCTCAAACAGCTCTAAGGAAATTCAAAGTCCTAAAGAAAACACAAAAACCAATACTGGACAACCATTCAAGATGGGAATGAACTTTATGAAGAATAACACTAAGCCCACTCACCAGAACACAAATGGTAGATGGACCAAGAAAGTAAATCAGAATAAGAGCTAGAATTACAACAATCAGATGGGTCCAAACAGGACCTACTAGAGAAATAACTTTCATGGTCAAAGATATGCTAACCAACAAGCCTACAGAAAATTTCCTAGGAATAGGAAGACTAATGAATGGAATAGAACTCACTTCTCCAGTTCAGCTGGATTCAACTTTAATAAACCAGAAAGGAAGGTGCCAGAGAAAACCATGCTGAAATAAATCTGGATACCTAAACACTTGATCAGAGATTTGAACAATGTCATTGGACCCAACTCATATTGGGTTCCAAATCACTCTGCTTGATGTATCTGTGTAGGTCGGCCTGGTAGCTGAAGACAACAAGTGGTACCTCGGCAGTGGCTGCTCCAGGCATATGACAGGAGACCGATCCAAGTTTAGCAAGATAGAGATGAAGCCAGGGGGTCTGGTCAAGTTTGGAGGAAAGAACAAAAGTAAAATAATTAGAGTTGGAACAGTAGGTAAGTCTTCCACAAACTCCATTGAAAAAGTCTTACTTGTGGAAGGGCTTCAACACAACCTGATTAGCATTAGTCAATTATGTGACAGGGGTCACAAGGTTGTATTTGATGATAGTTCATGCAAAATCCTTGAAACAAATTCTGACATGGTTAAATTTGTAGCCAACAAGATTAATAATGTCTACATTGTAGACTTAGATGAGAAATCTGAATCTACTATTTGCTTATCTGTCAATTCTGAAAATGATGCCTTTGAATGGCATAAACGTCTAGGTCATACTAGCTTTTTAACTTTAAATAAATTGGTCAAGCATGATTTAGTTAGAGGCATGCCTAGAATTAAATTCAACTCAATATCAAAAGCATGTGATGCCTGTGCTCTAGGCAAACAGACTAGAAATTCTTTTAAATTAAGATCTGAGCCATTGTCTTCTAGACCAATGGAACTTCTTCATATGGACCTTTTCGGTCCAACTAGAACTCAGAGTCTTAATGGAAACAGGTTTGGCTATGTCATCATAGATGACTTCTCTAGATATTCATGGATATTTTTCTTAGTAAATAAGAGTGATGCATTTCAAAAGTTTAATCTGTTTTTCAATAAAGTCAAACAAGAAGGGAAGTACAAGGTTAGTTCTATTCAATCTGACCATGGAGGTGAGTTTGAAAACTCCATGTTTACTGATCTTTGTGACAAAGAAGGACTAACTCACAGGTTTTCTTCTCCTAGGACACCTGAACAAAATGGGATTGTGGAGAGAAGAAATAGAACAGTGGTGGAGATGGCCCGAACCATGTTGATTGAAAGTAAATTACCTAGAAGGTTTTGGGCAGAAGCGGCCAATACAGCAACCTACATAATCAACAGGGCCATGGTAAGACCCATACACAAGAAAACACCCTATGAGCTTCTAAAAGGTAAGAAACCAAACTTGTTTCATTTCATAATTTTTGGAGCAAAATGTTTTATTCATAACAATGATAAGAAAGATTTAGACAAGTTTGAAGCCAAGAGTTCACCTGGAATATTCTTGGGTTACTCTGAAGTGTCAAGGGCATATAGGGTATTTAACATATCAGATCAGAAAATGGAAGAGTCTCCACACATCCTTTTTAGTGAAAAGAAAGATGTTTCTAATGTTGAAAATCTTGACAGGGATTCCAATCATGGTGGAGATTTTCTAGAAGACCAACAGGAAGAAGAGAAGACTCAGCCGAGTGGAGAAACAAATTCCCCAAATCAGGAAGGTCCAAGAGAAACAGGTGAGTCTTCAACAAATATCAGATTTCTTAAAGACCATCCTTTAGATAAAGTCATAGGCAATCCTGAAGATCCTCTTCGGACTAGGTCTAATTTTAGAAATGTGAATAATGATGATTTAATTGCATTAGTCTCACAAATTGAACCCAAAACAGTAGAAGAGGCCTTAGCTGATCAAGCTTGGGTCAATGCTATGAGTGAGGAATTAGGTCAGTTTGAAAGGAATAATGTCTGGGAGCTTGTCCCAAGACCAGATGGTATAAATATCATAGGAACCAAGTGGGTGTTCAAGAATAAGATGAATGAAGACGGAATCATCTCGAGGAATAAGGCCAGATTAGTAGCCAAAGGCTACTGTCAGGAATTCGGTGTAGACTTTGATGAATCCTATGCACCTGTTGCTAGGATGGAAGCTATAAGATTGTTGCTTGCCTTTGCATGCTCAAAGAATATAAAACTCCAACAAATTGATGTTAAAAGTGCCTTTTTAAATGGAGTTATTAAAGAAGAAGTTTTTGTTGAACAACCTCCTGGATTTCAATATTCTCCTCAACCTAACCAAGTTTTCAGGTTAAACAAAGCCTTGTATGGTCTAAAGCAGGCTCCAAGAGCTTGGTATGAAAGATTGTCTGAATTTCTGATCAGCAAGGGCTACAAAAGAGGTAAAGTTGATCAAACTTTATTTACCAAGGGCATAAATAAAGATCTCATCATAGTTCAGGTATATGTAGATGACATTGTATTTGGATCAACTAAGCATGAACTATGTGATGAATTTTCTACCATGATGTCTGCTGAATTTGAAATGAGCTTGGTTGGTGAACTAAAATATTTTCTTGGATTGCAGGTACAGCAGCTAGAAGATGGGTGCTTCATCAACCAAACCAAATACACAATGGAACTGTTCAAAAGGTTTGGCATGGAAAACTTAAAGCACATTACTACACCCATGGGCACCAATACCTCATTGGATACAGATGAGACAGGTAAAGAAGTAAATGCCAAACTTTATAGAGGTATGATTGGATCACTTCTTTACTTGACAGCCTCTAGACCAGATATACAATTCAGTGTAGGAATGTGTGCAAGGTATCAATCTAGACCTACTGAATTACACTTAGCTGCAGTTAAAAGAATCTTCAGATATTTGTCAGCTAGTCATTCTCTTGGTTTATGGTTTCCTGCATCTCACACATTTAACTTAGTAGCATACACAGATGCTGATTATGCAGGCTGTAAACTAGACAGGAAAAGCACTAGTGGCCATTGTGAATTCTTGGGTGGGTGTTTAGTGTCTTGGGGCTCCAAGAAACAACATTCTGTGGCCCTCTCCACTGTAGAAGCTGAATATGTGGCTGCAGGGAGCTGTGGAACACAAGTAATATGGATTAAACACCAGCTTCAGGACTACCAAGTAGACCTGGGGTGCACACCAATTTATTGTGATAATACTAGTGCCATCAATCTTGCTAAAAATCCTATTTTGCATTCACGAACCAAACACATAGAGATAAGACATCATTTTATAAGAGATGAGGTGTCTAAGAATAATTTTGAACTGCTTCATGTAGGCACAGATAATCAGATTGCTGACATATTCACAAAACCTCTGGATAATGAAAAAGTCACCACATTGAGAAGAGAATTAGGCTTATACAAATTGTCTTAATTATGAAGCCTATTTTTATTGTGAGGGGGAGTTGTGTTTGTCTGATGTTTAGCCTTCTTTCATGCTGGTTTAAGTGGGAGTTCAGAATGCTTACTGGTTAGCCTTCAGGAATGCTTTGAGTAAGGGGAAGCTTTGAGATTATGCTGAAATGTTTTATTGAGGAATGCTATGTCTTAGGGGGAGCTGAGTTGTGATGTGATAAGAGAAGTTCTTTGACAGATTCAAAAGGGCTGTCCAGATGTGTAACTTTGCTGGTCTTGCATGACTGATCTAGAGTGGTTCTCTCAGACAGTAGAGTGTCACTTATCTCTTAAGTCTATAAGACAATGACTCTAATCTCCAGATTAGAATCTTTCCTTTAGTACTTCTTCAGAGATTAGGACTAATTACATAAAGTATATCTTCCTACATTGTCATTGATTCTGGTTCAGGCCAAAAACTTGTATGTCTTGTTATCTGACCCAATCAACTTGAAATCCAGACTTCAAGACTCAGTTCAAGAAATAGTCCTTTTGGTATTATTTTCAATCATTCTATCTCTTTAACTCAAGGGCTTAACTGAACAAAAATGTTTTGTTCTGATCACTGAGAAACTGGGAGCTTCATCAATGAAATGAGTTTTTCTCCCATGTCATGAGGTGTCAAATGCTTAAAATGAATGAAAAGACATGACAGAGCAATGGTGGCTTGCTGGTGAGTAACTGGGGACTCTGGCCTCTAATCAAGGTGTTTTCTCATGTCAAAAGCCACAGTTACTATCTCTGTTCCCTAATAATAAAAAAAAGGGGGAAGTAATGAGGTACTCACTCTGAGTAACTGGAGATTCAGGCCTCTAATCAAGGTGTCTCTCTAATGTCAAAGGAGTGAACTACCAACTTACTCATTGATCTTCTTGAAAATCATTTCCAACAAAAAATTCCTTGTTGTTATGCAACTAATGGATTGCTTGTCTTCAATACCTTGAGAACACCTCTCTGATTTAGTCTCTTACTATCTTGTGGAATAGTTGAATGATCAGCTATATCTGAGCATACTTGTGAACCCCTGCTCTAAATCATCCACTATGTATGCTAATAAACTTGTCAATCATTCTACTTCTCTATTGTGTACTGGAGTATAAAGAATCTTCTCTTGAGAATAGAAACTCACTTATTCTCTTAAGACCTACTTGTGCCTTTCTGCACTAAGAAGTTACTGCCCTTATTCTTCATGTTTCCAGCACTGTCATACAGCATGTAGTTCTTTTTGCTGATGTCAAAGGGGGAGAGAGGTTCTGCAATATCAGTGAGTACTAGTGAGTCTTGGATTTGTCTTGAGCATTGGGGGAGTCATGTTGCTTCGTGGAAGATATTGATATGAGTTGTGGGGGAGATGAGAGTGTGTTGTAGGGATTGTATAATTCATCTGCATGTGCATGCCTTCAATTTACTTTGTTTGTTGCAGCTGATATAAATCTCTTGTTGAACCTTGATATTGCTTGATTCATAGTGTTGTCATCATCAAAAAGGGGGAGATTGTTGTATCCCTATGGTTTTGATGATGTCTCACACTATAAATCAACCTTCTATCTCTAGATTCATGTTGGTTCATCACCTAAGTGAGTTCAGTTCATATGTTGTTCCATTATTTCATCTATCTACACTGTTTGGTTAATATGAACAGTAGTGGGTCGACTCATCAGCAAGGGTGAGTCGACGCATCAGAGCATTGATAGTTTGGGCACAAAGTCTATACACCAGCTTGATCCATTTAGTCTGTACATTGGCATATCCTCTTCTAGTCTGTACATCGGGCACTTTCTAACTGAAGTCCATACACTGGTCTCAATACCCAAAGTCAGTTCAGCTCAACCCTATACATCCTTCCAAGCTTCAACTCTATACATTGGAATTCCAAGCTTCACGTCTATATACTGGCTGCTGCATTGTCATGAAGTCTACACATCCGATAGTGTATGTCTATACATCGCCCAGAGTCTTGTTTGCAAAGTCTGAACAGCGTCCGTTGTCAAGACTTCTTGAAGTCTGTAAATCGGACTACTTCATTTGAAGTCTATACATTGGCTCGTTCACTTCTGCAAAGCATGTACATTAGATTGTGGCAAAGTCTATACATTCGGTTCCTTAGGCAAAGTCTATACATTGCTTAGTCTGCACATTGCCTCAGCCCAAGCGTTCAAAGCCAAGTCTATACAACGCCAAGTCTGTACACTCCTCATCTGTTCCTACGCTTGGCCAAGTCCATACATTCAACTTTTCCCTACGCTTTCCTGGCCAAGTCTGTACACCACTAAGTGTGTACATTGCATGCTGCTCAAACGTTCAATGTCTTCAAAGTCTGTACAGCGTCCGTCTTAGCTAGCGTCTCATGCTGCGTCTTAGGCAAGTCTGTACATCGGCCTCATTCGTTCAAGTCTATACATTGAACTGCTCTTCAAAGTCTATACAGCGTCCGTCTCAGCCAGCGTCTCATGCTGCGTCTTAGGCAAGTCTGTACATCGGCCTCATTCGTTCAAGTCTATACATTGAACTGCGTCTTAGGAAAGTCTGTACAGAGGCTTCGATTTACCAAGTCTGTACATCGGCTTCATTCGCTCAAGTCCACACATCCACAGTGGTTCATCAAGTCTATACATTCACTTGAGCTTCACCAAGTCTGTACAACGCTGAAGTCTTCACAAGTCTGTACAGTGCTTGAGCTTCACAAAGTCTATACATCGCTTCAAGCGATTCAAGTCTATACAGACTGCCTTTACATTCAGAGTCTGTACATCGGTTCATCAGCCGATCGTTTCATTCAGAAATCTCCAAGTCTGTACAGCCGAGTGTCTAATGCATCATCTCACTCTGGCAAAGTCTATACAGTGCTCATAGCACATTGGTTCAAAGTCTGAACACTGGCTCAAGCATGTCGAAGTATATACATCTCCGTTGGGGTTCAAGTCAATACATTGCTCACCGTCTTATTAAGAGTCTCACACCGGTTCCAAGTCTGTACATTGGTTAGGCTTCGTGAAGTCTATACAGTGGCAGAAGCTTTGTAATGTTTACACTCTGGTAAGGATCGTTTGCATTGTTCATAGTCTATACACTGCCATTCGTTTGCATTGTTCATAGTCTATACACTACCATTCATTTGCATTGTTCATAGTCTATACACTGACATTCGTCTGCATTGTTCATAGTCTATACACTGCCATTTGTCTGCATTGTTCATAAGTCTATACACTGCCTTCACACATGCGCCTCTTTCATTAAGTCTGTACACTCTCTCACGTTGTACACACTTAATCAGTTGAAGGTTCTGAGTATATACATTCATGTTAATAGCCTGAACTAACTAAGTCTATACATTCCATCTGTCTGTCTGCAGGCGATTCAGGCTGATGATTGGGCACGTGAATCGTGGTTGGCACCTGGCACGTGATCCAAGATAACAGGGGCATGACACGTGGATGGCAAGCTGGTCAGGATGCTGCCATGTGGTCGAAATTCAAATGATCTGGCCAAAAAGTGCATGGGCGGGAACCTGGCAGCCACACGCCAATATCTGCTATAAATATAGAGCTTCATCCTTCAGTAGAAGCTTGATCGTGAATAGAGAAAGCAGAAGCCATTGGTGAGAGTTTGCACAATCCAGAAAAGAAAAAGAGCAGAGAGTTCCAGATCCGAGAGGAGTTTGTTCGAGAGAGAGAGCAGTGTGTGTGGATTGATGAATTGCTTCATTTGAAGCTACATTTGTATTGGGTTTTCAGAACCGATTTCTTCTTCATTTGTTTTTGTTTCTACTTTGCTTTCGTTTCATTTTGTTCATCCTTCTGATTTGAATTGTTTTCCCTCCGGTGTGTGGAGGAAGGGAGTATCACTCCAGTTTCCCTCTGTGTTGCAGAGGAAGAGAGATCGGTGATCTCTGGTGGTGTTAGTGACTGGTTGTCATTAACAGTTTCCCTCCGGTGTGTGGAGGAAGGGAGAGGATTCTCCGGTTGTGTTCTAGCTGGGAGCTAGAACAGGTTTCAAGTTCTGTGGGTAGAAGAACTTGGTTGAGGGATTTGTTTCCCTTGGTGTTCAAGCTGTGTGACAGCATGTTGTTCGCAGACTGAGTCTGCATTGATCTAGCATCGTCTAGTGGAATTCTCACTCTAGTTGGAGTGAGGGGTGGATGTAGATTGCGGACTGCAATCGAACCACCTAAAAACCGAGTGCCTCCTCTGTGGTTTACTATTATTATCTGCGCTCTTCATCTGCTTGTCTCTTTGCTTCCATGTGATCAGTTCTTTATTCTCATTTACATTTCTCTGTGTACGGGTTAAGGAGGTGCGTTAGTAGTAGAATTTATTTTTCGCTTAAGTTTCTACAAATTGGGAGTGATCTATTCATCCCCCCCTTCTATATCACTCTTCTTGCGCTAACAGACAGTTCTCGCACAGGCGAGGTCAATGCCTGGGTCGGCCGTCACCGAGGGTGCCGGGGGTGATGCGCCCACTTCCGTCACTCCCGAGATTCAAAGTGGGCCCGAGGCCTGATGTATTTTGCCTTATTTTGCCCCTTTCTCTCGTTTGTCTCTCTTTCCTCCTTGAGAGAGTTTCCTCTTTATGAGATAATAAATGACTTACTTGTTTGATCGCCATCCTTGCCGTGATTTGGTTGGCATATCTAAAGTAGTTGGAGAGTGCCGATATGTCCTGCGTGATTTTCGCATGCTGATTTGGTAGGCTTCTGACGGGGCGTCTTTCCGTTCCCTCACGCTTTGAATGTCAGGCCGCTTCGTGAATCCCGCTAGGGCGGGAAACGAGGAGTTGGAGGTGACCATTCAGGGGAGAAATCCTTTGGCGTGTTTTCGAGGGGGGAGTCATTTAAGGCGTGTAGCCTCCCTTGGCCTATAAGAAGGACCGAAGGGCGCCCTTTCCTCTTTACCGCTTGGGATATTCTCTAACAGTCTTTCCTCACTCCTTCTTCTTCACTCTGCGTTGTGCCGTTGCATTCAGAGCATGGAGGATCCTTCGGAGGGTGACACCGCCGATGACGGGGAGCGGAGAGCTCTTGCTATCCTGGCTTGTTGGACGGCTCCCACGGTCGCCGCGCAGGTTTGAGACGGGTCCGATCGTCGCCGCGCGGATCTGGAGAGGGCTTCGACGTGTGAGGGCACGGCTCTTGCCCTTTCTCAGTTCTGGCGTGGCTTCCGGGTGGGCACTGAGGCGGAGGACAGATGGGGGTATTAGGGATGCCTGCCGCCACTCCCCCTCTGCATGGGGGGGAGGCGCACCAAGTTCCCTCCTCACCGAAGCCTTCCTCCATCTGCAGCCTCTTTTTCCCTCTTCTGCTCTTCATTTCTTTTACTCTTCAGAGGTTGCTTGCTCTCTGTTCCCTTCCAAGGAGTTGGTAGGTTGGGATAGAGGAGGTCTTCACGGCACTCCTTCTCCCTGGCCTCTATCAACTTGGAAGGTAGCCTTCCCCAACTTTAGAAGGTGGTTACCTTCTCTGCAGTCCCTCTGTCACCTTTGTCAGGGGTCATCTGAGCCAACTGGATCGGCCCCCTCTTATCCGAGCCAGTTTCTACGCGAGGTAGAGTCAGTGGCTGGATGCGAGGAGATCGAGATCGAGTCAACTGAGCGATGACCCCTTGCAGCGGTGTTAGACGGATTTTCTTGCTTTTTGTCATGCAATGTACTGGCCTTCGCCTTTCTGATGTATCAATAGTTTTGAATGAAAAGAAAAGGAATTTATTTCGTCCATCTTGTTGTACAATTTCAAAAATAGAATTTGTGTAGTGCGGCTGCGTTCCATGATCGAGGAATGGGTTCCCCTTCCATTGTTGCTAGCCTGTACGCACCTTTCCCGAGCGTCTCGACCACTCGGTAGGGGCCTTCCCAGTTAGAGGACAGCTTGCCCGCCGCCTCTAGTGGTCGAGAGGCTTCGGCTTTTCTGAGGATGAAGTCTCCCGGTTGGAAATGTCTGCTTCGGACTCTGGCGCTGTAGTATCGAGTGAGGCGTCGCTAGTATTCTGTCGCTCGGATGCTGGCAATATCCCAGAGTTCATCGGCTAGGTCGAGGTTCTCGAGTAACTTTTGGTTGTTTTCCTCGAGCGAGAAGTGGATGACTCGGAGAGACGGGTTAGCGATCTCTAATGGAATGACGGCTTCAGTGCCGTACACCAACTAAAAAGGAATTTCACCGGTTGCCGTCCTGGGAGTCGTTCGGTGCGACCACAGTACGCTAGGCAATTCCTCGAGCCAACTACCCTTGTCTTTGCCGAGTCTGGTCTTTATGCCTTTCAAGATAGTCTTATTGGCATTTTCGACCAGCCCGTTAGCCTGAGGGTGGGCGACCGAAGTGAAGTGGTTGCGGATGTTTAGGTCGGCGCATCTGTCTCAGAAATATCGAGAATCGAATTGCCGACCGTTATCGCTCACTATCACTCGGGGGATGCCGAAGCGACAAATGATCGATTTCCAAACAAAACTCCAGACGACTGTCTCGGTGATCCTTGCAGTGGCTTCGGCCTCGATCCATTTAGTGAAGTAGTCGATGGCGACGATAATGAACTTTTTCTGGGACTGAGCCGTAGGGAATGGCCCGAGAATGTCGATCCCCCACCGAGCGAAGGGATAAGGCTCGGCGAGGGTGATGAGTTCTGTAGCCGGCTGATGGACCAAGTGGTCGAACCGCTGGCATCGGTCGCACTGTTGAGCATAGGCCGAGCAGTCGCGCTGCAGGGTGGGCCACCAGTACCCCTGTCGTAACAGGATCCTGGCCAGTGACCTTGCCCCTGAGTGTGCTCCGCACAGGCCTTCATGAACCTCTTGGATGGCTCGGCTGGCTTCGTCGGGGCCGAGGCACTTCAGGAGAGGGCCGGCGAAAGACCTTCGGTAGAGTGTGTCATCCAGGACAACGAAGCGCCGGGCTTGGTACTTCATTTGGCGAGTTCTCGAGGGTCGGAGGGCTCTTGGGAGTCTCGGAGCCAAGACAGGTAGGGGGTGCGCCAGTCGCTCGGGACGGCCGAGTCAACAGCGAGGAGCTCCGAGTCAATGCTCGGGCGTTCTAGCTCTTCGAGGAGGACCGATCGGGTACCTTCTGGGTCTAGGGAGGAGGCCAACCGAGAGAGGGCGTCCGCTCGGGAGTTTTCTTCCCGGGCTATTCCGACTACCTCGAACCCCTCGAATTGTTGGGCCAGGCTCCTGACCAGCTGGAGGTATTTGATCATGGGTGCCTCTCGAGCTTCGTACTCGCCGTTGACCTGGCTTGCGACCACCTGAGAGTCGGTGTGGATCCTGACTCGCTCAGCCCCCAACCGCCGGGCCATGCGCGCTCCCGATATAAGGGCCTCGTACTCGGAAGCGTTGTTGGACGCCTGGAAGTTGAATTTCAAGGCGTACTACAGCTCCACTCCTTCGGGGGATCTTAGGAGGATCCCAGCACCACTATCGACCGAGTTGGAAGATCCGTCGACGTAGAGTTACCAGGTTGGCCCGGGCATGGTCGGTAGTCTACCTTCGGTCGGGATGGTACTTTCGGCGATGAAGTCGGCGAGCGCCTGACCTTTTATAGTTGAGCGCGGGTGATACGAAATGTCGTAGGCCCCAAGCATAATGGCCCATTTGACGAGTCACCCCGAGGCCTCGGGGTGGGCCAAAATCTTCTTCAACGGCTCGCCAGTTAGCACGGTGACGAGGTGCCCCTGGAAGTAGGGTCGGAGGCGTTTCGCGGAGGTAACCAGCGCTAGCACGAGCTTCTCGGTTGCGGGGTACCTCCTCTCGGCCTCGTTGAGCACCTTGCTGGTGTAGTGGACTGGTCTTTCGATTCCCGAGTCATTTCTGACTAGGACCGAACTGACCGTTGATGATGTCGTCGAGAGATAGAGCAGCAAGACTTCGCCCGGCATGGGCTTGGAGAGCACCGGGGGTGAATCCAAGAACTCCTTGAGCTCGGCGAATGCTTTCTGGCATTCCTCATCCCATGCGAACGTAGCAGATGCCAACTTGGGCCCCCTCAACTGTTTAAAAAAGGGCAGGCATCATTCGGCCACACGGGACAAGAAACGGCTGAGAGCGGCGACACGCCCCGTCAGATGATGGACGTCCTTAATGTAGGTGGGCGGGCGCATGTCCAGGATGGCCTGGACTTTGTCGGGGTTGGCTTTGATCCCACGCTGAGTGACCAGGAAACCGAGGAACTTCCTGGATCTTACTCCGAAGGCGCACTTGGCAGGATTGAGCTTTATGTTGTACTCCAGGAGGACGCCGAAGGTTTCAGCGAGGTCGGTGAAGTGGTCCTGGGCCTTGGGGGTCTTGACGAGCATGTCTTCAATGTAGGCCTCGACGTTCCGTCCTAGCTGCTCCTCGAACATGTGATTGATCAGTCTTTGATATGTGACTCCGGCGTTCTTCAACCCGAAAGGCATCCGGGTATAGCAGTACACGCCGTATTCGGTGATGAAGGCGGTCTTTTCGACGTCTTCAGGATTCATTCTGATCTGATGGTAACCCGAATAGGCATCCAGGAAGCTGAGCATCTCGTTGCCTGATGTCGAATCGACCAGTTGGTCGATGCTGGGCAAGGGATAGCAATCCTTAGGGGTCGCCTTATTCAAGTCGGTGAAGTCCACGCACATCCGCCACTTGCCGGAAGCCTTTGGTACCAGGACGACATTGGCTAGCCACGTCGGGTACAGGACAGGTTTAAAAAGACCAGTCTCTTGCCCCTTGGTGACCTGCACCTTGATAACCATCTGCTTCTCGGGTGCGTGCTTCCTTCGGCGCTGCTGCACGGGCTTCATGGTGGGGTTGAGGTTGAGTCTGTGCATCACGGTCTCCTCTGGTATCCCAGGGAGCTGAGCGTCGGACCAAGCGAAGACTCGGATGTACTCAGAAAGAAATTTCTTATATTGCTGCTGTTCCTTGGGTGGTAGGTCGGCTCCGATCCTTACTCCTAGGGTCGGGTCATCGTTTAGGAAAATTGTTACAACTCGCCACCTGGCTTAGTAGCTGCGGATTTTTCCTCGACTCCCCGGGGGCCCTTATCATTCCCGCCCGGCCTCGTGGCCTCCACCGAGATATTATAGCACCTTCGGGCTGTGGCCTGGTTACCTTGGATTTCCCCTACCCCGTTTTTGGTGGGGAACTTCATTTTTTGGTGATAGGTAGATGGTACTGCCTTGATCCGGCTGAGGATTCCCCGGCCGAAGATGGCGTTGTACGCTATCATCCCTTTGATCACCATGAAGTCTACCATGACCGTAACGGTTTTGGGTGGGGTGCGGAGGGTAACCGACAGGCTTAGGGCTCCTTCGGGGAGAGTGGCCAGGCCGTTGAACCCACAGAGGGGCGTTCGGACCGGGTGGAGTTTGGATGGATCCTCTCCCATTTTGAGGAAACAGTCATAAGACAATACATCAGGGGCACTTCCATTGTCCACAAGAATCCTATCTACGTTACAATGGTTTATAGTGGCTGAGATTACGAGGGCATCATCATGCGGGGTGCTCAGCCCCTCCAGGTCTTGATCGGAGAAGACTATGACCTGGGGTGGGGCCTTGGGTGGCTCTGGGGCTCGGCTCGCCCGCTCGGCATGACGCTTCCTTCCATGGCTGCTGTCGCCTCCTGATGCTATTCCTCCGGAGATGACATTGATGTGGACCCCTCGAGGGGCATTATCAATCTCCTCTGCGGCGCCTTGATCTTCTCTGCGCTTGGCAGTGAACCGAGCCAGGTGCCCCAGGCGGATGAGGCGCTCGATTTCATCTTGGAGCTGGTGGCAGTCACTGGTGTGATGCCCATGATCGCCGTGGAATAGACAATGTCTGTCTCGCTTGCGGTTCTTCGACCTCATCGGCTCGGGCCGACGGAGAAGTCCAGAGTCTTTGACGTCTTCATAGATTTCATAGACCGGTGCGGTTAACGGGGTGTACCGCTCGTACTTCCGCTTGTGTTCTCCATCTCGGTCTCGCTTCTTTCCCGAGCTAGGATTTGGCTCGGGGCCCCGCTTCTTGTCCCCCTCCCGACCCAAGCCGATTGCGTCTCGGCAAGCGCTGAGTACTTCTTCGCACTCGGCGTGGCGCAGGGCTAGAGTCACTAGCTCGACAAGGGTCGAGGGAGGGTGGAGGACAAGTTCACGGCGGAGGTTCTCATCCTGGGTACCCCCGGTCAGTGCAGTTGTGGCTGAGGCCACGTCCAGGCGGGGGATTCGGAGGGCTTCCGATTTAAATCGGTGGACGTAAGCCCGGAGCCTTTCCCCTTGCGCCTGTTTGAGGGCCAAGAGCCCCGCTACCGACCTTGGGGGGCACTTCCGGTGAAGCTCTCCTTGAAGACTCGCCCGAATTGCTTGAAGTCTCGGATGGATCTGGGGGCGAGGGCCTGGAACCACGCTTGAGCGCCCTGGACCAGAGTGGTCACGAAGGCTCGGCACTTGACGGGGTCCGACACTCCGTGTAGAGTCATCAGGGCGTCGAAGCTATCATAATAGTCGACTGGGTCACCCTAGCCGTCGTAAAGCTTGAAGGTTGGTATGGGGGTTCTGGGAGATACCTCTGCCTTCAAGATATACTCGGAGAATGGGGATTTCTCCTCATCTTTCGGGGAAGAGGCCTTCTGTAGGGCGCGAAGGGCGCGCTCCTGCTCAGCGAAGTGCCTTTCGAAATCTCGTAGCTGGAGGGATAACTCCAGTTGCTGTCGTGCCGCGAGGCTGGGGGGAGCGTCTTGGCGGTCCCCGGGAACGTCAACTTCCGGATCTGGCCGTTGCGTCCCCCGCCTTCCTTTCCTCGGCGTGGAGGAGGCCTCTTGCTCCGGAGGCGGAGCTTGCGAGGGTCCTCCGACCCTGTTACGGATGAGCTGCTGGCCGCGGAGGGTGAAGCGGCCCCCAGCTGTGTGTTGGGATGTACTCCTGCGGGGGGGGCTCCCTGACGGGGCACAGGACCTTGCATCCCTGGCTGCCTGGGTCTTCATGAGTTCCACGAGGATATCCAGTTTGGCATTGAGGGCCTGGAAGGCTTCGGCGCCACCGTAGGGGGGTAGCCCCGCCGCCGCAGGGGGGTGGTGGTCCGTCGGCGGGGATGCTGGCATTGGAGGGAGGGTTCTGTGAGGCCCTGGAAGGGCCATCCCCTGCTGCTACCATGGCCTTACCCCTTTCACCGGCGGACCCCTCCCTGAGCTCCTTCTCACCATGTTGTCTCTTCGTGCGATTCCCACAGACGGCGCCAGATGAAGAGGCGAAATCTCACGCTGGTTCCTGAGCGGGCTGGTAATCACCAGTTAGTGAATTGCAAGACAGGGAAACGGGTCAGAGGGCCTAGGGGGACTCCCTGGGGGTGAAACCCTCCGACGCTCAAGTCAGTAGAGCAATGGTGGGAGCAGCGATAGGGAGGAGAAGGTGAAGGCGCGAGATCCCTCTCCACCAATCGGGTGAAGTGATTCGTGCTCAGGAATTGGGGGTGGATCAATGTCCTTTTTGGACTTACCTTTCGCCGGAGGGTATCCCAGGTTTAAGTAGTGTGCCGCCTTCTGGAGTCCTGCAAGCCGAGGGGTCTCTGGTGGAGGTTACGTCCTCGTCGTGGGCGTTTATGGCCTCATCGTAGGGGCGTTATCCTCGCGGGGAAGCCGGAGCTCCTGGACTTCTTAGCGCCCGGCCCGCTGTGGACTCTAACGGCTGCAATGATAAACATTTTATCGGTCGTACCGAGCTTAGAGGGGCCGGCCCTACTTAGGCACTAGGCCTAGCTCGGTGAGGAGATGGGTCGGATAGACCGGCTAGCGCTTCCCTCCTTCGTGTGGAGGGATAGCTCGTGCGCGGGTCTTCCTGTGACCTGACCGATGCTTGGGCTCTCCAAGCCTTGGGGCCACCTAGGAGAGTTGTTTCCTCGAGCATTGTTTTATTGTGCTTTTCCAAGTGGGCCCTGTGGGCTGTTACTTGGACGAGCTTGCCTCGTCGGGCCCTGTTGGGCCTAGTTGGGTCTGCTCTTTGAGTGGGCTGCAGGAATCCCCCTCTCCAGCCTTCTCCTACACCTAGCCATGAAATTGAAGGTAATATTGTGGTTTATTCATGGGCTTTCTTCAATCCATAATGCCTTCAGCTTATATGAACATTCTTCATTTGAGCTTCAGTTGATGCTCGGATGCCTTCGCCTCTTGTTGCCAGGGCTATTGAAAGTGTTTCTATCGGGGGGAGATCATCATAGGGAGCGAGCCCATTCCCGAAGTTCATTCAACAGCTGCTCCTACCGTCGACCTGACCAAGCAGGTTCCTGTTGAAGGGGAGAGTCAGGTGCCAGCGCAAAGCTCTTCTTTAGTAGAGCAAGTGGATTATAGCGGTGACTCTAGTGATGAGGAATTTCTCCCCGCGGAGATGAAAACCGAAGAGGCTGGGGCTTCTTCTGCTTACGAGAGTGATTACACCATCTTCAGCCCACCCCGGCTAGCATGGAGTAGCTTTGGGCCACCTGATCCCTTTATAGGGGAAGGGGCCGATTTGACGAAGACGATGGTCTCCGCTGTTGGAGCCATGAGTTTGAAGCCGGCAGAGGTAAGAGATCCCCTACCAATTTTGCCTCCCAGCTCTTCTTGTTAACTTCCATGCCAGATTCCTGAAGCATGTCATATCTTTCTCTCCCTGTAGACTTCAACCATGCAGGCCGAAGTGATCCTGCCGACCATGATGGTGAAGATACCTATTCCACCCCTGGGCGCAGACCAGCCGACACTCTCGCCTGTGCTACGGCCTATAGCTCTGCGATACCCCAAGGACTTCGTTTCAGTGGCGAGCTTGGAGGCCTCAGGGGCAATAGTTGGGTCCGTTTACCCTATTGTGGCTTTGGTACCCCAACCACTCGTTATCGGCGGAGAACTACTCCCGGGAGGAGAAGACACTTCCGAGCTAGCAGCGGGAGAAATTACGGACGAGGCGGCCGGGGTTTCAAAGGCTTTAATGCTTGCCGCAGAGTCAGTGTCGGTGGCAGCTGGTCAAGCCGGGGATGAAGGTCAGACGTCCTTTGTTATAGAAGCTCAAAGTGTAGCTCCGCTGCTAGAGGTCGGGAAAGAGGTTGCTATCATCGAGACTTCCTCTACTACGCTAGTCACCGAGGCCGATTTTAGTGTGGGTGCCTTACAAGATATGCCATCGTCGTCTTCCGAACCAAGCGACGACATTTGGGCCATGGTGGACAGTCGAGTACAGTTCCAACTTCCCGATATGTCATCGCTTGGCTTGCAGTCGTCAAGTGACCTAGTTTGGCAGTATCTGGAGACACTACGGCAGACGGTCACGACCCACCCGGATCTGACTTATGCGCAACTAAGGGGTCTAGTAGAGCACCTTTCCCGCACGTTGCTGGCTTTTGGGTGTCCCATGGAAGACTGGATGCAGCGGGTGATGCTGCTCTTGAGGCATGTGAATAGAAGGGAGTTTCCTGGCGAAGGTGTAACTGACCAGCTGACGGCCATAAAGCTCGAGCGGGCGGAGTGCCGAGGCGCTCTTGCATCCTTGCGAGGGGCTACCCAACAGACGTGGGATGCCGCTAGCATCTCTACCTAGCGTTAGACCTTCCTGATGGCTAGGATAGCTGAACTCCGTACTGAACTATTCCGAGCCAAGCAGGGCTGGGATTGGGTGAGCAACAGGAAGTCCAGAGCATAGAGGAGGCGGAGTTGGCAGAAGGTCAGGCCGCCTTTCTTGAAGAGAAGTTGTTGCAGTTGGAAACAACTGAGTCTTGCCTGCAGGAGCTGGTTCGTCACCCCTCCTTGAGAATCTTAGAATTCGATGACATCTTCCGGTGCTCGCTGTAGTAGAATTTGTTTTCTTCTTCTTCTTTTTTTGGGTGAACTTTCATGTATCCCAGGAGATGTCCCGAGCACCATCTATTTTGCTCTTTCATGGAAATGAAATGCCTCACCATTTTTCGCTGGGTCACGGCCTTTATTTTCCTTTTCTTTTAGCTAACTTGTTGAGCCTGGATATACGAGTTACTAAGGCAGGAGAGTGCTCATGCCTTCAGCGAAGGTATGAGGAGTTCGCTCCACTGCGGTGCGACTATTACCAAGGCCTAGCTTTAGCTAAAGTTGGCTGCATGCCACAATGTAGAGGTGCTGCGGCCACTAGGGCCAGAGGGTAGAGTCAAAAGGTCTATTTGTAAAACCCCGCCGCTGGTGACGAAGCCTGTGAATAACATACTTGCCGATGAACTTGAACATTAAGGATGAAGAGCGTGTTCATTCCCTGACGGGGGTGAAGTGCCCCAGTCGGGGGTATACACATCGGCTTCTACGAATAACGAAGAGAATGAAGGGTAGGTTTATTCATGAACACGGGTTAATTGTCGAAGCAAAAGAGTTTGTTCATTAACTAGGACGAAAGGTCCAGGTTAAGGGAAAGTTGACCGGTCCTGTCGATGATGGCGAGGGTCAATGCTAGTTTGTTTATCGACATTGGCTAAATGTCGAAGCAAAAGAGGTCTACTCATTAATGAGGACGAAAGGTCCATGTTAAGGGAAAGTTGACCGATCTCGCCTATGATGACAAGGGTCAATATTGGTTTGTTCATCGACATTGGTTAAATGTCGAAGCGAAAGGGTTTATTCATTAACGAGGACAAAAGGTCTAAGTCAAGGGAAAGTTGACCAGTCTTGTCGATGATGACAAGGGTCAATGCTGGCTTGTTCGTCGACATCGGCTAAATGTCGAAGCAAAAGGGGTTTATTCATTAATGAGGATGAAAGGTCCGCGTTAAGGGAAAGTTGACCGGTCTTGTCGATGATGACAAGGGTCAATAATGATTTATTCATCGGTGGGACCTGGAGGAATATTCCACTTTGACCCTGAGGAGAGTCTTCTAGATGGGGGATGTATCATCATCATTCATCATTCTTTTTTCACCTTTTTTTTAACCATATTATCGGTACAAGCGCCCTTTCGGGTTTTCACCGGAACCGGCCCCCTCTCACTTTTTCCCACGCGCCCTTTCGGGTTTTCACGTGGCGGGGTACCTGATTTTGCTTGCAGCGCCCTTTCGGATTTTCACCTTAGCTGGGTCATAGCCATTTTTGTCCTTACTCAGAGTATCTAGGTAAGTCTGGTGAGGCATCTCTATTTTAAACCTCATTTTTTTATCATCATTTTTTATATATGTTCATCATCAGTGTGCACTCTTTGTCGAGGACCTTTGACAATGAGTCGGCTCACAGAACTGTCGCCAAGGCGAGCGGGGGTTTGTTCGTCGACATTGGCTAAATGTCGAAGCAAAGGAGAACTTTGTTTGTTGATGAGGATGAAAGGTTCAGGTCAACGGAATACTGACCGGTCTTGCCGATGGTGACAAATGGTGGTTTGATCATCGACATTGGTTAAATGCCGAAGCAAAGGGGCTTATTCATTAACGAGGGCGAAAATTCCAAGTTAAGGGGATGCTGATCAGTCTTGACGATGATGACAAGAGTCAATGCTGGTTTGTTCATCAACATTGGCTAAATGTCAAAGCGAAAGGGGGTCTATTCATTAACGAGGATGAAAGGTCCACGTTAAGGGAAAGTTGACCGGTCTTGTCGATGATGACAAGGGTCAATGCTGGTTTGTTCATGGACATTGGCTAAATGTCAAAGCAAAAGGGGTCTATTCATTAACGAGGACGAAAGGTCCACGTTAAGGGAAAGTTGATCGGTCTTGCCGATGATGGCAAGGGTCAATGCTTGGTTTGTTCATTGACACTGGCTAAATGTCGAAGCAAAAGGGATCTATTCATTAAAAAGGACAAAAGGTCCACGTTAAGGGAAAGTTGACCGGTCTTGTCGATGATGACAAGGGTCAATGCTTGGTTTGTTCATTGACATTGGCTAAATGTCGAAGCAAAAGGGGTCTATTCATTAACGAGGATGAAAGGTCCATGTTAAGGGAAAGTTGACCAGTCTTGCTGATAATGACAAGGGTCAATGCTTGGTTTGTTCATCGACATTGGCTAAATGTCGAAGAAAAATGGGTCTATTCATTAACGAGGATGAAAGGTCCATGTTAAGGGAAAGTTAAGAAGCAGCTCTCTGGTGGGACCATTGGTGGATGTGCCATCCGAAATTTCATAGGGAGAGGCGTGACAAGAACTTTTGATTACCACATTACTGACCTAAGTGCCCTTTCAGGTTTTCACCGAAGCCAGCCCCCTCTCGCTTTTGCCCACGTGCCCTCTCGGGTTTTCACGTGGTGGGGTACCTGATTTTGCCTGCAGCGCCCTCTCGGGTTTTCACCGCAGCTGGGCTATAGCCATTTTTGCCCTTGTCCAGAATATCTGAACAAGACCGACGGGGCACCTCTATTTTAAGCCCTGTCTTCTTCTTCTCTTTTTTTTATTAATAAAGGTAGGAGAATGATGATGGGTCAATATGCGACGTTTGACCCCGAGTGGTGGCATGTGACTGTAGGCTGGGGGCACGGGGCCTTGCGTCGAAAAAAAAAGGGATTTATTCATTGGTAAGGACAAATACCAGCGCAAAAGAAGAATTTTTGTGCCGATTTGGACGTAGGGTCCGTAATGGCGATATTGTGTAAGAGTCAGCTAGGGCACGAAGCCTTGCGCCGAAAGGGGGGTTTATTCATTGGTAAGGATGAATACCAACGCAAAGGAAGAGTTTTTGCGCCGATTCAGACGTAGGGTCCATAATGGCGATATTGTGTAAGAGTCGGCTAGGGCATGAAGTTTTGCGCCGAAAAGAGGGGTTTATTCGTTGGTAAGGACGAATACCAACGCAAAGGAAGAGTTTTACGCCGATTCGGACGTAGGGTCCGTAATGCCGATATTGTGTAAGAGTCGGCTAGGGCACGAAGGCTTGCCCCAAAAAGAGGGGTTTATTCGCTGGTAAGGACGAATACCAACGCAAAGGAAGAGTTTTTGCGCTGATTCGGACGTAGGGTCCGTAATGGCGATATTGTGTTAGAGTCGGCTAGGGCATGAAGCCTTGCGCTGAAAAGAGGGGTTTATTCGTTGGTAAGGATGAATACCAATGCAAAGGAAGAGTTTTTGCGTCGATTCGGACGTAAGGTCTGTAATGGCGATATTGTGTAAAAGTCAGCTAGGGTACGAAGCCTTACGCCGAAAGGGGGGTTTATTCATTGGTAAGGATGAATACCAATGCAAAGAAAGTGTTTTGCGCCGATTCGGACGTAGGGTCCGTAATGGTGATATTGTGTAAAAGTCACAACCCAATGGGACTGTGTGGGGGTTCTCAAGGAATCCTGGGACTAGTGTGCACTAGGGGTTTTTTGCAACCGCAAGCTAATGGCCTTGGAATTGGTCTGAGCTTGGGTAGGATATTATATTTTTTTTGGGAGCTCGGCCAAAGCGGAGTGCCACTAGACCAAGATGAATTTTGATCATTCTATGAATGCCGTCGGAGTTGTATGGTATAGCTTCAAGTGTTTCCCGTTGAGAGGGGAGAACTGGACTGCCCCCTTATGGTCTACCAGAACATAGGCACCCCCTTCATAGACCCGGCGAACGACATACGGTCCGACCCAGTTTTCAACCAATTTTCCCTTGGGGTTGGAAGCCATCACTTTTCTTCTTTTAACCATCACCAGGTCGCCCTTCTTGAATTCCCGCCCTTTGACCAGCTTGTCGAAAGCACTGGCCATGCGAGCTTGGTATAGTTGAATATTCTGTTGCGCCCGGAGACGCTTTCCTTCGAGCTTGGCGAGCTCTTCCAGTCTTCTTTCTAGGTTGGTTGGTTCACTGCTAGCCAACCAGTGCTGAATGGCGACCCGCAGCGATGGAACCTCGAGTTCAATTGGCACCACGGCCTCCAACCCATATACGAGGGAGAACGGCGAGCTACCTGTTGGAGTTTTATAGACCGTACGATAACCCACAGTGATTCGTACATCCTCTCCTCCCAGTCTTTTTTATTGGAATTAACAATCTTTAACAGCAAGGTGCAGAGCATTTTGTTTAAGGCTTCTGCAAGCCCATTGGCTTGGGGATTGTAAGGAGATGACGTCGTCCAATCAATTTTATATTTCTCAGCCAGTCGATATACCTTCTGGTTTCTAAAATGGCTGCCATTGTCAGAGATAATTTGGTTGGGGACTCCAAATCGGAATATTATATTCTACCGGAAGAATCTGGCAACCAGCTCCCCGGTTACTTCTCTTAGTACTATCGCTTCTGCCCATCTGGAGAAGTAATCCGTGGCTGCTAGGATATATTTGCATCCTGATGAAGATGGTGGCAGAGGCCCCACCACGTCCGTGCCCCATTGGGTAAATGGCCAACTTGGGACAGTGGGGTGTAGTGGCACTGGAGGCCTTCGAGACACATTGGCGCGCTCTTGGCATTTCTGACATGACTTAGCAAACTTGCAGCAATCATCGAATATGATGGGCCAATAGTAGCCCAACTTCTTTATTTCAATTTTCATTTTAGGGCTGGCTTGGTGTGCTCCTGCTATTCTGGCATGAACTTCTTGCATTACCTGCCAAGCTTCTCTCGTGGATTGGCAACGGAGCAAGACTTTCTTTCGGGCATCTGCCGTTATTCGGAATAAGGTTATGTTTCTCATCTCATAGGAATCCTTGATTCTAAGGAGCTTCATCCTCTGTTCTTTTTCTTTCGGGAGCTACTGATGCTGGAACCATCGCAGGAGATGTTCCCGCCAATCGGGCTATTGGATTTCCTCCACAGCTACCGCTTCATTTTCTTCTTCATTCGTCGGGACCTTTGTCACACTGGGGACCTGGCATTGGTTAATTACTATTATATTCAGGCTTGTGTCTAGCTGAATTGCCAAAGAACTGGCCAGCTTTACGGGAGCATCTGCCTGAGCATTCTGTCCTCGGTTGATGTGCCTGATTTTAATGAAATAAAATTTTGCCATTAGGCGGAGGGCCAATTGGTAGTAGGAGAGGAGTTCTTGCTTCCGGACATCGAATTCCCCTTCCAGTTGTTTTACAACTAGCATGGAATCCCCGAATGCCTCCAGCATCTGAATTTCCATAGACAGGGCAATCTGTAACCCGATTATCAGGGCTTCATATTCGGCCATGTTGTTTGTTCAAGGTTTGTTTATTGAGCAGGAGGTATGTATGACCACTCCCTCAGGAGACTTCAGGACTATGCCCGCCCCGGCCCTGACTCTGGCTGCTCTTGCTGTTGGGGTGTCAATTTTGGACGCACCATCAAAGTACAACTGCCATAGGGTGGACTACACTTGGTCGGATTCAAGAGTTTCATCATCAGGGAGTTCTATCTCTAATGGACAGAATTCAGGTACCGGGTGTGCAGCGAAGAAATCTGCAATAGCCTGGCCTTTGATAGTCTTCTACGGAACATAGGAGATGTCAAACTCCATGAGAATTACTGCCCATTTGCCTAAGCGATCCTTGAGTGCTGGCCATGACAGGATGTATTTAAGCGGATCTACTTTGGAAATCAGCTTTATTTCATGCGACAACATGTAATGCCGAAGCTTCTTGACTACGAAGACCAACGCCAAACAGACTTTCTCAATGAAAGTGTATCTCTCCACAGTTCTGACCAGTCTTCGATTGAGGTAGTAGAGGGCTTGTTCCTTCCCTTCTTCATCATTCTGGGCGAGCATTGCCCCCAGGGAGTAGTGTGTGGCTACTATATATAGGATTAGTGGCCGTCCTTTCACTGGTGCCCCCAGTACTGGAGGGGTTTTCAGATAATCCTTCAGCTTGTCAAGTGCTGCCTGGCACTCTTCATCCCAATAAAAGGGGACATCCTTCATCATCAACTTGTGAAAGGGATGATATAGCCCTGACATGTTAGATATAAACCGCTGGATGTAAGCCAGACGGCCTTGTAGAGCTCTCAACTCAGAGAGGTTCCTTGGTGGAGGTAACTCCTGGATCGCCTTGATCTTTGCGGGGTCTATTTCAATCCCCTGATAGCTAACAATAAAGCCTAAGAATTTGCCGCTCGACACTCTGAAAGAACACTTCATGGGGTTCATTTTCAGTTCGTATTGCCTGAGCCTTTGGAATACGACTCGGAGGTCCTGCAAATGGTTTTCTCTCTTCTTGGTCTTGATCACCAGATTGTCTATGTAGCACTCGACCTTATGGTAGAGCAGCTCACCAAATATTCTGGTCATCGCCCGTTGATAAGTTGCACCGGCGTTCTTCAGCCCGAAGGGCATCCTTTTGTAGTGGTAAATGCCTTTGGGCGTTCGGAAGGCGGTATGGACCCAGTCATGCTCTGCGATCCATATTTGGTTATATCTAGATGAGCCATCCATAAATGACAAAGCTTCGTGGCCGGTCGTGGCATTGACCATGACTTCCGTGATTGACACTGGAAAGTCATCCTTGGGGCATGCTTTATACAGATCTCAGAAGTCTACACATATCTAGATCTGCCCATTTTTCTTTTTCACGGGCACAATATTAGCCAGCCACGTGGTATATTGATTTTCTTCAACGAAACCCATATCAATGAGCTTGTCTACTTCTTTGCATATCTGAGTGATGAGTTCTGGCCTCATGCGCTACGATGGCTGCTTTACCGGCTTGACATCAGGGTTTATAGCCAGCTCATGCTGTGAGATTGCAGGGCTCAGTCCTGGCATTTCCTTGTAAATCCAAGCAAAGTAATCCTGATATTCTTGTAGCAGCTGGGTGTACAGCTTCTATTCTTCAATAGATAACCGGGCACTGAGGAAGGTTGGCCTAGGATCATCGAAGGTTGGCCTAGGATCATCGTCGGTTCCCAAGTTGACTTCTATCAGGTCATCGGCTGTGGTTTAGCCCCCGTCTTCTATTTTCGGGGGAGCCGGCTGGAGGTCGATGAAGTCTGAGACATCATTGTCAAGTTTAAGAGCTTCAACTTCTTCATTGTGTTGCCCTCGGACCTCGCTGGGAGCTTTTAATTCAACCAGTGGCGGCTGCGCGAATTATTCTGCCAGTGGACTCATTGCAGTTCTAGCTTCAGCTAATGTGTTAGCAGTCTGGAGAGGTTGACATCTGAAGAGGTGAAATCTCGCGTTGTGTCCTGAGCGGGCTGTGGATCACCAGAAGATGAACTGCAAGACAGGGAAACGTATCAGAGGGCCCAGGGGGTTTCCCTGGGGAAAAACCCTCCGATGGTTAAGTCAGTAGAGCTGTGGTGGAAGCAGTAATGGGGAGGAGAAAAACTAGTGCGCGAGATTCCTCTCCACCAGAGGGTGAAGCGGATTGCTCAGGAGTTTGGGTGTATGAGTACCTTAATGGCTCTCTCTCTTTTTCCATCAGAGGGTATCCCTGGTGTAAATAGTGTGCCACCTTCAGGAGTCCCGCAAGCTGAGGGGTCTCCGGCGGGAGTTACGTCCTCAACGTGGGCTTTCATGGCCGTATCGTGGGAGCGTTATCGCCTCGAAGTCCGGCGGCTTCTTGATTCCCCTGTCCGTTGGGGACTCTTAACGGCAGCACGAACGGATAATATCTGGCCTTGGCCGAGCTTCTAAAACGCCAGCCCTGTCCGGGGGATGATCATAGCTCGGCGAAAGAGGGGTCGGATAGGTCGGCGAATGCCTGTCTCTCCCGGGCGGGGAAACGGCTTGGGCCGGACCTTCCTTATGACCTGACCATCACTCGGGCCCTCCGAGCCTAGGGGCCGCCGGGGAGAGTTGGTTCCTCGAGTGTTTGTTCATTGGGCTTTTCTTTCCTGAGTGGGCCCTGTGGGCTGTCACTCAGGTGAGCTTGCCTCGTTGGACCCTGTTGGGTCTTGTTGGGCTGCTCTTTGGGTGGGCTACAGAAATCCCCCTCTCCACTTGTCCCCCTCCTACTCCCGAGCCATGGAGGCTCGGTCGAGTAGCTTTTAAGGCTTTGGACCGGCGTGGCTCAGGTGGGTGGAATTCTGTTGGCGTTATGGAGCCACGTGTAGTGGTCGCCTGGGCCCGTAATGATGATCCTAACGGATTTGAAACGAAGGGGCCCCCCTTTTCTCAGAGCACGGAACGACGTGCCGCCTTCCTCCAGGGTTTTATAGGCGTTGGGCGCTATTCATCGTTCTAGGCTTCTCAGGGTTTAGGCTTTCCTTAGTTTCTTTGCTTCTGGGGCTCCTTGACGCGCCGTGAGGGCACAGTGGAGACGCAAAGTCTTGCGGCGGCGTTTGAGGAGTTGGCGAGGATAACTGCGGAGGCGGTCCGACAACTTCCTTCCCCCCCGGAGTCTTCAAGCTCGCGCGAGGGATCATCTTCCAGCTCGATGGTGGATCTGCCTTTGGAGATCGGGCCGGTGAGGCGGGAGCCCGTCCCCAATTGCAGTGAGTTGGGGGAAGCCGAGGTGAGGAAGCTGGAGCATCGTTTTCGCTTGCCTCTCAGATACAGCTTTGCTGCCGCCGCCCCGTATGAGACGAGTCTGGACAGCCGTACGGGGCACATTTGCACTTTTCTTCTGGCTTGGAAGAGTGGGTTCCGCCTTCCCTTCGAGCATTTTGTACTTAAGCTTCTCGAGTTTTTTCGGTTGGCGCCTATTCAGTTGGTGGCCAACTCGTATCTCCTTCTTTCCGCCTTTCGGATTCTCTGTCGTCAGCACGACATTTTTCCTTCCTTGGACCTCTTTCACTATTTTTTTGAGTTGAAAGCGCACCCGTCGACGGGGAAAGGCTTCTACTTTATCCAGGCGAGGAGGAATAGAAGTTGCATCTCACTCGCAGCGAAGGACTCCTCGCACAAGGGGTGGAAGACCCAATTCTTCTGGGTGAAGGCGGAGGCGACAGACGAGTTTTGGAGATGTCCGATCTCACCCAATTTTCATCCGAATCTTCCCCCTCGCCAGGAGGAGTTCCCTCCCCACGTGGAGCGGCAGGCCGCTCGTCTGCTGGATAACCGCCAGTCGACCGAGGAGCTGGTGACGCCGGAGAACATCGAACGGTGCTTGCTTACGTGGTTGACGTCGACAGGTACCGCTCTCGAGGCTCTTCTCCTGGGGTGGTAGTTACTTTCTTTCTCCTGACCGGGTCTTCTTCCTTTGTTGCAGACATGAGGCGGGAACCACTGGAGGAAGCTGCTGAGGTCATCGGTCTGGGAGAAGATGACTCGGCGGCCGACGAACCAGATGCTTCTGCGGGTCGCGCCCAAGCCCGAGATAAGGGTAAGGGGGTGGCCCCCGGGGGATCTTCACGGCCAACTGGTACGAAGCGCAAGGATCCCATGGCGGGAAAGTTGCGGGAGGCCGTGAAGGCCAGGAAACGGGCCAAGAAGACAGGTCTTCCTTCTACCGCCGGGGGTGACTCCGGCTCGACGGCGCTCCCCTCTCGGGGGCAAAATGGGGCCGACCCATCGGGGCCAGCTCCCCCACCTGCCAGGCAAGAGGGGGCCGAGGAGACCGGGGGCCCTTTAGAGGGCGGCGATGGGTCGGCTCTCCCCCCCACGGGGGTAGTGGGGGCCGATGTTGAAGTAGTTGACGCCGAGACCGGGGGATCGGTCGGAGGCGGTGATGTCTCGGTCGGCGAGGTGCGGGCCGAGACAGGCTGGGCTGGGGGTTCACCTGCGAGGGCGTTGCAGCCCCAGGCGCTTGAAGCTCCCGGTGCGGTCGGTCCCGCGGCGTCGGTCAAGGTTGGGGGTTCGCCCGGGGAGGCGTCGCAACCCCAACCGACCGTGGCGCGCGAGGCGATCGGCTCCGTTGCTCGAGCAGAGCCTTCTGGCGGGGTGCCCAGGGCGGAGCGGTCCCCTCTACCGGAGCCCTTGGAAAGGCTCGGTATAACGGGCGACCTGTACCAGGTCTGCCGGTCGATCGCGACAAGGACGAAGGGGGGAGAAAGGCGTAATACCCCCCCGGGATCCTTGATGTTCTGATGGAGGGCGGCCTGGTCATAGCTCGGTCAGCGGCTTTGATGTCGGAGGCGCACGCCCGGACGGAGGCGGAGCGGTCGAACCTCGCCTGGACCCTTGGGGGATGCGAGAGGAAGCTGGCCCGACTCAAGGGGGAGAAGGAGGGGCTCCGGCAGGAGTTTTCTGCGTTCCGGGAGGTGGCGCGGGCGAGCCGACTGGAAGCCGGGGTGCTGACCGAACAGCTCGCCAAGACCCGAGAGTCTCTTGAGAGGACAAGCCGATCCCTGGAGGAGGAGCGTCTGCGTCGCCTCGAGCTAGACAATCGCTGGGAGCTCGAACGCACCGAGTTGCTAGATCGGGCGGAGGCGGCGGAGCGCCTCCGCTCTGAGGCCGAGGTGGATCGGGCCCCGGTGGAGGAGCGTGCGGCCGAGGTGGAGCGGGCTCGGGTCGAGCTCGTCGGAAGGGCAGGGCAGATCGAGGCGGAGGCGATCGAGCGTTATAGGAGCTCGGATGCTTACTCGGCCGACCTGGTGGAAGCCGCCCTACCCTACTACGAGGTAGCACTTCACCGGGGCGCTCAAAAGGGGTTCAAGCAGGGCTATCGCCGGGCGGTAAACTACGCCGACGAGCAAAACTCCGCGATCGAGTTCCCCTTTGGCCAGTGTTATGACTCGGATGAGTCGGTTTCTAGCTCCTCCTCGTCGGTCGGGGAAGATTCAGAGGGGTCACCTCCATCGGGGTCACCGACTCCGGGCGTTTCGGGAGGGCTCACGACCGAGACAGTTCTCGCACAGGCGAGGTCAGTGTCCGAGCCGGCCGTCACCGATGGCGTCGGGGATGACGCGTCCCCTTCCGCCGTTCTCGAGCGTCCAAGTGGGCCCGAGGCCTGATGTATTTTGCCTTATTTTGCCCCTTCCTCTTGTTTGTCTCTCTTTCCTCCTTTAGGGGGTTCCCTCTTTATGAGATAATAAATGGCTTACTTGTTTGATCGCTGTCCTTGCTGTGATTTGGTTGGCGTGTCTGAAGTAGTTGGCAAGTGCCGATATGTCCTGCGTGGTTTTCGCACGCTGTTTTGGTAGGCTTCTGACGGGGCGTCCTTCCGTTCCCTCATGCTTTGAATGTCAGGCCGCTTCGTGAATCCTGCTAGGGCGGGAAACGAGGAGTTGGAGGTGACTGTTCAGGGGAGAAATCCTTTGGCGTGTTTCCGAGGGGGGGTCATTTAAGGCGTGTAGCCTCCTTTGGCCTATAAGAAGGACCGAAAGGCGCCCTTTCCTCTTTACTGCTTGGGATTTTCTCTAACAGTCTTTCATCACTCCTTCCTCTTCACTCTGCGTTGTGCCCTTGCATTCGGAGCATGGAGGATCTTTCGGAGGGCGACGCCGCCGACGACGGGGAGCGGAGGGCTCTTGCCGTCCCAGCTTGTTGGACGGGTCCCACGGTCGCCGCGTGAGTTCGAGACGGGTCCGACGGTCGCCGCGTAGATCTGGAGAGGGCTTCAACGTGTGAAGGCACGGTTCTTGCCCTTTCTCAGTTCCGGCGTGGCTTCTGGGCGGGCGCCGAGGCGGAGGACGGATGGGGGCATCAGGGAAGCCTGCCGCCACTCCCCTCCGTGTGAGGGGAGGAGGCGACTCCAGCTCCCTCCTAACCTCTCCCAGCAGCCTCTTTTTCCCTCTTATGCTCTTCATTTCTTTCACTCTTCGGGGGCTGCTTGCTCTCTCCTTCCTTCCAAGGAGTTGGCAGATTGGAAGAGGGGAGGCCTTCACGGCGCTCCTTTTTCCTGGTTGTTGCCAACTTGGGAGGTAGCTTTCCTCAACGTTTAAAGGTGGCCTCCCTTCTGCAGTCCCTCTGTCACCTTTCTCACGGGCCACCCGAGCCAACTGGCTCGACCACCTTTTGTCCGAGCCAGTTTCCGCACGAGGCAGAGTCAGTGGCTGGACGCGAGGAGATCAAGATCGAGTCAGTCGAGCGATGACCCCTTGAAGCGATGTTAGACGGATTTTTGCTTTTTGCTATGTGATGTACTGACATTTGCCTATCTGATGTACTAACAATTGTTTGAATGAATGGAGAGGGAATTTAATTTTCATTCAGTCTTGCTATACAACTTTAGAAATAGAACCTGCGTAGTGCGGCTACGTTCCATGTTCGAGGGATAGGTTCCCCTTCCATTGTCGCTAACCTGTACGCACCTTTTCCGAGCGTCTCGACCACTCGGTAGGGGCCTTCCCAGTTAGGGGACAGCTTGCCCGCCGCCTCTAGTGGTCGAGAGGCTTCGGCCTTCCTGAGGATGAAGTCCCCCGGTTGGAAACGTCTGTCTCGGACCTTGGCGTTGTAGTATCGAGTGAGGCGGCGCTGGTACTCCGTTGCTTGGATGTTCGCGATCTCTCGGAGTTCGTCTGTCAGGTCGAGGTTCTCGAGCAAATTTTGCCCGTTTGCCTCGGGTGAGAAGTTGATCACTCGGAGAGACGGATTGGCGATCTCTAATGGAACAACGGCTTCGGTGCCATATACCAACTGAAAAGGGCTTTCACCGGTTGTCGTCCTGGGGTCGTTCGGTGCGACCATAGTATGCTAGGTAATTCCTCGAGCCAGCTACCCTTAGCCTTGCCGAGTCTAGTTTTTATGCCTTTCAAGATAGTCTTGTTGGCATTTTCAACCAGCCCGTTAGCCTGAGGGTGGGCGACTGAAGTGAAGTGGTTGCGGATATTTAGGTCGGCGCATCTGTCTCGGAAATACCGAGCGTCAAATTGCCGGCCGTTATCGCTTACTATCACTCGGGGGATGCCAAAGCGACAAATGATCGATTTCCAAACAAAGCCCCAAACGACTGTCTCGGTGATCCTTGCCGTAGCCTCGGCCTCGATCCACTTGGTGAAGTAGTCGATGGCGACGATAATGAACTTCTTCTGGGAATGGGCCGTCGGGAATGGCCCAAGGATATCGATTCTCCACCGAGCGAAAGGGTAAGGCTCGGCTAGGGTGACAAGTTCCGTGGCCGGCCGATGGACCAAGTGGTCGAACCGCTGGCATCGGTCGCATTGTTGAACATAGGCCGAGCAGTCGCGCTGCAGGGTGGGCCACCAGTACCCCTGTCGTAACAGGATTCTGGCCAGCGACCTTGCCCCTGAGTGCGCTCCGCACAGGCCTTCATGAATCTCTTGGATGGCTCGGCTTGCTTTGTCGGGACCGAGGCACTTCAGGAGGGGACCGGAGAACGATCTTCGGTAGAGAGTGTTGTCGAGAACGACGAAGCGCCGAGCTTGATACTTCATTCGGCGGGCTTCCCGAGAGTCGGAGGGCTCTTGGGAGTCCTATAGCCAGGATAGGTAGGGGGAGCGCCAGTCGCTTGGAGTGGCCGAGTCAACAGCGAGGAGCTCCGTGTCGATGCTCGGGCGCTCTAGCTCTTCTAGGAGGACCGTTCGTGTACCTTCCAGGTCTAGGGAGGAGGCCAATCGAGAGAGGGCGTCCGCCGAGAGTTTTGCTCTTGAGCTATTCGGACTACTCCAAATTCCTCGAACTATTGGGCCAGGCTCCGGACCAACTGAAGGTATTTGATCATGGGTGCCTCCCGAGCCTCATACTCACCGTTGACCTGACCTGCGACTAGCTGAGAGTCGGTGTGGATCCTGACTCGCTCGACCCCCAACCGTCGGGCCATGCGTGCTCCCGAGATAAGGGCATCGTACTCGGAAGCATTGTTGGATGCCTGAAAGTTGAATTTCAAGGCGTACTGTAGCTCTATCCCTTCGGGGGACCTCAGGAGTATCCCCGCACCGCTGCCTGCCGAATTGGACGACCCATCGATGAACAGTTCCCAGGTTGGCCCGGTCATGGTCAGAGGCCTGTCTTCGGCCGGGATGGTGCTTTCGGCGATGAAGTCGGCGAGCGCTTGGCCTTTGATTGCTGATCGTGGCTGGTACAAGATGTCGTAGGCCCCGAGCATAATGGCCCATTTGACGAGTCACCCCGAGGCCTCGGGGTGGGCCAGAATCTTCTTCAACGGCTCGCCGGTTAGCACGGTGATGGGGTGCCCCTGGAAGTAGGGTCGGAGGCGCCTTGCGGAGGTAACCAATGCTAGCATGAGTTTCTCGGTTGCGAGGTACCTCCGTTCGGCCTCACTGAGCACCTTGCTGGTGTAGTAGACCGGTCTTTCGATTCCCGAGTCATTTCTGACTAGGACCGAGCTGACCGTGGATGGCGTCGCCGAGAGGTAGAGCAACAAGACTTCGCCTGGGACGGGCTTGGAGAGCACCGGTGGCGAAGCCAGGAACTTCTTAAGCTCGGCGAATGCTGTCTGGCACTCCTCATCCCATGCGAACGTAGCAGATGCTAGCTTGGGTCCCCTCATCAGTTTGAAGAAGGGCAAGCATCGTTCGGCCGCACGGGACAGGAAACGGCTGAGTGCGGCGACACGCCCTGCCAGACGCTGAACGTCTTTAATGCATGTGGGCGGGCGCATGTCCAGGATGGCCTGGACTTTGTCGGGGTTGGCTTCGATCCCGTGCTGAGTGACCAGGAAACCTAGGAACTTCCCTGATTTTACTCCAAAGGCGCACTTGGCGGGGTTGAGCTTCAAGTTGTACTTCACGAGGGTGCCGAAGGTTTCGGCAAGGTCGGTGAAGTGGTCTTGGGCCTTGGGGGTCTTGACGAGCATCTCGTCAATGTAAGCCTCGACGTTCTGACCTAGCTGTCCCTCGAACATGTGATTTACCAGTCGCTGATATGTGGCTCCGACGTTCTTCAACCCAAAGGGCATCCGGGTGTAGCAGTACACGCCGCAGTCGGTGATGAAGGCGGTCTTCTCGACGTCTTCTGGATTCATCTTGATCTGGTGATAACCCGAATAGGCATCCAGGAAACTGAGTATCTCGTTGCCCGAGGTTGAATCAACCAATTGGTCGATGCTCGACAGCGGATAGCAGTCCTTGGGGGTAGCCTTATTCAGATCGGTGAAGTCCACGCACATTCACCATTTGCCCCTGGTTTTTGGCACCAGGATGACATTGGCTAGCCACGTAGGGTACAGGACTGGTCTGAAGAGGCCAGTCCCTTGTCCCTTGGTGACCTGCGCCTTGATGATCACATGCTTCTCGGGCGCATGCTTCCTTCTCCGTTGCTGTACGGGCCTCACGGTGGGGTCGAGGCTGAGCTTGTGCATCACGGTCTTCTCTGGTATGCCAGGGAGTTGATCATCGGACCAAGCAAAGACCTGAATGTACTCAGAAAGAAATCTCTTATATTACTGCTTTTCCTTAGGTGGTAGGTCGGCGCCGATCCTTACTCCGAGGGCTGGGTCATCGTTTAGGAATACCGTTAGCAATTCGCCACCGGGCTCGGTGGTTACGGTCTTCCCCTCGACTCCCTTGGGGCCCTTTTCCTTCCCGTCCGGCCTTGAGGCTTCCACCGAGATATTGTAGCACCTTCTAGCCATGGCCTGGTTACCTCGGACTTCCCCTAACCCGTTTTTGGTGGGAAACTTCATTTTCTGGTGATAGGTAGATGGTACGGCCTTTATTCGGCTGAGGATTTTCCGGTCGAAAATGGCGTTGTACGCTATCATACCCTTGATCACTATGAAGTCCACCATGACCATAACGGTTTTGGGTGGGGTGCCGATGGTGATCGGCAGGCTTAGGGCTCCCTCGGGGTAAGTGGCCAGGCCATTAAACCCGCAAAGGGGTGTTCGGATCGGGCGGAGCTTGGATGGGTCTTCCCCCATCTTGAGGAAACAGTCATAAGATAATACATCGGGGGCACTCCCATTGTCAACCAGAATTCTATCTACGTTACAATGGTTTATTGTGGCCGAGATAACGAGGGCATCATCATGTGGGGTGTTCAGCCCTTCCAGGTCTTGGTCGGAGAAGACTATGACCTGAGGCTCCCTCGGCGGGCTGCTGGAGGGTTCTAAGACTTGGCTGGCCCGCTCGGCATGACGCTTCCTTCCTCGGCTGGTGTCGTCGCCCGACGCCGTTCCTCCGGAGATGACGTTGATGTGGACCCCTCGGGGGGCGTTGTCGATCTCCTCGGTGGCGTCTCGGTCTTCTTTGCGCCCGGCTGCGAACCGGGCTAGGTGCCCCTGACGGATGAGAGGCTCGATCTCGTCCTGGAGCTAGTGACAGTCGCCGGTGTGGTGCCCGTGGTCGCCGTGGAACAGGCAGTGCCTGTCGCGCTTGCGGTTCTTTGATCTCATTGGTTCGGGACGGTGGAGGAGTCCCGAGTCTTTGATGTCTTCATAGATCTCGTAGACTGGCGCGGTCAATGGGGTGTACCGCTCATACTTCTGTTTGCGCTCCCCTTCCCGATCGCGCTTCTTGCCCGAGCCAGGATTTGGCTCAGAGGTCCGCTTCTTGTCCCCCTCCTGACCCGAGCCGGTTGTGTCTCGACAGGCGCTGAGTACTTCCTCGCACTCGGCGTGGCGCAGTGCCAGAGTCACTAGCTCGGCGAGGGTCGAGGGAGGGTGGAGGACCAGTTTGCGGTGGAGATTCTCGTCCCGGGTGCCCCCGGTCAGAGCGGTCGTGGCCGAGGCCACATCCAGGCGGGGGATTCTGAGGGCTTCTGATTTAAATCGGTGGACATAAGCCCGGAGCCTTTCCCCTTGCGCTTGTTTGAGGGCCAGGAGCCCCGCTACTGACCTTGGGGGGGCGCTTCCGGCGAAGCTCTCCTTGAAGACTCGCCCGAATTGCCTGAAGTCCCGGATGGACCCGGGGGCGAGGGCCCGGAACCATGCCTGAGCGCCTTGGACCAGGGTGGCCGTAAAGGCTCGGCATTTGATAGGATCTGGCATTCCATGCAGAGTTACCAGGGCGTCGAAGCTATCGTAGTGGTCGGCTGGGTCGCCCTGGCCATCATAGAGCTTGAAGGTCGGAATGGAGGTTCTGGGAGACACCTCTGCCTTCAAGATGTATTCGGAGAAAGGGGATTTCTCCTCATCCTCTGGGAAAGAGGTTTTTTGCAGGGCGCAGAGGGCGCACTCTTGCTCTGCAAAACGTCTTTCGAAATCCCTCAGTCGGAGGGATAGTTGCAGCTGCGGTCGTGCCGTGGGACTGGGGGGAGTGTCGTGGCGATCCTCAGGAACGTCAACGCTCGGGCGCGGAGGCCTCGCCCCCTGTTTCCCTTTTCTAGGTGTGGAGGAAGCTTCTTGCTCCGGGGGCGGAGCTTGCGAGGGTCCTCCCACGTTGTTGCGGATGAGCTGTTGACCACGGAGGGTGAAGCGGCCCCCAGCGGTATGCTGCGACGCACTTCGACGGGGGGGGGGGGGGGGGCTCCTGGACGGGGTGCGGGACCTGGCATCCCTTGCCGCCTGGGCCCTCATGAGCTCCACGAGGACGTCAAGCTTCTTATTGAGGGCCTGGAAGACCTCGTCGCCGCCGTTGGGGGGTGCCCCTGTCGCCGTCGGAGGGGGCGGCGGCTCGTTGGTGGGGACGCTGGCGTTGGAGGGAGGGCTCTGTGAGGCCCTAGAGGGGCCATCTCCTGCCGCCACCACGGCCTTACCCTTCTCGACGGTGGATCTGCTCCCTGAGCTTCTTCTCACCATCTTGGCTCTTCGTGCGTTTCCCACAGACGACGCCAGATGAAGAGGCGAAATCTCGCGCTGTGTCCTGAGCGGGCTGTGGATCACCAGAAAATGAACTGCAAGACAGGGAAACATATCAGAGGGCCCAGGGGGTTTCCCTGGGGAAAAACCCTCCGATGGTTAAGTCAGTAGAGCTGTGGTGGAAGCAGTAATGGGGAGGAGAAAAACTAGTGCGCGAGATTCCTCTCCACCAGAGGGTGAAGCGGATTGCTCAGGAGTTTGGGTGTATGAGTACCTTAATGGCTCTCTTTCTTTTTCCATCGGAGGCTATCCCTGGTTTAAATAGTGTGCCGCCTTCAGGAGTCCTGCAAGCTGAGGGGTCTCCGGCGGGAGTTACGTCCTCAACGTGGGCTTTCATGGCCTTATCGTGGGAGCGTTATCGCCTTGAAGTCCGGCGGCTTCTTGATTCCCCTGTCCGTTGGGGACTCTTAACGGCAGCATGAACGGATAATATTTGGCCTTGGCCGAGCTTCTGTAACGCCAGCCATGTCCGGGCGATGAGCATAGCTCGACGAAAGAGGGGTCGGATAGGTCGGCGAATGCCTGTCTCTCCCGGGCGGGGAAACGGCTTGGGCCGGACCTTCCTTATGACCTGACCATCACTCGGGCCCTCCGAGCCTAGGGGCCGCCGGGGAGAGTTGGTTCCTCGAGTGTTTGTTCATTGGGCTTTTCTTTCCTGAGTGGGCCCTGTGGGCTGTCACTCATGTGAGCTTGCCTCGTTGGACCCTGTTGGGTCTTGTTGGGCTGCTCTTTGGGTGGGCTACAGAAATCCCCCTCTCCAACATCTATTCATTGTTAACCCGGAAGGATGATGTCTCGATTTTGCAATGAGTATGGATGACCCCGGGCTCATATTGCTTCAAATTGCTACAACTTCTACAGAAGTGGCCTGTTCTCTTCTGGCATGTACCCCTGATTGGCGTTGATAGCCGCTTCCTCGATAGACCCGTGGGATGCTAATGCTGTTACTAAACAAGGGTTGTGGGAGGGGGAGAGTCATGTTTCTTTAGTGTCTTCGGCTTCACTGCTGTTGGTAGTGTCGAATCTGGCTTGAAAGGCAGCTTCTTCAGGGCAAGCCTGCTCCCAACACCTGTAAGGAGCTATTGCTTTGAATTCCGAGTCTCTTGATTGAGCCGATCCAGTATATCCAGTCTCTGTCGGGTATTCATCAAAAGTTAACCCAGGTGGGCTGTCTTCTATCAAGGAGAAGCTGGAGATGGCGCTTACTTCATAACGCCCACTATAATAGTATTCTTTGAGGGTGAAGCCCAACCCCGGATGCTGAGATATGCGTCTCAATTCTTTGTCTAGGCTGGCAGGATACCAAAGCCTTTGGAACGCTTCCCTCTTCTTAAAATACTGGCCGGAGGGGATGTGTTGCTTCTGGAACATCTTGGCCATCCGGCTTGTAGTGAACGTTAGGCCTTGAATGGGGACCGACGGGTTTTCTATATCATCAGGCAGATGACAATCAGTATCCTTTTAGGTAGGGTGTTCTTCAGCTGTATAAAATAAGCTACTGGGGCCTTTGACTTGCGCCACCTCCCATGCCTTGAGAGGTTCGACAACGGGAGGGTCGAGGCTGGCTATTGGTTTGATGAGACCCTCAGGGATCTTGATGTGGCCGTGGCATTGGTCCACCTTGGCTTGATTGACTTCAGGGTAGACGGCAGGAGGTGCAATTCTGCCTACGTCCCCTGTGATAGCAATATGCGACACCGCCTCAGGGCTCACATACCCTAGCGGTGGCGGTGGGAACAAAGTATCACCAGAGGCCCCTTCTATTGACTTGGCGGGAGCCTTCGTCTTAGAAGTCCCCCGGGGTTGTTTCATGTATAAGGGAGCATCCAGCAGCCGGCACTCATTTACTTCAAATGGGTGGAGGTCAGTAAATATTCTCTCCTCCTTCCCATCATGATTGTACTTAATACACTAATGCAATGTGGATGGCACCACTAAATTTTGATGCAGCCAAGGGTGGCCAAGCAATGCTTTGTACGAGGTGTTGGAGTTGATAACATGGAACTGAACCTTAGTAGTGAGATCTGCCATGGTGAGGGTGAATTCCGCCACTCCGAGCGGGACCTCGCATTTTTGGTTGAAGCCGGCGATACGCATATCTCTGACTTTTTGAAGATGCACATTGAAGTGATACTTCTGGTATATCCTATAGGGAAGTATGTTAACAGCTGCACCCGAGTCTATCAGGATTTTGTTCAGTTGCTGGCTATTCAGTTGTCCCCTCATATACAAGGGCATGTTATGACTGGTGGTAGGTAGCAGCATATCTTCTTCAGTGAAGGCTACATTCGCCCTTGGCAGTGTATCGGCCAGACAAGCCTAGTATTGGGCCGGAGTCTGCAAGGTGGTAATAATCGCTTGCCGGGTCTCCTCACTCAGGGAGAGGATTTCCCAAACAGTGAATCTTGCCGGGAGTTTCTTCAACAATTTTACTACCCGGCTTCCTGCTCAGACATTGGATAGCTTCATTTCTTCTGCCCACCTGGGCTAGAGAGAGTCTTGAACTGCGGCCCCTGGTGGGCCTACTTCATCGGAACCCAGTTCAGCATCTTTTTGCGGGGCGTCATCTTGTTGTCGTTCCCCGTCGCCCACAGTTGGGTCGGCTTCATCTTCACCTGGAGTACCTAAGAGTTGTCGAAGTTGCGAGGAAGTGCCCCCTGCTGCAGGGCTAGCATCCTGACATGGCCGCTTGCCCTTGGACATCTTCAGAAATTCGAGGAAGGAGGGGACGCCAGTATCAACCTCGGTCTTGTTATACAGCCATGTTGGGTGAGGGATCTGAACTCCCTTGACCTCTGGAGGGGGGATCTTATAGGGTTGCTCCCCTCTGAAGATAATGTTGTGGTTGGCAGGCGGCTGATGCCCCCATTTTTGGCCCAACCGAGTTGCATGGGCCACGGTCGTGGCTTCGGCCTGGCTTGCTTCGGTCGCGGGTGTAAAGCATATCTCCTCCTCATCTTCCTCATTGGGTAGATTGAAGAGGGCAGAAAGAGTATTGTAGGAGAACACCGCCCCCTTCTTGGCCTTACGGGCCTTCTTCTTCTTCTTCTTTTGTTCTTTCTGATCTCTGGCTAGCACCTGCCCCCAGAATCGGCTATCATCTTTTTCTATTGCTTCGTCGGCCTCTTATTTTTGTTCCATCAAGGGATGTTCCAACTCTTGCCACGGGACATAGTCCCTTACTAACAAAGGCTTCAGCTCGGGCTGCTCGTACTCGTCCAGGCCATTGATGTAGTCCTGAAGTCGCCAGACCTCTGGACTGATTTCTTTGGCTGCCGGCAACGGAGCATGTTTCTTTCGGTTGAAGGTAGGTATCCTGATTACCACAGGTGAGTTGATCCACAAGGGCGTTGTTACCTGAGGAACGAGTCGCAGGGTGACGCCATGAACATGTGCCCCTGCCGTCAGATGAGGTGTGGCTTTCTTTTTGGTCTTCGCAGGGACTTGTTGCCATCCATGTTGTTCTTTCATTGGCATCAGAAAGTATGCCTCATAAGTGTGCTGCGTGCTGGCCTCTGCGACTTCTTCAGGAAGTGCTTGGTACAGGGAAATCATATTGGCTGCAGCTCTCCTTAAAGGCGCTTCATGCGGTTGTAGAGGGTTAACCTTGTATTCCCCCAACTCTATTTCCTCTTTCTTCACCATGCCTTCGATGATGTCCTTGAACAAATAGCAGTTCTCAATCAAGTGCCCCAGCATCTGGTTGTAGGGGAAGAATCTTGGGCTATCTCTTCTTTTCAGGTCCTCCGGCCTTTTTGGCTCGGGCAGGGTGACCTTGTCCTACTGGGTGACCCAGTTGAACAGGATCTTCGTCTTCTCCTTCGGAAAGGAGTAGGCTTTCTTCATTTTGCCCCTGAGTGAGGGACCTTCTTTCTTGTCTTCTGTTTCATCGGGCTGAGGTGCCGCTGCCTTTTTGCCTTTATCTTTCTACTTTTCAAACCCCTTGATATCAAGAGTGTTTGCTTCTTTAGGCGTCGTGCGTCGTTCCACTACCTTTGCCTTCTGTGTGGTAACAGCAGTTGACGTAGGGGCGGGCCTTGCCAGGAAAGCTTCCACCTCAGCCACCACATTGTTCAAGCAGTCGAACGACCGAATTTCCATGCCAATCAGTTTTCCAAGACCTCCCTCCTGAGGTTTTGCTTACAAATCTGTACATCATCCTTCTGATGCAGGGGCTGTTTGCTTCTCATTCCGAGGTTCCTCCACCTCTTAATATATTCAAGGGCTGTTTCATCTGCCCACTGTCTTGTTGAGTAAAGTTCAGCCACCGTGACCTCCCTCTTGGTGACATGAAATCTTTCCCTGAACTTCTTCTCATATCCGGCCAGTCGCTGACCGACCTGACCAGAAGGCTGGAGTACCATTCAAATGCGAGCCCCGTCAGCGAGGACCCGAAAAACTTCAGCAAGTATGACTCATCTATGGCTAGATCACCCATGACGGTTAAATAATAGGCGGCGTGCTCCTTCGGGGATCCCTTCCCGCTGAGCTTGTCGAACTTCGGCGGCTTGTTGATCCCCGAAGGGAGTAGCTTTGCAGCATGGTGGGGTGGGTATGGTACCCGGTAAGCATCAAAGGCGACATAGTCGCCTTCATTCTGTTCGGCCAGCTTCAGCTCAATCATTCTTTCCACCATCAGCTTGTCCATGGCAGTCGGGTCGATGATTCTAGATAGAAGTGCGTCGGCTGCAGGTAGGGGGTGGCCAAGGTGGTCACCTGTGGAGGAGGATGCACCAGTGGGGGTGGCTGGCGCGTCTGTGGCAGAATTGGCGACATCAACGGCGGTGGTGGACGCTGCTGGGTGGTCACCAGGCTGGGCTCCGCTGGCTGGGGCAGGGTGAATAGTGATGGGAATTCACACGGGTTGATGCCCCCCCGCGATGACTTGGCTTGCATTTCAGACTGTTTGGAGGTCGAGGTTTGCTCTGCCTTCTCCATCACCTGCTTCTTTAGCAGCTCTATCTCCTGCTGGTATTTCTGGAGCAGCATCAATACTGATGGGTCCATGGTTGCTGCACTGGGGATGGCTTCTATTGTCTCCCCTAAAGCATCTTCGGGTGAGATGTTTAACATCACCTCTTCCTCTTCAGCTGTCACCATGTTTGTAGTTAGGGTGGTGACTTCTTCAGGCAATGTTTGCTTTCCTTTGGCTTCTTTCAGCATTTCCCTTGCAACTTCTGCTCTTCTGGTGTTCGGCCCTGGCCTCTCGGCTAACTGAGCCAGTTCTTGGGGGTGCTTAGGCAGACCTCCATATTTATCGGCCAATCCGGCCATATTGCAGGTAAAAACCCGCATACACTCCCTTCGTCTACGAACCTCCCATCTTACATGATCAGGGAAGGTTAGCCTCTTGAATACGGAGGCTCTTCTTCTCTCTCTCTATCGGGGAATAGCTTCATCGGCCTTGGAATCTGGGCCATCTTCATATCCATTATCGTCGACTGACGACGTCATTCTTCTTTCTTCTTCTTCTTCGACTACCATTTGTTGACACCCATTTTTAACCCGCAAGTTGCGTCATTTCTCTTGTTCATCATTTTTGATGTCCCGAATTACCCGTTATTTTGGAGCGTTTCTTGGATGGATTTCGAGCCCATTTCATTGTTCCATTCCCTTTGAACATTAGAGATCATGATTTCTTAGAGCCCAGGAGCATATTCTATCACCTTTCGACTTTCCAAGTCGACTTACGGCCCATTTAGGACGACTTCCCTCAAGCATTCGGCCCCTTTCACTGCGCAGTCTTGAAAAGTGGTCCTTTTTCATCCTCTTCCATTCCTCTATTCGTTAAGTATCCTTCACCAAAGTTGTTCCATTTTTAAAGCCCTACATTTTCTTCTTCTACGCCATTATCTAGTTCTCCACCATTTTCAAGCCTTAGTGTTTTTCACTGTTCTCACCCCATTTTCTCTCTCTTCTGATTTTTTTTCATCTTGGTCTTTTCATAAAAGTTGTTCATCTTTTAGTTATCTACAATTTCTTCTTCTACTACTTTTTCTAATTCTGCACCGTTTTCAAGATATTTGTTGATTTCTAAAGTCACGCGAGCTTGGCAGCAAAACGATCAACTGTTGACCGTCCCAAGATAAACGGTCACTAGTGGACCGCCCAATGAATAAAACGGTCAACAGTTGACTGTGTGAACAATAACTTTTTTGATTTGTTTTATTTTTTATTTTATTTTTATTAATTTTGAAATGTCAATAAACGGTTTTCTTAAGACCGCTTATGTCAAAAAATGGTCTGTTGATGACCGTTTATTCAATTTTGTGCCAAAAGTCTCCCGATCGCCCCCTGGTTCATTGGGCGGTCTACCCCTAGACCGCCCCATTCATAGAACGGTCTATCGTGCGACCGTTTATACCCTAGAGAGTCCAAAAGTTCTTGAACTCCGTTTTCTTCGCCGCTGGACTCTAAGGTTGATTTCTATTCGGCGGGGTCAGCTTTCTAAGGCTCTATCTTCTCCAATATTCCATCAAATCACTTCCCATTTATTTCTGCCTCTTGCCACCACTATTATCTCGAGTTTAAGCCATATAACTTGAAATTTAGTGGAATATATTCGTGGGAATCTTGGCCGCAATATCAGGTTTTATGCATTTTCGTGTCACACAAACTCTTCCAGATTAGGCTCCGGGGTCACCTTCCAAGGACTCTATCTTCCAGATCCTTCCACCAAAAAGTGTCCCATTTGTTCCTAGCTCTTATCCAATTTATTATCTTGAGATTGATCCATAGATCCTGAGATTTGGTAGACTCTATCCTCTGAAATCGCAGCAGAAAGTTCTAGGTTCCAACATTTCTCTATATAAACCTGCCCAGTTCGCCTGCACGACGGGGGGCTCTTCTTGGACTCTGGGCGAAGCCATCCGGATCGTTGACTCACACCTTCGACCCCACTGTGAAGAGGGAAGTATCAGCTTTGATTTCCATCTCTTTGGGCTCAGTTTCATTGCTCCAATCTTTAGTTCTCATCTCCTACTTTTTCAAAATCATCACAAATCGCACTATTTCTGCATGTTTCTGCATTTTTCTCCGTTTTGCACATCACTTTTCTCCTCATTCTCTCAATCATTTTTCGTAATTTTAAATCCTATGTGGAGAGGGGGATTTCTGCAGCCCAATGGAGCAGCCCAACTAGGCTCGGCAGGGCCCAATGAGGTCAAGCTCACCCAAGTGACAGCCCACAAGGCCCACTTAGGGGAGAAAGCCCAATTTACAGCGCTCGAGGAAACAACCCTCCTAGGCGGCCTCAAGGCCCGGAGGGCCCGAGCATCGGTCAGGTCACTGGAAGGTCTGCGCCCGAGCCATCCCTCCGCCCAGGAGAAGGAGGCATAAGCCGACCTATCCGACCCATCTTTTACCGAGCTAAGCCTACCGCCCGGATAGGGCCGGCCTCTCTGAAGCTCGAAACGGCCGACGAATACTTATCTTTGCAGCCGTTAAGAGTCCGCAACAGGCAAAAATCCAGGAAGACAGGGGACTTCTTCTTCCCCGCGAGGATAACACTCCCACGATAAGGCAATAAAAGCCTACGATGAGGACGTAACCTCTACCTGAAACCCCTCGGCTTGTAGGACTCCTGGGGACGGCGCACTATTTAAACCAGGGGTACCCTCCGGTGAAAGGTAAGCCAAAAAAGGCAATCATACGCCCTAAACTCCTGAGCACGAACCGCTTCACCCCTTTGGTGGAGAGGGATCTCGCACATAAACTAGCCCCTCCCCATTATCGCTCCCGCCATAGCTCTACTGACTTAAGCATCGGAGGGTTTGCCCCAGGGACTACCCCTGGGCCCTCTGATCCGTTTCCCTGTCTTGCAGTTCACAATCTGGTGATTATCAGCCCGCTCAGGAACAGCGCGAGATTTCGCCTCTTCATCTGGCGCCGTCTGTGGGAAACGCACAAAGAGCCATTATGGTGCGAAGGAGCTCAGGGAGGAGGTCCGCCGGTGAAAGGGGTAAGGCTATGGTAGCGGCAGGGGACGGCCCCTCTCGGGCCTCACAGAACCCTCCCTCCAATGTCAGCGTCCCCACCGATGACCCACCACCCCCCCTGCGGCGGTAGGGCCCCCCCCAACGGTGGCGCCGAAGCCTTCCAAGCCCTCAACGCGAAACTGGATGTCCTTGTGGAACTCATGAAGGCCCAGGCGGCTAGGGATGGAAGGTCCCGCGCTCTGTCAGGGAGCCCTCCCCGTGGGAACACGTCCCAGCACACCGCCGGGGGTCGCTTCACCCTCCGCGGCCAGCAACTCATCCGCAACCGGATTGGAGGACCCTCGCAGGCTCCACCTCTGGAGCAAGAGGCTTCCTCCACGCCAAGAAGGGGAAAACTGGGGGCGCGCCGCCCGAACCCGGAAGCTAACGTCCCCGGGGATCGCCAAGACGCTCCCCCCAGCCCCACGACACGACAGCAATCGGAACTATCCCTCCGGCTGTGGGATTTCAAGAGACGTTTCACAGAATAGGAGCGCGCCCTCCGCGCCCTACAGAAGACCTCTTTCCCGGAGAACGAGGAGAAATCCCCATTCTCCGAGTACATTCTGAAGGCAGAGGTATCTCCCAGAACCTCCATTCCAACCTTCAAGCTTTACGACGGCCAGGGCGACCCGGCGGATCATTATGACAGCTTCGACGCTCTGATGACTCTGCACGGAGTGTTCGACGCCATCAAGTGCCGAGCCTTCGTGACCACTCTGGTCCAAGGCGCTCAAGCATGGTTCCGGGCCCTCGCCCCCGGGTCCATCCGAGATTTCAAGCAATTTGGGCGAGTCTTCAAAGAGAGTTTCGCCGGAAGTGCCCCCCCAAGGTCAGTAGCGGGGCTCCTAGCCCTTAAGCAGGCGCAAGGGGAAAGACTCCAGGCTTATATTCACCGATTTAAATCGGAAGCCCTAAGAATCCCCCGCCTGGACGTAGCCTCAGCCACAATCGCACAGACTGGGGGCACCAGGGACGAGAATCTCCGCCACGAGCTTGTCCTCCACTCTCCCTCGACCCTCGTCGAGCTAGTGACTCTGGCACTGCGCCACGCCGAAAGCGAAGAAGTACTCAGCGCTTGCCTAGACGCAACCGGCTCGGGTCGGGAGGGAGACAATAAGCGGACTTCCGAGCCAACTCCTGGCTCGGGAAAGAAGCGAGACCGTGATGGAGAGTGCAAGCCGAAGTACGAGCGGTACACCCCGTTAGCCACACCGGTCTACGAGTTCTATGAAGACATCAAAGACTCGGGACTCCTCCGCCAGCCCGAGCCGATGAGGTTGAAGAACCATAATCGTGACAGGCATTGCTTGTTCCACAGCGATCACGGGCACCACACCGGTGACTGCCACCAGCTCCAGGACGAGATCGAGCGCCTCATCCGTCAGGGGCACCTGGCTCGGTTCACGGCCGAGCACAAAGAAGACCGAGGCGCCACAGAGTAGATTGACAACGCCCCCCGAGGGGTCCACATCAATGTCATCTCCGGAGGGACGGCATCAAGAGGCGACAGCAGCCGAGGAAGGAAGCGTCATGCCGAGCGGGCGAGCCGAGCCATAGAGCCCCCCAAGGCCCTGTCGAGTGAGCCCCAGGTCATAGTCTTATCCGACCGAGACCTAGAAGGGCTGAACACCCCGCATGACAACGCCCTCGTAATCTCGGCCACAATAAACCATTGTAACATAGATAGGATTCTAGTTGACAATGGGAGTGCCCCTGATGTATTATCTTACGACTATTTCCTTAAGATGGGAGAAGATCCATCCAAACTCCGCCCGGTCCGAACCACCCTCTGCAGGTTTAATGGCCTGGCCACCCACCCCGAGGGAGCCCTAAGCCTGCCGGTTACCCTCGGCACCCCACCCAGGACCGTTACTGTCATGGTGGACTTCATAGTGATCAAGGGTATGATAGCGTACAACGCCATCTTCGGCCGGGGAATCCTTAGTCGAATAAAGGCCGTACCGTCTACCTATCACCGAAAAATGAAGTTCCCCACCAAAAATGGGTTGGGGGAAGTCCGAGGTAACCAGACCACGGCCAGAAGGTGCTACAATATCTCGGTGGAAGCCACAAGGCCGGACGGGAAAGATAAGGGTCCCCGGGGAGTCGAGGATAAAACCGCAACCACCAAGCCTGGTGGTGAATTACTGACGGTTTTTCTAAACGATAACCCGACCCTAGGAGTAAGGATCGGAGCCGACCTACCGCCCAAGGAATAGCAGCAATATAAGAAATTCCTTTCTGAGTACATTCGAGTCTCTGCTTGGTCCGATGATCAACTCCCCAGGATACCAGAGGAAACCATGATGCACAAGCTCAACCTCGACCCCGCCATGAGACCTGTACAGCAACGCAGAAGGAAGCATGCACCAGAGAAGCAGGCAATCATCAAGGCGCAGGTCACCAAGGGACAAGAGACTGGCCTTTTTAGACCGGTCCTGTACCCGACGTGGCTAGCCAACGTCGTCCTGGTGCCAAAAGTTTCAGGCAAGTGGCGGATGTGCGTGGACTTCACCGACCTGAATAAGGCCACCCCCAAGGACTGCTATCCGATACCGAGCATCGACCAATTAGTTGACTCTACCTCGGGCAACGAGATACTCAGTTTCCTAGATGCCTCTTCGGGTTATCATCAGATCAGAATGAATCCAGAAGATGTAGAGAAGATCGCCTTCATCACCGACTACGGTGTGTACTGCTATACCCGGATGCCTTTCGAGTTGAAGAACGCTGGAGCTACATACCAAAGGCTGGTCAATCACATGTTTGAGGAGCAACTAGGTCGGAACGTCGAGGCTTACATTGACGACATGCTCGTCAAGACCCCCGAAGCCCAAGATCACTTCGCCGACCTCGCTGAAACCTTCGACACCCTCCTGAAGTACAACATGAAGCTCAATCCTACCAAGTGCACCTTCGGAGTGAGATCTGGGAAATTTTTGGGTTTCTTTGTCACCCAGCGCAGTATCGAAGCCAACCCCGACAAGGTCCAGGCCATCCTGGACATGCGCCCGCCCACCTGCGTCAAGGACGTCCAGCGCCTGACTGGGCGTGTCGCCGCTCTCAGCCGATTCATGTCCCGTGCGTCCGAACGATGCTTGCCCTTCTTCAAACTGTTGAGGGGACCCAAGCTGGCATCTACCACGTTCGCATGGGATGAGGAATGCCAACAAGCGTTCGCCGAGCTCAAGGGGTTCTTAGCCTCACCCCCGGTGCTCTCCAAGCCCGTGCTGGGCGAGCTCCTGCTGCTCTATCTCTCGGCAACGCCATCAACTGTTAGCTCAGTCCTAGTTAGAAATGACTCGAGAATTGAGAGATCGGTCTACTACACCAGCAAGGTGCTCAATGAGGCTGAGAGGAGGTACCCCGCAACTGAGAAACTCGGGCTAGCGTTGGTTACCTCCGCCAAGCGCCTCCGACACTACTTCCAGGGGCACCCCGTCACCGTGCTGACCGGCGAACCATTAAAGAAGATTCTGGCCCACCCCGAAGCCTCGGGGTGACTCATCAAATGGGCAATCATGCTTGGGGCCTACGATATCTCGTACCACCCGCGCTCAGCTATGAAAGGCCAAGCGCTCGCCGACTTCATCGCCAAAAGCACCATCCCGACTGAGGAGAGATCTCCGTCCGCGCCCAGGCCAACCTGGGAACTGTTCGTTGATGGATCTTCCAACTCGGTCGGTAGCGGCGCAGGGATCCTCCTGAGGTCCCCCGAAGGAGTAGAGCTACAGTACGCCTTGAAATTCAACTTTCAGGCGTCCAACAACGCCTTCGAATACGAGGCCCTTATCTCGGGAGCACGCATGGCCCGACGGTTGGGGGCTAAGCGAGTCAAAATCCACATCGACTCCCAGCTGGTCGCTAGCCAAGTCAACGGCTAATACGAAGCACGAGAGGCACCAATGATCAAATACCTCCAGCTGGTCAGAGGTCTGGCCCAACAGTTCAAGGGATTCGAGGTAGTCCGAATAGCTCGGGAGGAAAACTCCCGAGCGGACACCCTCTCTCGCTTGGCCTCCTCCCTCGACCCTGAAGGTAACCGATTGGTCCTCCTTGAAGAGCTAGAGCGCCCGAGCATCGACTCGGAGCTCCTAGCCGTTGACTCGGCCCTTCCAAGCGACAGGCGCTCCCCCTACCTGTCTTGGCTCCGGGACTCCCGAGAGCCCTCAGACCCTCGAGAAGCCCACCGAATGAAGTATCAAGCCCGGCGCTTCGTCATCCTCGACGACACTCTCTACCGAAGATCTTTCTCCGGTCCTCTCCTGAAGTGTCTCGGCCCCGACGAGGCCAGCCGAGCCATCCAAGAGACTCATGAAGGCCTGTGCAGAGCGCATTCAGGAGGAAGGTCGCTGGCCAGGATCCTTCTACGGCAGAGTTACTGGTGGCCTACCCTGCAGCACGACTGCACGGTTCACGTACAGCAGTGCAACCGGTGCCAGCGATTCGACCACTTGGTCCATCGGCCGGCCACGGAGCTCATCACCCTTATCGAGCCCTATCCCTTCGCTCGGTGGGGGATTGACATTCTCGGGCCATTCCTTACGGCTCAGTCCCAGAAGAAGTTCATCATCGTCGCCATCGACTACTTCACCAAATGGATTGAGGCTGAAGCCACGGCGAGGATCACCGAGACAGTCGTCTGGAGTTTCGTATGGAAGTTGATCATTTGTCGCTTCGGCATCCCCAGGGTGATAGTGAGCGACAACGGTTAGCAATTCGATTCTCGCTATTTCCGAGACAGATGCGCCGACCTAAACATTCGCAACCACTTCACTTTGGTCGCCCACCCTCATGCCAACGGGCTGGTCAAAAATGCCAATAAGACTATCTTAAAAGGCATAAAGACCAAACTCGGCAACGCCAAGGGTAGCTGGCTCGAGGAACTGCCCAGCGTACTTTGGTCACACCGAACGACTCCCAGAACGGCAACCGGTGAAAGTCCCTTCCAGCTGGTGTATGGGACTGAGGCCGTCATTCCGTTAGAGGTTGCCAACCCGTCTCTCCGAGTCATCCGCTACTCGCCCAAGGCAAACGAGCAAAAGCTACTCGAGAACCTCGACCTAGCAGATGAACTCCGAGAGATCGCCAGCATCCGAGCCATGGAGTACCAGTGCCGCCTCACTCGATACTACAACGCCAAAGTCTGAAATAGACACTTCCAACCGGGAGACTTCGTCCTCAGAAAAGCCGAAGCCTCTCGACCATTAGAGGCGGTGGGCAAGCTATCCCCTAACTGGGAAGGCCCCTACCGAGTGGTCGAGATGCTCGGGAAAGGTGCATACAGGCTAGCTACAATGGAAGGGGAACCCTTCCCTCGGACATGGAACGCAGCCACACTACGCAAATTCTACTTTTGAAATTGTGTAAACAAGTTGGATGAAATAAAATTCTCTTCTATTCATTCAAACAATTGTTGGTACATCAGATAGGCAAAAGCCATTACACTGCACGACAAAAAGCAAAAAATCCATCTAGCACCACTGCAAGAGGCCATCGCTCGGCCGACTCAGTCTTGATCCCCTCGCGTCCAGCCACTGACTCTGCCTCGCATAGAAACTGGCTCAGATAAAAGGAGGTCGATCCAGTTAGCCCGGGTGGCCCATGACAAAGGTGACAGAGGGATTGCGTTGACGAAGACTACCTTCCACGATGAGGAAGGCTACATTCCAAGTTGGTAGAAGCCAGGGAGAAAGAACGCCTGTGAAGGCCTCCTCTCTTCCAACCTACCAACCTCTTGGAAGGGAACAGAGAGCAAGCAGCCTCCGAAGAGTGAAAGAAATGAAGAGCAGAAGAGGGAAAAAGAGGCTGCAAAGAAATCCAGCAGAGCTGGATGAGGAGACAGGGGAAGGCATCACGGATGCCCCCATCCGTCCTCCATCCCGGCGCCCACCCGGAAGCCTCGCCAGAACTGATGGAGGAGGAACGGCGTGCCCCCGCACGTCGAAGTCCTCCCCAGATCCACGCGGCGACCGTCGGACCCGTCTCGAACCCTCACGGTGACCGTCGGACCTGCTCGACCGTCCGAAGCAGCAAGAACTCCCGCTCCCGATCATCGGTAGCGTCATCTTCCGAAGGATCCTCCATGCCCCGAATGCAATGGCACCGCGCAACGCGAGGAAGGGATGAGGAAAGACTGTTAGAGAAAGTCCCAAGCGGTGAAGAGGAAGGGGCGCCCTTCGGTCCTTCTTATAGGCCAAGGGAGGCTACTTACCTTAAATGACTCCCCCCTCGAAAACACGCCAAAGGAATTCTCCCCCGAACGGTCACCTCCAACTCCTCATTTTTTACCTTGGAGGGATACACGAAGCAACCTGACATTCAAAGCATCAGAAAATGGAAAGACGCCCCGTCAGGAGCCTGCCCAATCAGCATGCAAAAACCACGCAGGACGTATCGGCACTTTCCAACTACTTCAGATACGCTAACCAAATCACGGCAAGGAACGCAAGAGGCAAGTAAGTCATTTATTGCCTTATACAAAGAAAAGCTTTCCTTTTTTAAAGAAAAGGACAAGAGACAAATAGAGAAAAAAGCAAAACAAGGTAAAATACATCAGGCCGAGGGCCCACTTTGAAGCTCGGGAACGGCGGGAGTGAGTGAGTCACCCCCGGCACCCTCGGTGACGGCCGACCTAGGCACTGACCTCGCCTGTGTGAGAACTGCCCCGGTCGCGAGCCCTCCCGAGGCATCCGGAGTTGGTGACCCCACCGGAGAAGAACCCTCTGGATCTTCCCCGCCCGACGCAGAGGAGCTAGAAGCCGACTCATCCGAGTCATATAGTTGGCCCGAGGGGAAATCAACCCCAGAGTCTTGCTCGTCGGCGAAGTCCACTGCCCCGACGATAACCCTGCTTGAACCCCTTGCGGGTGCCTCGGCGAAGTGCTATCTCATAGTAGGGAAGGGCGGCTTCCTGAAGGTCGGCTTGGTAGGCCTCTGAGCCCCTGTACTGCTCGATCACCTCCGCCCCGACCTGCCCCATCCTTTCAACAAGTTCGGCCGACTTCCGCTCCGCCTCGGATGCTCGCTCCTCTGCCTCCGCCATTCGCCTCTCCGCTCGGCCTCGGTCGCCCGCTCCTCGAGCTCGATCGACTTCCGCGCGACCTCGGTCGCCCGCTCCTCGAGCTCGATCGACTTCCGTTCGGCCTCGGCCGCCCGCTCCTCGGCCCCGACCGATCGCTTCTCCGCCTCAGCTCGGTCCGCCTGGGCCTCCGAACGGAGGCGCTCGGCTGCTTCCGCCCGATCCAACAGCTCGGCACGCTCCGCCTCCCAATGGCCATCCAACTCGAGATGGCGAAGGCGCTCCTCCTCAAGGAGTTTGTCCTTCCTCTCAAGCGACTCCCGAGCCTTGGCCAGCTACTCGGTCAACGCTCCAGCCTCCAGTCAGCTCGACTGCGCCAAATCCCTGATCGCGAAGAACTCCCGTTGGAGCCCCTCGTGCGCCTCAGTGAGTCGGGCTAGCTTCCTCTCACACCCCCCGAGGGTCCAAGTGAGATTCGACCGCTCTGACTCCGTCCGGGTGTAGGTCTCCGCCATTGTGTCCCCCATCTGGGCCATGATAAGGCCACCCTCCATAATGACGTCGAGGACCCCGGAAGGAGAATGGCGCCTGTCTCCTCTTTTCATCCTCGCGGACACCTCCCAACAGAGCCGATACAGATTGCTCGAGATTTCGAGCCTCTCCAAGGCCTCCGACATAGGAATCCGCTCCGCACCGGGTGCCACGCCGGAAGGCTCGGCTCAGGTTGCGGGGTCCACCGCCCCGCGCACCACGGTCGGTTGGGGTTGCGACGGCTCCGTAGGCGAACCCCCAACCTCGATCGGCGCAGCAAGCCCGGTCGCTCCGGACACCACCGGCGCTTGGGGTTGCGACGCCTCTGTAGGCGAACCCCCAACCTCAATCGGCGCAGCACGCCCGGTCGCTCCGGACACCACCAGCGCTTGGGGTTGCGACGCCCTCGTAGGCGAACCCCCAACCTCAACTGTCTCGGCCCGCGCTTCGCCGCCCGAGACATCGCCGACCTCGGCCGGTCCCCCGGCCTCGGCATCGACTGCTTCGACTCCGGCCCCCTCTGTTCCCACCGAGGGGAGAGCCGACCCGCCATCACCACCCTCTGAGGGGCCCCTGGTCTCCTCGGCCCCCTCTCGCCCGGTGGATGGGGGAGCCGGCCCGGTAGGGTCGGCCCCATGTTGCCCCTGAGGGGGGAGCACCTTCGAGCTAGAGTCGCCCCCGGCAGTGGTGAGAAGGCCGGCCTTCTTGGCCCGCTTCTTGGCCTTCACGGCTTCCCGCAACCTTCCCTCCATGGGATCCTTGCGCTTTGCACCGCCCGGCCGAGAAGTTCCCTCGGAAGCCGCCCCCTTGCCCTTGTCCCGGGCATGGGAGCGACCCACAGGAGCGTCAGGCTCATCAGCCGCCGAGTCATCTCCGAGATCGATGACCTCAGCAGCCTCCTCTAGAGGCTCCTGCCTAGTGTCTACAGCAGAGAAGAAGGCATGGTCAGGAAAAGAAAGATGACCCTCACCCCCGGAGAGAAATTCGAGTGGTGGTACCTGACGGTTTCAGCCGCGTGAGGAGACACCGCTCGACATTCTCCGGCGTCACCAGCTCCTCGGTAGACCGGTGATTCTTCAGCAGGCGAGCGGCGTACTCCTCCACATCTGAAGGAAACTCCTCCTGGAGGGGAGGGATGTTCGGGTGGAAGTTGGGCATCACCTCACACCTCCAAGTGTCCTCCATCGATTCCATCTTCACCCAGAAAAATTGGGTCTTCCACCCTTTATCCGAGGAATCCTTCGTCGCTAGCGAAATGCAGCTCTTGTTCCTCCTCACCTGGATGTAACAGAAGCCTTTCCCCGCCGAAGGGTGCGCCTTCAACTCAAAGAAATAATGAAAAAGATCCAAGGAAGGGTGAATCCCGCACTGACGGTAGAGAATTCGAAAAGCAGAGAGAAGGAGATACGAGTTGGCCACCAACTGAATAGGCGCCAACTTGAAAAAATTAAGAAGCTTAAGGACGAAAGGCTCGAAGGGGAGGCGAAACCCGCTCTTCCAAGTCAGAAGAAAGGAGCAGATATGGGCCGTGCGGTCGTCCAGACTCGTCTCGTATGGAGCAGCAGCGGCGAAACTGTACTTATAAGGCAACCGAAACCGGTGCTCCAGCTTCTTCACCTCGGCTTCCCCCAGCTCACTGTAGTTCGGGACTGGCGCCCTCACCTCCAACTCATCTCCCGAGCGCTGGTCCGCCATGAGTTTCGAGGAGGAACCGGAAGAAGAGCCCTCACAAGACCTCGAAGACTCCGGGGGAGAAGGCAGCTGCCGAACCGCCTCCGCGGTTATCCTCTCCAACTCCTCGAACGCCGCTGGAAGGCTTCTCTCCTCCGCTGTGACCTCACGGCGCATCAAGGAGCCCCAAAAATCAAAGAAGCAAAGGAAAGCCAACACCCTAGAGAGTCTAGAATGACAACCAGCGCCCAACGCCTATAAACCCTCGCGGAAGGCGGTGCGCCGTTCTGACCTCCGAGAAAAAGGGGGCCCCCTTCATTTCAAATCCGTCAGGATCATTATTACTACGGGCCCAGGTGACCACGGCACGTGGCTACTTAACACCGTCAGATCTCCAACCACCTGAGCCACGCCGGTCCAACGCCCTCAAACACTACTCAACCGAGCCTCATGTGGCTCGGGAGTAGGAGGGGGACAAGTGGAGAGGGGGATTTCTGCAGCCCAATGGAGCAGCCCAACTAGGCCCGGCAGGGCCCAATGAGGTCAAGCTCACCCAAGTGACAGCCCACAAGATCCACTTAGGGGAGAAAGCCCAATTTACAGCGCTCGAGGAAACAACCCTCCTAGGCGGCCTCAAGGCTCGGAGGGCCCGAGCATCGGTCAGGTCACGGGAAGGTCCGCGCCCGAGCCATCCCTCCGCCCAGGAGAAGGAGGCATAAGCCGGCCTATCCAACCCATCTTTTACCGAGCTAAGCCTACCGCCCGGATAGGGCCGGCCTCTCCGAAGCTCGAAACGGCCGATGAATACTTATCTTTGCAGCCGTTAAGAGTCCGCAACAGGCAAGAATCCGGGAAGACAGGGGACTTCTTCTTCCCCGTGAGGATAACGCTCCCACGATAAGGCAATAAAAGCCCACGATGAAAACGTAACCTCTACCTGAAACCCCTCGGCTTGCAGGACTCCTGGGGACGGCGCACTATTTAAACCAGGGGTACCCTCCGGTGAAAGGTAAGCCAAAAAAGGCAATCATATGCCCTAAACTCCTGAGCACGAACCGCTTCACCCCTTTGGTGGAGAGGGATCTCGCGCATAAACTAGCCCCTCCCCATTATCGCTCCCGCCATAGCTCTAATGACTTAAGCATCGGAGGGTTTGCCCCAGGGACTACCCCTGGGCCCTCTGATCCGTTTCCATGTCTTGCAGTTCACAATCTGGTGATTATCAGCCCGCTTAGGAACAGCGCGAGATTTCGCCTCTTCACTATGCATGCACAATACACCCACCTTTTGTTTGCACCCATTCATAGGGGTTAAAAACCCTCCCCCGGTGCGTTCTCCCCCTTTCTTTCATGCTACTTTATCATTTCGGGACATATGCTACACTTCACATTCTAATGGGTCTTCTCTCTTTTGTGGCTTTGTTTTGCAGGAGACTATTGATAGAACGTGAGGCCCTTGCTTTCTAGCCGGCTAGGAGGTGAGGAGGTGTCATCCACATCGATTCCCCGCGTCCCTTTTCAAGCGCGATCACATTGTAGTGGCTTCCCTTTAGGCCGTGTCTTCCTCCATATTTTCCAAGGTACGCGGCGCCATCTTCATCCTTTCTTCAACCTTTTGGTGTCGTAGAACCTTGGTGGCGATCACGGTCAGGTTCCTCTTCTTCGTCGCCCATTTCCATTTCATGCAATTTCATGTTTATATGCATGCTTATATTGTTTAGTTAGGGGGCGGGATAGATTGAAACATTTGTATCTACAATTTTTTGGCGATCACGGTGGGACACCTAGTGCCCATCACGTTATATCTTTAGTCTCTCGTATGTTGGGAAGGTGTTCATGCATGTTTGGGTAGTTTCCTCCACGTTTTTCCATCATTCTGTACATTTTCGGATCTGTCAGGGTTACATGGTCTATCGTAGGGCCGCCTAATCCTTTAAACGGCCTTTCCAGGACCGCCCAAACCCTCTAGAGTGATAAACGATCCTCCCAGGACCGTCCAACACTTGGGCGGTCATCCAGTAGACCGCTCATAGGGTAAAAACGGTCATCCAGGGACCTTTTAGTGGTTCTGGCCGGGCAGGATTTCTGTTCACTGGGTCTTATTCATTTGGGCATAACTTTGCCTCCCGATGTCGGATTGGGCTGATTTTCATTGCGTTGTGCTGTCCTTTGTATTATCTTTCCATACATATAGAGTTTGCATCATTTGGACATCATTTGCATATTTAAAAGCTGTCTCCATTTTTGCATTTTCTACATTTAGCTTGCATGCGGTCTGCGCACAGTGTAGACACGCCAAAATTGACGCTATGTTGATCAAATCTCATGTCACTATGTTGACGCCCCGAAGTGAACTTCAATATATTCATAATATGAAGTTTTTCTATTTTTTGTGTGTGTTTTTTGGTTTGTTCTTGCATTTTTGTGATTCGCGACCTCAAGAGGGGCGTGTTTTATATAGCGACCTTATCTAGGGCGTGTTCAAAAGAAAGGACGACCAAATGTCAGGGCGTCAATTCCTAGTATTATCCGGTTTCAAAATAAATTCAAAATAAATTCAAATTATTTAGTAACGTCCTTCCTCAGGGCGTGGTTTCAATTAACGCCTTCATCTCAGGCGTGTTCTCATAATTTTCAAATAAAGTAAGTTTTATTGCCAAAATTAAATCCAAGAAGTGACGCCCTTGATTGTGGTCGTGTTTTGAGTAGCGTCTTGATGTAGGTCATCAATTTGTGATTTGACGCCCTTCTGAAGGTCGTGTTTTATCCTTCGGTGTCCTGCTTAAACTCATCTTTCCTGAGTAGTTCCCTGCCTCCAATGGTCTCCTTGCTCGAATTGGAGTTAGAGTCCTGCCTCCTTTGATCATTGCCTATCCTTATCTTCCCAAATTTGAGCTTATCTTCGATTGAAATTCTATAAAAGGATGCTCTGGTCGATCTAGACAAGGGTTGACGGGTCAGAGAGTTCACAGGTTAGACAGAGTTAGAGAGGTTACGATCAGAGGTTTACGGGTTACGAGATCAGAGTTACAGAGCTTCATCTTCCTCCTGTGCGATCGTTTAGAAAGGGCTCTGCTTCCTCTGCCTCCGATCAACCGCGTCCACCTTGGTTTCCCTTTACTGTCGTCAGGGACAGCAGGGTTCTTTTATTTTGTTTGTGTTGTTTTGTCTTCATCAATCGTTCATCACGTCCACTGTGTTATTTTTCTTCTCTTTTACATTAGCTTCGTCATCACGTCCTCTGTGTTTTTCTCTTCTTATTTTGCATTAGCATCATGTCTCCTCCTTCCTTATCTCTTTAGGGGTTTTAAAAAAAAAGAAAGGTGCGCATGTTTTGTTCTTATTTCATCATCATATCATCTTTGGGATTGATACTACATTCACTCGGCTGATCCACTTCTTTTGCTTGTTTGTTTTATCTCTTTTGCAAGGTAATCAATAAAGGAAAACCCCCTTCATCGGCCGGCCGATTGAAGGAGGAGGAGGAATTCACAATCCAGCCCGCGTTCTATTTTCCACCAGGCATTCACGATCTTCTTTGTTTCTTCTTGAGGTAACCCCTCTGGCGATCACCCTCCTTAGTAGCACCACGTGCTTCTTTTCCTTATTATTATATCATCTCCTATTTTTTTTTATTATGCTTTCTCATATTTAAACTCCTCTTCTTCATGTGTGGATTTATCACGATCTACAGCAGGGTTTTGTCCCTCCTTTTTCAGCCCTCTTTGGTCTGACCTGCTAGACTTACACCCTGTCTCTGCTTAACCTGTTCATTCACACATCCATTCACATGTCCATTCATGCATTCACACATTCATTGCACTCACTCACATCCACATTCACACAACCATTCATTCATATCATAAACGAAACACAAAAAAAAAGGGATTTTCATTCCATTTTCCATTTCATTCACATAAGTCATGTACAAGTATGGGTGTCAAGAAGGAAATACAAGTCACTCGGCCGATTTGTCACCCGGTCCGTCACTATCGCCAGTGCCCTCATGCCGCTTTGCTAGTGGCTCCTGGACGCTGCTCTCTTCCCCCCGCTACTGTCTCTGGTCTGTCTTCTCATTCCTCTGGTGGCCGGAGGAGCTGGTGAAGTAGTCTCAGAATCCACTGCTGGGTGCAACGCTCTGGCTCCTGCTACTAGTCCCCGACTTCTTCCCTAGAAGTCGAAGGGCCTCCTTCATACCCGCAATCACGCCCTTCATCTCGATAGTCTGCACTCGGAACTAATCTCGCTCGCCCCTCAAATGTTTGACATCGGCTTTAAGTCGCTCCACCTCCTCATCATCCGCACGCCGGCGGGTCTCTCCTGCGCTCAGTCTTGCAACCTCCGCCCAGAGATGGGCAACCTCGGCTACCGCTGCGGTCAGCTCTCTCGCCTGCATTTTGCATTTTTGCATAATCAGTCCATTAGGCATTAGGCATTTGCAAGCATTTAAGTCTAAAGTAGCATTTTAAATTCTTACCCGCTCCGCGAGGGTGGCCTCTGCCTCCTCGGCCCGAGCTACCGCTCGAGCAAACTCTACATCCCGCTCAGCTCTGCCCCCGACAGGCTGTGACGATGAGGACGGAGCGTTCAGTCTTGCTCTTTGGGCTCCCTCAGCCTGCTGCATTTAGAAGGTTAAAGTTAGTCATTTGCATCATAAGCATAAGCATTTAAGTCTTAAGTGTAGAAACTCACCAAAAGCTCCAAGGCAGCCCGGTACTCATCCCGCTGCTGGATGGTGGCATGGAGGAGTCCCTCGAGCACGGCTATGCATCCTTGTGGGTCTAGCTGCATTTAGAAAGCAATGTCAGTGCATATAGAAGTTTAATAGACAAAGTTTTGAGTTTAGAAGTTCATACCGGCCGTCGGGTGCCTCTGAACACCTGGTCGCCGTACCGATCAGAGTAAGCCTTGAGGTAGGCCTCATCACTATCCGCCCAGTCTTTCACCGCCCGGCCTTACTTGTTCCAATCGTGCACATATTTTGCCTTCCGGGCGCACCAATCCACGTCTCCGCTAATGCCCTTTAAATATTTTCTCAGGCGCTCATCATCTCTACGGGGGAATGATACCTCTGGCTGATGAAGTCCCCGTGTCCTCAGGATCAGGCGGTAATGCAGCGGCTCGATCACATTGATGCAATGTAGCCAAACATCTCGCCCACTATATGCCAGGGACGCCTTGACCCATGGCTGCCCCTCATAGCCCTCATCCTAGTATGGTGTCCAGCACACCTGAAAAGGCAATTGAGTCCATGTCAGCATTTTAGCAGTATATAGAAGCATTTGGAAAGCATTTAGCAACATTTAAAAGCATTTAGAGAAGTTTAAGTTTGGAGCTTACCGATGTATGAGGGAATGAGTTTAGATCATCCTGGATGGCCCGGGTCAGCCTGTTGATCGATCCCGTGTCCCTCGCTACCACCCATCGCCTCGCGATCGGGATCCGCTCGGGATGCAGCTGAGTACCTCGCCCAATCCCCGGGAGGTAGAGGAAGCTCTAGATCTGCATTTAGAGTCAAGTGTCAGTAAATTGCAGCATTTGCATAATCATAATCATATAGAAGGCATTTAGAGTCCAGTTTTTACCTGAAGGAAAGGTGAGAAGCCGCCTAGCATCGTCCGTCGGTCTGTGGTGCTGAGCGACTCGAATAGGAAGGCGAGCACTCCCGCTCCCCATGCGTACTTCCCCACTCTGCCCAAATCCTGTAGCAGTGGCAGTAGCCTGCAGCTGATCACGTCGGCTCGGGTCGAAAAAAGTAGCTTTCCGAACAACAGCATCAGAAATCGCCTCAGGACTCGGTCTCCCTCCTGTCCTGCCTCTGCCGCCACTCGCGGGCGTACCTGCTCTATCACACGGTCTATATGCTGCTCGGGGAGCTCGCCGACCGCTATAGCCGCTCCTCTCAGTCCCAAGCTGTCCTGCAGTCTCGACCTCGACAACTGGGATGATGTGTGCCCCGGCTTGATCAAGTCCAATCCTAGCAACTCCTGAGCAAGCTCCCGATAGTCGCCATATGTCCACCCGGTCACGGCTGCCCCGTGGACTCAGAAGCCGGTGATTCTCGCCATGTCTTCCAATGTTGGGATCATGTGGCCCCATGGGAAGATGAATGCTCGGCTCACAGGGTCCCATCTCTCATAAAGCACGTACAAGAGCGGGGTATCTGTCCTGGTCACCTCGATGCTAAGCACCTCGGCAAATCCCATAGCTGCCAATCTCTCCCGTTGATATTTGGGCAGTGCCTGGTACACCGCCCTGATCTGCAGCCAAGATATTCTGGTTCTTCTTTTCCCCTGCACACATGTAGAACATATGTTAGTCATCTCATTAGGATAGGTTCATTGCATTTTATATGAATAAAACACAAAAAAATGAATAAGCAAAAATCTAAAAAGATCACTTCTGGCTCTGGTTAATCTAACGGTCGTGCCCTGGCGCGTCAGAATTCTCTGACGCACCAAGGGTGGCGCGTCAGGTGTCGTGACGGTCAATGCAAGGACCGTTACGCACCCAGCGCGTGGGCATTATCTCCTTCGTTCTCCCAGCCCGTGGAAATGGCCCAAATGGCCTACAAACATCCCCAATGGGTCCCCAGACCCATTTTATCCCCTTCAAACACACATGCACACATAAAAATTTCAAAAAATTGGATTTTTAGGGCGGGGGACGTACCTCATGGTTGCGACCTCATTTTCTCTTCTCCGGCACCGTGGCCCCTTCTTCATCGCCAGCAGTCTCCTCCATGGCCTCTTCTCCTCCTTCCTCGGCCGTAGGAGGGTCCTCCTCCGTCGTTTGCTCCGCCGTCACCGTCGGTTGCTCGGTCACCGTCAGGGGGACCTCCTCTTGGTCCACCCTTGCCCTAAATCTCCTGAGGGCCTTGCCCTTGATGGCTTTAGTCTTCTTCCCTTTCTCCCTCTTCATGGGCGGCCGGGGGAGCTCGTCGTCGGTCATGGCGAAGGGTCGCCGGTGGGGTGTTTTGGCTTTGGGTGTTCTGTGTGTTTGGGCGTTTGAGCGAATACGGGTCATGGCCGTTCGGTTTGTTTTTTTTTTTTTGAACGCTCAGAAAATGTAACGGTCTATCGTAAGACAGTTATAGTCTCTGACGCATCTCCATTAGACCGTCAGGTGGAGAAGTTATCAAATGTGAACCGACGCAGTGTGACGCGCCAAGTTAGGACCGTTACATGAGTCTAATGCATCTATCTTAGACCGTTAGATACTTTGAAACATTTGATGAATGATAATGCTCTGTTTATCAAATTTTATGTTTGGATGATCATCATGCTTTTAATGCCTTATCTTATCAATGAAATTTAATACAATGAATGGTTAGGCCTTATTCTTTGCTCATGATTAATTATTGTTGGCTAATCTCTTTCTATGAATGAAAATCATTAAGTCATGAACATCCACATACTACGCCATTTAGCCATCATGCTTCGCCACTCGCCGTGCAGGTAAGTCAGGTATTGTATCTCGATTCCCTATCCCTTTATGCATTACTATATGTTATATATGATGTATTATCTCGAGAACTGACTGGTCATTCATGTGTTCTGGGATCTGATGTTCCCCTTAAACAAAAATGATGATGATCTAAGTGCACATGTTTAATCGTTGGATAGGCCGTTAGGTTGGAAAAGCTTGGGGACGATGGTCCTGTCTTACACGCCATGGTTGCAGATGGTGTCTTGACCCTAGTTTCTCCGGTCTAGCAATATTATTCTCGAGTATATTGCTATTTTATTCCTTCTTTGCGTTCGGTTTAATGATTTCTTTTCCTTTAGCCCAGCATGCATCATACACATTTTTGAGCATTCACGAGCCTCATCTGTCCAGATGTTTCGGTAATGGTGAATAATTATGTGTTCAATAATCTTGAATAAGGAGAGTCATTCCACTCTGAATTGGAAGGTTTCCTTCGGTCTCCTCGCTTGATCTGGGTAGCTGAAGATTCCTGTCTGGAGTTTAGTTAATTGTCTCTTTCCTTTATGTCGCTCCGGCTGCTGGCCGTGTTTTCCTTTCCTTAGTTGTTAGTTCCTCCAGACATGCGTCATTTGGTTGGCTATTTCCTTGTGATTGTTTCAAAGTTTTCCAAAAAATTCCTATCGCTTGTTGGTTGAGAACGGGTGACATTTGCCTGAACGCCCGCTTTTTAGTCCGCTTCGCTTCATCTCCGCTTCATCTCCATGTTCTATTTCACTTTCGCTTCATCTCCGCTTCATCTCCGCGTCATCTCCATTTCACATCGCTGTCGCTTTCGCTCCATCTCCTTTCCATTTCACCTCTGCGTCGCTTTCGCTCGCTCCCTTGCAAAGCGGACATCAAGGAGGGGCATCTGTTGACACCCGTTTTTAGCCCGCAAGTTGTGTCATTTCTCTTGTTCATCATTTTTTATGTCCCAAATTACCCGTTGTTTTGGAGCGTTTCTTTGATGGATTTTGAGCCCATTTCATTGTTCCATTCTCTTTGAGCATTGGAGATCATGATTTCTTAGAGCCCTGGAGCCTATTCTATCACCTTTCGGCTTTCCAAGTCGACTTACGGCCCATTTAGGTCGACTTCCCTCAAGCATTCGGCCCCTTTCGCTGCGCAGTCCTGAAAAGTGATCCTTTTTCATCCTCTTCTATTCTTCTATTCATTAAGTGTCCTTCACCAAAGTTGTTCCATTTTTAAAGCCCTACATTTTCATCTTCTATGCCATTATCCAGTTCTCCACCGTTTTTAAGCCTTAGTGTTTTTCGCTGTTCTCACCCCATTTTCTCTCTCTTCTGATTGTTTTTCATCTTGGTCTCTTCATAAACGTTGTTCATCTTTCAGTTATCTACAATTTCTTCATCTACCACTTTTTCTAATTCTGCACCGTTTTCAAGATATTCGTTGATTTCTAAAGTCGTGCAAGCCTGGCAGCAAAACGGTCAACGGTTGACCGTCCCAAGGTAAACGGTCACTAGTGGACCGCCCAATGAATAAAACGGTCAACAGTTGACCGTGTGAACAGTAAGTTTTTTAATTTGTTTTATTTTTAATTTTATTTTTATTAATTTTGAAATGTCAATAAACAGTTTTCTTAAGACCGCTTATGTCAAAAAACGGTCTCTGGATGACCGTTTATTCAATTTTGCGCCAAAAGTCTCCTGATCGCCCCCTGGTTCATTGGGCGGTCTACCCCTAAACCGCCCCATTCATAGAACGGTCTATCGTGTGACTGTTTATACCCTAGAGAGTCTGTTCACCGGGGTCACCTTTCTAAGGCTCTATCTTCTCCAATATTCCATCAAATCACTTACCATTTGTTTCTGCCTCTTGCCACCACTATTATCTCGAGTTTAAGCCATATAACTCAAAATTTAGTGGAATATATTCGCGGGAATCTTGGCCGCAATATCAGGTTTTATGCATTTTCGTGTCACACAAACTCTTCCAGATTAGGCTCCGGGGCCACCTTCCAAGGACTCTATCTTTCATATCCTTCCACCAAAAAGAGTCCCATTTGTTCTTAGCTCTTATCCTATCTATTCTCTCGAGATTGATCCATAGATCTCAAGATTTGGTAGACTCTATCCTCTGAAATCGCAGCAGAAAGTTCTAGGTTCCAGCATTTCTCTATATAAACCTGCCCAGTTCGCCTGCGTGACGGGGGGCTCTTCTTGGACTCGGGGCGAAGCCATGCTGGATCGTCGAGTCACACCTTCGACCCCACTGCGAAGAGGGAAGTATCAGGTTTGATTTACATCTCTTTGGGCTCAGTTTCATTGCTCCAATCCTTAGTTCTCATCCCCTACTTTTTCAAAATCATCACAAATCGCACTATTTCTACACGTTTCTGCATTTTTCTCCGTTTTACACATCACTTTTCTCCTCATTCTCTCAATCATTTTTTGTGATTTCAAATCCTATGCATGCACAATACACCCACCTTTTGTTTAAACCCATTCATAGGGGTTAAAAACCCTCCCCCGGTGCGTTCTCCCCCTTCTTTCATGCTACTTTATCATTTCGAGACATATGCTACACTTCACATTCTAATGGGTCTTCTCTCTTTTGTGACTTTGTTTTGCAAGAGACTATTGATAGAACGTGAGGCCCTTGCTTTCTAGCCGGCTAGGAGGTGAGGAGGTGTCACCCACATCGATTCCCCGCGTCCCTTTTCAAGTGCGATCACGTTGCAGCGTCTTCCCTTTAGGCCATGTCTTCCTCCATATTTTCTAAGGTACGCGGTGCCATCTTCATCCTTTCTTCAACCTTTTGGTGCCGTAGAACCTTGGTGGCGATCACGGTCAGGTTCCTCTTCTTCGTCGCCCCTTTCCATTTCATGCAATTTCATGTTTATATGCATGCTTATATTGTTTAGTTAGGGGGCGGGATAGATTGAAACATTTGTATCTACACCATTGACGGACGATCATCTTCTTCAGCCACGGCTGCTTGCAGTAGCCGTTGTTGGCCCAGTGAGGGGTTGCCCATACCCCTGAAATAGCTCCTGACCATGCTAGTCATTTCTTCTTGCCCTAGCCCCTGATGGAAGACTGGGGACAGTTGTCGACCTCCTACCGGAGGGATGTTGATGCGGGACGGGACCACGGACACGACAAGCTCGCGGTTGTCCCTTAACGAGGGAAGCGTCGGACGTGCGCGGTTGAGAAACCGGCAATGAGCTAGGGTGATCGGCTCTCTCGTGTGCCCGGATCGGGTCACGGGACGGTCTCGCACTCTCTCGCAGCAGCGGTAATGAATAGATAAAGCGAGCTAGATATCCCTACACATGCTCTCTAGCAGCGGCATAAACAAATATATATGAAGTAAGCAAAATGCCAAGTAAGGGAGCGAATGCGATACCTCCACGCGCTCGGCGTGGGGAAGGCGGACCCGGCCGAAACTCGTACTCCCGGGATAAATATTACACAATGATGACAGTAATGAAATATCACCTACTCCACGCAGGGAGGTAAAGGGCTACACAACTGGGCCCGAGAGGACCGAATTCGGGTTGACGGGCGGCTTCTCGTGTTGATTCGGCAACACCCGAACTAGTGACAGTGGGGCCCACGTGTTGTCCGGAGGGGCCGTGTGGGACCCGGTGGCACCGCTATGGTGGTGGATGCTTGGATGAGCGCTCCCTGGAGTGGAGGCACGCTGTTTCGCCGGCCGGAGGTCAAGCGGCTCCGATCGGCACCGGTCGGAATAACCGGCCACGGATCTGCAACTTCTAGTTTTCAGCACGCGTCCCGGCGAGAACGGGCGCTGCGATCAGCCCCGATGTCGGATCGACACGAGACTGGCGCCATTGGAAAGCTAACTTCAAATACTTCAATCTAGACCTGACGATCTGGCCAGAATCTTCACAGATCTGAGCTTTAATGAATTTTCAACTTCCTATTGTACAGTAGCCGTACACTCAGATCTGCAGGGCTATTCTCTGAGAACTACCTTTGACCGATATGTAAACGTCCGAATCTGAAGTGGTGGTCTTCCGTAAAGTTGTAGGAAATCAAGCTAGAAAAACGGCAAAACTTGTTTGGACAAGTTTGGATGTGGCTACGAATTGATAGGATTTTTGAACTGGAAGTGGGTCGGATCTAGAAATGGGCTGAAAGCACTGTAGCTGAGATAGAACATGAATTTTGAAAAATGGATAGATGGTGGATAAAAAATCAAAAACCATAGTGGATGTAGGGGATGATAGATAGAACTCCCAGTAAAATGGGGAGGGTTTGGAAAAATCAAAAAGAGGGTCGGAGGTGAGAAACACAGGGCTACTGTCACTGTAGATAGAGACAAAACAGATCTGGGAATGAAAGATGCACGAAAATGGAAAATTACTAAATGGAGGAGTTTGGACGTGAAAATTTAGGTGGAGGTGGGGATTCAGGGTAAGAACACACCCTAAAAATTTCAAACCCATCTGAGCTCTTCGCTGGCAGCAAGAATTCACGAACTACACCTCTATCCAGCAGGACAGAAACTTGAAGACGGCTCCGCAGCGGCTCGAAGGCGGCACGAACGGCGGCGACGGCGGCACAGATGAAGATCAGAGGTTGAGAGGGGGAGATAGAAGATTGATACACTCTAGAACTGGAGGTTTGAGGAGAGGAAACCAGGAGGAGAGGGCTGGGGCGCAAGAGCCTTCTTGGCATTCAACAAAATTTCTGAGTTTTCACTAATTTTCACATGAAAATACAAGCTTATATATGATTCCAACCAAATCAATTGTGCACCCTTGGATCGAGGGATGGGGATTGAAGGGCTGAGATGAAGTGTGAACAACACACCAAATACAATTTTTTTAATCTAACTTGACCATTTCTATTCAAACTTAGACTAATTCTATTCCAACTCCACCTACCTAGCCTAATAAAGCCAAAGAACGGGGCGCCCCCTTCATGGGCCTCCCTTGGGCCAAGTATGGTCAAAGGCCATGTAACAAGCCCACTAACCATGCTAGACTCTTCCACCCTTGGTGGCCCATGAGAGGGAGAAGCCTATTTGGGCCTAAGTGGTTATTAAGGTCCATAATGATGGCCTTAAGACCCAATATGGAATAAGCTCCTAATGGACTCTACTAATGGCAACCTAGCCATGGACTCTACATTACAAATGGCCCATTGGCTTGATATAAGCCTTACAAGGGGCCCAAATGAAAGAAATTACACAATTACAATCTCATACAAGCCATAACACACAAATACACTCCACCCGTATAAGGAAATCACCTTTGATGCCCCATCAGATGTGAGCTAGCCGGGCTCTCTCGGCGAGTTGCTCAAATCTTCTCCCCACTGTGGGGATCTGCCTGTCGAGTGCATACACTAAAGCTTGTACGGCGTGGAGGATCCATGGTCATCTCTCCTCTTCTCGGGGCCAAGCCCCTCTCATTCCTTCTTCCCGCCTGAGCAAGTTCGGGGCGGTGGCGGACAGGTGCCTCATGGCGGCCAGGCTGGACCTTCTTGGGGACCCAAACTTGTTTGAACTTCTTCGGCTTTGGGGCCAGCTCCATTCAACCATGATGGCCTTCTTCTTCTCTTTCAGCTCTCCTTCCGGAAAGGGCTTGGAAAGAGTTATATGTTGGAACAGCAGGGATCACTCGGTCTGGGATAGCTTGGGTGTCACGACTGTCTAGGAAGACTTGAACACCCCCGATGAGCACAGATTTCCCAGATGCGGAGAGGTGCCCGGTGACAAAGGTGGCAGCATTCCTCCGGTAGCTTCTCTGCGGACATCTTCTGGGCTTCTTGTTGTAGACGGGGCAAGCCCCGTGGGAGATGTGGTGCACCAGGCACCTGGCGACCTGAATCGGGCCCCTCAGTGGGCCTGGATGGCATCGGACCTCTGAGCTCTTGGCCTTCTCAGTAGTCTTCTCACCGCTGTGCTCTGGGGACTCCACTTGCAGCAAGTCGGCAAAGGCAAGCCCCAAGAAGTTTGGGAAGCCGACAGCAGGCGGGAATGAGCCAAAGGCAGTGGGCACCGCCAAGTGTTGAGTCTCTCAAAGTGATTTTGATGATAACAAAATCTCGAACTTAGTTTCCGTCTCGTGCCTTGCCTAAGCACTCTAAAGCTAGCATTATATGTGATTAAGGCAATTGTGCATAATGACAATGCTCATGTGTTAAAAGTCTCCCAAATGCATAAATTGAGTTAATTGAATTCCAAAGTGAATGGTTAAATTATTAGAACTCATGAATCTAACTGAAGCAAACTTTTGGTCAATTCTGTGAGCATATCAAACCTCGTATGGGCAATGGTTCAGTACCTTCATAATTGCAAATGCATGTGTAAGTCATTTTCAACTCAAGCTAAAGCACAAATTGATCATGTTTTAAATATCCCCAGAATAACTCAAACAACCTCAATTTGTTTGGTACAAAATGTGGACTCCAAAGTTTTTGCCTCACGGATATCTTTCACTAGGCTTATAATTCATTTTCTGCAGGTTTTTCCAGGCGCGGTCGACCGCCAGACAGTGGCCGGTCGACCAGTTTTCCTAGCGTTGAAAGGCTCAATGACTATAAAATTCCGGTCGACCGCCCCCTCCTACCTGGTCAAACGCCAGCTTCGCAGCCCCTATGTTTGACTTTGTTTTCACCAACGTGTTCAAGCCCCTCTTGTGGACTTTTCAGTCCTCTAGCCTCCAAATTCGCCAGAAAATATGGATCTATGTCTGGGGATGTTCCTTGACCAACCCAAGACATATAAAAACACATCTTAGTACAAAGAAACAAAGGGGGGATCCAAGGATTGAAGGAGAGGCTGCCAAAGGAGAAAGAAGACTACTGTAGCTCTGTGAACAGTAACTCTTGCAAGATTTCTTCATCCATCTCCAAGCTCTTCAAGCTCCATCTGAAGCCAATCAATCTCCATTCAAGTGAAGAAGCAAGCCTTGTTCAAGATCTGCATCACACACTAAGGGGGAGCCTAAATCAGGAGTTCTTTCTTTTATGCTTCATCTGTTTTTATGTTTTAAGCTTCAAGTCTGTGTTCTTTGTAATCTGCAAACATTCGTGTGTGTGTGTGTGTGTGTGTTGGGGTGCGTCCCCGTGTGTGTGTTGGAGCGTTGCTCTGTGTTGGGATTTATTCTCGTGTGTGCTAGAGCTTGGCTCCGTGTTGGGGATTTATCCCCGTGCTAGTTTTCCAGCAGTGAAGCCTCACCGGATTTTGGTGAGGGGTGGACGTAGGTTGCCAGCGTTGCATCCGAACCACCTTAAAAATCCCTGTCAATTGTGTGGTTTGATCCAATTCTTTGACCCCCATTCTGTGTGATCGGTTGTGTTTATTATTCTTCCGCGTTTGATCTTTTAGATCTAGCATAATCGATCTTTTATGTATTAGATCTTTGGTATATTGAAAGGTGGGTTCGGATTGACAAGGCCAATCTTCTCAGGATGATAACACATTGTGTGAGTAGGATCCCTGGATTCACACCTCCGCCTAGTACCGAAGAGCTATTGTGGTTATAGATTTTGTTGAATCTAACCTGAAGTTAAACAGATTTAAATTTCCTAGTTGATGTCCCATCATATTCCTTTAAATCGGGTGAAAGTTTTCTAAAGGGTGTAATCACCCAATTCACCCCCCCTCTTGGGTGTCATTGATCGCGGGACTTCAATTAGTATCAGAGCTAAAGCTCTATTTTTCATAGATCTAATGATCTAGAGCAAGATCCAGATCAATGGCTACCAAAGTGTTTTCCATGGATTCTCCACCTGTGTTTGATGGTCTAAACTTCGAGTTGTGGTTAGGAAGAATGTGGAGTCTTGTCAACTCATATGACCCTAAGCTGTGGAAGCTTATCTCACATAGTCCTTATGAGTTGCCTAAAGATAAATCAGTCTGGACTACAGATTATGAGTATAAACATGATCAAAATCTCTTAGTTCTAAGTTTGCTCACTGATGTAGTTAATGCTAACAGTTTTCATTTTGCTTCCAGCTTGTTGGCCCAGATAACAATGTACGCGGACAAGAAGGGGGGGTTGAATTGTCCCCCACACGAAATTACAGATTTTAAACAATATGCGTAATTAATGAGATTGATGAAAAACAAGTTGAACAGAAATAAATCTAGTTCACTCAATCTCTCCGAGCACACTCGAATGTGTTGGAATAAGAAAATGTATAAGCAAGCAACCACAGGACACGGGGATTTTAAGGTGGTTCGGGACCACGACGGGCTCCCTACGTCCACCCCTCACCGAACCGGTGAGGCTTCACTTGCTTCACAACGAAGCACACGGAGAATATACTCCAACACACACGGAGACTTCGTCTCCACAACGATCTAACAGCGGGATCAATCCACACACACACACCACAACACTCGCGGCAAGATATGATCACAACCATACGCAGACGGTTCACCACACACAGAATTAAAGTTCAGAAATAAATGATATGTTCAATACATGCTCATAAACGAAGAGTAAATGACTGAAATAGATGGGAAAAGAGTGAAGAAATGAATCCCCATATGTAGAAAGGGCTGAAAATGATCTTCTTTGATTCCCGGTTCGGAGGGAGGTCGGATGACCGTGATTCAAGCTTCCTCTTGATCCTCTCGTCGATCCGCTCTTCTTTCTCTTCTTCCACAATCTCCAGAAATGCATTGTTGGAGATGAAATCCACCTTGCAATAGCCCCTCCTTTCTTTTCCCCCTTTCTTCACCTACAAGATAAGAGAAAGATAGCACATTAGGGTTCTCTCTTCTCAAATTCGGAGTTCACAATGATATATATAGAGGGGTGGGGAAAAGACACATAAAACCCTCCCAAGTGTGTTAGAAACACCTAAACATGATTAGTAACTAATGGGGGGTGTTTTGGTAAAGTTTAGAAAGGTTTTCCATGGGTTTTAATCGGGTTCGCAAATCCCGTGCTGGAATGGGTCCACCCTATGGGTCGACCCCTGGACAACCAGAGGACGGGCAGAAGCAAAACAAAGACCCAGAACCCAGGGGTCGACCCATGGGGTCGACCCATGCAGTGTGGGTCGACCCCGGCCGTTCGTAGCAGCTTACAAAAAGCGAGTAGCGTTCGATCCCTGCACACTGGGTCACAAACAAGAGTTCTGTCCAGACAAAAACTCTAAGGGTCGACCCCATGGGTCGACCCCTGTAGAGAGGGTTTACAAAACACCAGTTTTAGCCAAGTTTAAGCATCAAAAACACATCCAAAAATCATGATATAATTATCATGCATTTAACAAAGTATTTGGACCATTCAAACCAAATTTCAACACGTTTCATGAGAATCATATAAGCACATTTGAAAACTCAAATATCTCATCTTAGAGATGCAAGAAACTCATTCAAGGCAATAACATCTCATGGAAGATGTTCTTGAAAATAACCCACACATAAGGCCATGTGAAGACAAGTTAAAACTAAAACTTCTCAAAACTCCCATTCAAATCAAGCATAAGAAATGGTTAGATATTACCATCGTTCACTTGACATGAGAGGGTTTAAAAATCATCCTTGAACCTGTAAAAACACAAACATCAAGTTAGTTTATGTGTGAAAAATTGAGTTCTCCTTAACTTAATTCTTCCACATAAAACTCCATATCTATACACATTCAAATGCACATTGCAATAAGTAAATGAAATTGTAAAACATGAACCACCATCTTGGGCATTTGATAGACTTTAAATCTCTTAAGCATTCGAGTATAAAACCATGGAAGCTCAAACATACAAAAAACATTCTTGTATTTACCAATCCTTCCAAATGCTCAACAACAAGAAACTCCAAGTGATAGATATTCATTTTCACATCAGTGAGTACTTTCAATGGACATTTTAAGCCTTTCCAAAAGCATGAATATTTACTCCACAAACACATAATATTTTGTTATCATCAAAACCAAGGTCAAAAATAATGTGGGAATGCAATACCCAACAATCTCCCCCTTTTTGATGATGACAAAATATTATGGCAATCTACACATTTTTCTCCCCCTTTGGCATAATCAAAAATGGGGAATACAAAAGCTAGAGCAAAAAGTATGAAAACCAACCATGTCAAAGAAACATGATATATGCACCAAAACTTCTGAACTTCCAAACAGATATGAACATTATGTGCACCTTTACTCCCCCTTTGTCTTCAACAAAAACAGATTGACAAAAGGGTTATTTAAGCTGATATGAACATGTATGATCTAATGATGCATCTATGGGAGCTAAAGTATGACATGACTTATGCAGGTAAGTAGACAAGCAAGCAAGCATTAGAGTCAAGCAAACAAATATTTATATTACTCCCCCTCAGTGGGGTAAGAGGATAACGACTGAACAGTTCATTCTAAACCGAAATGTGAGACATAAAGCATAATCAAAAAAGGTAGTGCATGCATATGCTCGAGGTACTACATAGACCATGATAAGAACAAATTCAAGATATAAAGTCATCACAATAATACCCAAAATTAAAATTTATGTAAATGAGCAATGAACTTTAAAATTATATGGATATGAACAGAATTTCTAGAAAACACTAGAGAGTTATTTCCTTCCTACACTTCCATTTCGATCCTCGACTTTTGGTAGCTTCACACAATCCCTTTTTGTATGCTTTTCTTTTATTGGATTTCACCGTTCGACGCGAGTCACCTCATGTGTCTCAATGGGGTTTCCCGACTACTAGGATTCATCATGTAATGTGAATTTTTGTTTCACCTTTCGACGCGAGTTTCCTCATTTATTTCAGTGGGGATTCCCGGCTACTTGGTTAGACAATCCACTTATTGAAGCTTGCGGGGTAGGTAGCTTTTTCCTCACGATTCTCTTAATTTTCATGTAGAAATTTGTTTTCCTTGAAGTGTTAAAAGGAATTTTTGAAATCCTTATCAATCAAGGTCATATGCATCATTTTTGAACAAAGTATGTGGGTAATTATTTTGAATGTAGAAAGTGAATTTGCCTAGACATAGTTATGACTCCCCCTAAATGTATGCACAGTTAGAAATAAGTCCTCCTCCTTTGTATATGTCATGGTTCACAAAAGATCAAGAACACTGTAATTTATTTATCAAGGAGGTGAGGTCTTAAAAGATTTTCAAGAAAATGGTTATCTAGAGATATATACATGCAAGCAAGCAAGGATTTTGAAAATTAATTCAAGCAATATGATTTTCGATATGGAGCAGAGTACATAGGTCCGAAGACCACCTCACGCATAGTGAAAGCTTCCGGATAGATGTAATCCACCCTTCCACATCTCACCATTTGAGATACCGAACAATCATTGCATTCAACCACAGAAGTGTATAAAGTATATGCAAGTATATGCATGAATTGAAAAGATGGTGAGAGTTTATCTCTATTCAAAAATAGGCAAGTATATGTGCAAGTGTATGCAAAATTCTCATATAAGTGCAAACTCATGTGTGCAACTTTATAAAGCAAATGCAAATGTATGCAAGGACTGAATTGTTATTTGCAAAAGGAAGTAAAAGTGTGTATCAAAGACTCTATGAACAAGACACTTATCTAAACTGCAAATTCTTCTATATCACAACCAAAATCAACAAAAGGTAGTTGCATGATCAAGGTGGATCGAATGACGAGATCCAACCAAGTTTATACCTGAATTTTTCAACATAAGATTTCAGAACTTGAGCTCTCTTACCTTTACCTTGAGAAGCCATTATTTACCAACATCTTCTTGGTCTCAAGGCACCCCTACAAAGTAGAATTTTCATTTCAAAGTTTTGGGTACCCAAGCCATCTTGGGTCCCGAGGGGTTAGTTCTAACATGACCAAAATACATTTTGTTTTTCCTTTCAAATCACTCATCATCGGCCCTCATTAAGTCACACACATACATAGAGTGGTCGAACATACCACAATAAAAACATGTGACATTTAGCTTTCTAAAATGACTCTTATGCGTATATGATCTATCAACATATGAGTTCATGCATGAGTCAACATGAGTATAGCCATATGAACTACATGATTTTTGAAATCTATTTTTCACAACGGAATTTTTCTTTGTGGGTGAGTGTCCCACAACTCTCTTCTCATTCCTAGCATTTTCATTGCTAGTTTCACCATATTCAGACATTTTCTATTTTCCTTTCAATTCTTTTTCAACAAGACCTTTCAATTTCTGCAATTCATCTTGCATGGTATTGAAGTTGGTTTCAATTTCTTTCTTAGATTTTTCACATTCACACAGTCTTGATTTAAGCTCATCCAACTCCTTTACCAATTGTTCATTTTCAATTTTTAGATTTTTTACATCTTCATAAGCATGTTATTTTTCAATCTCTAGGCATGAAATATCATCCTCAAAAAGAGAAACTTTAGACAACAAATTTTCATTTTCATCTTTCATGTTCTCAAGTTCTAACTCAAGCAAACTACATTTAGTGCATGAAGCAGAACTAGAATGTAAAACATCATGGAACTTCTTTTTCAGATTTTTATTTTCATGTTTCAACTTCTTACACTTTTCATACATTCCAGCATAAGCTATTTCCCATTCTTCACAAGTAAGGTTGTCATTATCGGAGTTTACATCGGTGCTATTTTTCTCATCGGCCATTAGACATAAATTCTGGACCGCCTCGTCCAGCTCATCATCCTTCTCGGATTTGGACTCGCTCTCGTCCTCATCACTCCAAATCACCTTCATGGCCTTGGGCTTCTTCACTTTTTCTTTCTTCAGTTTCTTTTGAAGAATTGGACATTTGCTTCTCATATGACCGACTTTTCCACACTCATAGCATCTAATCTCCCTTTCAATGCTTTCTTTGGAATTTTTCCAAGAGAAGTGCCATCTTGTCTAGCCCTTCTGAACAATTTTCTAGCTTTACTAGTGATGACATTCACAAGTTCTTCCTCACTGCTATTTAGACTTGACCCTTCATCGCTTTCTTCAGAAGATTTTGAGTGAGCCTCAAATGCCACTGATTTCATTTTGCCCTTCTCTTCCTCTCCCCTCTCAATGCTGATTTCATAGGTCATCAAGGACCCAATCAACTCATCCAGCCTGAGTGTAGTGAGATCTTTAGAGTCTTCTATCACGGTCGCTTTTGTATGCCATTGTGGTGACAAGGACCGCAACACCTTCCTTACTAGCTCTTGATTCGTATATTCTTTTCCTAGTGCCTTCAACCCATTGGAGATCTCCATAAGCCTAGCAAACATGTCCGAGATGGTCTCATGTAGCTTCATCATGAAGAGCTCATATTCTCGGACCAATAGATTTGCTTTTGTCTCCTTTACTTCCGACGTTCCTTCGTATATGAGTCGGAGCTTCTCCCACATTTCCTGTGTAGAGGAACACATAGATATACGTGAATATTCATTCGGATGAACAGCACATTGCACTATATTCATAGCCCTGAAATTTTCACATGAATGTTTAATATGCTCCTCATTCCAACTATCCTCATTATCGGGCAATTTATGAGGACCTTTACTAATGACTTTCCAGCTATTGTAATCCTGTGCTCGCAAAAACACTATCATTCTATTTTTCCAATAGGGGTAATTGGTGCCATCAAAGAATGGTGGCCTGTGTATAGAATGTCCCTCAGGAATCATTCCCCTACTATCCATTGCTAAACAATCTTTCCTCCTCAACCGTGAGATTGAATAAAATCAGAGGCCTAGCTCTGATACCAATTGTTGGCCCAGATAACAATGTACGCGGACAAGAAGGGGGGGTTGAATTGTCCCCCACACGAAATTATAGATTTTAAACAATATGCGTAATTAATGAGATTGATGAAAAACAAGTTAAACAGAAATAAATCTAGTTCACTCAATCTCTCCGAGCACACTCGAATGTGTTGGAATAAGAAAATGTACAAGCAAGCAACCAGAGGACACGGGGATTTTAAGGTGGTTCGGGACCACGACGGGCTCCCTACGTCCACCCCTCACCGAACAGGTGAGGCTTCACTTGCTTCACAACGAAGCACATGGAGAATATACTCCAACACACACGGAGACTTCGTCTCCACAACGATCCAACAGCGGGATCAATCCACACACACACACCACAACACTCGCGGCAAGATATGATCACAACCGTATGCAGACGGTTCACCACACACAGAGTTAAAGTTCAGAAATAAATGATATGTTCAATACATGCTCATAAACGAAGAGTAAATGACTGAAATAGATGGGAAAAGAGTGAAGAAATGAATCCCCATATGTAGAAAGGACTGAAAATGATCTTCTTTGATTCCCGGTTTGGAGGGAGGTCGTATGACGGTGATTCAAGCTTCCTCTTGATCCTCTCGTCGATCCGCTCTTCTTTCTCTTCTTCCACAATCTCCAAAAATGCTTTGTTGGAGATGAAATCCACCTTGCAATAGCCCCTCCTTTCTTTTCCTCCTTTCTTCACCTACAAGATAAGAGAAAGATAGCACATTAGGGTTCTCTCTTCTCAAATTCAGAGTTCACAATGATATATATAGAGGGGTGGGGAAAAGACACATAAAACCCTCCCAAGTGTGTTAGAAACACCTAAACATGATTAGTAACTAATGGGGGGTGTTTTGGTAAAGTTTAGAAAGGTTTTCCATGGGTTTTAATCGGGTTCGCAAATCCCGTGCCGGAATGGGTCGACCCTATGGGTCGACCCCTGGACAACCTGAGGACGGGTAGAAGCAAAACAAAGACCCAGAACCCAGGGGTCGACCCATGGGGTCGACCCATGCAGTGTGGGTCGACCCAACGACCCCATGGGTCGACCCCTGCACACTGGGTCACAAACAAGAGTTCTGTCCAGACAGAAACTCTAATGGTCGACCCCATGGGTCGACCCCTGCAGAGAGGGTTTACAAAACACCAGTTTTAGCCAAGTTTAAGCATCAAAAACACATCCAAAAATCATGATATAATTATCATGCATTTAAAAAAGTATTTGGACCATTCAAACCTAATTTCAACACGTTTCATGAGAATCACATAAGCACATTTGAAAACTCAAATATCTCATCTTAGAGATGCAAGAAACTCATTCAAGGCAATAACATCTCATGGAAGATGTTCTTGAAAATAACCCACACATAAGGCCATGTGAAGACAAGTTAAAACTAAAACTTCTCAAAACTCCCATTCAAATCAAGCATAAGAAATGGTTAGATATTACCATCGTTCACTTGACATGAGAGGGTTTAAAAATCATCCTTGAACCTGTAAAAACACAAACATCAAGTTAGTTTATGTGTGAAAAATTGAGTTCTCCTTAACTTGATTCTTCCACATAAAACTCCATATCTATACACATTCAAATGCACATTGCAACAAGTAAATGGAATTGTAAAACATGAACCACCATCTTGGGCATTTGATAGACTTTAAATCTCTTAAGCATTCGAGTATAAAACCATGGAAGCTCAAACATACAAAAAACATTCTTGTATTTACCAATCCTTCCAAATGCTCAACAACAAGAAACTCCAAGTGATAGATATTCATTTTCACATCAGTGAGTACTTTCAATGGACATTTTAAGCATTTCCAAAAGCATGATAAATATTTGCTCCACAAACACACAATATGTTGTTATCATCAAAACCAAGGTCAAAAATAATGTGGGAATGCAATACCCAACACAGCTGCAGCTCCGCAAAGGGCATATTGGATGAATTGGCTGGATTCCATAAAGAGAATGAGGACAAATGTCTTATGGCAGGTATGAGTGATCACGGCAGTGATCAGCAGAATGGATCACCCTCGGAAGTAAATTCTAATTCTGAAAATATATCTCTTGATGAGCTATTGGATGCATACAGTGAGCTTGCAAGTAAATATAAGAAGCTAAAATCTGAGAATAAAAATTTAAAAAAGAAGGTTGAAAAAAATAAATGTGATTCCTCCTGTAAAAAATGTTCACATTTAGAGGAATTGATTGAGGCTCATGTGTTCGACATTGAATTTCATAAAGATCAAATTCGTTCTTTAAGAAATGAAAACAAAGAGCTGAAAGAGAGCAAATTCAATGGCAAATGATCAAATCTTGATAAATGAACTTGTTCATGATGAAAAGCTTGCAAAAGAAAATGAGAAACTGAAGGAATTGAACACGGTCATTTCTGAAAGATTGTTGATTTTAGAAAAAGGAAAATTTATGGCTGAAAGTGAATGTGAAAATGTGGATGGACTACAACATGAAGTAGACAGCCTCAAAACTACTAATGCATTGTTGAATGTCAGACTTGCTAGTTATGAAAAATAATTTACCAGTGCATAATTGTACATTTCATCTCTTCAATCTGAAATTCTTGACTTGAATAATTTGTTGTCCAAATTTGTAGATGGCAAAGAAAATCTGGACAAATTGTTAAGAATGAAAGTTAATTTTCAAAGGGAAGGGTTTGGCTACAATCCTGTAAAAAATAAGTCTTTTGTGAATAAGGTTTATACCTCGTTTGTTCAAAGTTCAAGTATAGCCAGTACCTCTACTTCACCTCCAAAGCAGTCTTCTGTCAAAGAGATTCAAAAAGAGAATAAAAACCAGAAAATTAATTTGCATCAGAAATCCAAAAATTCTGCTAGGACTACTATGCATGTTAAACATACTTCTACCACACACACACATCTACCTAGAAAGAAAATCTCATGTTTCTATTGTGGAAGACATGGTCATGCCATGCATGATTATTTTACTATGAAGAATGATGATTTGGAAGCATGCAGGAATAGGATGAACAATGGAAAAGGCAAAGATAGGTCGACGCACCCCAGGTTAAACAACACTACCTGATGGAAATGGATTGGGCAGGTCGACACTACCAACCTATGGTGTCAACCCATTACCCTCAGTCAAATCTAAGGGCAGGTCGACCTAGGATTTCTAATGTGTTCAACACACCACCTGCATATTGGAAATAATATCGGAACAAAAAGTCACATGCTTTAAATAATCTTCATGCTTTCAAGTATTCAAAGTCATGTTGTCTTTATTGTGGCAAATCAGGGCATAACAAGCATGATTATTTTCTTAATAAAAATGATGAATTGAATGTTGTCAAGAAGTGGAAGCCACGTGCCAAGAGTGCTGCTAACCCACAAGGACCCAAGATGGTTTGGGTACCTAAGAATGTAAAATGTGAAATCTATTTTGCAGGTGTACCTTGGGAATATGAAGTGTGAAATATATTTTCAGTCAAGAAGGTAAGGCACACGGGCCAAGCGGCATAAGTCAAGTTAAAAGAAAAATCAAAAATGAAATCTGAATGCTCAGGTGATATCTTTCTCACTTCTCAAGAAAAAGGCTATCCCTTGATTTGCTTTGTACTGAATCATTATGACATAATGCATATGTTTGTACATGCATTTCATCCATAGTGGTTTGCATATCACTGTGCATATCACTTGCCATATAACATCATGTTGAAGGGGAACTTGAAAATATTCAAATCAAAATTTCACTACATACATTGAGTCTCCATATAACTTTCATATTTTATCATGCAAAAATTGAATATTGTGATTTCATGTCATAGTGCATTGCAACCCTCCTGTCTTCATCATTTCTATGACTACATAGTATATCAAATGGTGACATGTGGAAGGGTAGGTTAAGCCTGTCTGAAAACTATCACTACGCGTGAGGTGATCTTCGGATCTAAGTTCTCCGCCCGGTACTATGAGTCAATTAGTTACAGGCTGCATATGGCATTAATATTTCACTGAACATCTCATATTCTTCCACAAATTAAGGGGGAGTTCCCAGAATAGACATGTGAACTTAGTGCCTAGGCTCACTCCTTAGTTATGCATTTAAGTCTAAAGATCTTTTAGAATGTTCAAGAAGGGGACTTAAGTTGTTAAAGGAAGTCTTCATGTTATTTTTGTTAAATCTGAATTGAAGTTAACAAATTAAATCATTTCAACTTTGGATGCAGATCACACTCCCAAGAATCCAAGTGATGTTGGGCCTGCTATGGCTACATTTGAATCAACTAAAGGAGTATCCTGCAAGGATGAAGATGATGAGAATTCCCTCAACTGCTACCAGGAGATGGGCAGTGACCTTGATAAGTTCCCTAGACCGGTTGCTAGATTGGAAGCAGTCCGGACTCTCCCGTCCCAAGCTTATTCACTGAATTTTAAATTATCTTATATTGGATGTCAAATCTACCATTCTTATTGGGAACATCAAGAGGATGTTTTTGTCAAACAACTTCCAGGATCCAAAACATCTACAATATGCGTAAATGCAGTAGAAAGTCTTGTGCGGACTGAAGCAAGCACCAAGGGCATGGTATGAGAGGCTCATCTCATTCTTACTTGAAAATTGACTCACGAGAGGTAAGGTTGATCAGACCCTATTCACAATAAATCTAGGTAAAAGACATGTTAGTGGTTCAAGTTCATGTATACGATATCGTCTTTAAAATCACTAACAATGCTTTATGTGTTGAATGTGCAAAAATCACACAGGGTGAACTTGAAATGAGCATAATCGGTGAATTGGCATTCCCTCTTGGCTTGCAGGTTATCTTCCAAAGGAATCTTTATAAACCAAGCCAAATACACCATGGAGCTCTTGAAGAAATACGGGATGGTAGAAGCAAATCCAATGTCAACTTCAATTGCCACAACCACGAAGTTAGACAAAGATGAAAATGGTAAAACAGTAGATCCTACACTGTTTCGAGATATGATCGGATCACTACTATATCTCACAGCATGCCGCCCTGACATTCAATTCAGTGTATGTCTATGTGCTCATTTTCAGTCATGTCTTAAAGAATCTCATCTAATAGCTGTTAAACGCATTTTCAGATACTTAATTGGCACAATAGATTTTGGCTTGTGATTTCCCATCAGTAGTTCTTTTGATTTGATTGCATACACTGATGCGGATTATGCCAGATGTATTGTAGATTACAAAAGTACTAGTGGATACTGTCAGTTTCCTGGTGGGTGCCTAATCTCATGGGCCTCCAAAAAACAACATTCAGTAGCTATCTCAACGACCGAGGCTGAATATGTTGCCTCCGAAAGTTGCCAAGCCCAAGTACTTTGGATCAAAAATCAATTGCTTGATTTGGATGTTGAAATAAAATGTGTGCCAATCTGGTGTGATAATACCAGTGCAATCAGCTTATCAAAAATCTTGTTCAACATTCTAGGACAAAGCAAATTGACATTCAACATCATTTTCTGAGAGATCATGTAGGAAAAGGGGTCTTTGAATTGAATTTCATTGACACACACAATCAACTAGCTAATATTTTCACAAAACCCTTAAACCAGAATCAATTTAGCTAGATAAGAAGAGAACTTGGGATGTGCAAGGGTAAGAGCATACATACATAGGTCTACACTTAAGATAAGAATTGCACTTGTAGAAACTCATATGCATCAAGGGTAGATTAACATGCATATTGTATGTGTTTATTTTTAATACCTTGTGTGTTCATATACAATCCTGCATGCTTAAATGTATTTATACATATAGCCCTCCTTGAAAAATATTTCAAAGGCTAGATATTCCTTGGTTAAATAAATGTGGACCCAGTGATGCCGGACCTAAGGCAACTTCTGACGGGGAGTTAGAGAACTTTCCACAAATCTCTATATCTTCTCTTGCTCTCCACTTCATGATGTTGGTTCCAATCAGAAGGTACTTGGAGATGGTTTAGAAGACTCCTGATTTGGCTTCCACTGAGTGTATGATATAGATTTTGAATGATGCTTCCTTCTTCACTTGAATGGAGCTTGAATGGCTTCAGATAAAGCTTGAAGAACTTGGAGATGGATGAATAAACCTTCCACGAATTTATTGTTCACGGAGCTACAGTAGTTCTTTCTTCTCCCTTGGGCAACCTTCCCTTGAATCCTTGATTGCTTGCTTGCTTCTACTCTTGATTGGAGCTTTTTTGGCTTCAGATTGAGCTTGAATGGCTTCATATGGATGAAGGGATTGCTGGACGGAGTACTGTTCACGCAGCTCCTCTTGCTCTTGCAACAGCTCACTTTCCCCCTTTGTTAGCCTCTTCTTTGATCTCCCTTGAAGCCCTCTTGGATTGTTAGGGTTATGGCTCCAAATGAGATGTTTTATAGCCCTTGAATGGTCCATGGACATCCCCCAGACCAGATCCACATTTTGTGGGTGATTTGGTGTCATTAGATTAAAGAATTACAAGGCGAAAGGCTCTTCTCGAAGTGGAAAACACAGTCAACATATGTTGGCTCGGGGCTGGTGGTCGACCTGTGGAAGCTGGCAGTCGACCGCTACTGAGAAACATGTAGAAATTTGATCCCTGGAATTTTAGGTCAACCTGGGGTGGTCGACCGCTGCTGTCGGTCGACCTGGGGCGGTCGACCTATAGTTTTGTAGGATGATACTTTTTAGGTTTCACCCCCAAACTCCATTGCAACCCATTTAAGTCTGAGGCTTCAAACTCCTTTGATCTTGGGGAATATATGTTGAGTGTTTTGACCTACAAAACCATAGAAAAAAGGATTAAGACTTTGATCAATAATTCATGTGGTAATTGCATGAAATACATGTATGAAACCCCTTTGGCCATTTGGCAATTTCAATCAATCAACAAGAGCTTATTGTAAACCGTTTGAGCAAGATATAAGTACCATGATTCCAATTTTCAAGCAAGTTTCTCATGAGTTGTTTCAACATAATGCAAGCTCAAAATGATATGTGAAATATGTATTAGAGTTCAAAAAGTGATTTACATCGAGACCCAATTTCACATATAAAATTGGAACAATTGTTGCTTTCACAAATGCATGTATGTAGCTAAGCTCCATGAAGAGTATGCATGGGAAGCATTCAAAGCACATATTCAAGTCAATCATATTCAACCAATCGACAGGAAGAATCAACCATTTAGTTTAGTTATCACCATTCACTTAATCGCACATGAACATCAAAACCATGACTTTAACAACCATCAAAACCAAGGCATCACACAAGAAGTTTAGTTATCATCAAAACCATAGTTCAACACGCCGCTCCCGCACCGGTCGACCGGTGGCGGCGAACCGGCCCGATCGAACCTCAATCGAACCATCTTATAAGAGGTCCTAACACCCCATTCTCTCATTCTATCACCTCCACTCTTCCTCTAACACTTTTACCTAACCCTAGAATAACATATCTCTACCTCCCAAGCCCCTAAACCTCATCATTCCTCCACCCGCACAAGATCCGGCGTGTACGTCACTATTTCGGGACGAACTCCATTCGGCCGTTCGTGCATTCGTGGAGCTACTTCCTAGGTTCCAAGTTGTGGAGAAGGCTATTGAAAGCCCTTGGAGTGTCTTTTGGTCTATCTTCATCCTCCAGGATGAGAGTCTTCTTTTCAAGGGTTTCCACCAGGTCTTCTAGTTCAGGATGCCACCTAGACGGAGCTCTCGGCGTTCTGCCCAAGGGGAAGCTAGTGGTCAAGGACGAGAGGCCCCGGCTCCTCCACCACAGCAAGCACCTGCACCTCGTTGTGCACCTCGGTTGCCTCCACGTCCTATTATCGACCCTCGACTGGTCAATTTTAATGAGGTGAATGAGCTTCTGCCTGATTTATGTGCTCTTTTTGAGATTCAAGAGGGTTGGACAGATTTTGTCACTAGGTATACCAGATACTATCCCAATCTAGTGTAGCAATTTTATGGAAATCTGGTTGAAAGGAATGAAGAATTATATACTGTTGTTCAAGGTGTTGAGATTGACATCACTCCGGATCTTTTCGGCGAGCCTTAGGAGTGTCAGCCATGGATGCTGACCGGACCTTTGGTCATGGTGAAGTTGAGGCTACTTTCATTGCCCTGACAAACTGTGATTATGTGCGTGGTATGAGTGATTTAATCACATTGAATGCAAATTATTTTCCACCACTGCAAAGGATTTTGCACCATATGTTCACTTCACTCATCTATCCCAAAGTTGGCAGTCGAAATGAAGTGATAGAGGTTCACAAGTTTCTGTTCTATAATGTCATGAATGGGATTGAAATCAACATGGGTCGGCTCATGACAGATCTGATTGGAACTTTTCAAACCAATTTGCGGCGATCCTTGCCCTATGCTTCACAGTTGACCGGCATATTCATCTATGCTGGGATCAATTTGGCAGATGAACAATTCATTTATGTTCAACAAGATGATATATATAATAAGCATAAGATCTTTACAGATTTTGGATATTACTATGGTCCCGATGGTGAGTTACGCCGGGATGTGCCTGTTTATGGAGAAGAAGTTGATAGTGAGGAAGAGCAGGAACAAGAGCAGTAGTAGGATCAAGGGGAGGCCCCCCCTCCAGTTCAGGCTCAGGAGCAACCTCCTCCACCTTCACCTCATCATATGGATCCTGAGGTGCCTCCTCCACCACAGTTCTATCATGGAGAGTCTTCTACTCAGGGGGGCACACAGCACTCTTGGGTAGACTATGAGACTTTTGACAGGCGATTCACTGGGTTGGAAACTCAGGTGGATGCCTTTAGGGAACACCTCTCTACCTTTGGGGGTAACATAGCAACCATGGGCACCATGCTGGAATCTTTGCCACATCAGCCAGATTTTTTCTCCACAGCTATGGACTCCTTATCTGCTCAGATGCACACTCTCTCCACCAACATGACCACCCTCACCCAGATCCATGATGATTCACGAGAAGCTTTTCATGCTATGAACCGCGTTCTCCTGAACATGCAGTGTCGTGACTATGATAGAGATCAAACCCTTGCCCATATCCAGCACCGCCTTCAGCATCAAGACCACATACTTGCAGATATTCGGCAGCGCCTTGGCTATGTGCCTCTTCCTCCACCAGACGCCCTGCCACCTGCAGATGGCCACTGAGGCTGTTCTTTGGTTTCCTACCTCCATTCTGTGTCCTTGGGTCTTTTGTCTTTTGGGTCTCCTATTCGATTATCCTATCCCTTCTTTGATGATGCCAAAGGGGGAGAAGTAGTAGTCAGGACTTATCTATATATGTCGGTATGTTCGTATGTTTGTATGCATGATCATGGTGATGATCATTGTGTTAGTTCTGCATTTGTTTTGACGCATGTGTCTAGAGTCTTGCATTCATTCTCTCAAGCATCAATGTGCCTTGTAATGAATTGATGAAATGAATGCACTTGGGTTTTTTGATATAAAGTGGTTGGCTCTTATTTCTCATTTCCCATCTATTTTGACAAATAAAATGTTGAATGGCTTGTGTATTTTGAATGGTTTGTGTTGCCATTATCAATGTTACCAATGTTTTGTCATCATCAAAAAGGGGGAGATTGTTGAGTCTCTCCAAGTGACTTTGATGATAACAAAACCCTGAACTTGGTTTCTGCCTCGTGCCTTGCCTAAGCACTCTAAAGCTAGCATTGTATGTGATTAAGGCAATTGTGCATACTGACAATGCTCATCTGTTAAAAGCCTCCCAAATGCATAAACTGAGTTAATTGAATTCCAAAGTGAATGGTTAAATTGTTGGAACTCATGAATGTAACTGAAGCAAACTTTTGGTCAATTCTGTGAGAATATCAAACCCCGTATGGGCAATGGTTCAGTACCTTCATAATTACAAATGCATGTATAAGTCATTTTCAACTCAAGCTATAGCACAAATTGATCATGTTTTAAATATCCCCAGAATAACTCAAACAACCTCAATTTGTTTGGTACAAAATGTGGACTCTAAAATTCTTGCCTCATGGATATCTTTCACTAGGCTTATAATTCATTTTCTGCAGGTTTTTCCAGGTGCAGTCGACCATCGGACAGGGCTCGGTCGACCGGTTTTCCCAGCGTTGAAAGGCTCAATGACTATAAAATTCCGATCGACCGCCCCCTCCTGCCCGGTCGACCGCCAGCTTCGCAATCCTTATGTTTGACTTTATTTTCACCAACGTGTTCAAGCCTCTCTTGTGGACTTTTCAGTCCTCTAGCCTCCAGATTCGCCAGAAAATATGGATCTATGTCTGGGGATGTTCCTTGACCAACCCAAGACATATAAAAACACCTCTTAGGGCAAAGAAACAAAGGGGGGATCCAAGGATTGAAGGAGAGGCTGCCAAAGGAGAAAGAAGACTATTGTAGCTCCGTGAACAGTAACTCGTGCAAGATTTCTTCATCCATCTCCAAGCTCTTCAAGCTCCATCTAAAGCCAATCAATCTCCATTCAAGTGAAGAAGCAAGCCATGTTCAAGATCTGCAGCATACACTAAGGGGGAGCCTAAATCAGGAGTTCTTTCTTTTGTGCTTCATCTGTTTTTATGTTTTAAGCTTCAAGTATGTGTTCTTTGTAATCTGTAAACATTTGTGTGTGTGTGTGTGTGTTGGGGTGCGTCCCCGTGTGTGTGTTGGAGAGTTTCTCCATGTTAGGAATTATTCCCGTGTGTACTGGAGCTTGGCTCCGTGTTGGGGATTTACCCCTGTGCTAGTTTTCCAGCAGTGAAGCCTCACCGAGTTTTGGTGAGGGGTGGACGTAGGTTGCCGGTGTTGCATCCGAACCACCTTAAAAATTCATGTCTATTGTGTGGTTTGATTCAATTCTTCTACCCACATTCTATGTGATCGGTTGTGTTTATTATTCTTCCGCGTTTGATCTTTTAGATCTAGCATAAATGATCTTTTCTGTATTAGATCTTTGGTATATTGAAAGGTGGGTTCGGATTGACAAGGCCAATCTTGTCAGGACGATAACACCTTGCATGAGTAGGATCCCTGGATTCACACCTCTGCCTAATACCGAAGAGCTATTATGGTTATAGATTTTGTTGAATCTAACCTGAAGTTAAACATATTTGAATTTCCTAGTTGATGTCTCATCATATTCCTTTAAATCGGGTAAAAGTTTTCTAAAGGTTGTAATCACCCAATTCACCCCCCCTCTTGGGTGTCATTGATCGCAGGACTTCACTAGGTACCCGCGCGTAGCATGACTAGCGACGACCGCAGGGCCGAAGGTAAGGGCAGCGAGTCCAGATGACGTCATTGCTTCCTATAATAAGTAGACCAATAGTCAGTATTCTTTGAGAAGAGCCCCAGGGCCCATTTATCTCGGTAAGAAGATGAAAGGAGACTCGAGTCCCACCGGGGGTGCCAATCTGGTGGAACGCATTGTTGGTTTTATTTAAATTATTTATCGATTTATTTGCGTGGGCGTGCCAGTCACTAAATGATGAGATTTATTATGCGCTCAATCTGACCCGAGTCGGGCGAAAGTGAGATCCGTGTCGGGACCCAGAGTCCGTCATACCATAAAGGTTATGACATTAATTACATCCTCCAAGGAGGAGGAAAACCTTTGATTAATTGTCGAGAGAAATGAGCTGCCTGGGGCTGAAATAAGATGAACGAGAACATATACAGAAGCAAAATCTGATGAAACTACACAAATTGTTCATTCTTTGTCATGTAGAGCAAGCATAATTCATTAAACCTGGACCCCAGTACGAGGCGGAAGACTTAGGCCTAGAGGCCATCATCATGCATGGCAAAAGCTCCCAGTTGGGCATGCGTCAAAGTGATATATATATATATGTGTGTGTAGGTACAGCTATGCATAATGCATGTATTGGCAGGAATATGATGACAAAGCGATTTCATAAATAATTTTCTTTTATTTTCCCGTGGTTTTCTAGAGTTGATCAATCCCTATCACGCAAAGCAAGGGGGTTAGCTTGGGAATGAGTGAGGGGTTAAAACGGCGCGGAGGGGCGTAGGTAAAGGTTAATACGGTGCGGGGCACACAGAGGCTCTTAAACGGCGTGGGGTGCACGGGGCGAGTTGGTTTAGGCCACGTCGAGAGGATGGGGATGAACCCCTGTTGGTTTTGAGTGTGAAGCTAAAATGGCACGGTGGGGTACCGCGCCGGATTAGGGCGCGCCGGGCTAGCCCGCTCTGGATTAGGGTGTTTCTTTCAGTCTTTTAACTTGCTCGAGTTGCAGAGCTGTCCTTGTTGTTAATTGGATTAATTGATGAGGGAATTCAGGTCCAGAATGCCATGGAGACAGGGTCAAAATTTGTGTGAGGTTCATACTCAAGCACGAAGAATCACCAGTTCAAAATACACCTTGTTATAACTCAGATTAAAGTGGCAATTGATTAGTTTTTTCTGAAAAAATTTGGGCAGCATCTCCCCATATCCAGAGGGTCACGGGGGAGAAGCAGAGGCATGCCCATGGAGTGGGGCAAGCTCGTTAACACCGGGAGGCCACGAAGGCGACCGGAAGACCCAGATGGATGGAAACCCCGAGGGCCAGCCTACGAGGGGCACCAGTGTTCCACGGGCCAAAACATGATCAGAAGGGACGACCAATGAGGAAGGAAACCCCGAGGGATAGCCTACAAGGGGCACACAACCCATGGTCACCACCGGTCCCCTTCGAGGGCAGTGGATTTAATGTTGGGACATAAGCCCTGTTGGTATTCACTCTCTGGCAGCCCACAAGGGTATATGCCATCGAAGGACATGACCTTATGATCCGGTGGTGACTCAGAGGAATGTTCCCCCCCTCCCCGATCATGAGACTATTGTCTTCAAGCCAACAGAACACAATAAAGAAACCCACAGTGATGGAAAGAAGAGATACATAGGTCAATTGATCAGGAGTTATTCTGGTTAATCAGGCATAAAAGGGGGAGTCAGCATGTTAGCATTTGGGGAGGGAGTGTTAGCAAGTCAGCATATGAGGTTAGTGAATTAGCATGTAGACTTATAGAAATCGAGCGGGGCAAATGATCAAACAGTCAGGGGTGTCATGTGGCATACACGACCATGACAGAAGACCCCCGCACACAGGTTATAGGGATGACTCTGCTCTTTCCGGTCCATGACTGTAGATGGGGAGATAGTGAGAAGCCAATCCCAGGGCCGGGGGGAGACGTATGCATACATATACCTCCGGCGGAGAGAAACATGGCGGACACACGGCGCATAAAAGAAATGCAATCTATATACTGGAGAGAGCCCCAGGGAGGGGGGTATTACTGTAGCCCTTTGGGGATATCCCAGGGCATGTTCGGCGCGTAAAAAGGAGAAAATACAATGCTAACGCACACGACAGAAAACAATAGATCGGAGAGATTCAGAGAGAGGAGAGAAGACAACTAGAAGCATTGCCACATCCCATATCATCCATTTCATTAGCAAAGAGGGCTCAATACAACGCGATTATGGCACGGCATGACGTTGTCGCTCAGAGGCCGACCACCGATTACACAGACGGGCATGAATCCCAGATTACAGAGAAGGAGGAAGCTAAGGAAAGTAAGAAGGAGACGGGCTCATATCATCACCCCTCCATCTACGTACATCCACGGAGATTTAACCAGAGAAAGCAACAAGGGGAAAAATGGCCGGAAGAAATCACCGGAACCCACCTGCGGAAACAGAGTATCGGACACGGGTGCTTCTTCCCCGGCGTCGGGCTCCTTTAGACAAAAGGGATGGGGAACCCCAGAGATAGTGGCTCTCTAATTCTTTTTCTTAGAAATCCCCCCTTTCTTGTTCCCCAATCTTCCTCTCTCTCAGACGATTTGCCCCCTCTACCTATTTTCTCCGGGCATCTCCTTTCCCCTCGTTTCTGGCCGAAGACCATCGGCTTATATAACATGCATGGGCCGTGACCCTACCCGACATGGAGAATGCACGCCGGCAAAGGACTCAGCAGGATGTTTTTGCGCACCAGGCAAGGGGGCGCCAAGAAGGAGAGTGCGCCGGATTGGGGAGCGAGCCGGGTTAGTCTGTTCCGTCACGTTTGCTCAGATGTGAGTCAGACTGGGGGCCTCGGACTGGCTCTGGGCGTTGTCCTGTTCCTTCATCTTGTCACCACTTCAAAGAACCACTACGAGAAGTATCGGTAAAGCCTTCGGTCTGCTGACCGTCTAGTTCCGGAACAGTTTATGCCTTTGGTCCAGAAGCCTGGGTTTTCCACTGACATGGCCTTCGGCACTGTGGTTTGTGGCACCGGCTCAGCTTTACTTGCATTTGTAGCTTCCTTAGGGCGTGGACCACTACTCGAGATGCTTTCGCCTTGGCTGGGCGGCCATCTGGTCGCTAACGGACCTGATTGGTGAGAAGATGTACCCGTGCCGGATTACTCAAGTTGTCCACTGATAGGGCCTTCGGCACCTTGTTCTGAGGGGCCAGAGACGTTCTATCACCTCAGGAGGGTTTCTTGTCAGGTGGCAGACCACCAGGTACATTCTCATCCTTGATCAGACGACGGATGGTGTTTGTTCGGCATGACCGAGTTGATGTCGGTTCATTGAACAGGCCAAGCGGCACTGTCGATTTGTTGTGGATTTCTTCTGATCCTCCTGAGGTGAAGTCCCTGGTGCTCATGTCAAATGACCTGGGGCTCCAGAAGTTCGAGAAGACCCTCATGTATTGGCTTTCTTCGGCTTCTGCACTTTAACGGGCCGCATTCTTCTTGCCGTTTAGGCGTGGCTGCCATTAGACATATTTTGGGTGCCAACAAAGAACGGTTCTCTATCCTAGGTGCTTTTCAGGGGCGCACTCTAATTGGCTCACAACAAAAAGGTAGATACCTTGAAAGGTGACCTTTCCCAAATCTGGTATCTGACAGATCTTTCTTCATAAAAGGTGTTCTGACTGTCTTAGGATGAAAAGGACAGTTCTCTGTCCTAGGACCTTTTCCCAGACCTTGAATCGCTAGTTTTTTGAAGCTTGCGTCTTTGACTTGGACCCCTATTTCAACCTGAGGATGTTGTGTGTTTGAGAGAAGGGGCTTCGAAAGGCTTCATGTGCGTCGACACAGCAAGACCCTTGCGTCGACGCAGCTTCCATTCGTCTTGAACTGCTGCAAGCTAACACGTTGTGTGTCGACGCAGCAAGAGCGGTGCATCGACGCATCCTTTGAAGATGCATCTGTAACGGTCTCTAGGAAGTGGCCCTGTGTCAACACACTATGAAAACAGTGTCGACTTTTCTGAAGAAGCTTGTTTGACAGGGGCTGAAGGTGAGCCTGCATCGACGCCATGAGAGGCTTGCGTCGACGCACTTGTTGAAGTGCACTTGAAAATGGCTTCTGAAGTCCGTCTGGAGTCGACCCATCATGATGATGGAGTCGACGTAGCCTAAGGAGATTTCTTTCATAGTAGTTGCTGGCGTTGACGCAGTGAAAGGTTTTGCATCGACGCGGCCTTGTTCGATTTGGTCTTTCTCCATCTTTTGTCAAAGCCTTTTATCATCTGTCATCCTTTAAAATACTTATTTACTCACAACATTAGGGGAATGAAAGTCATTCAAAATGCTATGAATATCAGAGTTTAAAGATCAATAAAGATCTCATTATGAACCAAGAATTTAAACATGAAGCTTCATGAAATGAAGTCTTCGCACATATGAGTATTTCATGAAGGACATAGCAACAAGAATGTGGCATCATGAAAGATCATCATTATACACATTGAATCATAGTTTGATCAGTATCAATGTTACAATAATGAATCATAGTTGGACATCATCAAAACCAAAACCATGCATGAACCTATACATGCATAACACACCTCCCTTTGCGGACCTATAAAAGGGCAGGGGTTTTTTTTGAACCGAACAGCCACACTTCAAGCCGTCAAGCTTTTCTCTAGAATAGCCCCGATCGAGCCCCTCTTCCTCCCAACTAATGTCCCACATCTTCCCTTCACCTTCCCTGATGCTATGGGGCCACGAAGGGTCGTGCTCGATCATGAGGACTCGGAGGAAGCTCAAGCGGCACCGACTCCTCCGAGGTCCCTCAAAGCCCTTCGACTACACCACCATCCCATTCGGTGGAGGAGTCCTCCGGTGGTGAAGATGGTGGAGAGACGACGAGCTTGGAAGGTAACAGGTCAAGCCCGGAGGGGGAAGACCACGATGAATCTTGGAGTGAGAATGAGGGTCCACCACCGGTGGAAAGCGAAGGGGAAAATGAGAGGATCCCACACCCACAGGTGAGTTTCTCTTAATTTTTAGCATTTTTGTAACTACCCAAGATCTAGATACCATGAATTACTCGATACAATTCGAATCATGGCCCGCCACCCATGAGGTGGAAGGCTCAGAAGGGTTAAATGGGTGTTGTGGAGGTACATTGAAATTTAAAATAATGTTGGAAATAACTACAGAGTTAACTGTTTCAAATAACAAGAAATAAATTACATGTTACATTAATTGGCCCATTGTCGGTGACAAGGATACGCGGGACGATGAACCTAGCGAGGATGTTGCGCTTGATGAACTTGACCACTGTTGATGCCTTGACTTCCGTGAATGCTTCAGCTTCCACCCATTTCATGAAGTACTCTATAGGGGTGAGAATAAAGGATTTTCTCCGAATTTCTCTGATTCTATCCTCTAGAGGACCGACCACGTCGAATGCCCACATGGCAAAAGGCCAAGGAGTGATGAGAGGGTGAAGTGAAGATGAAGGAGCATGGACTTTGTCCGCATGATGCTAACACTTGGCACAGTGACGGACAAATCGGTTGCAATCCTCCTCCATGGTGGGCCAGTAGTAGTGCCTGAGGAGTTTCTGCACTAACATGCAACTATTGACATGGCCACCACATTCATTGGAATGTGCAGCTTCGACTATTGCACTGGATTTGATCTCATCCAAGCATCTAAGGTAAACTCCACTAAGGGATCTTCTATGCAGGACGTCACCTATGATCGCAAAGCATTCAGAGGCACGACGAATAGCTCGCCTGTCAAGGGTGGTGGCGTACTCAGGAAAGGATCTATCACAAAGATAGTTTTCAATGTCAAAAAGCCACAGGTGACCGTCGTCGAAGTCGACTTCAGGCTCATGAGAAAGGGAGTGCGCCTAGGGTGAAGGCTCTTGGAAGTATTGGAACTATTGGAACCAATGGTCAGAGTGTGAGGGGTATGCATTCTCTGCATGATGATGGTTGTTGAGGATTTCCCTGGCGGAATTGTGAGGGAAGAGGACAAAGAAGCTAAAGAGTCGGCCATGAATATTCTAGGCTATAGGGGTGTGCACCAGAGTGAACTTCCTAAACTGCTGGACTACTTTGCTAACCAAATCTTGATATGGATTTAGCTTTAGATCCCAGGTTTGGTGATTACTGAGGGATTGTCGGAGTATAAGCTGTGAATCTTATTGTGTCCCTGTGGTTTTGATGATGTCAAACACTATGACACAAACACTATGACTCATCTTGTTGTGTCCCTGTTGGTCTGAAGAGAAGTCAACTTTAGCACTCCGCAAGTCGACTTGGGTAGATAGCTGCTCTTTAACGGTTTAGTAATGATGGAGTTGATGAACTCAAGCTAAGCGTAGCACTTAAGCTCCAGAATATCAGTCTATGCCAGTAGAACCATGAGGGCTAAGCAGCAGCATAACAAGCCACTTTTAGTAGAAGCCAGCAGTACAAAGATCGAGCTTAAAGTTAAGATTGGTCGACCGATTTGCTTACTTCGGTCAACCGAAATCACCAGAGAGAGATCAACCACAGTTCCAACTTGAGGGTGAAAGATAGTTCACATGGGTCACAAATACTTATTAAGAGTGACAGATAGCCTTGCAATAGTGAAAAATGGCTAAGAAGAACTTTCAATAAGAAGAGTCGAGCTTAGAGCCGACTCCAGAACACACGGGCTATGCTGTTTCAGCAAAAAATACTATTTAGAGTCGACTCCATTTGACTTTCGAGTCGACTCCAGAGTCACCTGCCAGCTGAAGAAAATATCGGTGATAAATAACTTCACAAGGGCGACAAATATGGAATAACGGTGACAAATAGGTCAATAGAGGTGACAAATAGCTTCGCACGGGAGAAAAAGAGCTGAGAAGAAGAAAGAGTGAAGTGGAGTCAATGCAATGCTTAATAGAGTCGATGCAGCCAAGGGAATACTTCAGACAAGCTGACAAGTGAGGAACACAGGCGACAAATGAGCTTCAAGGGTGTAAAATACACATACAGAGGTGACAAATAGCTCTTGGAGGTAACAAATGGATCACAACGAAGATGAACTGATCACAACGATGACAAATGGCTCACAGTGGTGTCAAATGGCTGACAACGGTAACATATGTTCAGCAGCAGTGAAGAATATTCTTCAACGGTGAAAAATAGCCTAAAAGGATAACAAATGATGGACAAGGGCGACAAATAGATCACAGAGATGACAAACGGGTGACACCGGTGAAGAATGGCTCACAAAGAAGACAAGTGTTGAGCAAGGCAGACAAATGGCTGTTAAGGCAGAAAAATGGGCGATAACGGTGACAAATAGGTGAGTAACGCTGAAAAATGTTTGCTAACGGTGACAAATAGGTGCCAGCCGTGACTAATGGACCCGCAAGGCAGTAAAGGAGCAAAGGCGACGGGTATTGAGGCTAAGGGTGACAAATAAATACTTAAAGGTGACAAGTGGGAGATAAGGGTGAAAAATAACTTAGTAAGGCTGACAAATAGCTGAGAAGGCTCACACTTATGCTCGAAGTCTAATCATCGGCACGAGATCCAAGATCTGACACGTCACCTGACACACTCTCTGAAAGCTTCTGAAGAAGATTGTTCGGCCAGGACAGATGAATTATTGGCGAGAATTATTTTTGGAGAAGATTTTAAAAATTGGTTATCTCTACTCTATATATACATGTCTTCTTCGTAAGAAGAAAGATGCTGTAAGAGAGAGAGAGAGAAAAGAGCTTTGCAAAAAAAGAGAGCTGTGAAGTTCAAAAAGAAATTGAGAGGAAGAATCAGAGAGAACATTTGAGAGAGAAGATTGTGAGAAGAAGAAGAAGAGAAAGAGAGAGAGCTCGAGAGAGAGCCCAGTTCAGAAGTTGTAGTCCAGCTCATGAGTTTGAGTGCGGCCAGTGTCTACATTGAAGACTTGTTCGTCCATTGGCCTCTAGATCAAATCCAAGCCATCCTGCTTCTGTTGTGATTTACTTTTATTCTTTTTCCTTTGTACATTGTATTTCTGATACCCTATTGTGGGGTCGGAGAGGCTCTGTAGTAGCAGTTTGTTCCCTCTGAGGTTTTGGAGGAAGAGAGGATAGCATCCTCTGGGCTTGTGAGTAGCTGGGTGTTGTCTCACGTATCCTTCTATGTTTGCAGAAGAAGAGAGGATTGGTTCCTCCGTTCACTACATTTGGTAGTGGGTCTGATCTTGCTGGGTGCGAGATTAGGGTGATGGATTTGTTTCCCTCGGGTCAAGCTGTTAGGCAGCATTTGTAGTGGAGGGTTCTCCACATCTTGTGATTGCAAGGGAAGCCTCACTCAGTTTGAGTGAGGGGTGGACATAGGTCTGTGGGTTACAGACCGAACCACCTAAAAAATCCCGTCCATCATGGTTTGACCTTTGTGTGCTTGATCCTTTTCCTCGACCCCCTTCGCAGGTTGGTGTGTGAGTTGGTTCTGCCTTGTGATCTCATCGTGTGCTAAGTGTTCGAGAACAGTCTTGTGTGGGTTGATACATATTCAGTGTGATCTGCTAGATGCTCTAATGTGTTTTACTTGAATCCTTAATCCATTCAGCTCATTGCTTGGTTACTCAGTTTACGGTTAGAATTGCAAGTTGTCTTAACTTGAAGCTTACTGATGTGAGATGTCTTCGTTTACTATTGTGCGTAGATTTGATCATCAGTAGATTGCTTAGTCTATAGTGTTAGCTTCCGTTGTGATTGAATTGGGTGTGATTTTATATTGAGCTTAATTTTTATAGAGGGATCTATTCATCCCCCCCCTCTAGATCCCACATTGCACCTTACAATTGGTATCAGAGCAGGCCTCTGATTAATTCAGATTCGACAATCTACAGAGAGGATCCTGCTAAATCGGTGCATTGTCATTTTTGGATTATTGTTCTGAATTGTTCTTAATGGCTCATCCACCCGTGTTCAATGGTTCCAATTTTAACATCTGGCTAAGCAGCATGCATAGGTTTGTTAAGTCGATTGATCCTGAGTTATGGAAGTTAATCTCACATGGTCCACACAAAGTGCCTAAGGATAAATCTAAGTGGATTGACACTCATAAATCAAAGAACATTGATAACATTAGAGCTCTAAAATTAATGCAAGCTGCTGTTGATGTTAACATACTTCCATGTGTTTCTGCATGCAGCACGGCCTAGGTCATATTGGACAATCTGATGGATGTCTATGAGAAGAAGTAGGATACATGTTTGATGGCAAATAAAAGTGATCAACAAGATGAGACATCATCTCAGGTAAGCTCCGATTCTGAAGAAATTTCATTTGATGAATTGATGAGTCTTTATGAGGAATTGTCAGAAATATATAAGAAAATAAAGTCTGAAAACAAAAGGTTAAAAAATAAAATCGAGCATAATAATTCAAATTCCTCCTTCAAAAATTGTTTGCAATTGAAATAATCATATGATGCTTGTTTGCTTAACGAAGAAATGAACAAGGAGCTGATTGGTTTGTTAAGAATTGAAAGCCAAGATCATTTGGCCAAAATTTTAGAACTAATTAATGAAAATGAAAAACTGAAGGAGTTGAACACTGTCATGTCTGACAGATTGCTCAGCCTTGAGAAGGAAAAATCTATGGCTCCTTCTCGGGAAAAAGAAATTGAAAAATATTAAAATGAAAATGAGACATTGAAAGAAAAGCTGGTTGCATGTGAAAAGGAGAAGGCTAATTCTGAAATACTCATAGCTCCCTTGGAAAATAAACTGAAAGAATTGGAAAAGTTCTTATCTAATTCTGTCAAAGATAAAGGAAAAATGAAAATTGCCATGGAAGATGAGGCTGGTAATCCAAGAGAGGGGACATGCCATATCTCTAGGAATAAAGAGTCTATTAGGAATCAGCTATACACTACTTTTGTGCGAAGCTCAGAAGTGGCTGGTACATCTAGTGAATCCCTAAAATAATTTACAGCCTAGAAAATTCATAAAGAAAATAAAAACCAAAAATAATCTGCAGCAACCACAGAAAAGGAAATTCAATAACATGCATTCTAAGAACCCTCATGTGAAAAATCATGCTTCAAAGAAATCTAATGTTTCATGTTTCTGTTGTGGTAAGCATAGTCACTTTATGCATGATTGTTTTCTAATGAAAAAGGATGAACAGAATGTTGACAAAATGCATGTTTGGAGTTTTCATGTCAAAAATCATATTGTTCAGAAAAAGAGTGTCAAATGTTTCCACTGTGGTAAATTTGATCACATTGCTGCACAGTGCTGGTCTGCCAAGGGAAAGAAAAATTTTCAGTCAAAGCATGTTAAATTCCCGGCAAACCAGCATGTCTTTAATAAAAATAAATTTGCTTCGAAAGATAGATTTCTTGTGTGCTTCAACTGTGGAAAGCCATGTCATAAGGCTAGTCATTGTTGGTTGTCTGTTCATGGACGAAACAAGTTCCATGTTAAAAGTGGCAACACTCATGATCACTCACAGAGATTCCATGTTAATGTTCACAAGAAAAATGTGAGTACATCAAAATGTTGTCACTATTGTGGAAAACTAGGGCATTCTATGTTTGACTGTTATTTGTTGCAGTTTGATAATTTTAATGCCTGGAAATCATGGAGAGCACCTACCAGAGGTGCTGCTAACCATTCAGCACCCAAGAATTCTTGGGTACCTCTATATGCAAAATGAGAATTATTTTGCAGGTGTGCCATGGAGAGAGAAGAAAAATAAAAGCGGTTCAATAAATTCAAGGCACATGCAGTTGGTAAAACCCCATTTCTATTTTCATTTTTTTAATTGATGTTTTTGAATAACTTTCTTCTCAAAATGTGCATATATTGCTTTATCTGTCAATTAGGACTTCATGCATATCATCATGTTTAAATGATCTAAATGTGAAGTCATGAATAGAGTCTTAACTTGGTTGATTGAGGGGGAGTTGAAATAAATTGGGTTGCATGGGTTTTCATGTCCACATAAGTCATTTGCACAAACATGCATAATCCTTGAAAATTTTGTCTGTTTCTTCTGAGTTAAATTGCATGTGAGAAACATGCAAATTGAAAATCTGTTGCATATGTTATCTTGCATTGTCATAATTTATTTGAAAAACTTGTTGCTCATACTGGAATGAACTGCATTTGTTATGCACTTTCATGCATGGCCACATGGTATATCAAATAGTGTATTGTCGAAGGGCAAGTAAGGCTAAGGCATGTCTGGAAGTTTTCTCTGTGCGTGAGGTGGTCTTCAGACCTAAGTTCTCCGCCTGGTACTATGAGTCAAAATTGCATATAGAGCTTTTTAGATATTCATGAGCATAGTTCAGTAACTCCCTGCATGGTCTTCATGTTGAGCCTAATGGGTCAGTGCATTTTGATAGGGGGAGTCAATGCATACATTTGTTTGATCATGCATACAATGGTTTCAAATTTGGTTGCATATCACTGTGTCAAAAATTCAAAAAGATCATTAGAAATGCATGCACACATTTAGGGAGAGTTAATGCATACATTTGTGTGTTCACATGTCTTCTATCTATCTGAATTTCCAATGAACTATTTGTACTCTATCTTCTTCAATCCAATTTGGAATGCATAATTGTTTGTTTACCACTCTCATTCCATAATTTGGTATCTCTGAAACTACTTGAGCTCACAAATTGCTTCATTTCTGAAATCTCTTGATTGATAGCTCCTGCATTTGCTGAGGGGGAGCTTTATATGAAAATTCTTGAACTGCATTGTATCTCATGATCCTTATTTTCATGAGAACTGATCTCATCCATTTCACTCTGAATATCTAATGTTTTTGAGATCTGCTAAAGAGTTTCCAAACTCACATGTATGTTACTTGCTTGAATATCATTGCCATATCCTTGAGCTAGTCTTATTGATGTCAGCCCACTTGAATGCTTATTCTTGAAAGTCACCTTCATGCTTGCTACATTATATCTGGCTGCTTCTTAAACTCTTTTGAATCATCTGAAACTTAGGAATATTTCAATTTGTGTACCATGATCATAAATTTGAAAAACAACTTAAACAAGGAATATGTTATTATACAGGAGTATAAATGTCCATAATAATCAGCTGGTTTAAGTTTAATGAATTCTTTGAGTTTAGATATAAATATATTAAAAATATCTGTGTTAATTTTAATAGGCCTTAACCGGCTTCTGAATGTTGGTGTAGACACGCCAAAATTGACGTTACTGTGAGTGCATCTCATATTACCTTGTAATGTCCCAATTTGACCCTCAAATTAACTTTGTTTGAGTGATTTCTCCCTTTTTTTTGATTTCTCCCTTTTGCCTCCCTTTTCTTATTTTTCCCTATTTTTCTGAATTTTCTGAGCATTTTTCTCTATTTTTATGAATTTTCCAGAATTAACAGTATGAGGGGGGGCGTCATTTGTTTTTAAGAAAATTTAAGAAAATAAAAAGAAAAATGACGCCACTTTTAACAGGTGTCCATTTCACTCATTTTCCTATTTTTTTAGATTTTTCTGAGATTTTTTCGAAATTTTTTTAGAAATGACGACATGTGAAGGGCGTTTGTTTGATTTTTAATAAAATAAAAATTAAAAAAATGAAAATAACGACACGTTGGAAGGCGTCAATTTCAAATTTGATTATTTTAATATTATTTCTATCCCTCTTCTAGGGGTGATTTGGTGGCCATCCGGATCTCAGAAAAATATGAAAAAATAGTAATTGGAATCAGCACAGTTAGATGCACCTCCACCTAAAAAATTAGAAAATAATATTAAGAAATGAAAAATAGCCTTGTTTTGCATATTTTCAAATAACGACCCTAAATCGGACGTCAATTTAATTGACGCCCGAATTCCCGGTCGTCCATTCTTTTTGGCTTTTTATTATTTTAATTGACGACGCTGTGCAAGTCGTCATTTTCAATTAACGCCCCAAGTCCGGTCGTCATTTCCATTGCTATATTTTGAGATTTTGAATCCGACCGAAATTCGTGTTAAATTCTAAATAACGCCCCTCTGCAAGTCGTCAATTCTTAAAATGACGTTTCCTCCGCGGGCGTCATTTTAAGAAGCGACCGTCTCCAGGTCGTCAATTCGTGTTGAATTTCGAACTTTCCCAGAACCTCCTTCTTTCCTCGTTTTGAGCCCCTTTTCACTTCGGAAAGGACCCCGATGGCTTTCTATGATTGGGAGGACCCCTTCCAATATTTGTCTCATGCTAAAATTAATTTTTCTAATCTTTATCGGATTAAAACCCATCTAATCTCCCCTATAAATAGAGCTTCCTGTGACTCTGTCGAGAGGCCGATTCTTTTTTTTACAGGGAAATGCTACTGGTTGCTTGGCTAAAGGAGGAAGCTCTGCGTACAAAGCTTCATTCCCATTGAGTCTTCCTCCCGAACGACCATCAAAGCCCAAGGAGAAATCACGGGCTCCTCTATTTTCTTCCCTATTCTCTCTATTTATCTTTCTTTATCTGCATTAGTTCATGCATCATACTTTTTTTTTCTTTTATCAAATCACCTCAACCCCGTTGAGAACCTCCCTCCTCCAGTGCAACACTTGCACTTATTCTATTTTTTATATCATTCATCATATTATATCCCACCCATTGCATTGGGGTTTAAAAGGGCAACACCCACAAGGTGTGTTCTAGTCCATATTTTCATGTTTATATTCATATTGTGGATTTGATACTACACATTGGTTCTAATTCCTATTTTCATTGGTTGTTGTCTGTGATCTTTACATGGGTAATCAACAAGAAGAACTCTCTTCATCGGCCGGCCGATCGGAAGAGAAAGGTGCACTCACAATCTCCCCCGCATCCTTTTGAGGTATTTATATCGCGATCCCTCCATTATTTATTGTTATATCTTTGAGGCCCTCGCGTCTTTGGCGATCACATTCCCCTTAGCATCCTCGCATGCTCCCCTTTTTCGCCCTCTTTTCCAATTCTTCTTTTTAATTTTTCCTTTTAATTGTTCTAAGTGGATTTCTTAGAATCTACAAATTGGCGATCACGGTGGGACTCCTTTTGTTTTTCTTTTGATTACCCTTTCCCCTTGGGCACCCACGTGTGCCATCTCCCCTTTTGCACCCACGGTGCGCCTCCCTTTATGCTCCACGTAGCACTCTCCCTAAGTGATTGGTTAGTTTGATAGATTTTTAGAAATTCCATTTATCCATCTCTAAAAAAAAATGATGAGCATGTTATATCCCATTTCATGATATTGATTGCCATGATTCTTATACTGTGATTGTGAGTGTTGTCTTGTCGGTATTTTCCACTGTTTGAGCTCTGTGGCCGTTGAAGCATTGAAGGAATTAACGCCCCTCTCAGAGGCGTCATTTTCAAGTATAATGCCTCACACCAAGGCGTCATTTGTTTATCATTATCTGACGCCCCTATCAGAGGCGTCTTTCACTCGTACAGCGCCTTACTGGAAGGCGTCATTTTGATTATCATTGTTTATTCATCTTGATTACTGATATTTGACGCCCCTGCTCACGGGCGTCCATTCTAGAGAAAGCGCCTCACCTTAAGGCGCTATTTTACTCTGCCTGCACTTTTCACAGTGATTAGCGACTGACACTCAGGCGCTGCTTTATGATATAGCGACCCTTCCGAGGTCGTCATTTGTTTTTGTTCTGTGATGATGCTCATACTGTCTGCTTGATATCACCTGCTTGTATTCATCCATTTGCATTGGTTTGGGAGACCTCCTCTCCCCACATTGTTAGGAGATCTTACTCCCCTCTTGGTGAAGGAAGGACCCTCCATTGAGCATTTCGTCTCTTTGGACTGGAAATTCCTAAACCAAGCCTCCGTAAGTCCCCGCACCAGTGGATTCCCTCACGGACGCCGGGCAGGTTGTACCTTTGAAGTACCGGGTTTAGTTGGCCTATGCACGGTGAGAGTGTTCCTAGTTGGCATCGAAGTGAACTTACCTTGAAACTAGGTTCCTCCCTTGAGTGATCACATCAATTTGCATAAAGTCATTAATTCACTAAGGTTCAAATAAATAAAAAAAATCAACGGTAACCATTCCAACTTGGGTGCTTCTTTACAAATTATTTTGCTTGAACTTTGATTGCATAATGGCTTACTGTGATAGACAAAATAACATGTTCAATCTTAATTATGTTCATGAGGATGCACAACCTAGCACATCATATACTCCTCAATCTCAACATGTTCATCATAATTCTCACCATATTTTCAAGGGACCACGTCCTCATTCCTATGGTATTTCCCAACCCATGGGCAATGTCCAATCCCATGGTCCCTCACTTCAATGGCGAGCCACTATTCCTTCGGGACTGTCTCCTCCCAACGACGAGAAGGTCTCTCAAATCATCCGTGGATTAGATCATTTCACCCCTCAACAAATCCAAGCCCTTAAGGGTTGTTGCTGAGGGTACACCTCCTTCGTCCACACCTACCCTTATTCTGGTGGTCTATCACCCACCTCCTTCGTCCACGCATACTCCTATTCGGGTGGCCCATCACCCGCCTCCTTCATCCACACCTACTCCTATTCGGGTGGCCCATCACCCGCCTCCTTCATCCACACCTACTCCTATTCGGGTGGCCCATCACCCGCCTCCTTCATCCACACATACTCCTCGGGTGGCCCATCACCCGCCTCCTTCTATTTCTCACCCTTCACGGCCCCAAGGTCCTTTTTTTCCTTGTAATCCGGCCTGTCCGGGTCCTTTAGCGGGTCGGCCTATTAACCCTCCTCTACGGCCGTCATATCAAGCCACCCCTCCAAGGCAATCATGCCAACCTTCCAATGATCATGTTACACCCTTCCAGCAAAGCCTCTTTGATAGACTTGCTTCCATGGAGGAACAACTTAAGAAGCTCACCAGCCCGCAGCCCGCTCCTCCTCCATCTCAAGTCAATCCTCTTCATGATCTCATGAATAACATCGCTAAGATAGATAAAAATTGGAAGGAGATAAGAGAGAATGGCATCAACGATATATGTGAGCGAGAAGATGTTACAAGTTCTGTGGACGCCATCCGCCCTCCACTCATCCGCACTACGCATTTACATGGCTCTCCGCCTCCATATACATATTCACCTCCTCAAAATTCCCCACAACACCATACTCCACCACTTATCATTTCACCTCCACCACGGCGTCCGCTGGATTTATTTAATGATGAAGATTTAGAGACGGTACAAGAATTTGAAGCTCCTCGAGATGCACCCCTTCCAAGTTTCCTTCGCCGTCCCCTTCCGCCACTACCAGAAGACCCCTATGCTGAGGACTATGCCACAGTCCCCGATCCAACCCCCATTTATGAGACCTCTTGGTGTTACGATGATGGGTCGATACTCCAATCACCCATACCGCCGCACCATGAGTCTCCTCCTCTCCGCAATACTTGGTGTTACGATGATGGGTCGATACTCCAGTCACCCACACCGGTGCATCATGTGCCTTCCCCTATACCTGACACCTCTCGCCCCATCCGGCATTTTCAGCGCACCAAACCCTCTCTTTTTACACCATTAACCTCTATTCCATCAGCCTCCGCCAAACCTCCACTAATCTCCACTCCACCGGCCTCCGCCGAACCTCCATCACCCTCCATTACGCCGGTCTCTGCCAAGCCTTCTATTACTACTCCTCTTTGTTCGCCACCTCAACCCTCCATTATCCCTTTAACCCCAAAGCCCACTATGCCTATAACCCCTACTCCACTACTTAACCTATCACCCTTACCCGTGGCTAATCCTGAGCAAGGTCCACCCCTTTTTGCACTCAAGCCAACCCCTACTGCTTCCGAGCAAAGGGAGAAGCTCGACGTGTTTGAACCTTCGCTTCCACTCACCCTTTCTCCAACACCTTCCATTATACCTCCACAATCCATGGAACCTTCCACCTCCGCTTCACCCCCCTTTAATACTCGGAACGGGCGACCTTCTGTAAGTACTTGTGCCGAAGATGATCAAGAGCCGGGAAAGAAGGATTTGGCTACGGCCGAGCTATTCAAGATGCAAGAGTTTATATGCCGGATGCCAATCCGTGTTGTCGTGCCAAGCATGGTCTAAGAGGCCAAGTCCCCGCCACTGCTCACTAAGAGAGAATGTCAAACTTTGATGCCGTGTAAGTTTGTGCCCAAGGGCCGGGCAGGGCACCCTTTATTCCAACTTTCAAATCTTGAACCCATTATTCCATACAAGGGGCGAATGACCATTTTGTTCAACACTCCCTATACGCCACAACCCCTGGGCAACGCAATGCTTCCTATCCCAACTTTCCAACTCCCTCGCATTATTACTTTTCACTCTCCAAGAGAGTTTTCATTCACTATTGAAGCTTCATCATGGGCTCTTGCTTTATCCATTGGGCCAATTGGCTATACACTTTCACTGCCATGGAGGGGCGGTTATCTTGGTGCTAAGGGGCCTTCTACTATTTTATCCACCTTCTATTCAACGCCATCCACATTCTTGTCTATCACATTTTCTTCATGGGCCACTCCGGGGCTAAGGAGGAGGATCTCATCCCCTCGCCCTTCATGTTCTTCATATTCTTTGCATCTCATGCATTCTGTTGCATCCATGCATTCATCGCATCCATTCTATTGCATCCACATGCACTTCTTTCTTCCCGGGTTTCCAAACCCGTGTCTTACCCGCCTTCCTGAATCTCCGGATCCCCCACGATTCCTATATCTTCCGCCTCTATCTTCAGGATCTCCAGGTCCCCTTACACTCACCGGGCATTGTGCCCCCTCCGATCTTCCCTCAGGGCACCACGCCCCTTTCCAACTATTGCATCCTCACTCCCCGGATTTCTCTCCCGTCCTCCCTGGGCATTGCATCCCATGGTGTCTTCCTCCTCCAGATCCTCAGGATTTCTTATCCCCTCTCCTAGAGCATCACATCCCTTCTTTCGCCATCCCTCCGGAACCCCCGGACCCTTTTCATCGACTCTTCCCGGGGTACCATGTCCCTTGGTGTCTCACCCCTCCGGAACCTCCGGACCCTCCTGACCCTTTTCATCCACTCTTCCCGGGGTACCACGTCCCATGGCATCTTCTTCCTCCGGAACCTCCGGACCCTCCATCTTTCTTCCGATTTGTCTTCTTACTCCTCCGGGACATCACATCCTTCATTTTCTTCCTCCTCTTCCATCATATTTTTCCCTATTTCTTCCCTGGGCACCGCGTCCCACGATATCTTATCCCTCTAGAGCCTCCGGACTCTTTTTCCCTTCATGATTCTCTCCTCTACCTCCAGACCCTGAAGATCCGCCTCTTTCCATCTATCAATTTCTTCTTCTAATTCCTCCTAATCCTGGGTCCGACCCAACTTCTTCCACGTCCACTGCCTTGGGCATCTGCCCTTTCTCCCACTGCTTCCGAGGCTTTAGTCCTCACTCCTCCTTCTAATTCTCTCTCCTTCTGTAGACTGTTCCATGTGATCAGGGTCTCTGCACCTTAGTAAGGGAGTTCTAGCCCTCGCCTCTCTTCCTTTTCTCCTTATTCGTCTGAGTCTGGTCTGAGCACCACTCCTTCTTGTTAAGCCACTCCCAAATCCTTTACTTCCAATCCTTTTATCTGCCTAAGTGGACTATCCCACGATGATCAACCCCGCCTCTCACGATAGCTGCTTCAACAAAGATCGCAAGGTAATATGTTGACGTAAGTAAGCATTTTTATGATATCATTTTCTCATTGCTTCACGCATGATTTTCAAAGTGAAGTGCTTCTTAACATGATTAAGAGTGATATTTTAAGCCTTTATCCTAGGAATTTATCTTTATTGAATTTCATCTTTAAAAAAAAACTAAAAAGAGTCTTTAGGCTTGCTTTTGCAGCACCTTTGGTTAAAAGAACCCCGCGCTGGAAATTCGACATTCTCTCCCTGCTTGTTAAGAGTAACCCTCAGCTGGGCATTCCACACAATTCACGGCATCCTTAGCCCGCTCCTTTGGGTAAACACCGTCCCTACTTTGGCCATGCCATGAGTATATCTGAAACTCTTTTCTCTTCTTTACTCATCCGAATGTAGGGGCAAGAGGTTGACGGATGAGATGACCAACCTAGGTAATCCCCAATACGAGAGAAGTCTCAAATAGGGGCAGTCTTGACCCAAAGTAAAATCAAATTTCATGATACATCTAGCCAAAAATGGCTATTATGAAAATCAAGTCAAGGTTTCGATAAATGCAAAATTATGAATTATGGCATGTCAAGAGAGGCAAAGTCCCCGCAGGAAAAACCCTGGTCGTATGCATGTCAAGGGTCTAAAAATCAAAGGCATAAAGCCCTGGCGCAACAGACTACCTCTTTGAGGGGTAATACCTTGGAAGGAATTCAAGTCCCGACATCTCCCATCCTGCATAAGGCTTATCTCTAATTATTCTTCTCTTCTCCCTCTAAGACCGAGTGTTTCTCGGGTATGGCCTTGGTAGAGGCACCGTTATACAAGGGTAGCCAGTCATAAGGCGCCACCTTTAAATGCACGCCTGGCTTTGGGCAGTTTTTAGCGAAAGGGGAAGGAACAAGGACCCTTAGCCAGTGGTTTAAACATCCTTTGATGCTGCTTTAGCAATGTCTAAACCAAAATCTTAAAAAAAAAAGAAGTTGAATATTTCTTGTGAAAAATCTAAAAAAAAAGTTGAATATTTCCTAAGCAAAAATTCAACAAAAATTGAATATTTTCAAAATTCATAATAAAAATTCAGATATCTTCCAAAAATCCATAAAAATTGAAATATTTTCAAAACTCATAAAAATTTGCATAATTCGAAATCCAAAAAAATTGCATTACATTTTTCTGATGGTGTTTTTGCAGGGACAACAACTTTGCAAGGACCAAGAGCACGGGATGAGTCCTCTCCATTCGTTGCTATCTACCTTTTGATTCTCCCCATTGATTTGCTGCGCATTACCTCCGATTATTCATCTCCAAATCTTTTTTATCAAATCTTGCTGATCACTCCGCCGATGGGTATTATCAGATCTTGATCATTCAACTCCAAATCTTGATTAGCCAAGTTGTCATCCTCATGACAAACAACAAACAATGATGATATGCTATCTATGCTTTAATGATGCTATCTATGTTAAATGTTATTCATGCCTTTCACGCTGTGCACACTTGAATGCTATTCATGATATGATACATACATGCTATTGATGCTTTGATTCATACTATGCTTGCTATACTTAAATGCCTTATTCATTGCTTGTTATCTTTTATATCTTAGCTAATGAAATTTTGAGGGTAGGATAAGAAGCTCTTGGTCCCACTATCTGGGCATCAACATTCAAGTCCCACGGTGACTGTATTATGTGCTGCATTTTCTCAGTTCCCATATGCTCATTGCTCCACCATCTTCAAGTATGCATTTTTACTATATGTTACATACGCTACTAGATTATATCAAGGACCTTGTGACTTTAGTAAATCTGGAATTTGAGTTCCCCTTCATCAAAAACAATGATAATTTCAGAGGAGTCTTAGTCACACGGATAGGCCGCTGAGCCGTCCAAGACTAGGGACGATGGTTCCCTTTTACGAGTTGGTGCACGGATAAACGGGCTTCGGCTTAGTATCAGTTCGTGAAATCGGTTTCTTGACTCAGTCTTGGTAGCTTAACAATATTATCCTTGATTATCTTATATTTTTATTTTTTTTAATTTTTTCCTTTAAACCCAGCATGCATTCATATAGGAATTTGAATCAACATTGGAAAATCATTCTGATAAGCTGATTTGGAGAGTCAAATTGATCTTAATCTTTCCAGATACGAGATATTTATTGCTGAATGGAATCCTCAGTTTGTTTCGCCGTTGTTTTGGGTCATTTTCTCGAAAGCTCCTTGTTTGGATTTCCATCCTCTTATTTCATTCCTTTTCCTTTAATCCACCTTGGTTGCAGCACGTCCACATTGACTGGTAACCGCTCCCCAATGGTGAAACCTACAGGTTTGTGACCTGGGGTACTTCCACCGCATCGGAAGTTGATCATTCATTTTCGTGCCCGCGTGCACACTCCCTCTTTTATCCAAATATCGTTGATTTCATTGAATTTCCCGAGATTGCTTCATCTCGAGCTTTTGATTTAATTCTCATCAAGTGATGTTGATTGCGTGTCTCATCACACCTTGGCATCTACTTTTTAGTTTGCTCTGCTCCCTTACAAAGCAGACGCCAAGGCGGGGCAGTTGTAGACACCCCAAAATTGACGTTACTATGAGTGCATCTCATATTACCTTGTAATGTCCCAATTTGACCCTCAAATTAACGTTTTTTGAGTGATTTTTCCCTTTTTTTATTTCTCCCTTTTCCTCCCTTTTCTTATTTTCCCTATTTTTCTAAATTTTCTGGGCATTTTTCTCTATTTTTATGAATTTTCCAGAATTAACGGTATGAGGGGGGGGGCATCATTTGTTTTTAAGAAAATTTAAAAAATAAAAGGAAAAATGACTCCACTTTTAACAGGCGTCCATTTCACTCATTTTCCCATTTTTTTGGATTTTTCTGGGAATTTTTCGAAATTTTTTTAGAAATGACGACATGTGAAGGGGCGTTTGTTTGATTTTTAATAAAATAAAAATTAAAAAAATGAAAATAACGACATGTTGGAAGGCATCAATTTCAAATTTGATTATTTTAATATTATTTCTATCCCTCTTCTAGGGGTGATTTGGTGGCCTTCCGGATCTCAGAAAAATACGAAAAAAATAGTAATTGGAATCAGCACAGTTAGATGCACCTCCACCTGAAAAATAGCCATGTTTTTCATATTTTGAAATAACGACCCTAAATCGGAGGTCAATTTAATTGACGCCCGAATTCCCGGTCGTCCATTCTTTTTGGCTTTTTATTATTTTAATTGACGACGCTGTGCAAGTCGTCATTTTCAATTAACGCCCCAAGTCCGGTCGTCATTTCCATTGCTATATTTTGAGATTTTGAATCCGACCGACATTCGTGTTAAATTCTAAATAACGCCCCTCTGCAAGTCGTCAATTCTTAAAATGACGTTTCCTCCGCGGGCGTCATTTTAAGAAGCGACCGTCTCTAGGTCGTCAATTCGTGTTGAATTTCGAACTTTCCAGAACCTCCTTCTTTCCTCGTTTTGAGCCCCTTTTCACTTCGGAAAGGACCCCGATGGCTTTCTATGATTGGGAGGACCCCTTCCAATATTTGTCTCATGCTAAAATTAATTTTCCTAATCTTTATCGGATTAAAACCCATCTAATCTCCCCTATAAATAGAGCTTCATGTGGCTCTGTCGAGAGGCCGATTCTTTTTTTTACAGGGAAATGCTACTGGTTGCTTGGCTGAAGGAGGAAGCTCTGCGTACAAAGCTTCATTCCCATTGAGTCTTCCTCCCGAACGACCATCAAAGCCCAAGGAGAAATCCCAGGCTCCTCTATTTTCTTCCCTATTCTCTCTATTTATCTTTCTTTATCTGCATTAGTTCATGCATCATACTTTTTTTTCTTTTATCAAATCACCTCAACCCCGTTGAGAACCTCCCTCCTCCAGTGCAACACTTGCACTTATTCTATTTTTTATAACATTCATCATATTATATCCCACCCATTGCATTGGGGTTTAAAAGGGCAACACCCACAAGGTGTGTTCTAGTCCATTTTTTCATGTTTATATTCATATTATGGATTTGATACTACACCTTTGTTCTAATTCCTATTTTCATTGGTTGTTGTCTTTGATCTTTGCAAGGGTAATCAACAAGAAGAACTCTCTTCATCGGCCGGCCGATCGGAAGAGAAAGGTGCACTTACAATCTCCCCCGCATCCTTTTGAGGTATTTATATCGTGATCCCTCCATTATTTATTGTTATATCTTTGAGGCCCTCGCGTCTCTGGCGATCACATTCCCCTTAGCATCCTCGCTTGCTCCCCTTTTTCGCCCTCTTTTCCAATTCTTCTTTTTAATTTTTCTTTTAATTGTTCTAAGTGGATTTCTTAGAATCTACAGTTGGGTCTGTAAAATCTTCTGAAATCTGAAAATTTTAAAATCATGGCAACTTTGGTTGAGATACATGAAATTAGTATTATCTTTAAACATTTGGATAATCTGTTAATTCCTAAGGGTCAAAATTTTGTCAGAGCAATGACATTGGTCACTGAGATACCATGTCTCTTTTCCATGAAGAAAAGTAGACTGTGTCATGAAGTGCCATTGTTAACTCTGTAGAAAAATTCATGAAAACCTAGGCAGAGAAATGGCTAGCCCACCGAGAAATATGTCTCACTCATCAATGCAATGAGATGAGATATGTCATGAAGTGACAAGCTACCTCTGTTCAATGTGAAGCATGATAGTTAGTCATACCAAGTGTCTAGGGATATTGGAGTCTAAACAACGTGTATCCTCAAGGTACAAAGTGTGCACTGAACTTGATGGCTCCTGAAAAATTAAAGAGAAAAAGAAAAATTAGAATATAAACATGGTAGCTGAAAACAAAAAGAAAATTGCTGAAACCTAGGAACTTAATCAGAAATCATCATGTTTGTTTAAGCTCAATACTAATTTTTGTAACTCCTGAAGGAGTCATTGAATATGAATGAGTAAGATGAAGGGAGGTTAAACAAGATTTCAATATGAGGGATTGATTCATTTCTATTAAAGCTTGAACTCAGATATGAATACAGAAACTTTATTGACAAACTCTGAAGACATCAAATTTAAACCATGTTGTCAAATAAGGTTTATTTCATAAGGCCTTTATAATGGAAGAATCTGCAAAATCATTTTTTTATTTATGAAATTGGTATCAGGTTGAAAATCTTCTTGAATGATTCACTTTCATTGAAATCTCTGCTGAAATTCATGTGTCCAATTTCTTATGCCTGCTGGAAATCATTTGCTTATGCTCATGTCATACCCACTGTTTCATTATTTCTTCCATTTGGTATCAGATTCTACTTGCTGATTTTCACTACTTCATGACCTGCATTGTTGGTTCTTTCCATGCTTGAGATTAGTTCACAACTGTGCTTTTAATGGTATCCTCATTGACTAAATTTCTAAGTTCTCCTGAACTTCATGCTAATGTCAAAGGAGAAACTACTTTTTTGTTGAAGCCTTCATGTCATAACTCCTTTCTTAATAAGTCTCAATTCTAGCACTTACATTGCTTCAATCATCTCCAGTTTCCATTAGTAAGTCATTTCTTATGGGAGATCTGTGTGTCCATATTGTGCTATGCTCATTCATCAATCAAGAGGGAGAAAAGTTTTTTCAAATTCCATTGATAAGCATTTAATTCCATGTCAAAGGGGGAGCACATTTCTACTGCATATATCAAACTATTTTTTTATTTTGATGATGTCAAAGGGAGAGAATAGTTTGATGAGTCAGTATTCATTTCAATAAGGGGGAGATATATAATCTGTTGCATCAATTGTGTGATACTTTGATCATAATGACTCACAGTGTTTTCATCATTAAAAGGTGGGAGAATGTTGTGTCCCTATGATTTTGATGATGCCAAACACTATGACTCATCTATGAGTCAGTGCATTGGTGCATTGGTTTCATGTTTTGATGATAACATATACATATGTGTATGCACATTTTTGAATATTGTGAAGAATAGGTTGGTCTGAAGAGAAGTCGACTTTAGCACTCCACAAGTCGACATGGGTAGATAGCTGCTCTTTAACGGTTCAACAATGATGGAGTTGATGAACTCAAGCTAAGCGTAGCACTTAAGCTCAAGAATATCAGTCTATGCCAGCAGAACCATGAGGGCTAAGCAGTAGCATAACAAGCCACTTTCAGTAGAAGCCAACAGTACAAAGATCGAGCTTAAATTTAAGATTGGTCGACCGATTTGCTTACTTCGCTCAACCGAAATCACCAGAGAGAGATCAGCAACAGTTCCAGCTTGAGGGTGAAAGATAGTTCACACGGGTCACAAATACTTATTAAGAGTGACAGATAGCCTCTCAAGAGTAAAAAATGGCTAAGAAGAACTTTCAAGAAGAAGAGTAGAGCTTAGAGCCGACTCCCGAACACACGGGCTATGCTGTTTCAGCAAAAAATAATGTTTAGAGTCAACTCCATTTGGCTTTCGAGTCGACTCCAGAGGCACCCGCCAGCTGAAGAAAATATCGGTGACAAATAACTTCACAAGGGCGACAAATATGGAATAAGGGTGACAAATAGGTCAATAGAGGTGACAAATAGCTTGGCACGGGAGAAAAGGAGCTGAGAAGAAGAAAGAGTGAAGTGGAGTCGATGCAATGCTTAATAGAGTCGACGCAGCCAGGGGAATACTTTAGACAAGCTGACAAGTGAGGAACACAGGCGACAAATGAGCTTCAAGGGTGTAAAATACACAAACAAAGGTGACAAATAGCTCTTGGAGGTAACAAATGGATCACAACGAAGATGAACTGATCACAATGGCGACAAATGGCTCGCAGCGGTGTCAAATGGCTGACAACGGTAACATATGTTCAGCAGCAGTGAAGAATATCCTTCAACGGTGAAAAATAGCCTACAATGATAACAAATGATGGACAAGGGCGACAAATAGATCATAGAGATGACAAACGGGTGACACCGGTGAAGAATGGCTCACAACGAAGACAAGTGTTGAGCAAGGCAGACAAATGGCTGTTAAGGCAGAAAAATGGGCGATAATGGTAACAAATAGGTGAGTAAGGTTGAAAAATGTCTGCTAACGGTGACAAATAGGTGCCAGCCATGACTAATGGACCCGCAAGGCAGTAAAGGAGCAAAGGCGATGGGTATTGAGGTTAAGGGTGACAAATAGATACTTAAAGGTGACAAATGGGAGATAAGGGTGAAAAATAACTTAGTAATGCTGACAAATAGCTGGGATGTCTGCCACGGAAGCTTCACACTTATGCTTGAAGGCCAATCATTGGCATGAGATCCAAGATCTGACATGTCACCTGACACACTCTATGAAAGCCTCAGAAGAAGATTATTCTGCCAGGACAGATGAATTAATGGTGGGAATTATTTTTGGAGAAGATTTCAAAAATTGGTTATCTCTGCTCTATATATACATGTCTTCTTCGTAAGAAGAAAGATGTTGCAAGAGAGAGAAAAACATAGCTACGATAGAAGGAGGGAGAGCTGCAAAAAAAGAGTGCTGTGAAGTTCGAAGAAGAAATTGCGAGGAAGAATCAGAGAGAACATATGAGAGAGAAGATTGTGAGAAGAAGAAGAAGAGAAAGAGGGAGAGCTCGAGAGAGAGCCCAGTTCAGAAGTTACAATCCAGCTCGTGAGTTTGAGTGCAGCCAGTGTCTACATTGAAGACTTGTTCGTCCATTGGCCTCTAGATCAAATCCAAGCCATCCTACTCCTTTGGAGTTATATTTTTACTTGCTTTCCTTTGTGATTTCCTTTTGTTCTTTTTCCTTTCTACATTGTATTTCTGATACCCTATTGTGGGGTCGGGGAAGCCGTGTAGCAATGGTTTGTTCCCTCTGAGGTTTCTAAGGAAGAGAGGATCGCATCCTCTAGGCTTGTGAGCAGTTGGGTGCTGTCTCACGTATCCTTCTATGTTTGCATAAGAAGAGAGGATTGGTTCCTCCGTTCACTACCTAAGGACGTGGGTCTGGTCTTGCTGGGTGCGAGATCAGGGTGAGGGATTTGTTTCCCTCGGGTCAAGCTGTTTGGCAGCATTTATAGTGGAGGGTTCTCCACGTCTTGCGATTGCAAGGGAAGCCTCACTCATTTTTAGTGAGGGGTGGACGTAGGTCTGTGGGTTACAGACCGAACCACCTAAAAAATCATGTCAATCGTGGTTTGACCTTTGTGTGCTTGATCCTTCTCCTCTACCCCCTTCGTAGGTTGGTGTGTGAGTTGGTTCTGCCTTGTGATATCATCGTGTGCTAAGTGTTCGAGAACAGTCTTGTGTGGGTTGATACATATTCAATGTGATCTGCTAGATGCTCTATTGTGTTTTACTTGAATCCTTAATCCATTCAGCTCATTGCTTGGTTAGTCAGTTTACGGTTAGAATTGCAAGTTGTCTTAACTTGAAGCTTACTTATGTGAGCTGTCTTAGTTTACTATTGTGTGTAGATTTGATCATCAGTAGATTGCTTAGTCTATAGTGTTAGCTTCCGTTGTGATTGAATTGGGTGTGATTTTATATTGAGCTTAATTTTTATAGAGGGATCTATTCACCGCTCCTAGATCTCACATTGCACCTAACAAATCACCGATTATCCTTACTTCTTTGACTCCAAGGACCAACGTCATCTTTAAGCCTGTAAGGAGTGCTTCGTACTTGGCCACATTGTTTGTGACAGGGAAGGACAACTGGCAAGCGCGCGGAATGATCACCCCTTCCGGAGAATGGAGTACGGCTCCGATGCCACATCCTTTGGAGTTGAATGCACCATCAAAGTTGAGGATCTACGAAGGTTCACCATCAATAATGGCTCCTAACTCTTTGTTCGGGAAGTCCTCATTGACGGGAGAATATGTAGAAAGTGGATGATGAGTGAGATGCTCAGCAATGGCAGGTCCTTTGATTGCCTTTTGACTGACATAAGTGATATCAAACTGATTGAAAAAGCTTTGCCACCATACTAAGCGATCAGTCAAGACAGGGTTCTCAAGCAAGTATTTAATTGGGTCAATGCTGGCCAAAAGTTTCACTTCATGAGCTAGAAAGTAGTGTTTCAACTTTTGGGCCACCCAGACGATGGCCACGCATGTCCTTTCCACCATAGTATATTTCTTTTCAGCCTCATTAAACAATTTTGACAAGTAGTAAACTGCTCGTTCTTTCTTCTCATCGTCATAATGAGCCAAAACTGCTCCAACGGATTCCTCCATGGTGGATACATAGAGCAGTATAGGCCGCCCGAGACCGAGGGATCTAAGACTAGAGGATTAAGGAGATAGCTCTTTGGGTCATCAAAGGCTTTTTGGCACTTATCATTCCAATCGAATTTAGCCTCTCCTTTGAGCATATCATAAGAGGGCTTGAATTTTTGAGAATGATGCAATATAAATCTCCTAATGAACTACAAGACGCCTGATTAGTCCTTGAACTTCTCTAATGTTCTTAGGAGGAGGCATCTCGATGATTGCCTTGGCCTTGTTGGGATCTATTTCAACCCCTCTCCTGCTGACTATGAACCCTAAGAGTTTTTCTGAAGACACCCCAAATACACACTTCTTGGGGTTCATCTTGAGCTGATGCTCCCGATACCACTAGAGAACCGTGTGAAGGACTTCTGCATGATTTCTCCTGGTCTTAGATTTCACTAGAATGTCATCCACGTATACTTCTATATAAATATGCATTATGTCGTGGAAGATCGCCATCATAGCCCTTTGATAAGTAGCTCTTGAATTCTTCAATCCGAAAGGCATGACGATGTAGCAGTAAGTCCCCCATGGGGTGGTCAAGGATGTTTTCTCCTGGTCTTTCTCTGCCAAGCGGATCTAGTTCTACCCTGAAAAGCCATCCATGAATGACAACATTTCATAGCCGGCAGTGTTATCTACTAGGACATCTATGTGTGGAAGAGGAAAATCATCCTTAGGACATGCCTGATTGAGATCATGGAAGTCCATACAGATTCATACCCTACCGTCCTTCTTTATGACAGGGACAATATTAGATACCCATTGCAGATACAGGACTACCCTGATGAACTTGGCCTTATGGAGCTTGTCAACTTCTTCTTTGACTTTGAGGGCAAACTTTGGATGGAGTCGCCTCAGCTTCTGTTTGACAGCTTACGCACCAGGCTTTAAAATGAGACGATGCTCTACCAATGAAGGATCTAGGCCTGACATATCTTCATAGGACCAAGTGAAGCTATCGGGGAATTCTTTGAGCACCACCACAATGGCAGCTTCTTCCTCTTTCTTTAGATTTGCACTTATCAGAATAATTTTTAGGTTATCATCGGTGCCAAAGTTGATCTCCTTAGTTGATTCATCAATTGAAGTACTAGGTTCATCAAACCTTCTTGTCCCATTAACAAAGGGGGCTACATGATTGGTGTCATCCTCAAGCTGACTTTCTTCAGTTTCTTCTTCACTATACTCTTCCAGGATATATACCCTTAAACCATCATCTAGTGGGAACCCTTTGTCACGCCCCGAGCTTGTAATACAGCGAAAGATAATCTCGAGAAACGTGAACAGCCGACATCGTAAGCCCCTTACAAGCAAGAATAATCAAAGCGCAACACAATCACACACATAAGATACAATTGCACATCAATTTAATCAACTTTCACTTCCATTAATACTGATAAAAATCCAAGTACATAGACTATTCCAACTTACTTAAATCTATTTGACTCAATAAAAAGAAAATTACATGAACTCGATCTAGACATCATTAACTTCTTAAGTCTTCACTCTCAATTTTATGAGACTCTAATTCGCTCTCGGATCCATCACTTGAATAACTCGAATCCGAATCCGAATCACTTGCATCTCCTGAAAAGATTGGAAAGTAGGTAATGAGCATACTTGTCCAGTAGGTATCTTCGCATCAACATGAAGGTAATATTAAAGTGATTAGCATTTTAGCTCTAAAGAATAAGGTAAAATCATGCGAATGTGATAAATCATGTAAATAAACCAAAGTAACAAGACATGATCAAGTTAAGATATGATTGAGCAAGCATGATCAAGCAAGAATGTAATTATGGCCTTTCATGAACAAGAATGTAACGAGAATGTACTAGAACGTCATGTAACAAGCAAGGAAGTACTTTTTTGCTTAATAGCAAGTACTTCGTGAATTTATGTAGATTATTCACTTCATGAGCCGTGGATATTTTACTTATTTATAAAGAAAGTACTACCAACGTAATGCGACGCCAGTAGCACCATACCCCATGGTTTGTATAGTATGTTTCCGACAATCAGCCGAGGGGACTAGCATAGAGTCCTTGAACACAATCAGTGCACGAACTACATCTTCAAGTATAAATCAAGCTACGTCCACGTATATAGCAATAAAGTTGGCCACGCACGTAATAAGTTCAACGAATGTTCAAGACTTAGCATCAATAAGAATGCACCAAATATAGATTCATGAGTTCAAAAAATGCATTAATAACTAAGTTATGCCTTAGAGAAAATTCGACAGCATAACGGTACGTTCTTTATCTTTCACAATTTATCTTAGATATCTTTGAACAAGGTTACAAGTCCTAGACTATCATTAGTCAATCTAGGATTATAGGAATATTAACCTTTGCGTCAAACCTCAGATCAACAGTACTCAGGAAATTTAGCGGTCAAAAATTGGGCCGCTATATTGATATGGCGGTCTAATATTGGGCCACTAGAGTGGGCTGAATCCAAAAAGAAATCAGTTTGGACTCAGAGAACTTGGCGGTCAGATACTGGACCGTTAATGGGCTTTAGCGGTCGAGTATTGAACCGTTAATGGACAGAATTTCAGAAAACGTCGGTAGTGCTTTCTAAACAATTGGGCTTTAATGGTACAACCAGCTCGACGTCCTAGTGAGAATCCCAGGCTCGCGGAGACTTACGGAGGCCTTGAAACAAGATTTCCTAGTCCATTAGAAGGAATATCCAAAGGAGAGGTTATCAAGTCCAAGATTGTGTGCCTATAGTGCAAAGAGTGTAACTAATGGTCATATACCAGGATATATGCCATGAACCTACAAAAATGACTCTGAGATAAGAGGAGAATGTGTACTGTGGTAAACCAACGTTCAATCTCGTTAATGTAGCGTTTAAACCATAATTTAAGATAAAGTTATATGGTTTTTTGGCATGAAATTATCATATGCTTAAAATAATCCTAAGTACCATAAAGAACATGAAATCACTGTTATAAATCAATAATAAAAACTCTGAGTAAATACATTAAAATAGGTTGATATAAATTTAACTAGGCTTATTAATAAGCTAAATGGGCTACTCTTAAATCCGCCCCGGATTGACAGAAAACAGAACATTGGCGGTCTATTATAGAGCCGTTACAGAAAGTTGGCGGTTTATCGTAAGGCCGCCGGAGGGACTTTAACGGTCTATTTCTGGTCCGCCAGAGGTTTCATAAAAATCACGTTTCAAGGTGACTAGCGGTTTATCGTAGGGCCGCTGCACAAGGTTGGCGGTCGAAGATTAGGCCGCTAGAGCACGTCTGACAGTAAATTAAATAAGAAGAAACTAATGTTTAAAATGCATCATGTCTGGAAATCAACATGTATAAACTTCCCTCTCATGATAGAACGAAGGTTAGGCTAACAATATGCAAGGGATTTCTGTGAATTAACGAGAGAGTTTCTCTTAACTTAATTAGGGCTAAGAATATGCATGGATGTATACTAGATGCATAAAACATGAAATCTAGTAAAACAAGAGGGCTTTTATCCCTACAATGATGTTTTAGCCGTTCATGAGATGACCTACCTTTGTCCTGGACCTTTAACTTCAAATTTAAGGCTGGATGCTACCCCTAGTTCCTTGCACTTCTTGTGACAAATCAGCAACTTCACGTTGCCCTAACTCCTTACTCTCTTGACCTATGGACATGAAATTTGGAGGGTAAGAAGAAGATTCTAAGCGCAACAAAAAGTTCTAAAGGATCAGGTTCTAAATACCTCGATTTGGTTCCCTAATTCCTTGATCTTCACCGGACTTTTGCATAGTTTCCTGAGTCGCTAATAATGAACCAGCAACTTTGCAAGCTTCTATCTTCTTGTGTGCTTGATCTCCTAGCATGAAATTTTGAGGGATGTTAGTCCTATGTATTAGAAATAAAAACTTTTAAAGAACTTACCCAAAATAATACCTCCTTACCTTGATTCCACGCGAGCCAAAGTAAGGTTCGCACATGTCAAATCTGGGTTCTATTTATAGGGTTTTGCTAGGGTTTCATGGATTAGATCAATTCTAGAGTCCTTGTTTGCTATTAGCCCGACTTCTAAGAGTCCTAAGGATGCTTACTAATCCTCCCAGCTCGGTCTCTAGGAGATAGAATGCCAAAGATCTAATCTTTTTACTCTTTCTTCCATTCACGGAACTAGCAGAGCTTAGCGGTCGATTAATGGGCCACTAACGGGTATGTAGCGGTTGCACGATAGACTGCTAAATATCCGGGCGCCGAATTTGAATTTAATTCAAACTCTTATATTCTATTATCCCCTTAATTATCTAATCAATGGGTATTTATCCTTATATTCTGTGAATAAATTAATTAACCTTCTAGAATATGGGCCAAACTTCATGGGCTTGGTCCTTAAATCTTTTGGGCTTTATTTAAATAGGCTAGGTTAATTGATTACCATATTTGGGCCTTAATAATAATTTATTTAACCCAAAAATTTATTTATTAATCCATTTTGGTCTTTAAAATTTCTTATAAATTCTTAGAAAATTTTAAAATATTTTAGAAATATTTTATAAAATTTCTGGGGCATTACACCCTCCCCTACTTAAGAGAATTTGGTCCCCAAATTCAATACACAAGATTTTCTTAGAGGACAGTAGATTTTAATGAGCTAATTGCTAATATGGAGATAAGTCGAGGTGATACCTTCCCCGTCCAAGACAGCATTTAATCGGCCTTGTCTCCTGGGTTCATTGTTACCCCATGAAGATTGCTCCTTCAGAAGAGGACACATGGGCAAGCGATGTTCCCAACTTCCACATTTGAGACAAGCACTGAGACGCTTCCAACACTCTTCAGCTGAGTGTCCGAACTTTTCACAAAATGAGCAAGTCGTGGAAACTTGCGTTCTTTCTTCTTCCTTAACTTCTTTACCTTTCCCATTGCCATTTCCATTTCTTTTTCTATTACCATTACCGTCTCCATTGCGGGACCTTTTATTATGACGGAGTTCATCCTCATCCACTTCTTTTTCCTCTCGCCTATCATGTTTCCGGTTCAACCTTTCGTTCTTCCCACGGAGCTTTTCCACCTTCTCTATGGTTCTTTCACATAAATGTGCCCTTCGAACCATCTCGGTATATGTGCAAATATTTTAAGATCCAAGTTGCTGAATAAATCCGGACCTTAAGCCGTCCATAAATTGGTTGGCTTTCAATAAATTTGTGCTTACCAAGTGGGGAGCATAAGGTGCTAGTCGAGAGAATTATAATGCATACTCTGCCACGGACATCGTGCCATGTTTTAAGGAGGTAAATTCCATAGCCTTCCTCTCCTTTACATGCTCGGAGAAGTACTTGGCTCGGAAAAGTGTAAGAAAACCCCCCCACGTATGAGGTGCATCTGCAGGTGGTGCCGGAATAGACTTCCACCACGTACGAGCATTTTTATTGAGTTGGAATGTGGCAAGTCAAACTTTCTCCTGGTCGGTGCATTGCATGACGTCAAATACTCGGGTCATCTCGTCGATCCAATTTTCCGCTTCATCCGGGTTAGGAGATCCAGAGAATCGTGGGGGATTTAGTGTGACGACCCAGGAGATCCGGATACCGATAACCCGATATCATCGATTTACCGATACCAGGAGCTCGGGGAGGCCACCCAAGAGGCTGATGAGGCCCCGTAAGAGTTAGTGAGTGTTTGTTGAGGGGATGCATAACGAATAGAAATTACACGCGCAATATTAATTAAAGCATTCATTTGAACTTTAAACGGGAGTAATTAAATATATATCAGAGTGATGAAATTTACACAAGGAGCCCAGATCCATATATCACAAGTCCCACACTGTACAATGGTCCAAAAATAAATAACTACACGGGACGTAGCCCGGCCAAAAGAAGAAAAAGGACAGATTGACCACAGACCGACCATAGACAGACCACTGCTGGCTCTAAGGTTTTTCCCCAAAAGCACGAGAGAATCCTGCAACCGGTTGCTCCACCTCACCTGTAAAAGGAAGGGGTGAGTCTCACAGCAGAGACTCAGTAGGGTTCACAGGAATCCCTAACTCGTAACTAACTAAAGGAAAGCAGTAAAGCATGCATTGGCATAAATAAATGACAATTTAATAAAGCTGTAAAACTAACTAAATAGTTTACAAACAGCTAACTAGCATGCCAATTTAATTTAAATGCGAGTACTCGAAATCTACTAATAGATAATAACTCAATCATTCCCAAGTGACAAGAGAGAGAAGGAGAGGAGATCCACCAGAAGAAGAAACCAGATGCGTCCACTGATGGCTTACACTACGTCTCAAGCATCTACGCAAACCTGATCATAGCAAGCGAGACGCGTAACAGTACCAAAAACAAGTAACAAGTCAGAGCAACACTCGTCAGTGTCAGTCCAAGTCTCTGACCACATGTGCACACATCGGCTCATGCCTAGAGCCAGGCCTCTAGCTAGTATTCCCCTCCGTAGGACGCTACGGTTGGACTGGGGCCCACGGAACTAGCTTAAAAATCGTAAACTGGGATACCCCGCCACCTCTCTCGGGTGGGATCAACACTGAAAGTCACTGGGCTACAACTGGTGGTTCCATCACTAGGAAAGAGAATCTAGCTCTATTGGGATCTAAAAACATGCCATAATTTATTATTAGATTAAACATGGCAAGACTAAAAGCATGATTAATTGAATATGCTAAGATGGCCATTATTCAATAATTCAATGCTTAAATAATTTAAACATGCTAAAATGGCAATTATTCCATAACTAAATGCCTAAATTATTGAATACACTGAAATGGCAATTATTCTGGAATTAAATGCATGAATAAATGACTATGTTAGGGATTGAAATTTGTCGGGATTAAACGGTTGAAAGAAAACCGCCCCAGTCAATAAAATGACTTAAACATGGCAGAGATGTTATATTAAATGCATGATTTAACGAACACGCATAGTAGCAGAACAAGCATTCGAACAACGAACCGCCACGTGTTGTTGAACGGACTAGCCGTGAAATTTCTGCCGCCATTCAAATTTAATTTATTTACGCAGTCTAATCGTCAGCCGCTCGGGTCAATAAACGATCTATGGCGGACCGTTATAAAATCTAAAATAAATGAAACATAGTCCTTACCGGAGAACCGGATCCACTGGAATCATAATCGGATCCCCTCTCAGTCGACTCAAATCGACAAGAGTTATTATTTTTAACATGTTCCCTGCCATTCCACCATCATAATATAACAATTTATTGCCTATGAACTCAGCAACGATGGGCATGCCAGTTAATCTATGAACTCGGCGACGATGGGCATGCGATTGTTAATCTATAAACTCAGCGACGATGGGCATGCGATTGTTAATCTATGAACTCAGCGACGATGGGAATGCTATTATTAATCTATGAACTTAGCGACGATGGGCATGCTATTATTAATCTATGAACTCAGCGACGATGGGAATGCTTTAGGAACAATTTAACGGGCTAGGGCTACGATCCCCCTACCTCAAACGTGCCGAAATGGCCGATCCGACCGCAAACGTGCCGAAGGACGCCGCGGTTCACTCGTTCCCGGCCGTCTCTCCACTCCGCGGTTCATCCCGGGTTGATGCCTCCGCGTTCCTCGCGTCACGGGGAAGCCTCCGCTGGTCCTAGCATGAGAGGAAGGCCGCCCCTCCACCGTATTTGAGTCGAGGGTGCCGATTCGCCGCGAGAACACCGTGAGAGAGGGAGAGAGGAGCGCCCGATGCCGTCGTGAGTTCGGGTTCGACGAGATCGCCGCTGCCTCCTACGCCTTGCAAGCTCACCGACGGAGCTCCGGCGCCTCTGCCGTGGCCTCCGGGTCGCCGCGCACCGAGAGGAGAGAAAGAGGGCGAGAGAGGGGGGCCGATCGCGGTCCTCCTCCTTGTGCCAGCTCACCGGTGGGGCCGCCGTTCGCCGCCACCGTGCCATCGGGTCACCACGCCACCGCGAAGACAAGGATGGTGAGAGGGGGGGTCGCCGTCACGGGTGCGCCATCCGCCTGCGGCTCTCCTGGGCGCACCGTCGCCTTCGGGTGAAAAGGAGGGGGGGAGAGATTGGGAAAGTGAGAAAGAGAGAGGGGATCAATTGGGTTAAAAAAAGAGTTAAAATAATATTTTTTTATTTTTAACCCCCTTTTTGCATTACAAACCCCCCAAGAAGCATATTTATGCATATGCCCATTAGTTTCTTTAAAAACTTTAATTAGATTAAATACTAGAAAAAGCCCATAAATTTTATAAAATTAGCCGAAATTCATGGATTAAATTTTAATTGATTACCGGTAAAGATCCGTTAAAACACGGGTCTCACAGTCCCTCACTCCTAATAGAAATTTTGTCCTCAAAATTTAAAAGGAAGAACAAGGAGAGAACTGAAAGGAATATACCTTATTCGAACAGGAAGGGAAATTTCTGACGCATTTTATCCTCACGTTCCCATGTAGCTTCATTACCAGAGTGACGCTGCCAGACAACCTTAACCAAAGGAATTACCTTATTTCTCAATCGTTGCTCACGATGATCTTTAATTCTGATCGGATACTCGGGTGTGGATAAATCTGCAGTCACTTCTGGCCAAACTGAGTCATCGAGCACGTGAGATGCATCAGAAACATACTTCCTCAGCTGGGACACATGAAATACATCATGGATTACCTGCATCGTCGCTGACAATTGAAGACGATAAGCCACTTGGCCCACACGTTCCAGAATAGGAAACGGACCAATATAACGGGGATTGAGCTTTCCACGCTTCCAAAACCTCATAACGCCTTTCATCGGAGATATTTTTACAAACACCATATCTCCAGGCTCAAACTGCAATGGTCGCCTACGTTGATCTGCATAACTTTTCTGTTGACTCTGAGCTGTCAACATTTTCTGCCTGATCAAGCGAACCACATCAGCACATTGCTGAACCATATCAGGTCCTGTCAACAATCTGTCACCGGCTTCAAACCAGTTCAAAGGTGTACGACAAGGACGCCCATACAAAGCTTCATACGGTGACATGCCGATGCTGGAGTGATAATTGTTATTATAAGCAAATTCCACAAGTGACAAATGCTGACTCCACGAATCCTGCCAATCTAGGCAACACGATCTCAGCATATCTTGTAAATTATGAATAGTCCTTTCTGACTGACCATCTGACTGCAGATGATACGTTGAACTAAAAGCTAACTCTGTGCCCAACGCCTTTTGAAAACTGCGCCACAAGCCAGAAGTAAACCGTGGGTCACGATCTGACACAATTGATATTGGAATTCCATGCAATGGCACAATCTTTTGAACATAAAGCTCGGCCAATTTCTGAACACTCCAGGTAACTTTAACTGGCAATAATCTTGTTGTTTTTGTTAACCGATCAACTAATAGCCAGATTCCATCAAAGCTTTGTGAAGTGCGGGGTAAACCGACAACAAAATATGTCGTGACATGATCCCATTTCCACATCGGAATTTCTAAAGGCTAAAGCATTCCTCCAGGTTTTTGATGCTCGGCTTTAACCTATTGGCATGTCAAACATTTAGACACAAATGCAGCTACATCCTTTTTCATTCCTGGCCACCAGAACTGTCTTTTCAGATTTTGATACATCTTGGTAGTGCCGGGGTGAATTGCATAACATGATCCATGGGCTCCACGCAAGATAGTATTTCTCAACTCATCAACAGCTGGAACATACAACCTGTCACGGAAGCTGACAACTAAGTCATCATCCAACTCAACATCATGCATCATTATAATGCGGGACAAATCAGAATCTGCCTGCTGAGCTTCCTTGATCTGCTGATAAATAGCTGGAGTCATCACAAGACTAGCACACACAGCTACCATCGGATCAGAAGAAATGTTCACGCTAAAAGTTTCACAAGGAAACTGTTCCCACAACTTCCATTCACGAACAAGCAGATGACTAATTTGCACTTTTCTGCTCAGAGCATCAGCCACAGCATTCATTTTTCCTGACTGATAGGAGAGAGTGAAATCATAGTCTTTCATATATTCCATCCATCTGCGCTGTCGGAGATTCAAATCTTTTTGAGAAAACACATACTGCAAGCTTTGATGATCGGTAAAGATTTTAAATTTCTCACCATACAAGTAGTGTCTCCATATTTTTAGTGCAAAGATCACCGCTGCCAGCTCTAGATCATGAGTCGGATAATTCTCTTCATGTTGTTTTAATTGTCGGGATGCATAAGCTATGACTTTATCATGTTGCATAAGCACTGCACCCAGACCTACTCGAGAAGCATCCGTGCAAACCACGAATCCACCCGAGCCAGAAGGTAATACCAGCACTAGAGAAGAAGTGAGAAGCAATTTCATTTCATTAAAGCTCTGCTCACATTGATCTGACCAGACAAAAGGTACATCTTTCCGTGTCAGTCTAGTCATCGGTGCGGCAATCCATGCAAAGTCTTGAATGAATCTTCGATAATAACCAGCAAGACCCAGAAAACTTCTGATCTCTGTCACAGTCCTCGGTCTCTGCCATTAAAGAACAGATTCGATTTTAGCTGGATCAACTGCGACTCCGTCACCAGAAATCACATGGCCAAGAAAATAAACTTCCCGAAGCCAAAACTCACATTTACTGAATTTTGCATAGAGTTCGTGATCTCGCAGAGTCTGCAATACAATCCTGAGATGCTGAACATGTTCCTCTTCAGAAGCCAAATAAACAAGAATATCACCGACAAAGATCACAACAAACCGGTGCAAATATGCACGGAACACACACTGCATCAGGTCCATAAAAACTACTGGAGCATTGGTTAGCCCGAATGGCATAACCAAAAACTCATAATGACCATAACGCATGCTAAAAGTAGTCTTTTCCACGTCAGATTCTCGAATCTGCAATTGAAAATATCCAGATCAAAGATCAATCCGTGAAAAGACAGTAGAAGACTACAATTGATCAAACAAATCATCAATCCTGGGCAGAGGATATTTATTCTTGACAGTCACCTGATTCAATTAACTGTAATCAATACATAGCCTCAGGCTTCCATCTTTCTTCTTCACAAATAAGACTAGAGCACTCCATGGAGAAAAGCTGGGACGAATATAGCCTTTTTCCAATAATTCTAACAATTGTGCTCTCAGTTCCTTCAATTCAGCTGGAGCCATGCGGTATGGTGCCTTTGCTAAAGGTGCCGTACCTGGAATCCATTCAATCACCATTTCTATTTCTCGCTGAGGAGGTAAGCCTGATAACTCATCAGGAAATACATCAGGAAATTCACAGACCATAAGAATGGCATTGATATCCTGCTGTGGTGCCTCAACAGCAACCACGGAAGCTAAGAATCCCTGACAACCTGCATTAAGCAATATACAGGCTTGGATATCAGAAATAAGCATGCGAGAAGAACGAGATCGAATACCTTGAAAATAAAATGATGGTTTCCCATGTGGCTGAAAATAGACTTTCTTTGATCTGCAATCAACCACGGTTCCATATTTTTCTAACCAATCCATGCCCAAAATAATATCATAATCAACCAGCTGTAATGCATATAATCTATCCGGCAACTGATGATTACCAATCATAATAGGCGACTCTTCCAGACAAAGAGGAGTGAACATGAAATCCCCAGAAGGTAGTTCCACAAGCAACTCACAAGTAATTTCAGAAGTCGGTTCCTCAATACAAGTAATAAAGTCTTCTGAAATAAATGAATGAGAAGCGCTTGAATCAAATAAGACACGAGCTACATGTCCATAAATCATAATCGTACCTTCAAGAAGATGAGACGCCACAGCTTCAGTCCAGGTAATATGAGAGACCTTTCCCTTCTGCTTCCTACCCGCTGCAGTAGACTGCTGGGAAGAAGACACTGAAGCTTGAGGATAATACGGTTGTGCCTGAGGTAATGGAGGAGGTCTGAACTGAGACAGCTACGGTTGAGAAAAGTGCACTGGCTTTGGCCTCTGCGGACAGTCTCGAACCACATGTCCCGGATAATCGCATCGGAAACAAACCACCGGCAACGAACGCGGCTTGCCTAGGTGGCTCCCACCACACCTTGCACATACTCTCGGCTGACTAACTGTTGAGCCTTGACGCTGCTGGAAAGAAGGTGTCGATTGCTGTTGCACGGTACCCGAAGATGCCTGACTGCCATACCACTTCTTAAACTTCTTGAATTTCTTGAACTTAGGCTTAGAAACAGGAATGCCACTGGCAGCAGGAACAGTAGATGGGACTCCTGTAGCAGATGACTGACTGAATTGTTAACGATGCACATCCGGCTGGATTAACGCCGTTTGAGTATGCCCTCGGGATCTTGCCAAGTCAAGCTCTAAAGCCGCAGCTGCCTGATACGTTGCGTCCATCTCTGCCACTCTGGTCGCAATCAACGGCTACCTCAACTCTAGTTTTAATCCACGCAGAAATTGCTCGGTCTTTAAGCTTTCATCAGCAAGAATGTGGGGCGCATACCGACCCAATTCCATGAACTTGCTCCAATATTCTAGCACAGTCATATTGCCTTGAGCTAGTTCCATAAACTGGTTCATTTTATCCATCCTAAGATAAGCTGGACTGAAAGTGCGCTCAAAGGTCGTGACAAACTCCATCCACGTGATCAGACGAAGAGGACGGGATCTAAAAGCAACCTCCCACTCCGTGGTCCACCACGTGAGTGCTGCTCCTTGGAGTTGAAAAGTAGCCAGCATGACTTTTTCGTCCTCTGTGCACTCCATGGAACAGAATACACGTTCGGTTGCATCTATCCACACTCTGGCTGCATCTGGATCTCCCAGTCCTTCATAAGTTGGTGGGTGGAATAGTAAAAATTCTTTTAAAGCTCTGCCACGGCCACCAAGAGGTAATTCAGCTTGAGGAGCAGGGTCAGCTTGAATTAGAGCTGGCACATTAGTCAGAGTCAGAGGAGAAGTGCCAGTACCTTCCCTCGGGATCCGTGCCCTTCTACGAGGTAGCATTTTAATCTAGAAGAAGACATGCAATAACAGAAAATGCATCATAAATCACGGAAAACATCCTAAACCAGCAGTAGTAGACTCATATGGACTTGTTCTAGACTAATGCAATTTCAATTCCATATACAAATCCTCAACACCGCTCTGATACCAACTGTGACGACCCAGGAGATCCGGATATCGATAACCTGATATCATCGATTTACCGATACCAAGAGCTGGGGGAGGCCACCCAAGAGGCTGATGAGGCCTGATAAGTGTGTATTTTTACATATTAATTCATGTTATACACATTTCTTATGAGCTTTAATACTAATAAATATGCACGTATCACACTCACTTTTAATTTAGAGTCAAATATTTAATTTTATGAAATTAAATAATTTTTATAACGATATTTACTTATTTATACAGGCACTCGGTACGAGGGAAGCGACAAGAAACAAATATAAAAAAAGGAAAATAAAACAAAATAATAAAAGCCAAAAGCCCATGGACTTGTTCAAAAAGAAAAGGGAAAAAAAAGAAACAAATAATAAATTTATTTGATATTTTTAAGGGCTTTTATGAGGCATATATACATAATATATATATATACATAATATATATATATATATATATACATATATATATATATATATATATAGTGTGTGTGTGTGTGTGTGTGTTTTGTATGCAGGGGCGGAGGTCGGCAGAGGCGCGCCCGCGCCTTCGCAGGCAGGCACGGGCGACGAGGAGGGGTGGCAGGCGCGTCAACGCGCCTGCACGCGTCAACGGCGGGCGCACCGCGGCGCACCCACGGCAGAAGGCGCACGCTGCACGCGGGCGACGCACCCGCGGCGGAAGGCACGCGGCGCACGCGGCCAGGAGGAGAGAGAAAGAGAGAGAAAGGAAGAGAAAGAAGGGAAGAAAAAATAGGAAACAAAATCAGAAAAAAATGTAAAAGTGTGCAACACATGTTGGAACACAATTCTGAGTCAAAAATGGCAGCAATGGGTTGTGTTTTTCAACAAAAGGGGTAAGAAATGTCAAGATGTTCACATAGGGAATGGGGTTGTGTTAACCCTATAAAAGGGGCTTCTATTGTAAGGAAGTGGAGGAGTTGCTAAGAGTTGTAAGGGGTTGCTTTGACTTTTTGAAGTTTATTCTTGTTGGCCTTAGTAGAGCTACATAGGAGAGTAAGAGGGTGTTGTTTTGAGAGCTTTTGATATAAACTTTGTAAGTTGATGTTGTTATAATAAATGTTTTGTTTAAGCATTTAGTCCTTTCTTAGTCCCATTACTTGTTATTCTGATCACCATTTCATTTTCTTATCTTCACGAAAGTTGTTCATCTTCAAGTGTTCTCCAATTTCGCTTTCTATCATTTCCCTTAATTCCTTCTAGTTTAAAAGTTATTTCCCATTTTTCTAAGTTCTGTTCTATGTGATTACTGTTCATCCGAGGTGATACCTTCTAGTATTATTCCATTTTGAAGCCTTTCCAATCCTCTTTTCACTCTGAGTTCTTCATAAACGTTATTCTTCTTTTATAGATCTAGATTTTGTTCTTCTATCACGTCTTCTAATTCTTCTTTGTTTGTGAGTTATAATTAATTTTTCATTGTTCTGTCTTTAACATTTTACTGTTCATCCGCACCGATAGATCTTGATTTTTCATATTTTTCACTATCTTCCTCTCATTTTCTATCTATGTAGTATTCATCAAACTTCTTCCTCTTTTCATTCTCTACAATTTTTATTTCTTCCACTTCTTCTAATTCCCTCTAGATTTTAAGTTATTCTCTTTCTTCCAATTCCCTATTTTTAATATAATTTTGTCGTGTTTTCAACTTGTCTTTGTTCCTATTTCTATCCATCTCCATCTCTTCACAATTTCTTCACACAACCCAAGGCGGTTAGTCATCTTCCAGTCATCTCACGGCATCGACTTCCAAGACGGAATGATCTTCATCCAAGACTCGGCGAGGAAACGGCGGCGTTCTTCATCCATTGGCTAAAATTTCCTTCACTTTTCTCTTCTTATTCAAAGTTGCAATTTAATTTCCTTTAGTGTTAATCGCACTCAAAAGATAAAAATTAGTTTTCAAAACATACGAATATTTTCCAACTTGATCTATAAAGATTTTTTCTCCTCGTGGGATCGACCCGTATTTACCACTGTACTCGTATTTCCAAAATCATTTAAGTAAGTGAGTGCGGTTTTATCAATTTTAAAATTTGTGTGGCATGGTATTTTTAAACGACGGGTGCCGAGCGCATCAAATTTTTGGCCCCGTTACCGGGGAGAGGAATTTTTGAATGTTGGGATATTCTTGTGTTTGATGTGTATATTTGTATAATAATTGTTCTATTTTTATTTTGCAGGAAAAAGAAAACAAATCAAAAAATCAAAGAAAGAGGAAAATCATACCTAAAATTCCAAGAAAATGAAGCGTCGTTGAAAGCCTGGTACTGTAGCAGTCAAGCGTCGCTAAAAGGTAGAAACGTAGGAACAGGTTCTATTTTTCCAATTTCTGAAAAATCTTTAAAAAAACTCTGAAAAATTCTTGAAAAATCTATAAAAAAATATCAAAATAAAAGAAAATTTTGTGCTGGCTAGATAGGTTCATTAACTAAAAAAAAAAATCACTTGTACCCAAATAAAAGACTTCATCCAAGAATAGAAACCACACCCTTCATATTCTAGGTCATGCATCATTTAGCATAGAATTGTTTTTTCTTTGTTTAATTCCTGTCATTGCATTTTGAAGATTGCGAGGGGCAAGGTATGTTCTACTTATCCTATTTTGGCATGCATATTGCATAAGAACCCCTTGTTTGAAATTATGGTGTGCATTTCATTTCAAAATATTCTAAGGGCACTACCTTTAAATAACATAAGGTGGGGAATTCATCACCTTTCCTTAGCCCACAAATCACATTTCCCTTGCATATTTGCATGACCTACGCCATAAATAAAAGTCAGTAGACGTTGGCCCTAGGATCACACTGTGGTTCTTATGTTATTTGGGTTTACCCTCTTATGAAAACTGGTGCCTAAGGCAAGACGGTCGGACGGAAAACGCCTTAAGCGGGCTAGTGGTTTGACATAATTAAGTCCCTACAAAAGTAGGGGGAGCCTCCCACTACCCCACCCCTTACCTGGCTGGTGGAAATACTGAGGGTGAACTTAAGTTTCACTTTAATCATTTTATGAAACCCCATTTGTAGGTCTAGGACATATCTAGGTCATTAGGGTAATTTGTGTGATAACTTGTTTGTGTTTACATAAAAAAATAAAAAAAACATCATTCCCTTATCTCTCTTCGTCTTAGTTGTGTCCAAATATAAAAACAAACAAACAAAGAAAATCATCATAAAAAAAATCTCTCTCTCTTTTTATCCTAGTTTATGCAAGGTAGGAGATCCCTACACCCATCTTTGTTAGGACCCATAGGAGAGATTGAGAGGTTAGTGCATTCTAGAACTCACCATCAACCTAACCTCATGGCCGATCACAACCACAATCAACAGTAAGTTCAACAAGTCGCTCCCAAGCAAATGAAGGAATATTTTTTGCCCGATCAATACCAACCTTCATTTTATACCCAAGCACCTCAAAATCAAGCAGCCCAATATGAAATTAAATCAAGCACCATTCAAATATTGCCATCCTTCTATGGCAATACCAATGAGGATCCCTATAGACATCTGGATGAGTTCCTCCAGATTTGCTCAACTATGAAAATCCTAAACTTCTCTGATGATGCTCTCAGGCTGACTCTTTTTCCATTCTCTCTCAAAGATAAAGCCAAACATTGGTTAGGAGCCTTGGGTAAATCCATAGACACATGGGCAGAAATACAAAAGGAATTTTTGAAAAAATTCTATCCCATAGGGTGAACCAATACCATGAGGAGAGCGATAACTGAATTTTCACAAAATCCTGGGGAAAAAATCCATGAGGCTTGACTGATAGTTACCGTCAAATGGTGGATGCATCATGTGGGGGGGCTTTTATGAGTAAAAACGAGGATGAGGTGTATGAGTTATTTGATGTTGAGTGAAAATTTGATCAGTCATGCCTCGCTATCATCTTATAAAAGAACGATTGGGCCGGCTAAGAAGGGTGGGCTTTATGAAGTGAAGAGCCAAGTTAAGTGTGAGAATAGGATGGATATCAATGCCTTGACTTAGAAATTGAACAAAATGGAATTGATGGCGCAGAAGATAGAGAATGTTGATCTCGTAGCTCAAAAGCTAGATCAATTTCTATCTAGGCAGGAACCTTCTTCTTCAGGTCCTCGACCTCAACCATTCTCAGCTCCCAGTCATGATGAGATCTGTGCTCTTTGCTCTAGCCCTGATCATATGGTAACTGATTGCCCCACTGTAGCCCAGCTTCCCCCATTCATCCAAGAATAAATCTTCGCTACTCAGGGTGTCTCTAGGCCTCCTTATGATCCTTATTCCAACACCTACAATCCAGGCTGGAGAAACCACCCGAATTTTTCTTGGAAATCCCAACAAGGTTCATCTACCCAACCTAACCCCTCTTTCCAAAAATAACCTTTTCAAGCTCAATCTCACCAACATTTCTCTCAATCCACTACACCTTTCCAACAATATTCTCAACCTCCTTTTCAACATTCTCTGGCCCCGTACTATCAACATTTTGCTCAACATTTTCAGAGCCAGCACCATCAATATCCTTCAAATCGTTTTCAAGCTCAAGTTCCCTTCCAACCTCCTCCGTAACCCCCACAGCCCAATTTTAATGAAAAATTTGACCAACTCCAACAGCTCATTCTTTCTCAGCAACAATCTATTGCTAAGTTGGAAGGTCAGATTGGGCAATTAGCAGTAGGAAATGTTAGGAGAGAGGTAGGTCAGCTTCCTAGCCAACCGGTGGCTAATCCTAGGAACCAACTTCCAGGCTTCCCCCAAAGAGCTCCTATTCTCCCTCAACCAAACCAACCTCAGCCTCCTCCTCCTATGGGCCCTCAATTTGAGAATGCCAAGGCTATATCTACCCTCAGGAGTGGAAAATTTTAGATGACCCTTATCAGGCTAGGGGAGTTGGCAATAGTTCGGGCCAAGAGACCCAAGAGGAGAATGATGAGGAAGAGGAGCCCGTGATTGTTAATGAAATAAAGAAGCCGACAGGTGGAGAGAAGAGGCTGGATAAAGGAAAGGCGAAACTTGATGAAGGACCCCAAGACTATGTGCCTCAGGTCCCTTTTCCTGATGCCCTAAAGCCAAAAGCTCACAAGAAACTACCGGTACAACATGAAGAATTAGTGGAATTGTTCAAACAAGTGAATATCAATATTCCACTTTTAGATGCAATCAAGCATGTGCCGGCATATGCAAAATTTTTGAAAGAGCTTTGCACTCCAAGGAGGGAGCCAAGGGCGGCAACTCAAAAGGTCCGCTTGTCTGAGGATGTGAGTGATGTCGTAATGAATCATTTGCCTAGAAAATTGAAGGACCCCGGAGCCCCATTAATCTCATGTGACATAGGTTGAGTCACTTTTGATCGAGCCTTGCTAGATTTAGGTGCTAGCGTAAATCTTTTACCCACCTTTATTTATGAGCAATTTGATCTGGGTGAGTTAAAACCCACTTCTATCATCCTTCAATTGGCGGATTGATCAGTGAAAACACCAAGAGGTCTGTTAGAGGATGTGATTGTAAAAGTGCATGATTGTTATTTCCCGGTGGATTTCCTCATTTTGGATATGGCCGCGTCCCCTGATCTAAAGCACACACCTATTATTTTGAGACGTCCATTTTTAGCTACGGCTAAGGCCAATATAAATTGTGCCACGGGAATGATGGATATATCATTTGGAGGAGAGAAGGTTGCATTGAATGTTTTTAAGGCTTCTCAATACCCGGACCATGAAGAAGAATGCAACATCATTGATATCTTTGAAGAGATGATTGATGAAAGTCCGGATGCAATCAAGGACACCCTAGAAGAGGATAGCATGCTTCAGGATTCTCCTCTCTCTATCACACCCTGGTCTAGAGTAGAGTCACTCCCTCCATTGCAATCCAAACTTGCACTTTCATCTCTGGATCATCCGCCTACTCTTGAACTGAAACCTCTGCCGGATTCTCTTAAGTACGCTTATCTGGGTTCTAACCAAACTTTGCCTATCATCATAGCCTCCAACTTCACTTCTGCTCAGGAATCTCAACTCTTAAATGTACTTAAGGAGCATCGGGGGGCAATAGGATGGTCGGTGACAGATCTGAAGGGCATCAGTCCGGATGTCTGTATGCACAATATCTACTTAGAGGACAATGCCAAGCCAACTAGGGAGATGCAGCGCCGGCTGAACCCGAACATGAAAGAGGTAGTCAAGCAAGAGGTGGTGAAGTGGTTGGATGTTGGGATTATATATCCCATCTCTGATAGTAAGTGGGTCAGCCCCACACAAGTTGTTCCAAAGAAATCTGGGCTGACCGTGACTAAAAATGAGAAAGGTGAGCAGGTGGCAATGAGACTACAAACGGGGTGGAGAATCTGTATTGATTACAGAAAATTGAACTCCATGACAAAGAAGGATCATTTCCCTCTCCCGTTTTTGGATCAAATTTTGGAGAAATTGGCTGGGCAAAAATATTTTTACTTTTTGGATGGATATTCCGGGTACAATCAAGTTGCAGTCTACCCGGAAGATCAAGAGAAAACTACATTCACGTATCCTTATGGCACATTTACTTTCAGGAGAATGCCGTTTGGACTTTGCAATGCCACTGCCACCTTTCAGCAGTGCATGATGTCAATCTTTTCTGAAATGGTAGGAGAATTTTTAGAAAATTTCATGGATGATTTCTCAATTTTCGGTGACTCATTTGACTGCTGCCTGAGAAATTTGCAAAAAGTGTTGGCACGATGCATTGAATCTAATTTGGTGCTTAGTTGGGAGAAAAGTCACTTTATGGTAAGGGAAGGCATTGTGTTAGGTCATGTTATTTCAGAGAGGGGGATAGAAGTCGACAAGGCTAAGGTTGATCTAATTTCCAATCTTCCTCCCCCTTCGTCTGTCAGGCAAATCTGATCTTTTCATGGCCATGCGGGTTTTTACAGAAGATTCATTCAGAACTTCTCTTCCATTACTCGCCCGCTCACTAAGCTGCTAGCCAAGGACACTCCATTCCATCTAGATGAGTCTTGCCTGGAGGCTTTCCATTCTCTGAAGGCAGCCCTGACCCGAGCTCCGATTCTTCAATCACCGGATTGGTCACTGCCATTCGAAATCATGTGTGATGCCTCTAACTATGCCATAGGAGTTGTCTTGGGGCAGAGAATTGATAAGAAACCTGTGGTGATCTATTATGCGAGTCGCACTCTCGCTAATGCTCAATTAAATTATACCACCACAGAGAAAGAACTTATGGCTGTTGTTTTTACCCTAGAGAAATTCTGATCATATCTTTTAGGGGCCAAAGTTATTATGTATTCTGATCACGCTGCTTTGAAATATCTGCTCACCAAGAAGGATGCTAAACCCCGTTTGATTCGATGGATCCTATTACTACAAGAATTTGATTTGGAAATCAAAGATAAGAAGGGGTTAGAGAATGTGGTGGCTGATCATTTGTCCCGAATAGTGATACCCGAGAGTGCTCCCATGTCCGATTCTTTTCCAGATGAACAACTGTTATCTATCTCTTACATCTTAACCCCCTGGTACGCTCACATTGTCAACTTTTTGGCAGTAGGACAAATCCCGGGTGGGTGGACTAAGCAGGAGAAAGATCACTTCTTTGCTAAGGTCAAGCACTATTTTTGGGAGGACCCGGAACTGTTTCATATGGGTCCTGATCAGATCATCAGAAGATGTGTCCTCGAGGAAGAACAACAATCTATACTGAATTTTTGTCACACTCTCGCTTGCGGAGGACACTTCTCAGGAAAGAAGACTGCGGCTAAGGTGTTACAAAGTGGATTTTATTGGCCCACTTTATTTAAGGATGCTTATGAATTTTCAAAAATATGTCTGAGGTGTCAAGCTGTGGGCAATATTTCGAAGAGAGATATGATGCCGCTTAATCCCATTCTGGTTGTTGAAATCTTTGATGGCTGGGGAATAGACTTCATGGGACCGTTTCCACCATCCTTTGGAAATGAATACATTTTGGTGGCGGTCGATTATGTTTCAAAATGGATTGAAGCTGTAGCCACAAGGACCAATGATCACAAGGTAGTGATGAAATTTGTTCGCAAGAACATTTTTTCTAGATTTGGATGTCCCGGGACTTTGATTAGTGATGGGGGTTCGCATTTCACTCACTCCCAATTTTGAGCTTTGCTCAAGAAATATGGAATCACTCACAAAATTGCCACCCCATATCATCCCCAAACTAGTGGTCAGGTGGAGGTATCCAATAGGGAGATTAAGAACATTCTGCATAAGACAGTTAGGCCGGATAGAAAAGACTGGTCTGAGAGATTGGATGATGCACTATGGGCCTATAGAACTGCGTTCAAAACTCCTATTGGAATGTCACCCTATCGCCTTATCTTTGGTAAAGCCTGCCACTTACATGTCGAGCTTGAACATAGAGCCTATTGGGCCATTAAGCAAGTCAACTTTGACTTAACTCAAGCAGGAACCTAACGAGTCCTACAACTCAATGAACTGGAGGAGCTAAGAAACGAAGCATATGAAAATTCTAGGATTTATAAAGCTAAAACCAAGGCTTTCCATGATCAGCATATTCACAGGAAAACTTTTCAAGAAAATCAAAAGGTTTGGTTTTTTAACTCACGGCTACGCTTGTTCCCCGGTAAATTGAAATCAAGATGGGATGGACCGTTCATAGTTGTTAAGGCATTTGACCATGGAGCCGTCAAAATTTTGAATCCCCAAAATGGTCATATCTTTACTGTTAACGATCAAAGATTGAAACCTTACTTGGAAAATGAGCTGTTATCACCAAAAGAATCCATTGCATTATGTGATCAGGAATGAATTCCTTTTGAGCTTTTATGCGTCTGGCTGAAGACGGTAAACTTAGCGCTTTTGGGAGGCCACCCACGATTTTTGTGATTTGATATCTAGTTTTAGTGTGTTTCTTTTTCAGTTGTCAGGCTAAGATGAAACGAAGCCCTCGTCATTTTGCCTCGACCATCAGGTTGTATCCTTCCATCCCAACCATATTATCTATTTACTTATTCTCTGATCTGTCTAATGCTTATGCCATTGAGGACAATGTCATTTAAGTTGGGGGGGAACATCTTCAAAAAAAATTTCTTGCTATCTTGTATTGTCACGCTAAACAAAAGTTTTCTCCATTTGGAGTTTTCTAATTCATGCTTCTATTGAAAGCGATTCTAGAATAGAAAAGACTAGGGAAAAGGATGATGGATAATTTCTTTAATCTAGCCATGGAAAACTGATTTAAGAATCTCTTTAAAGTTCATGTGCACTTTAGAAAAATGAAAATCACTTTGCACGCTAATGAAACAAGAAGGACAAGCATGCTGCTATTTTAGACATACTGTCTGATATTCTGCACTTCTTGAAGAAGAGATCTTTTATAAGCTTTCTGCCATGTTATCCATTGAAAAATCTTTTTTGAGAAAAATACCATGAAAAATGCTCTGATTCTGAGTAACCGGGCCTACTTCACCTAAGACGTGTTGAGGTTCGCGTCAAAAGGAAAAGGGAACCTTGATCTGTGTAATCGGGCCTACTTCACCTAAGACGTGTTGAGGTTCGCATAAAATAGTGAAGGGTAGTGCAGCATCATGTGTGTATAAAAAAAAAAGAGAAAAAAAATATAGATCCCAAAAGGGACAAACGTAATAAGGCAGACAAAAAGATATTATGCTTAATGCTCTGATTAAGAAGTGCAGAGTTGAAAGACACTTACTTGCAATAGCAAATGGGGGACGCAACTATCTTCGCTGTAGACTTAGCATTTCACATGCACAAGTGCTATTGAACTTTAAAATGACTTCTTGATCATGTACCTTAATTTCCAAATCTACGGCTCGTGTGTGTTAATGCTTCCAGATTCCTAATCTTTAGTTGACTCTATGAAAGATGATCTAGAAATGAGGCATGAACTTTGTAAACTCTTATTGGTCCTAAAATTTTTAATTATTTGCATTGCTAAGGGACTAGCAATGAGTAAGTTGGGGGGTGTGATAAGTGTGTATTTTTACATATTAATTCATGTTATACACATTTGTTATGAGCTTTAATACTAATAAATATGCACGTATCACACTTACTTTAAATTTAGAGTCAAATATTTAATATTATAGAATTAAATAATTTTAATAACGATATTTACTTATTTATGTAGGCACTCGGTACGAGGGAAGCGACAAGAAACAAATATAAAAAAAATAAATTAAAATAAAATAATAAAATCCAAAAGCCCATGGACTTGTTCAAAAAGAAAAGTGAAAAAAAAGAAACAAATAATAAATTTATTTGATATTTTTAAGGGCTTTTATAAGATATATATACATAATATATATATATATATATATATATATATATATATATATATATATATATATATATATATATATATATATATATATATATAGTGTGTGTGTGTGTGTGTGTATGTGTGTGTGTGTGTGTTTTGTGTGCAGGGGCGGAGGTCGGCAGAGGCACGCCCGCGCCTTCGCAGGCAGGCATGGGCGACGAGGAGGGGCGACAGGCGCATCAACGCGCCTGCACGCGTCAACGGCGGCTGCACCGTGGTGCACCCGCGGCGGAAGGCGCACGCGACACGCGGGCGGCGCACCCGCGGCGGAAGGCACGCGGCGCACGCGACCAGGAGGAGAGAGAAAGAGAGAGAAAGGAAGAGAAAGAAGGGAAGAAAAAATAGAAAAAAATCAGAAAAAAATGTAAAAGTGTGCAACACATGTTGGCACACAATTCTGAGTCAAAAATGATAGCAATGGGTTGTGTTTTTTAACAAAAGCGGAAAGAAATGTCAAGATGTTCACATAGGGAATGGGGTTGTGTTAACCCTATAAAAGGGGCTTCTATTGTAAGGAAGTGGAGGAGTTGTTAAGAGTTGTAAGGGGTTGCTTTGACTTTTTGAAGTTAATTCTTGTTGGCCTTATTAGAGCTACATAGGAGAGTTAGAGGGTGTTATTTTGAGAGCTTTTGATGTAAACTTTGTAAGTTGATGTTGTTATAATGAATGTTTTGTTTAAGCATTTAGTCCTTTCTTAGTCCCATTACTTATTGTTCTGATCTCCATTTCATTTTCCTGTCTTCACGAAAGTTGTTCATCTTTAAGTGTTCTCCAATTTCTCTTTCTATTATTTCCCTTAATTCCTTCTAGTTTGAAAGTTATTTCCCATTTTTCTAAGTTCTGTTCTATGTGATTACTGTTCATCCGAGGTGATACCTTCTAGTATTCTTCTATTTTGAAGCCTTTTCAATGCTCTTTTCACTCTGAGTTCTTCATGAACGTTGTTCTTCTTTTATAGATATAGATTTTGTTCTTCTATCACATCTTCTAATTCTTCTTCGTTTGTGAGTTATAATTAATTTTTCACTGTTCTATCTTTAACATTTTACTGTTCATCCTCACCGATAGATCTTGATTTTTCACGTTTTTTACTATCTTCCTCTCGTTTTCTATCTCTGTGGTATTCATCAAACTTCTTCCTCTTTTCATTCTCTACAACTTTCATTTCTTCCACTTCTTCTAATTCCCTCTAGATTTTAAGTTATTCTCTTTCTTTCAATTCCCTATTTTTAATATAATTTTGTTGTGTTTTCAACTTGTCTTTGTTCCTATTTCTATCCATCTCCATCTCTTCACAATTTCTTCACACAACCCAAGGCGATTAGTCATCTTCCAGTCATCTCACGGCGTCGACTTCCAAGGCGCAGTGATCTTCATCCAAGGCTCGGCGAGGAAACGGCAGCGTTCTTCATCCATTGGCTAAAATTTCCTTCACTTTTCTCTTCTTATTCAAAGTTGCAATTTAATTTCCTTTAGTGTTAATCGCACTCAAAAGATAAAAATTGGTTTTCAAAACATAAGGATATTTTCCAACTTGATCTATAAAGATTTTTTCTCCTCGTGGGATCGACCCGTATTTATCACTGCACTCGTATTTCCAAAATCATTTAAGTGAGTGAGTGCGGTTTTATCAATTTTGAACTTTGTGTGGCACGGTATTTTTAAACGACGGGTGCCGAGCGCATCAAGGTCCCGTAAGGGTTAGTGAGTGTTTGTCGAGGGGATGCATAACGAATAGAAATTACACGTGTAATGTTAATTAAAGCATTTTTTTGAACTTTAAACGGAAGCAATTAAATATATATCAGAGTGATGAAATTTACACAAGTAGCCCAGATCCATATATAACAAGTCCCACACTATACAATGGTCTAAAAATAAATAATTACACGGGACGTAGCCCGACCAAAAGAAGAAAAAGGATAGACTGACCACAGACCGACCACAGACAGACCACTGCTGGCTCTAAGATTTTTAGCCAAAAACACGAGAATCTTGCAGCCGGTTGCTCCGCCTCACCTGTAAAAGGAAGGGGTGAGTCTCACAGCAGAGACTCAGTAGGGTTCACAGGAATCCCTAACTCGTAACTAACTAAAGGAAAGCAGTAAAGCATACATTGGCATAAATAAATGACAATTTAATAAAGCTGTAAAACTAGCTAAACAGTTTACAAACATTTAACTAGCATGCTAATTTAATTTAAATGCAAGTACTCGAAATCTACAAATAGATAATAACTCAATCATTCCCAAGTGACAAGAGAGAGAAGGAGAGGAGATCCACCAGAAGAAGAAATTATATGCGTCCACTGACGGCTTACATTACGTCTCAAGCATCTATGCAAGCCTGATCATAGCAAGCGAGACGCATAACAGTACCAGAAATAAGTAACTAGTCAGAGCAACACTCGTCAGTGTCAGTCCAAGTCTCTGACCACGTGTGCACACACCGGCTCGTGCCTAGAGCCAGGCCTCTAGCTAGTATTCCCCTCCGTAGGACGCTACGGTTGGACTGGGGCCCACGGAACTAGCTTAAAAATCGTAAACTGGGATACCCCGCCACCTCTCCCGGGTGCGATCAACACTGAAAGTCGTCAGACTATGACTGGTGGTTCCATCACAGGGAAAGAGAATCTAGCTCTATTGGGATCTAAAAACATGCCATAATTTATGATTAGATTAAATATGGCAAGACTAAAAGCATGATTAACTAAATATGCTAAGATGGTCATTATTCAATAATTCAATGCTTAAATAATTTAAACATGCTAAAATGGCAATTATTCCATAAATAAATGCCTAAATTATTGAATACACTGAAATGGCAATTATTCTGGAATTAAATGCATGAATAAATGACTATGTTAAGGATTGAAATTTGTCGGGATTAAACGGTTGAAAGAAAATTTCCCCAGTCGATAAAACGACTTAAACATGGCGGAGATGTTATATTAAATGCATGATTTAACAAACACACATAGTAGTAGAACAAGCGGTCGAACAACGAACCGCCGCGTGTTGTTGAACGGACTAGCCGTGAAATTTCTACCGCCATTCAAATTTAATTTATTTATGCGGTCTAATCGTCAACCGCTCAGGTCAATAAACGATCTATGGCGGACTGTTATAAAATCTAAAATAATTGAAACATAGTCCTTACCGGAGAATTGGATCCACCGGAATCATAATCGGATCCCCTCCCGGTCGACTCAAATCGACGGGAGTTATTATTTTTAACATGTTCTCTGCCATTCCACCATCATAATATAACAATTTATCGCCTATGAACTCAGCAACGATGGGTATGCCAGCTAATCCATGAACTCAGCGACGATGGGCATGCGATTGTTAATCTATGAACTCAGCGACGATGGGCATGCGATTGTTAATCTATGAACTCAACGACGATGGGCATGCTATTATTAATCTATGAACTCAGCGACGATGGGCATGCTATTATTAATCTATGAACTCAGCGACGATGGGCATGCTTTAGGAACAATTTAACGGGCTAGGGCATTGATCCCCCTACCTCAAACGTGCCGAAATGTCCGATCCGACCGTGAACAACCCGAAGGACGCCGCGGTTCGCTCGTTCCCAGCCGTCTCTTCACTCCGCGGTTCGTCCCGGGTTGATGCATCCGCGTTCCTCACGTCGCGGGGAAGCCTCCGCCGGTCTTAGCACAAGAGGAAGGCCCCGATGCCGATTCGCACTGTGTATTTGAGCCGAGGGTGCCGATTCGCCGTGAGAACGCCGTGAGAGAGGTAGAGAGGAGAGCCCGATGCCGCCGTGAGTTCGGGTCTGATGAGATTGTTGCTTCCTCCTACGCCTTGCAAGCTCACCGACGGAGCTCCGGTGCCTCCGCCGTGGCCTCCGGGTCACCGCGCACCGAGAGGAGAGAAATAGGGCGAGAGAGGGGGGCCGATCGCGGTCCTCCTCCTTGTGCCAGCTCGCCGGTGGGGCAGCCGGTCTCCGCCGCCGGGCCATCGGGTCGCCGCGCCGCCGCGAAGACAAGGATGGCGAGAGGGGGGGTCGCCGTCGCGGGTGCGTCGTCCACCCGCGGCTCTCCTGGGCGCACTGTCGCCTTTGGGTGAAAAGGAGGGGGGGAGAGATTGGGAAAGTGAGAAAGAGAGAGGGGATCGATTGGGTTAAATAAAAGAGTTAAAATAATATTTTTTTATTTTTAACCCCCTTTTTGCATTACAAACCCCCCAAGAAGCATATTTATGCATATGCCCATTAGTTTCTTTAAAAACTTTAATCTAATTAGATTAAATACTAGAAAAAGCCCATAAATTTCATAAAATTAGCCGACATTCATGGATTAAATTTTAATTGATTACCGGTAAAGATCCGTTAAAGCTTGGGTCTCACATTTAAACTTCAGAAATTACTGTGTAAGTTACCCGCGCCAGCCCTTCCACCAACTTGGGCGACCATCTGTAGGGCTTGGGTAAGACCCGCAACAGTTTGCTGCATCTCGTCCCAGTTCACACGATGAGCCAATGAGAATCAAGGTACCTGAGAACATGGACATTTTAGTTATTTAGAATCGGGAAGATTCACCCTAAGACCATCTATATAACTATCTCATCCCGGGTTGTACCCAATTTCTCACATGGGTTCGGAATTCTTTCCTAGTTTCATAGGTATGGGTCTGTAAACATTGGACTTCACCTACGACATGACATACTTTTCCCTAGGACTTCAAGGTCCTAGGCTCTGATACCAACTTAACTGTCACGTCCCGAGCTTTTAATATAGCGAAAGATAAACTCGGGAAACGTGAACAGCCGGCATGGTAAGCCTCTTGCAAGCAAGAATAATCAGAGCGCAAGATAATCACACACATAAGATGCAATCGCACTTCAATTTAATCAGCTTTCACTTCCATTAATACTGATAAAAATCCAAGTACATAGACTATTCCAACTTACTTAAATTTATTTGACTCAATAAAAGGAAAATCACATGAACTCGATCTAGACATCATTAACTTCTTAAGTTTTCACTCTCAATTTTATGAGACTCTCATTCGCTCTCGGACCCATCACTTGAATAACTCGAATCCGAATCCAAATCACATGCATCTCCTGAAAAGATTGGAAAGTAGGTAATGAGCACACTTGCCCAGTAGATATCTTCGCATCAACATGAAGGTAATATTAAAGTGATTAGCATTTTAGCTCTAAAGAATAGGGTAAAATCATGCGAATGCGATAAATCATGTAAATAAACCAAAGTAACAAGACATGATCAAGTTAAGATATGATTGAGCAAGCATGATCAAGCAAGAATATAATTTTGGCCTTTCATGAACAAGAATGTAACGAGAATGTACTAGAATGTCATGTAACAAGCAAGGTAGTACTTTTTCACTTAATACCAAGTACTTCATGAATTTATGTAGATAATTTACTTCATGAGCCGTGGATATTTCACTTATTTATAAAGAAAGTACTCCCAGTGCAATGCGACACCAGTAGCATCATACCACATGATTTATATAGTATATTTTTGACAATCAGCCGAGGGGACTAGCATAGAGACCTTGAACAAAATCAATGCTCGAACTGCATCTTCAAGTATAAATCAAGCTACTTCCACGTATATAACAATAAAGTTGGCCACGCATGTAATAAGTTCAACGAATGTTCAATACTTAGCGTCAATAAGAATGCACTAAATATAGATTCATGAGTTCAAGAAATGCATTAATAACTAAGTTATGCCTTGGAGAAAATTCGACAGCATAACAGTACGTTCTTTATCTTTCACAATTTATCTTAGATATCTTTGAACAAGGTTACAAGTCCTAGACTATCATTAGTCAATCTAGGATTATAGGTTAACCTTTGGGTTAAACCTCGGGTCAACAGTACTCAGGAAATTTAGCGGTCAAAAATTGGGCCGCTATATTGATATGGCAGCTAATATTGCGCCGCTAGAGTGGGCTGAATCCAGAAAGAAATCGATTTGGACTCAGAGAACTTGGCGGTCAGATACTAGACCGTTAATGGGATTTAGCGGTCGAGTAGTAAACTGTTAATTGACAGAATTTCAGAAAACGTCGATAGTGCTTTCTAGATAATTAGGCTTTAATGGTACAACCAGCTCGGCATCCTAGTGAGAATCCCAAGCTCGCAGAGACTTACGGAGGCCTTGAAACAATATTTCCTAGTCCATTGGAAGGAATATCTAAAGGAGAGGTTATCAAGTCCAAGATTGTATGCCTATAGTGCAAAGAGTGTAACTAACGGTCATATACCAGGATATATGCCATGAACCTACAAAAATGACTCTAAGATAAGAGGTGAATGTGTACTGTAGTAAACCAACGTTCAATCTCGTTAATGTAGCATTTAAACCATAATTTAACATAAGATTATATGATTTTTTGGCATGAAATTATCATATGCCTAAAATAATCCTAAGTACCATTAAGAGCATGAAATCACTGTTATAAATCAATAATAAAAACTCCGAGTAAATACATTAAAATAGGTTGATATAAATTTAACTAGGCTTATTTATAAGCTAAATGGGCTGCTCTTAAATCCGCCCTAGATTGACAGAAAACAGAACATTGGTGGTCTATTATAGAGCCGTTACAGAAAGTTGGCGGTTTATCGTAAGGGCGCCGGAGGGACTTTAACGGTCTATTTGTGGTCCGCCAGAGGTTTCATAAAAATCACGTTTCAAGGTGACTAGCGGTTTATCGTAGGGCCGCTGCACAAGGTTGGCGATCGAAGATTAGGCCGCTAGAGCACGTCTGACAGTAAATTAAATAAGAAGAAACTAATGCTTAAAATGCATCATATCTGGAAATCAACATGTATAAATTTCCCTATCATGATAGAACGAAGGTTAGGCTAACAATATGCATGGGATTTCTGTGAATTAACGAGAGAGTTTCTCTTAACTTAATTAGGGCTAAGAATATGCATGGATGTATACTAGATGCATAAAACATAAAATCTAGTAAAACAAGAGGGCTTTTATCTGTAGAATGATATTTTAGCCATTCATGAGATGGCCTACCTTTGTCCTAGACCTTTAACTTCAAATTTAAGGTTGGATGCTACCCCTAGTTCCTTGCACTTCTTATGACAAATCAGCAACTTCATGTTATCCTAACTCCTTACTCTCTTGACCTATGGACATAAAATTTGGAGGGTAAGAAGAAGATACTAAGGGGAACAAAAAGTTCTAAAGGATAAGGTTCTAAATACCTCGATTTGGTTCCCTAATTCCTTGATCTTCACCGGACTTTCGCACAGTTTCCTGGGTCGCTAATGTGGAACCAGTAACTTTGCAAGCTTCTATCTTCTTGTGTGCTTGATCTCCTAGCACGAAATTTTGAGGGATGTTAGTCCTATGTATTAAGAATAAAAACTTCTAAAGAACTTATCCAAAACAATACCTCCTTATCTTGATTCCACGCGAGCCAAAGTAAGGTTCACACAGGCCAAATCTGAGTTCTATTTATAGGGTTTTGCTAGGGTTTCATGGATTAGATCAATTCTAGAGTCCTTGTTTGCTATTAGCCTGACTTCTAAGAGTCCTAGGATGCTTACTAATCCTCCCAACTTGGTCTCTAGGAGAAAGAATGTCAAAGATCCAATCTTTTTACTCTTTCTTCCATTCACAGAACTAGCAGAGCTTAGCGGTCGATTAATGGGCCGCTAACGGGTATGTAGCGGTTACACGATAGACCGCTAAATATCCGAGCGCCGAATTTGAATTTAATTCAAACTCTTGTATTCTATTATCCCCTTAATTCTCTAATCAATGGGTATTTATCCTTATATTCCATGAATAAATTAATTAACTTCTAGAATATGGGCCAAACTTCATGGGCTTGGTCCTTAAATCTTTTGGACTTTATTTAAATAGGCTAGGTTAATTGATTACCATGCTTGGGCCTTAATAATAATTTATTTAACCTAGAAATTCATTTATTAATCTATTTTGATCTTTAAAAATTCTTATAAATTCCTAGAAAATTATTAAACATTTTAGAACTATTTTATAAAATTTCTGGGGCATTACACCCTTCTACACCATCTGCCCCTAGGGGAATGGGAGCTGTCATGAAATCAGAGACTTGACATAGCTGGGCGCATCTCTCCGCCATCTCATTGTTGTAGCGGGCGGGAACATGTCTGTCCCTAGCCTTCTTCGGAGAACTGGGCTAGGAAGAACTAGACTCTCCTAGACTAAGACTCGATCCTACACTACTATGTACAGGGGAAGTGCGAGAAACGGAGTTCAAGGTAGGAAGTGTCGGCCCTTGGCCGAGGAATCCTGACTCCAGGGAGGAGATTTCTTCAATAGAGAGCGCACAAACCCACCTTTCCAGATCAGCATTTTTTTGTGGTCATGGCTAAAAATGAGAACAACATGCATCAGTTGTTCCATGACCGGGTAGGTGAGGAGTGGGGGAAAAGAAGGATGAAATAGAAATGGAATGAAAATGACAGGCGTCGGCCTGTCCAAAGCTAGTAATACACCCACAGGAGGAGAATTATCATCAGGTGGTTCATCCTGATGGAAGAGAGAGATCAGCCCGAGTTCTTCTTTGAGTAAGTGGTTTTGTTGAATTTCTTTTTTCTTGACCTTGTGACCTTCATCGGGATCATCCAGAGTCCCTGGCTGGATTGGACCTTTTATGAAATGGTCGAAGAGCCTGCCTCAAGCTTGGGCGATCTTGGATGTTTATTCAACTTAAAAACCCAAACATGTCCGTCCTTTAGAAACCTTGAGTCGATGCCTTCAAGTGGGACCCTGCTCATTTTGACCTAAACCTCTACCCATCACGAAACCCATCTTAGCCATTATTTCCCATCCTTTTCCTAATGAAGCATTAGAGTGAATGACTAGTCTAGGAAGGATAGAATGGTTCGATTGGCAAAGAGTTGTCGGACCCACGACACCCATTATAGAGAGAATGGGTTTCTTTCCCTTGTCTTGGATGGTCATAAACGGGATTTGCTCAGAGGTGTTTGCATTGAGAGTCTCTACCAATGGGATGCTCTTGATCTTGATGACCCCCCGTTGTAAGGGAACTTGAAGCACTGATTGGCGGTGGGTGGGATTCCCAAAGTTTGCTCAATCCAAGGCCGTCCCAAGATAGCTTTGTATGTCGGGTCAACATCGAGGACAAAGAAGTCTGAGAATATGACCGCGGGACCAAGGCCGAGCTGTAGAGTTACTTTTCCCTTAGTACTCCTCGAATTATCGTATGCGGAGATAGTCGTACATACTTCCTCTAGACTCTCTTCTCGTAGCCCTTTCTTCTCGATGGAAGCTCCCATGTCAATTAAAGTGGAGTCGACCTTGACTCCATTAAGGGTAACCGTGAGGCACAGCGGGAGTGACATGCTCTCAGGCGAAGTCGGGTCTTTATCAGAAAAAGAGATAGAAGGGCTTTGAGTCATGGCCAAATTACTATCGGACACTCAGCTAGTCGGGTGGTCCTTATTGACAGTTATTTTCTGTAGGAACTGGAGGAGAGTGGATTGAAGAGACATGGACCTTTTGATAAGCTCTAGAATGGAAATTTTTGCTGGAGTCCTATCCAGATGCTGGAGGATTTCATACTCCACTGGAGGGGTTTGGGAATTTGCCCCTTCATCAGGCTGAGATTGCCTCTGAGATGGGGGAATGATGTGATTTCGAAGGGTGACTGTAACACTCGGTATTATATGGAATAAAAATAATAAGAAAAATTTATAAGAAATTCTACGAGAAAATATGATAAGTAAAATTCCAACTAATTTATAAAAATCTAGAAAAATTATAATCGTATAGAGGATAAAAAACTTAGATAATTTGTCTTCTACAACCAACCCAAAAGAAAATTCTAAGTGAGCCGAATTAGCAGATTAGGCCCAAATTAACGTTTAACCTAATCGGACCTTAAATCACCAAATTAGGGCCCAATTCTCGATCATTTAAGCCCAAATCAGACCCAAATGAACGGACTAGATGAGTAGATCATTTCCCCTCTCGATCCCCATCGAAACCCTAATCCAAAAATTCAAATTTTTAGTCGAGGCGACGGCGTGACCGGGTCAAGGCGCGAATCTCACGCGACCAACTTGGAGGACTCTATCCTCTCAATCAGACGCCTCTAGAAATAAATTGATTCTATAAAACTAAACCCTAGTTGACCTAGAAGTGATTGGATGTTGTGGCGGCCGACGAGGTTCGTAGACGAGGGTGTATCCCGGCGATCTGTTGGAGGTGTTCCCCATCGCGATCGGCGACCACCGTTCCCTTTTTCCTTCATCTAAGGTAGGTTTTAGCAGACCAAATCCTAAGTGTTATATATTGCTAGATTCGTCTCTCAGTCCTCTTTCTAATGATCTAAAAAGCCCTAAAATCGATATAGTATCCTGTGAAAATTGTAAGTTTTAGTGGAAGCATGTCAGATTTAGGGTTTTCCTTCCTTAACCAAGATTAAAGTTGGGATTTATAGGCGTTAACATTAAATTGATCATGCCATGATATGCCTCTTCTTATTCTCGTTCCATTGCTAGCTTATTGCCTAATTTTCATACTTTGTGTGGTGAATATTGCTCGTTGTTTACCAACCCTAGCCGAGCTCGCCGGAGTCGGGCATGGCGACCTTAGCGTGGTCCAGCAGGAACCGCTCTTCCTAGAACGGCCCCTCGATAGACCGTTCAGTATATAGGGACGGTTGGTCTTTGACCGTTCAATGGTTTTGTGCTCCGAATTCTTTCATGAACAGAACGGCCAACGCCTGACCGTTCCGTCACACGGCGGGCATGTCTAGACCGTTCATGGACCCCCGCGGCCTCTCGATAAACCGCTCAGGCCCTGTCTGACCTTCGGGCCAGGATGACCTGCACGGCCTATTGACCGACCACTGAGGCTCGTTGAGCAGATCCAGACGGACTGTTCTGTCACGCAGAAATTATTATTATTGTTTTAAGCATCCTTAGTTTCTGTTAGTTGAGCCATGTAAGTAGGGTAGCAACCCACAGATGAATTGGTAATAACTGACAGTATAATGATGCTCAATCTTGGCACGTTACCGTGATCTTCTTTATCAATTGTACTTCCCTCGCTCTTATTTTGTGAATGCATAACCTTAATCATGTTACAATGAAAATAAAATTTTTAAATATGAATGTTCTGACAGTCATTCCACTCCGATGGAGTTGACTGACCGCCAAATATTGTTTTCTGATGATTCTAGCCCTCAACTCTTGTAATGGTTGGAACTCTCCACCGGATACTCCTTCCGTCGGACTAGGACCTCCATTATGAGACCTCCGTAAGCCCCCGCGAGCCTGGAATTCTCACTAGGACGCCGGGCAGGTTGTACCTCAAGTCCTGCACCTAATTGACTCGATCGAATCGCATGGATTGCCCTGTTTTGAGTCACGGACCACATTGGACCGTCTGAGTGTTGCACGGCCAGAATCGGACCGTGTTACTCATGGTGCGGCCCAGAGGAGACCGTGTAACTCTAGCTGACTGCCAAGTCTTGCTGGTCGATTATCCTTGTTTATTCTTTGACCAGACCATGTTAAGTCGATCCAGAAAGCCTCTAGGCTAACCTAAGAACCGTGGGCTGAACCCTGGTTCAGTTTCACCATGCCTATGGTGGCCTAGGAGCCTTTTTGGGTAGCTTTCTCTATCCTGCTTGGCCCATTTACTGAACGGCCAAGACTGGCCCATTTAGTTATTAGAGCGGACTATCGTCCGACCGCTCAAGTATTCCGCGGCCCAATCCAGCCCGTATACCCTTGTCATGGGCTCCTTTCCTTCTTACACTGAACGGCCCATTGTGGATCGCCCAGTTCGGTTCAGCGGCCCAATTTGGACCGTTCTATTTTAGAGCGGCCTATTTAAGACCGTGTACCCACTTGGCTTCGGCTGGGTTGTTCTTCGACCCAGTCATCTTAACGCGGCCCAGTATGAGGCCGTTTCTGTGTTAAGCGGCCCAGTATTGACCGTGTACCTTCTAGCATCTGATTTTTCATGTTTTCTTATGTACCTCGGTAATTGGGCCATGAAGGGCTCATGCTAATCAAACCCTAGATTTTCCAGGTGATATCTTGAGAACTTATATCTTTCCTGGCCGAATTCTTAAATGTCTAGACATAACTTGGGATATTGGATCTACCAAATCAATGCCAACGCATCGTAAGGGCCCGGTCTAGTCTTGGGAGGAGCGCTTGAAAAGTACTAGTGTCCCGGGGAGTTGTAATGACATGGTGAGGCATTGCACCGAGTGCATGACTAGCGTGATGTCTATGACATATTCCTTTACGTGATTCCTTCTCTGGAATTAACTACGTGACCTGTTTATTTCATGCTTGATCGGCCAGTGCCCTGTTATATTATGTTCATGTTCTTTTGCTCTCTTTATTCTCTTATTTATTGCATCGTCATCCCTTATCTTTTCTTTATCGCATGGCATTAATATAATTGGTTAATTACTTACACTTGCCTGGTATTACCTACTGAGCGTTCGCTCACCCAGTTGTTTCCCATTTTTCAGCTAGCTCAGGTGAAGATTCTCAGTCTGATGGGGATAGGCAGTGATGTGACACGTCCTTGGACTTTAACAAGCAAGCACAATTCGCAATCGAAATGGACCGATATCGGCGGCCACTCACTCGACACTCACCCAAGTCCCGGGGTAACTCGGTGATACCGAGTGGAAGTTGTGAGGGCTGGACCCTTGCTGGTAGAGGGCCATCAAGGCCAAGGGTTCTCCCAAGGGTATGGAGGCCCAATTCAATGGAGCCGACGTTGTGCCAAGGGCACGGGTTGCACACTCTCTCCCACGGTGATCTCTTGAAGCAAAGTAGCTTGCGGATCGGGCACTCACTCTCACGGGCCAGTGGAGCTATGAACTAATATTGACAGAACAAGGCACCAAATATGATCAAGGAATAGAGCACTTACTTGACCGGCTTGAAGAAACTGGTCCCGCTCGGAGATGTGGGCGAGCGGGGAAGCGTGGGTTCCCCACACGCCGTGCCAATGTAGCTTGAACCTGTTCAAAGTTTTACACCACTACGCCCCATGCAAGGGGGTTGAACTTGGGGAAGGGAAGCCAAAATTACATTCAAACACTACCTCCTGCAGGGAGGGGATTTAAGCCGGCCAGGCGGGGAGGGGAAAAGCATAAATAGAAACCGAACGGATGGAAGACGTCGGTTATGCCCGCTCTCTGGAACAGGGGATAGACAGTTGAAGTTGATGCTGCTGCGGCCACTTCTGAATTTTGTTATCGATGCGACCAGTGGGAAAATCTTTGGGGTTGGATCAGGATGATGTCCAATTTTTGTGGAATTTCATGGTTGACGGTGCAGGTCAGAGAAGGGCCACAAATAGGGACCCTGAGTTCTGGTTTTGACTACTACGGTACCACAGCAGAAGAAAGACGAGGCCGCCATGAGCGCTCCCAATCTTCGAATCAAGCGTGGCTGGAGTCGTTGGAATCGTTGTCGAGTCTCTTCGAAACGAGACCCACGGGGAAGCCAGAGGATGTCAGAGCAGATTGGGAGAACCCAAACAGTGATCAAGTGTCTGTTCAGTCCCAGAGTGGACAGAGCAGAGCACCAGGGTGAGAAAAATAAGAAATCACATCTCCGGATGCCGAACGGGGTTTTGCTTCTTGATACTAGAAGTAGACTTTTTTTAGATGATCTCAGCCAAGCGCCGCCTCTAGATCTTCAAAGGGTTGGCCGTGGGAGCCTCTGCAACTCGCTTCAGGTTGACTGTTTGGTAGCAGATGCGCAGTCCTGCGATAAAGACTCCTCTGGGCAGCCACGAACTCAGAATGGGACGAGACCACCTTCGTTGCAAAGAGGATAGGGAGAAGCTTCCGACGGTACCACTTGGGCTTCCAGGGATATCGGGATGAAGTCAGGGCCAGCTCTGCAAGCTGCTGGTACTCTACTGCCTGCGACCTGAGAATTGCAGGTGGTGAAAGGTGGTGGGGGAATGGGGTAGAAGGGATAGGAAATGGGGTGGATGGGTGTGGTGGCAACCCCTGGCTGTGAGGGGGTCTGGGAGGGGGTGTTCCAAGGTGTGGGAGTGGCAGAATGGGGGCTGGAAGGAGGTCTAGCAGGTGGAGGGAGGGAGAGCTACAAATTTGGTTGGAAGGGAGAGAGGGAAATGGTATTTGAAAATGGGTTTAAGGGTGGGATTAATTTCTGGTCTTGGGGATGGGAAGAGGTGTGTGGGGAAGGTAAAGGGGGGCTTGGGGAGTGGAGAATTCTCTCTTGGGAGATGAGAGGGTGCTTGGGGAAGGGGAGTGGGTGGTTGATGGTTGGAGGGTGGAGTGGGGAGTGGTGGAATCTCCCTTGGGGCTGGGGTGGAGTTAAGGTGGGGTGGTGGGGAGTTGGGGATGAGTTATTGGAGGGGGGGAAGAGAGAGAAAGGTGGTTGGGATGGGAGGAGAGAGAAAGGGGCGCAAGTTTTAGAGAGAGAAAGTGGAGGAGAGAGAAAATGGCTTCCTAGAGAGAGAGGTAGAGAGGGGGGGAGGTGGGGCTTCTCACCCACTCAATTGGCTTCTCACCAAAAGAAGAAGATTTAAATTGGACACTAAAAAATTCAAATATTCATTCATTCATTAACTTCAAATGGGGGGAATGGGGTCCTATATATAGGCAACCCACATTTTATAAAAAATCCCTGACTCTTGCTACAATGACAAATAACCAAGGGATAGGGGGCGCCCCTGGGCCTAGCCCAATGAATTGGGCCCATTAACTAATCTAATCAACCCTATGACACTTAACCTAGGTCGATGTCTCATTAACCTAGGTACTGGACTTAAATAAAAGGAAAATTACAATGATATGACTCAAATAAAATATGAAAATATAACATATGACTCAAAATAAATGACTAGACCATGTCAGGTGCTTCTGGGGCGAGGAGACGAGCCGTGAGTGTGGTCACGGGAGGTGATGTCCCCATCAAGCAGGAGTGAAGACCCTGGAGCGAGCTAGCTAGAGAGCCTTGCAAAGATGTCCTTAGAGAGTTTTAGTCAAGATAGTCGTTTTGTTTCATAGTCATATGACAATTGAGTTGTAATTTGTTGAGTCGATGGTTGTAACTATGTTAAGTTGATGGATAGTTTTGAAAATTTTTGGGTACTTTATTGGTTAGATGTTATGAGACTCGGTATGTTGATTAATTTGGTATTATGGTTATGATGGGTTTTTTTTCTTGCCTTAGTATCGTGTTGAATGTTTTGATTCTCTAGCCCAAGACATAGTATGTCTGGAAATCAACATATTATTATTAACTCTTTCTACTGCCGCGTTCCGATATTCCGCGTCGGGGCATGATAGTGACATTGAAAGAAGCTTCTTTTGGGACATCCGACTCTTGAGGTTTTGGATGGATAAGTTGCAAAGGAGGTGAGGACCCAAATATGAAGAAAAGAGAAGCTGGCCCTTCACTCGGAGTGCTAGAGACGGGGGGAAGACCATTTTCGACTATGGGGGTTTCAGCAAGACCAAGGCGCACTCTTGCTCCACTATAGTGCTCTTGGGGAAGACTGGCTCTTGAGGTGAAGGTTGCAGAGGTTTTATCAAAGTGAGAGGACCGTGATTAGTCCTTGAGTTAGACACTGATGAGTGAGATGGGGGTGTAATCAACGTCCAAGGTTGAAATCCCTGGGAGAAGGTATTGACATCAGACTAAGGCTCTTCGGCTTCCAGCTCGAAGTACCCATACCACTTGGGAGATCCTTCTATGTCCCACATCTGGGTTCTCTTGACAACACAAGGTTCCAAACCTATGACAGTGTTTACCCTCTCATGTTGCTTTGATCTCGATGGATCTTTGTTGGGTTGATGAGTGGCTAACGGATTTTGAACGATACCTAGATCTCTATTAGGCTTCTTGAGATTTGCAATGATGAGCTTGACATCCACTCAATTAACCTTGCCTTCATCGTTCATGTCATACGCCCAATCCTAGAATTGAAAACAATTGTAAATGTCATGCCTGGGAGTGCGGTGGTACAAGCAGTATTTGGAAGTATCGACGTTGGGATGAACCCAGTCCTTTTGGGGAGGGAGTTGGATAGCTTGAGAAGACATGAGAGCAAAGATGATATGGCCCAGAGACTCAGACAAAGGAGGGTACGAGGCTCGTCTGGGACTAGCCCGAGCATAGCTTTGTGGTGGAGGGATGTTTGAGTACGACTTCGGATCGCCATGAACCTGATTGGGATTTGCCTAATTGGATTGTGGAGCTTGATGGTTGTTGGGCCTGAAAGGCTGACCGAGAGCATTAACTTGCTCATTTATAGTGACCCCTTCCATGGTGGGAACAGTCAGAGCTTTTGAACCCCTAGTGTGGGTCTCAAAGGAAGGAGGTAAGGTGGCATACTTCATTTGAGCTTGGACAATCCGAGCTCGATTATATAGCTGTGGGAAGGTGTAGAGCTCGCTGAGCATGAGGACAGCCCTAAGCTAAGGGGTAGCATTGTTCACTAACATAGTGACCTCTTAAGCTTTAGGGATGACTACCTCCGTCTGGGAGGCCATGATTCTAAATCGATTTGCGAATTCGATGAAGTCCTCATCGGGTTTCATTTTTTCCATCACCAAATCGAAGAGGGTAGGAGCTATGTTGGGCATATGTCCTAAATGAGCGAGGAACCACTCAAAGATGATGTCGAAGTTGATGAGATCGACTGTAGGGAGAGAGGAAAACCAGCGGAGGGCCTCGCCCTCGAGGGACTTTTGAAACAAGTGGACCAATTTGACCCGATCGTACAGCCATTGGTGGGAATCCATAAGGAAACTCAAGAGATGATGATGCGGGTTAGTAGTGTTGTCGTACTTTTGATATTTAGGAGCTTTGAAGTATGGCGAAAAGTATGCATTAGGAAGCTTGCAATACTGAGCTAAAGAGTAGGGACGAACAGCTGGCATACTTTTGACAATCACTTTCCGAACATAGCTTTGAATCTTCTGTTTGGAGATTGGATCAATTCCTCTTGGGGGTATGGTTGTGACCGGGGGAATTGGAGAGTGAGTGACCCCTTGCGGAGCAACGGGGTAGCTGAATTAGGGTGGGATATCATGAAGGGGCATGCTGGAAGACCCTTGGAACAGGGTTTGAACTCTTTGCAGTGTGAAATGAGGGGTATCCGAGACCTTCCCTCGGGAGGCCAAGATGACCAAATCTTCGAGAGCATATCGGGACAAAACATTGATCCATTTTTGATCCTCGCGAGGTGAGGGTGTGTGGCGTTTAAGACTAACCTTCTCTTGTTCGCTATGTGAGGAAGTCAAATCCACATTGGCAGCTTCATTAGGGGAGGCCAATAACATGCCTATAAAGACACTAGGATGACTATCCTCTATCTCGAATAGAGGATTCACTTGGACATCAGAATCACCTTGAGGAAGGAACTCTCCCTCGTATCAAGGATTTGAAAACACCTGCTCTATTAACAACCAATCCTACCCAATTTTAAGGTTTGAGTTTGAATTAGGCCAATTATGGGAGGATAGTGACTTCTAATAGCAAACAAGGGTTATTACAATAACGCCCCAAGATTTTAATTTCAGTTCAGCCTTTAATTTAAGCAGATTCTTTGATAATTCTCTCGAGAGAAGCAAGTGATATTCTAGGGGTAAAGGCCTTCTTCGGGGAACCTAAACAGCCTCCTCACTCAAACCCATAGGAATTCTAGCAAGACTTCATTGGTACAACATGTCCAGCGACCATATAGGAACCCACGATTCGCGAGGACTTACGGAGGTTCTCGAATGGAAAGGACTGGTTACACCTGTAGGCGCCCGAAATGGCTGGGGGAAAGGCGGTGTGTGTATTGGTGCCTTTGGTTTATGGAGGATGTCTCCTGAGTACCTATAGAGGAACAAACAGAAACATTAGAATATCATGATCGCCAGAGGTGTTTACCTGAACCTCACAGGGTTGATAATCGCGGGGAGATAATCCAAATGGGGAGATGATGGGTCCCTCTTCTTCATCCTCGGCCGGCCAAGGGCAAGGAGCCCTGCTATGTCCCTTATGTTGAAGTCCTGCAACGTAGCTCAAAGAAAGAAGAACAAGAAATCCATTAGCAAAATGAAATGTGTAGTATCTACTCTAATAGACAAATAGAACGAGAATGATGGTGGCAAGGTTACCTGGGGGTGGTGGGAAGGAGGGATGGCCGAGACTTTCGACCACCCACCTTCCCGTTTGTTTTGGGAAAAAACCTCTAAGTGTGGGAGCTAAGGAGTTACACTACATGCAGTGTACTTACCTAGAAGCCGTGATGCAAGTAGGAAGTATGAGGTAAGGAGTTCCAACCGAAGCAAAGGAAGCAGGAGGAAGATGATCGGTGCGGCTCTTCTCCGATGCCCAAACTCCTCCCGGACCTCTTCCCTGGATTCTACCTAGATTCTTCCCCTCCGAAAATGGCCTCCGTGTCCCCCTTCCCACATTGGAGAGTGACAGTTTTGTGTATTGAGTTCGGAGTTTCAAATCGTGGGGAAAGATCATGCAGAACGGGGGGGAGAACGTGCCCACGAGCTGGGCCACGTTCTCTGACCGAGTAAATAGAGGAGGGCGGCCAGGTCTTTGGCGCTTGAAGGGGAGGGTGGCCAAGTCTTTGGCCACCCAAGACTGGAGGGCGTCCATTGCCCTGGCCGCCTAGGACTGGGGGCGGCCAAGTCTTTGGCCTCCCAAACCATGTTCCTTGGGCCCCTTAAGTGGACGAGGCCCAATAGCTTTAAGGCTACGGGCTGGGCTTTAAAACTTAAAACCTTGGTAAAACAAGTGCCACAACTAAGCGTCATTTAGGTCCATTGGGGATCCGCGGGATGTCCAAAATTAGGTGTCTACAAATGCCCCTCCGGAACGCCCATTTTGCAAGGGAGTCCGGCGGACTAATAAATGGGTGTTTCGGAAAAGAAACAAGCCTAATGAGGGTAACACGCTCAAGGAGATTCTTGAGCAGAAAACAAGCTTCACGCAGGGTCGCATGAGCATCAAGTAATCAAGTAAGCCATTGGCAAAAGGAGGAAGGACAATTAATCTAAGAGGACATGTATCTGCGGCAGCGTGTGTAATGCCCCGAGATCCGAGTCCCAAATTATGGGCATATTTTTTTTTCTTTTTTATCGGACCCCGAAGCATTACTTCGTACGTATCACGGAAGCATAATATATAAACATGCATACATTCGCATGAGAGAGAGAGAGAAACCACAGTTACAAAAATGTAAATATCATCTCAACCATTCATAATTTCCAGAGAAGAGTACATGGCCATTGTTCCAAAATAAACCTGAGCCCATACATACTCACTGCCCCATAGCTATACATATCAGAGAGACCTTCATCCATAGCATACCCAGTCGAACTACACACTGGCACTACACCTCAGCTACAGCCTCCTTCTCAACCACCTTCTCTATATCTCGTGAAAACGTGTGTCACAAAAGGGGTGAGTGTGATGCTCAATAGGCAGCCTAATCAAACCGGAGTTAACTTGCATCTATATAATCAATTATATACATAATTTCAGATGTTAACAGTAACATAATCCATTCATTATCATCCGCTGAAAATAACTCATATGAGAAAAATACATATTCTTTAGCTATCATGTAGGTACCCATGCATGCAACCAGAACTAAGTGAATGAGTAATTTACATATTATCACCTTCTCACATTTTCACATTTTCACAATTTTGATATTCTTGGAAACCAACAGCTACCACAATCATAGGAGGCCCACACACACACAAACGAACGAACGAACGAAAGAGTACTGCGCAGACCCGAGAGCGAACTCCCACCTAGATTCTTGGTGGCCTCGAGGCGTTACGTAACACCACATCACAAAGGTCGCCCCCCACGAGGACCGAAGACCGAATCAATAGGATTTTCTTCTAGGGCCGCCCCCTCCCCCACGGGGACCGAAGTCCTATCTCACAGAAGGCTGTTGTTTCCATTTATATCATTTACATCGTATTCGCATTAACATAACATCTCATTTTACACATATTAGTATGATACTTTATCATAACAAGCAAGCTTTCATTGATTAAGGGGTCAAACAAGCTCACAATCATGCTTCTCATAATTTAATCATGCTCACAGATGGGTTTCTAATATTCTAGTCATGCTCATAGATGTGCTTCTAATAGTTTAAGGGGGATAAACACACTTGCAGTCATGTTCAGGTTAGTACAGGTTTATCCTTCTAGGCTATACATGCATAGAAAATGACTTATATCTAAAAGTACAAAATTTCTGTGGGCATGAAATTTTTACTGTGGGTTCCTAACTTAGCCTTCTGCCATTTTCTAATTTTTCTAGATTTTTCTGAAATAAAATACCCTTTCAAAACTCTCCTTTTCTGTGTTTCTGGAAATCTAGGCAGAGCCACAGGTGTACAGACCTTACTTATGATTTGCACAGACCTTACCAGACTATGTACGGACCTTACTAGGACATGCACAGACCTCACTTATGATTTGCACAGACCTTACTAGAGTATGCACGGACCTTACTGGGATAATGCACAGACCTTACTTATGATTTGCACAGACCTTACCAGAATATGCATGGACCTTACTGGGATAATGCACAGACCTTACTTCTGATTTGCACAGACCTTACCAGAGTATGCACGGACCTTATTGGGATAATGCACAGACTTTACACCCGATTTGAACTAAACATGCATAGACCTTGCACAGACCTTACCGGGGTATGCACAGACCTTACTGGGACATGCTCAGACTTTACTCCCGATTTGAACTAAACATGCACAGACCTTATCGGGGTATGCACAGACCTTACTGGGACATGCACAGACTTTACTCCTGATTTTAACTAAACATGCACAGACCTTGCACATACCTTACTGGGGTATGCACAGACCTTACTGGGACATGCACAGACTTTACTCCTGATTTGAACTAAACATGCACAGACCTTACCGGGGTATGCACAGACCTTACTGGGACATGCACATACTTTACTCCTGATTTGAACTAAACATGTATAGACCTTACCGGGGTATGCACAGACCTTACTCAAAACATGCACGGACCTTCCCATGGCTAATGCAAACTTGCACAGACATCACTCAAAACATGCACAGACCTTCCCATGGCTAATACAAACTTGCACAGACTTTACTCAAACATGCACGGACCTTCCCATGGCTAATACAAACTTGCACAGACTTTACTCAAACATGCACGGACCTTCCCGTGGCTAATGCACCCTTGCACGGGCCTTACTCGAAACATGCACGGACCTTCCCATGGTTGATACAAACTTGTACGGACCTTACTTATGGCTTGAACTGAACATGCACCGACCTTACTTAGGCTTGTAGAGTGATGTGCACCGACCTTACTTATGCCTAGAATAGAATGTGAACCGACCTTGTTCAGCCTGGGACAAATCGTGCACTAACCTTGCCTATGCACCGACCTTACTATGAACAATACCAAATATGCACTGACCTTACTACGAACAATAGCAAATGTGCACTGACCTTACTAAGGCTTGGGTAAGACATGCACTGACATTGCTGTAATCAATAGGGAATGTGCGTGGACCTTGCTTATGACCAATAGGAAATATGCACAGACCTTGCTATGATCAATAGGGAATATGCACAGACACTTTCTTATGATCAATAGGAAATATGCACAGACTTTGCCCAAAGGCTGGCCTTCCCAAGGACTTTACTAATTCTTAGAGACTCAGAGGTAACCCATGGAAGCCTGAAACTTGATGAAACCAAAAATCAAAAATGAATATGGTGGTGGTCCCCATATGCCCTTAATCCCACTTTAAGGTGTAGAGAATATACTTTTAAAACCATTCTAATGCATCATTGACCCCTAAAGTTTGAGGTTAGGTGCCTACCTTTGAAATGTTAAACCGATTGATCCGGGGATGATATCCACACCCTAGATCCTCCTAAGCTTTCACCTTTCAATCCGGGGATGAGATCCACATCCCAGATCCACCCAAGACCTTGCTCGTCGTCCACCACACACCGGATCGTCCACCCATAAACCGGATGGTCTGCCCACGAAGAGACGGAGTCCCCCACTCTCTTCTCACATAAGAAAGGTAGAAGGTGGTGGAGGGTTGATGGAAATGGTTTGCTAAAGGCTTGACTGCCTTGAAACCCACCTCCTTATAAAGTTTTTCGGCTTCCCAAGGGTTTATCCACGTCCCTCAAGGCTCTAACAAGCTCCAAGGTTGCTGGTTCTGATGAGGAGTCAATGCTTATCACCTCTTTGGGTTTGAACAGGTGTGACCCTTCGTCTACTCGGTCAAAGATACGAATGGGCGCATTTATTCGTTAGGATTTAGGTCGGGATGTCTTCATATGAAATGAAGAGGACTTCCAGATCAAACTTGCAGTTTTAGTTTCATCGAATTTTCTTAAATCTATCGTGAGTTATGATTTTTGCAATATTAACATTTATTTCCCACGTTCCAATCACGACCTTTCGTTTACCTTATCGTAAATGCGAGTGAGCGCATTTTTATGTTGGGATTTAGGTTGAGATGTCTTCATGTGAAATGAATAGGGCTCCCAGATCTAACTTTCAGTCTTAGTTTCATTGAAGTTCATTAACTCTACCCTAAGTTATGATTTTATCAATATTATCATTTATTCTCCCTCATTCTAGTGGCGACCTTTCGGTAGCCCGAGGTAATCTGGGTATAGCTCTAGTATCTTGGTAGTATTTGACCTTGACCTCAACATAGAAGTTGTAGCTAACATGTCACTAGGAATTATGGCCTTAGTTTCAGGTCATTTCATTAACCACAGACGAAGTTATGAATTTCCCATTAATTACATCCGAGTTCTCCTAACAGTCACACCTCTTCGTGACGGCTGGCAGCAAATGGGTTAAGAACCTTGGGTTCTAGTGCGAATTTGGTTTCTATGTCAACAGAAGAGTTTGGGATAAGGGTCCAAGATTTCTAATGAGCTTAGTTTCATCCCATTTGGGTGACTGTGGATGAAGATATCCTTATTTTAACGGGTGACGATGTTTTCTGTAACTATTTCGGCCCATTATCATAACTCCTTCTTATCTGCTATTAGGCCTACTTTTCAGAAGTTACACTCTTCATCAAAGTTGTTCCTTACCTAATGGTCGTTGCATGGGCTTTAGTTTCACCTAATTCTGACCTCCCTATAGTAAGTTACCAATTTCTTAAGGATCCTTCAATAATCTGTCCAGATTTCTAGCTCATTGAGTTCACGGGCCCGAATTATTCTCAATTGGTCCAGTGCCCAAATTGGTGGTCGTTACATCCTCTCCCCCTTAAAAAAATTTCATCCTCGAAATTAACTCCAGAAATTTCCTCTTTAAGAGAAATTACTCGCCGAATAGTTGAGGGTATTCCTGGCACATCTTGTCCTCCGGCTTACATGTTGCTTCCTCGGAATGAGAATTCCTCCATAAAAACCTTCACCAGCTGGATGGTTTTATTCCTCAGTACCTATTCCTTCCTGTCTATTATCTCACTGGGTTGCTCCGCATAAGACATATCTGCTCGAACCTCTAGGGGCTCATACTTTATAACCTGTGAGGCATCCGGGACATGCTTCCTGGGCATAGAGACGTGAAAGACCAGATGCACATGCGACAGGGCAGGCAGAAGTGCAAGTCGATAAACCACCTGGCCAGCCTTTTGTAAAATCTCGAAAAGTCTGATATATCTAGAACCCAGCTTGCCCTTCTCCCTGAATCGCAAGACTCCCATGGGAGAGACACCTTTAGGAGCACATGGTCCCCCTTCAATTTTTCTTAAACATATGAACTGAAATGACTGAGTGTTACAAAAGTCTGTAACTCCATGTTCAAGCCTACCCACCGAACAATCTTAAAAATGAGGGAACGGTTTCATACCGCATGTAACTCAAGACTTCAAGACTAACTTGGTGAGACACAGGGAAACCCATTGATGCAATTGGTGGGGAAGCTAGACTGTCGGTCAATGCTGAATGGACATTATCTTTCATGGCAGAATTATCACTATGAGCCACAGTAGAACCCCCTTCTAAGCTTCGATAAGCATCTTGCAACTAGTTGAGGAGTAGGGTCATCAGTTTAAGGTATTCAATGAGTGTTTTTGCCAAGAATGTATGTCATCAACATAACTAGATATCTTAGTAGGCATTAAGTGTGTCAGAGATAGGAAAAGTATGATCCTAGGTATTAGTTTCTTGAAGTCTAAGGCTGACAAATATCTTACTCAGACCTTGATGGTGTCCGGGACAGTCCTCTTCGCTGCAACTACGTTAGGCAGGTTTGTTCATTTCTTACCACGCCTCTTGGGAGGTCAGTTTCAGGGTTCTCTCCCTATGGAGACACGCTAGGCCATATCTAGGAGGTACGCTCCCCCCCGCACTATCCTTCCATTAATTCGACCTCTATAGTAAGAATCACAAGCTTGGTGTGGACTTGGGGTCTGTTCTTCGGTTGCTTAGTAAAACTAGTGGATATAAGTGTGTGTGTAGCCCTCCCCGGGGGTCGATCAAAACCCTTGCATAAATATTATCCACAAGAAGTGTACCTTCAGCTGTGGTAGGGGTATTGTTTGCCTCTTCTTACATTTGTGCATGAACTCGCCCTCTGTACTGAATCTTCTCCTACTACGGTACTGGCTTTTGCTTAACCCTCGTTGGGCAATTCCTCGCAAAATGTTCGACCTCACCGCATACATAGCACTTGCCATTTGTCTTCCGGCACTCCTGCCCTAGATGGGTGCGTTTACAATGGACACATAATGGAACCCCCAGCCTGTTCCTTGGTACCAGCTCCTGACGTGCCGCCTTTTCCTTGTCCTGCTTTCCTTCTGCCTGCCTAGGCCTCTTGCCCATCTGCTCCTTAGTGGACCTATACATAGGTATTCATTAGAACCTATCTTAATATGTCCCTAAAATACTTATGGTTTCAGTTATTACCTATGAGGGTTTGTCTGTTTGAAATGGTTCTAAATATATTCTACCCCTTTTTTCACTCTAGCCTACCTCTTCTTCTACTACTCGGGCAATTAGAATGGTTGTAGCCATGGTTTATCTCTCGTGCTCTGATACCACTCTGTAACGCCCCGAGATCCAAGTCCCAAATTATGGGCATATATTTTTTCTACTTCGCTATCGGACCCCAAAGCATTACTTCGTGCATATCACGGAAGCACAATATATAAACATGCATACATTCACATGAGAGTGAGAGATAAACCATAGTTACAAAAATGCAAATATCATCTCAACCATTCATAATTTCCAGAGAAGAGTACATGGCCATTATTTCAAAATAAACCTGAGCCCATACATGCTCACTGCCCCATAGCTTTACATATAAGAGAGACCTTCATCAATAGCATACCCAGTCGAACTACGCACTGGCACTACACCTCAGCTACAACCTCCTGCTCAAACCCCTTCTCTATATCTCCTGAAAACGTGTGTCACAAAAGGGTTGAGTGTGATGCTCAGTAGGCAGCCTAATCAAATCGATGTTAACTTGCATCTATATAATCAATTATAAACATAATTTCAGATGTTAACAGTAGCATAATCCATTCATTATCATCAGCTGAAAATAACTCATATGAGGAAAATACATATTCTTTAGCTATCATGTAGGTACCCATGCATGCAACCAGAACTAAGTGAATGAGCAATTTACATATTATCACCTTTTCACATTTTCACATTTTGACATTTTCACAATTTTGATATTCTTGGAAACCAACAGCTGCCACAATCATAGGAGGCCCACACACACACAAACGAACGAACGAATGAAAGAGTACTACGTAGACCCGAGAGCGAACTCCCACCTAGATTCTTGGTGGCCTCGAGGCGTTATGTAACACCACATCACAAAGGCCGCCCCCCATGAGAACCAAAGACTGAATCAATAGGATTTTGTTCCAGGGCCGCCGCCCCACGGGGACCGAAGTCCTATCTCACAGAAGGCTGTTGTTTCCATTTATATCATTTACATCGTATTCGCATTCACATAGCATCTCATTTTACACATATTAGTATGATACTTTATCATAACAAGCATGCTTTCCTTGATTAAGGGGCCAAACAAGCTCACAGACATGCTTCTCATAATTTAATCATGCTCACAGATGGGTTTCTAATATTCTAGTCATGCTCATAGATGTGCTTCTAATAGTTTAAGAGGGCTAAACACACTTGCAGTCATGTTCAGGTTAGTACAGGTTTATCCTTCTAGGCTACACATGCATAGAAAATGACTTATATCTGAAAGTACAAAATTTCTGTGGGTTGAAATTTTTACTGTGGGTTCCTAACTTAGCCTTCTGCCATTTTCTAATTTTTTAGATTTTTCTGAAATAAAATACTCTTTCAAAACTCTCATTTTCTGTGTTACAGGAAATCTAGGCAGACCCACAGGTGTACAGACCTTACTTATGATTTGCACAGACCTTACCAGAGTATGCACGGACCTTACTAGGACATGCACCGACCTCACTTATGATTTGCATAGACCTTACCAGAGTATGCACGGACCTTACTGGGACAATGCACAGACCTTACTTATGATTTACACAGACCTTACCAGAGTATGCACGGACCCTACTGGGATAATGCACAGACCTTACTTATGATTTGCATAGACCTTACCAGAGTATGCACGGACCTTACTGGGACAATGCACAGACTTTACTCCCGATTTGAACTAAACATGCACAGACCTTATCGGGGTATGCACAGACCTTACCGGGGTATGCACAGACCTTACTGGGACATACACAAACTTTACTCCCGATTTGAACTAAACATGCACAGACCTTACCAGGGCATGCACAGACCTTACTGGGACATGCACATACTTTACTCCTGATTTGAACTAAACATGCACAGACCTTGCACAGACCTTACCAGGGTATGCACAGACCTTAGTGGGACATGCACAGACTTTACTCCTGATTTGAACTAAACATGCACAGACCTTACTGGGGTATGCTCCGACCTTACTGGGACATGCACATACTTTACTCCTGATTTGAACTAAACATGCACAGACCTTACCGGGTATGCACAGACCTTACTCAAAACATGCACGGACGTTCCCATGGCTAATGCAAACTTGCACATACTTTACTCAAACATGCACGGACCTTCCCGTGGCTAATGCACCCTTGCACGGGCCTTACTCGAAACATGCACGGACCTTCCCATGGCTGATAAAAACTTGCACGGACCTTACTTATGGCTTGAACTGAACATGGACCGACCTTACTTAGGCTTGTACAGTGATGTGCACCGACCTTACTTATGCCTAGAACAGAATGTGAACCGACCTTGTTCAGCCTAGGACAAATCGTGCACTGACCTTGCCTATGCACCGACTTTACTATGAACAATACCAAATGTGCACTGACCTTACTGCGAATAATAACAAATGTGCACTGACCTTACTAAGGCTGGGGTAAGACATGCACTGACCTTGCTGTGATCAATAGGGAATGTGCACGGACCTTGCTTATGACCAAAAGGAAATATGCACAGACCTTGCTATGATCAATAGGGAATATGCACAGACATTTGCTTATGATCATTAGGAAATATGCACAGACTTTGCCCAAAGGCTGGCCTTCCCAAGGACTTTACTAATTCTTAGAGACTCAGAGGTAACCCATGGAAGCCCGAAACTTGATGAAACTAAAAATCAAAATTGAATATGGTGGTGGTCCCCACATGCCCTTAATCCCTCTTTAAGGTGTAGAGAATATACTTTTAAAACCATTCTAATGCATCATTGACCCTTAAAGTTTGAGGTTAGGTGCCTACCTTTGAAATGTGAAACCGATTGATCCGGAGATGATATCCACACCCCAGATCCTCCTAAGCTTTCACCTTTCGATCCGGGGATGAGATCCACACCCCAGATCCACCCAAGACCTTGCTCGTTGTCCACCACACACCGGATCGTCCACCCACAAACTGGATGGTCTGCCCAAGAAGAGACGGAGTCCTCCACTCTCTTCTCACATAAGAAAGGTAGAAGGTGGTGGAGGGTTGATGGAAATGGTTTACTAAAGGCTTGACTCCCTTGAAACCCACCTCCTTATATAGTTTTTAGGCTTCCCAAGGGTTTATCCACGTTCCTCAATGATGGGAATCAAGCAAGCCGTCGAGCCGAAGCAAATCAAGCAGCTGCCAGACCAAAGCATGAAGGCGCTATAGGGCCCTAGCGCCATCTTGAAGAAGGCGCTATAGGTCCCTAGCGCGACCTGATAAGGCGCTAGGTTCCCCTAGCGCGATCTCAGGCAGAAACGTGTGGGCAGCAAGTCCAACTTCCCGGCGTCGAAATCTTCGAAGTCTACGATGTTAGCTGTCTTCCATGGTTGTAAATCGACGTGTTAGCGTCGTGTTGTCTTCCCCTTTCCCTATATATGTATCCCGTTCGTTTGATTAAGCATAATGAATGAGATGAATCAATGAATTCGAAATGAGTGTTCTTGAGGGTAGCCCATGGCTAACTCCTCCAAATCTTTGGAAACCCCCATCCTCCGTCCCTCTCTGTGCACGAGGCCCAATTCTATCCCTCTGATCCTCTCCTTTTCCCCTTCAATGGAGGATGATCGAAGCCCCGGGTGCATCGGCTCTAAGACGGGGTCGAGTGTGAGGCTCCATTCGGAGCTTTGATCTTCTTCCAACCACGATCCCACCTCCCTATCTCCGCCAAAGGTGTTGTTACGATCTGGATGGAGCTCGGCTGCACCGTACCTGCGATGGGTTCGGGTGTGAGGCCCCAGCCACGCCCCTTCAAGGCCCTAACATCATCCACATCCCCCTTTCTTTCCTTGCCACTCACCCCCACATCCACCTTCACAAAATTTATCCTAGATAGGATTTGCTTGGTTTGATTTCAATTTCAGCATCCCCCGTGTGTTCTCTATCGTTCTGTGTGCTTGCCCCTTGTGTTTTGATCCCCTAGAGTCATCCACAGGAGTCCCGACGTCGAGTTCTTCATCCAGCTGCTGTCTGTGAACGCGCGTAAACGATATAGCACGTTCTTCAGAACGCGCGTAATGGGTATAGCGCGACTATGATCAAAAGAAAGAAGAAGACCCCCCACTTCCGTCCCGCATCAATTTGGTATCAGAGCTTAGGGAACTAGGCTGTTCTCACAGTCTGGGGTCTTGAGCTACGAGGTTCGAGGACGAACCTTCCAAAGTGGAGGGGTTTTGATGGGAATCAAGCAAGCCGTCGAGCCGAAGCAAATCGAGTAGCTGCCATACCAAAGCATGAAGGCGCTATAGGGCCCTAGCGCCATCTTGAAGATGGCGCTATAGGTCCCTAGTGCGACCTGAAGAAGGCGCTAGGTTCCCCTAGCGCGATCTCAGGCAGAAACGTGTGGGCAGCAAGTCCAACTTCCCGGCGCCGAAATCTTCAAAGTCTTCGATGTTAGCTGTCTTCCATGGTTGTAAATCGACGTGTTAGCGTCGTGTTGTCTTCCCCTTTCCCTATATATGTATCCCGTTCATTTGATTAAGCATAATGAATGAGATGAATCAATGAATTCGAAATGAGTGTTCTTGAGGGTAGCCCATGGCTAACTCCTCCAAATCTTTCGAAACCCCCATCCTCCGTCCCTCTCTGGGCACGAGGCCCAATTCTATCCCTCTGATCTTCTCCTTTTCCCCTTCAATGGAGGATGATCGAAGCCCCGGGTGCATCGGCTCTAAGACGGGGTCGAGTGTGAGGCTCCATTCGGAGCTTTGATCTTCTTCCAACCACGATCCCACCTCCCCATCTCCGCCAAAGGTGTTGTTACGATCTGGATGGAGCTCGGCTACACCGTACCTGCGATGGGTTCGGGTGTGAGGCCCCAGCCACGCCCCTTCAAGGCCCTAACATCATCCACGTCCCCCTTTCTTCCCTTGCCACTCACCCCCACATCCGCCTTCACACAAGTTATCCTAGATAGTATTTGCTTGGTTTGATTTCAATTTCAGCATCCCCCGTGTGTTCTCTATCATCCTGTGTGCTTGCCCCTTGTGTTTTGATCCCCTAGAGTCATCCACGGGAGCCCCGACGTCGAGTTCTTCACCCTGCTGCTATCTGTGAACGCGCGTAAACGATATAGCGCGTTCTTCAGAATGCGCGTAATGGGTATAGCGCGACTATGATCAAAAGAAAGAAGAAGACCCCCCACTTCCGTCCCGCATCAATTTGGTATCAGAGCTTAGGGAACTAGGCTGTTCTCACAGTCTGGGGTCTTGAGCTACGAGGTTCGAGGACGAACCTTCCAAAGTGGAGGGGTTTTGATGGGAATCAAGCAAGCCGTCGAGCCGAAGCAAATCGAGCAGCTGCCAGACCAAAGCATGAAGGCGCTATAGGGCCCTAGCGCCATCTTGAAGAAGGCGCTATAGGTCCCTAGCGCGACCTGAAGAAGGCGCTAGGTTCCCCTAGCGCGATCTCAGGCAGAAACGTGTGGGCAGCAAGTCCAACTTCCCGGCGCCGAAATCTTCAAAGTCTTCGATGTTAGCTGTCTTCCATGGTTGTAAATCGACGTGTTAGCGTCGTGTTGTCTTCCCCTTTCCCTATATATGTATCCCGTTCGTTTGATTAAGCATAATGAATGAGATGAATCAATGAATTCGAAATGAGTGTTCTTGAGGGTAGCCCATGGCTAACTCCTCCAAATCTTTGGAAACCCCCATCCTCCGTCCCTCTCTGGGCACGAGGCCCAATTCTATCCCTCTGATCCTCTTCTTTTCCCCTTCAATGGAGGATGATCGAAGCCCCGGGTGCATCGGCTCTAAGACGGGGTCGAGTGTGAGGCTCCATTCGGAGCTTTGATCTTCTTCCAACCACGATCCCACCTTCCCATCTCCGCCAAAGGTGTTGTTACAATCTGGATGGAGCTCGTCTGCACCGTACCTGCGATGGGTTCGGGTGTGAGGCCCCAGCCACGCCCCTTCAAGGCCCTAACATCATCCACGTCCCCCTTTCTTCCCTTGCCACTCACCCCCACATCCGCCTTCACAAAAGTTATCCTAGATAGGATTTGCTTGGTTTGATTTCAATTTCAGCATCCCCCGTATGTTCTCTATCATCCTGTGTGCTTGCCCCTTGTGTTTTGATCCCCTAGAGTCATCCACGGGAGCCCCGACATCGAGTTCTTCGTCCTGCTGCTGTCTGTGAACGCGCGTAAACGATATAGCGCATTCTTCAGAACGCGCGTAATGGGTATAGCGTGACTATGATCAGAAGAAAGAAGAAGACCCCCCACTTCCGTCCCGCATCAATTTGGTATCAGAGCTTAGGGAACTAGGCTGTTCTCACAGTCTGGGGTCTTGAGCTACGAGGTTCGAGGATGAACCTTCCAAAGTGGAGGGGTTTTGATGGGAATCAAGCAAGCCGTCGAGCCGAAGCAAATCGAGCAGCTGCCAGACCAAAGCATGAAGGCGCTATAGGGCCCTAGCGCCATCTTGAAGAAGGCGCTATAGGTCCCTAGCGCGACCTGAAGAAGGCGCTAGATTTCCCTAGCGCGATCTCAGGCAGAAACGTGTGGGCAGCAAGTCCAACTTCCCGGCGCCGAAATCTTCAAAGTCTTCGATGTTAGCTGTCTTCCATGGTTGTAAATCGACGTGTTAGCGTCGTGTTGTCTTCCCCTTCACCTATATATGTATCCCGTTCGTTTGATTAAGCATAATGAATGAGATGAATTAATGAATTCAAAATGAGTGTTCTTGAGGGTATCCCATGGCTAACTCCTCCAAATCTTTGGAAACCCCCATCCTCCGTCCCTCTCTGGGCACGAGGCCCAATTCTATCCCTCTGATCCTCTCCTTTTCCCCTTCAATGGAGGATGATCGAAGCCCCGGGTGCATCGGCTCTAAGACGGGGTCGAGTGTGAGGCTCCATTCGGAGCTTTGATCTTCTTCCAACCACGATCCCACCTCCCCATCTCCGCCAAAGGTGCTGTTACGATCTGGATGGAGCTCGGCTGCACCGTACCTGCGATGGGTTCGGGTGTGAGGCCCCAGCCACGCCCCTTCAAGGCCCTAACATCATCCACGTCCCCCTTTCTTCCCTTGCCACTCACCCCCACATCCGCCTTCACAAAAGTTATCCTAGATAGGATTTGCTTGGTTTGATTTCACTTTCAGCATCCCCCGTGTGTTCTCTATCGTTCTGTGTGCTTGCCCCTTGTGTTTTGATCCCCTAGAGTCATCCACGGGAGCCCCGACGTCGAGTTCTTCGTCCTGCTGCTGTCTGTGAACGCTCGTAAACGATATAGCGCGTTCTTCTAAACGTGCGTAATGGGTATAGCGCGACTATGATCAGAAGAAAGAAGAAGACCCCCCCACTTCCGTCTCACATCACTCAAGGCTCTAACAAGCTCCAAGGTCGCTGGTTCTGAAGAGGAGTCAATACTTAGCACCTCTTCGGGTTTGAATAGGTGTGACCCTTCGTCTACTTCGTCAAAGATACGAATGGGCGCGTTTATTCGTTAGGATTTAGGTTGAGATGTCTTCATATGAAATGAAGAGGACTTCCAGATCGAACTTTCAGTCTTAGTTTCATTGAATGTCCTTAACTCTATCGTGAGTTATGATTTTTGCAATATTAACATTTATTTCTCATGTTCTAGTCACGACCCTTTGTCTACCTGATCGTAAATGTGAGTGAGTGCATTTTTATGTCGGGATTTAGGTTGGAATGTCTTCATGTGACATGAAGAGGGCTCCCAAATCTAACTTTCAGTCTTAGTTTCATTGAATTTCATTAACTCTACCCTAAGTTATGATTTTTACAATATTATAATTTATTCTCCCTCATTCCAGTGGTGACCTTTCGGTAGCCCGAGGTAATCTGGGTATAGCTCCAATATCGAGATCGTATTTGACCTTGACCTCAACATAGAAGTTGTAGCTAACAGGTCACTTGGAATTATGGCCTTAGTTTCAGGTCATTTCATTAACCACAGACGAAGTTATGATATTCCCATTAATTACATCCGAGTTCTCCTAACAGTCACACCTCTTCGTGATGGCTGGCAGTAAATGGGCTAAGAACCTTAGGTTCTAGTGCGAATTGGGTTTCTATGTTAATAGAAGAGTTTGGGATAAGAGCCCAAGATTTCTAATGAGCCTAGTTTCATCCCATTTGGTTGACTGTGGATCAAGATATCCTTATTTTAACGGGTGATTGTGTTTTCTATAACTCTTTCGGCTCATTATCATAACTCCTTCTTATCTCCTATTAGGCCTACTTTTCAGAAGTTACACTCTTCATCAAAGTTGTTCCTTACCTAATGGTCGTTGTATGGGATTTAGTTGCACCTAATTCTGAGCTCCCTATAGTAAGTTACCAATTTCCTAAGGATCCTTCAATAATCTGTCCAGATTTCTAGCTCATTGAGTTTACGGGCCTGAATTATTCTCAATTGGGCCAGTGCCCAAATTGGTGGTCGTTACATCCTCTCCCCCTTAAAAAAAATTTCATCCTCGAAATTAACTCCAGAAGTTTCCTCTTTAAGAGAAATTACTCGCCGAATAGTTGAGGGTATTCCTAGCACATCTTGTCCATCGGCTTACATGTTGCTTCCTCGGAATGAGAATTACTCCATAAAAACCTTCACCAACCGAATGGTTTTATTCCTCAGTACCTATTCCTTCTTGTCTATGATCTCACTGGGCTGCTTTGCATAAGATATATCTACTCTAACCTCCATGGGCTCATACTTTGTAACATGTGAGGCATCTGGGACATGCTTCCTGGGCATAGAGACGTGAAAGACCATATGCACATGCGACAGGGCAGGCAGAAGTGTAAGTCAATAAACCACCTAGCCAGCCTTTTGTAAAATATCGAAAAGCCTGATATATCTAGAACCAAGCTTGCCCTTCTCCCCGAATCGCAAGACTCCCATGGGAGAGACACCTTTAGGAGCACATGGTCCCCCTTCAATTTTTCTTAAACATATGAACTGAAATGACTGAGCTTTACAAAAGCCTGTAACTCCATGTTAAAGCCTACCCACCCAACAATCTTAAAAATGAGGGAACAATTTCATACCGCATGCAACTCAGACTTCAAGACTAACTTGGTGAGACACAGGGCAACCCGTTGATGCAATTGGTGGAAAAGCTAGATTGTCGGTCAATGCTGAATGGACATTATCTTTCATGGCAGAATTATCACTATGAGCCATAGCAGAACCCCCTTCTAAGCTTCGATAAGCATCTTGCAACTAGTTGAGGAGTAGGGTCATCAGTTTAAAGTATTCAATGAGTGTTTTTGCCAAGAATGTATGTCATCAACATAACTAGATATCTTAGTAGGCATTAAGTGTGTCAGAGACAGGAAAAGTATGATCCTAGGTATTAGTTTCTTGAAGTCTAATGCTGACAAATATCTTACCCATACCTTGATGGTGTCCGGGACAGTCCTCTTCGCTGCAACTACGTTAGGCAGGTTTGTTCATTTCTTACTATGCCTCTTGGGAGGTCAGTTTCAGGGTTCTCTCCCTATGGAGACACGCTAGGCTATACCTAGGAGGTACGCTCCCCCCCTCACTATCCTTCCATTAATTCCGACCTCTATAGTTGGAATCACAAGCTTGGTGTGGACTTGGGGTCTGTTCTTCGGTTGCTTAGTAAAACTAGTGGATATAAGTGTGTGTGTAGCCCTCCCTAGGGTCGATCAAAACCCTTGCATAAATATTATCCCCAAGAAGTGTACCTTCAGCTGTGGTAGGGGTATTTTTTGCCTCTTCTTGCATTTGTGCATGAACTCGCCCTCTGTACTGAATCTTCTCCTACTACGGTACTGGCTTTTGCTTAACCCTCGTTGGGTAATTCCTCGCAAAATGTCCGGCCTCGCCGCATACATAGCACTTGCCATTTGTCTTCCGGCACTCCTGCCCCGGATGGGTGCATTTACAATGGACACATAATAGAACCCCCAGCCTGTTCCTTGGTACCTGCTCCTGACGTGCCACCTTTTCCTTGTCCTGCTTTCCTTCTGCCTGCCTAGGCCTCTTGCCCATCTGCTCCTTAGTGGACCTATACATAGGTATTCATTAGAACCTATCTTAATATGTCCCTAAAATACTTATGGTTTCAGTTATTACTTATGAGGGTTTGTCTGTTTGAAATGGTTCTAAATATACTCTACCCCTTTTTTCCCTCTAGCCTACCTGTTCTTCTACTACTCGGGTAATTAGAATGGTTGTAGCCATGGTTTATCTCTCGTGCTCTGATACCACTCTGTAATGCCCCGAGATCCGAGTCCCAATTATGGGCATATATATTTTTTTCTTCTTTATCAGACCCCGATGTAGATATATTTTTCTCCTCCTACTAAAGATCAATATGCATCATGAGTGGAACAATATGCGATCAGCAAATAACAAGGATAAGAGGAGAATAGAGAACAAAAGGACCGTGATCGCCACCAAGGTGCCGGACGTGATGGACACGCCGTACCTTGGAAAGATGGGGAGTACTCGCCTAAGCTACAGCACTGAAGAGATGAACGGCTCCTGGAGGGCCGCCTATTGCTGGAACGGTCTTACGATAGAACGCCTAAGTGCGCTGCAGAGGGTGCGGGAGGAACTACCACTGGAGGTCGGACGGCGCTCTGTTGACCGCACCAACAGGATGAACAGTGCTTTCTGCACCGCACACGATGTTGAACGGTTGTCTGAAAACCGCACAAATCCACCGCGCAGTAAGTTGCAAGGGGTCCAACCTCCACCCTCTCCGGCCAGCCCGAGGGAATGGGCCTCGTGCTGATGATTGCTGACCTGCAAAACAACGTAAGAAACACACAAAAAAAGACCTAAATTAGAACTGGACGGTGTAGTAAATGTCAATATAAGAAGAAATGAACATAAACAAATGGCAAGGGGGATACCTGGGGGTTTTAAACCCCTAGGGTGACAAAAGCATGGGTGGATGTGTGCATGGTAATGAGACAGAATGGGGACGTATGGAGAAAACGATGCATGCAATGAAGGGAAAGTGATGAAAACTATAAACAAAAAGATTCAAGACCAAACTACTCCCTGAACCGGAGGCTTGTATGGACGTAGAAAGCCTCCCTCCTTGGTGCTAGGTCGCTCAAGAATGCGGCAGGGCTTCGCCGTCGATCGAAAAATTCCCCCCCTCTTCAGTCCGGCCATTAGGGTCTATTTATAGAGCCTAGAAAGCCAGCCCCGAAACTAGGGTTTAGAGCTATTTTTAGGTTGAAATTATAAAAGATAAATCATAGATATTATCATAATCTCTTATCCAGTCGAAACGGCATCAAAAAAGGTTGATTATCCACGGAGAAATCGACAAGAGAAGTCAGGGATAAAACCATGCATAAAAGAGATAAAAATCTGTTAAAAATCACCAATCGAAAGGATGAACGGTCTTACGATAGACCGCTCAAGCTTATGGGCGGTCCAGTAAAGACCGTCCAACACTGTCGGTGGAAATTCAGAAAATCAGAAAATTATCGCTCGAACTGACCGAAACGTCCGCCGTTGGACACTCAAAGATGAACGGTTCTAATAAGCCCGTTCAAATGTAGAGCGGCCAACCATAGACCGTACTAACCCTATCGGTGATAATTCAAATAATTGGATAATTATCTGAGAAAATTGGCACGCGTAGGACTCTGAGATATAGGCGGTTTGAATTCGCCCGTTCATTTGTTTGAACGGGCCTGATAGGGCCGCACCAAAGCCTGTCGGTGAATATTCAGAAAATCATCAGAAATTAGCCAAAATGTATGAACGGTGTGGGTTCAACCGCCCCAGTACTGAACGGCTGATGTTGGACCGTTCATGCTCTTGGATACTTGACTTTCATAAAACCCATTCAATTAATCAAAGCCAAGGTCCAATAAGCCCTGAATTGATACGGACTTTAACAAGGATGGAGGCTACCCATAAAATGGGCCCAGGACGTGCCACAAAAAATGGCCCAACGAATGATGGACAACTTAGGGCATCAACTAATGGGAGTAAGATAAACGACTCAGCTTATCGGCATAAAACGGGTGTCAACAGATGCCTCTCCTTAACGTCCTCTTTGCAGGGGAGCGAGCGGAGGTGAAGCGGAGGTGACATGGAACATGGAGCTGGAGCGGAAATGCAGCGGAGTGGACCGGAAAAGTGGGCGTTAAGGTAAAACGACACCCGTTTCTACCAACAAGGGTCATGAATCTTCGGGAAAACTTTGAATCAATCATACGAACAATTAAACCGAAAGCAACACCCGTCTGGAGGAACTAAACTAAATGAAAATAAATCGACAAGACCAACCTCATGGGGGACACAATCCCGCGGTCCAATGAGGGGGCACAAAAGAAAAAAAGGCTAAAGCTCCAGACGGGGTCCTTTCAATCAATCAAACCAAAGCAAACCGATTCAAGAAGACCTTCCAATTCAGAGTAGAATTAGTTCTTCTTACTCGAGCATTCGAACATACAGCTGACCATCACTGATTGGACATTCTTCAATCAAACCATGGGGCATGAAAGCTCAAAAGATGCGTATGATGCATGCTGGGCTAAAATAAAAGAAATTTGTAAAAACAAATGTGAAGAAAGATTAAAATATAAAATACTCGAGAATAATATTGCTAAGTTAGGAAAATCAGAGTCAAGATACCATCCGCAACCACAGCGTGCAGGATAGAACCATCCTCCCCGTGACATCTCAACTTAACGGCCTATCCGAAGATTAAATATGTGAAACTGGATCATCATCGTTTTTGTTGAAGGGGAACATCAGATCCTGGAACACGTAAGTAACCGACTGGTTCTCGAGATAATAGAATATAATACCATATAGTAATGCAATAAAGGTGATAGGGATAGAAAGCCATACCTGACTTACCTGTGCAGGTGAAACGGCAAGCGAAAGTTTAGACTACTGCACACGAAATTGTTAGCAAGATTTGCAGTAATATCAAAATTCATCAACTGAAATGCAACCAATATTCAATCATGAACGGTTGATTATCAGCCGTCCAACTAAAAACGGTCATGTTGCAACCGTATATACCAGGGAATTTGAACCGGCTTAAGAAACTTACCGTTAAGGATAAACGGCTAGAGACCGACCGTACAAACAAAATATGGTCTATCGCTAGACTGTACAACCTCTGCAACCTCGAAAAGCCAAAAACCCTTCGTCTCCCTCCACCGTAACCGACGGTGGGAGGGAGAACAAAGGCAAACCCTCATTCTCACCCTCTCTCAACCTCCTTCCACCTCTCATCCTCCCTCTCGCCCTCTCAATGCGCCAAAAGCACCAAGCGAGGCGTCCAGGGATGGCCGAAGAGGGGACCTTCGTACCACCGCCGTCGACGACCGCCGCGGCGGCGAGCACCGAAGAACCACCGCCCGTGGCGATGACATCATCGTCCACGGCCGAGGAGGACGCGCCCCCGCCACCGTCCATCGTCGAGGAGGAACCGGGAACATAGGCGGCCGAGGAAGAACTCGCCGTCGTCGGGGAAGAAACGCCGGCGGAGAGACCGGCCAAAAAACCACGGGACCCCGAGGTAGGAGCCCTAAAAACCCTCCCCATTTCCATTTTTATTCCATTTTTAAGCCATGCATGTTAGTTTAGGGGGTTTTAGAGGACTTAGGGGGCTGGTTTGGGGGCTATGGCAGCCTCTTTGCCGGCCGGGGGACGCCCTCCGTCGTCGGGGAAGACGATGGTGGGGCGGTTCAACAGAAACCGCACAAACCAAGACACGCGGCCCACATAGGACCGCTCAAATCAATACGGCCTTGGAAGGACCGTTCATAATCACACAGCAAACGAACCGAACCAAGCCAGGACGGTGAAGGGGTCACCGCACAAACAATGAATGGGCCACATTGGTCCGTTCAGCAACCAAACAATGCAAAACTAAACGGTTCCCATAGGACCGTCCATGATAAGAACGGTGGAAGGATGATCGTTCTTTAAGCTGTGAGTTGAATTCTTGAGGATCTTATTTGAATGACATAAAATGCAAAACTAAATTACTAAAATGCATCTAACAACGAATGAAATGAATGCAGGGGAAGCGTAGGACCCGCACCTCGTGGCTGCAGGTCCGCGTAGTGTACTTGGCACTGTCGGACTTCCAGAGGGAGCGGTTGGCCGCCATGGGGTTCGCCCCCTTCCTGAGTATTGAGGTATGTCGCTTTGACGCAGCTCTGCTCTATGCCCTGCACGACTGCTGGGACCTAGTGAGTCGGACATTCCTTTTCCCATGGGGGCATATGGTCCCCACGCTAGAGGATGTGGCCAGGCTCACGGGCCTACGCGTGCACGGGTCACCGGTTAGTGGGACTACCTTTCCCGACTACCGGGGGTTGGCTCGGGAGTTGCTGGGCTTACAGCTGCGGTGCCCCGAGCGGCAGTCGACCCTCCTACCCCGGGCTGCTCTCCAGGACAGCCTGGGTTTACGAAGAGCGGGCGTTGCGGTTGGCGAGCAGCCGGAGGAGCACCTGGAGCGGTTGATAGGGCTGGCACGGCCAAGAGTTACTGCAGGACCAGGAGTGGAGGCTGACCGAGTGCTGAGGCAGTTTCTGATGCTGATGTTCGGGCGACTCCTCTTCTCCACGCGAGCGGACGTGATGAGCTGTCGGTTCCTTCCCTTCCTCCAGGAGCTGGAGCACGTTGTGAGCGACGTCACGTGGTTCGGGGTGCGAAGAGGACGCGGAGCGCGCGGGCTCCTCTGTTGTTTGCTGTAACGCAGAAATAAGAGAAGAGAGAAGGGGCCACCACTGGAGATTGCTCCGGCGGGGCGAGCGGGACAAATGTAATATAGCAAGATATGGGGGTTAAACGGCCATAGCGGGAAGTGACTCGCCGCGACCTCGGGGAAACGGGAATGGTACAGAAATTAAATAGCAAGAATTGAAACGGCCATTGGGGAAGTGACTCGCCGCGGCCTCGAGAATATGAGCAGATAAGAATATAACAACATATAAGGAGAATATAAAGAGCGGGAATTTAAACGGCCATTGGGGAAGTGACTCGCCGCGGCCTCGAGAATATGAATAGATAAGAATATAACATAATATAAAGAGAATATAAGAGCGGGAATTTAAACGGCCATTGGGGAAGTGACTCGCCGCGGCCTCGAGAACATGAATAGATAAGGATATAACATATAAGAACGGGAATTTAAACGACCATTGGGGAAGTGACTCGCCGCGGCCTCGAGAACATGAATAGATAAGAATATAACATATAAGAACGGGAATTTAAACGGCCATTGGGGAAGTGACTCGCCGCGACCTCGAGAACAAGATGTGATCGCCAGGGGTCAAAAGACCCCAAAATAAAGAAAGTGATCGCGCCTACCTCAAGAGCGGGACATGGCGGGTTACTTCTTCCTCCCCCTTTGGTCGGCCGACGGAGAGGGCTTTCCTTGGTTACCCTTGCAAAATAGTGGACAATAAACGAACGGAATTAGAAAATGGCAGTGTAGTAACAATTCCTTGCAATAAAAGTAACGAGATCGTGACCTGACACACACCTGGTTGGTGTGGTTTTAAACCCCTCTCGGACTCGAGTAGGAGGAAAATGCGATGATGAATGCAAGAAGTATGTAAGAGACGGCGCCCTTATGTAGGGAGATAGAGGATGCAGTATGATGAATGTAAAGAACTATGGAGAAAAAGGGGAAGAAAAGGCTTATTGGAGGAGCCGAGGGCGAGATCCGGCGGAGCTCCGGCAGCGTGGGGACGACGTGGAAGCGCGGTGGATGAAGATGACCTTCCTCTCGCGAGCGTGGGCACCCGAGAAGCCGGCAGAACCTCCACCTACAAAAGACCCCACGGGTTAGAAATGACTCCGGTAGCCTCTGGGCTCCGGCAGCCTATCGGATCTCTTAGAAGCTCCCCCAGAACTGAGGGGGTGGGCCTCTATTTATAGGGCTCCGGAGGGTGGAGGCGTCCAGGACCCTGGACACCTCCATCAGGGCCAAACTAATATTTTATTCTATTTTTATTTATTTTTTCGGAATATTTTTGTGGAGCGTCCAGGGCCCCGGACGCCTCAAACAGGTCCACCGAACCCCACCGACGGTCGCACGCGGTTTGGCACAACGCGTGGTTTTGTGAGCGGCGCCTCGTGATTCAGAAATGGGCGCGTCCAACTGGCTGGACGTCTCCATAATTTAGATTTTTTACACACGACAAACCGTCGTTCGGTGGCCGGCGCCCGTGAAGGAGTTGATGGAGGCGTCCAGGGGCCTGGACGCCTCCATAAATATATTATTTTTTGTTTTGTTTTTATGCCAAAGCTGGCATTTTGTATTTTTATATTTGTTTTTATGGAGGCGTCCAGGGGCCTAGAAGCCTCCATTAATTTTTATATTTTTTTGTATTTTTTGTGTTATTAAATAAATTCAAGTAATGGAGGCGTCCAGGAGCCTGGACACCTCCATGAAGACCCCCCGGGTCCCCTAAAAAAGGCTTCGGCAGCCGACTGCAAGACCATCTTCCTGGTTCTGGAACCTTCCGGTGCGTCCGATTGGTGTTGATGCCGTCCGAATGTCGTGACGAGACGACTCCGGATGTCGAAAAGGGCGGAAGAAGACTCAAGAAAAGGAAGCACTCAAGTGATTCAAAACGCGTAAGCCGTCGCGGGGCGTTGTATAGTGATATGAGACTTTCTCAGGAAACGTCAGGAATAGCGTGTCTACAGCTGTCCCGCCTTGGCGTCTGCTTTGCAAGGGAGCGACACGTAGTGGAATGGTTTCGAAGTGGAGTGAAATGAAGTGGGAGCGGACTGATAAGTTGATGCCAAGGTGTGATGAGACACGCTTTTGACGTTACTGTTTGGAATTTTTCCTGGAGTTTCAATGAGGCAACCTTTGAAGACGGTCTTTCAAATCTTGACGATCGCTTGGACGGAGATCAAATAAGGGAGGGTGAGATGTGCGCTCAGGCACGAAAAAGAGACCAACTTCTCGGTGTGGAAGTACCTGGGTCATAAACCGGAGGTTTCACCTTTGGGGAGCGGTTACCAGCCAATGTGGAAGTGCTGCAGCCAAGGTGGGTCAAACAAGGTAAAAAGTAAAGGAATATCTGAGGGTCTGTCCAAACAAGGGTCTCCTTTGGAAGAGCAACGTAAGGCCGTTTCAAGGAAATTCAGTATTTTATTCGGAGTGGAATATCTCATATTTGTAAGAATTGAAGCACAGCGGCTTTCGCAATCGAATCACTTGAATGATCTTCCACAATAAATCAAAGTCCTATATGAATGCATGCTGGGCTTAAAGAAAAATTTAAAACAAACTAAAATAGAAAATAGCCAAGGATAATATTGTCAACTTGTTAAGAACGGGACAGGATACCAATCCGGTGAGCTGATACTGGGCTGGGGCCGGTTTATCCGCGCACCAACTCAGTGAATGGAACCGTCGTCCCCATGCTACCACAAATTAACGGCCTATCCGTACAACCCAAATTCTTCCAGGATCATCACTGTTTTTGTTGAAGGGGAACTCAAATCCCAGATTCGTTCGGGCCGCAAGGTCCTTGACATGTTCTAGTAGCGTAGGTATCATATACTACGATGCATGACATGGTGGGACCAACCATTGAAAGGTGGGACAGGAGATAGGACAAAGACGTCCGTTAGTAAAACCTGCACAGGCCAGCATGGATTAATAACATCAGAAAGTAATAGAATCGTAACAGAATCACACCACAATGGAAAGGAGATCTAGCCAAAATCCTGACATTGACCGCTGATGTGACATGTTCTATCCTGTAGCGCCCTACCCTTCCTATAAGAACTCCCCTTAGGCTAGTTCATTCAAAAGCATCAAGGTGGGTTTTGGAAGCTCAGGAGAGGAAAGAGAGGAGAATCTAGAGATTTCAGGATGGAAGGAGAGTCTTCCCGCGTTATGAAGAGGAGCAGGCCTAGCAGCGAGATCAGGCGACTCTCCGACCTCGAGGGTCATCTGAGTGGGACGATCATGTCGCATATGGTAAGCTGATTCTTTTCAAAATTCTTCCACGTGAACCTTCTTCTTACTTCCTTCCTTTCTTCTTCTTTCTTTTCTCTTCCAGCCATATCCATTCTTCCCGGGCCCGAGGAAGTTTTTCAAACTGCCATGGCTTTCAAAGCTAACTTCCAACATCTCCATCGGCATGAGGGCCATACTCTCGAAGTGGCATCTGCAGGGGCTCCTTATTCACGCCAAACACTATGAGAAGATTCGTATGGACTGTGCGGCTATGGGTGCACTAGTGGAGATCTGGCATCCCCAGACCCACACTTTTATCTTCCCGACCTTCGAGGCGACCATCCTCCTCGAGGAGGTGGAACTTCTGCTCGGATTGAAGAAATTCAAGAGTGACGGGAAGGTGAAGGCTATGCGGATGCTGACACGGGGGACTTCCGAAAGCGTCCTTGGAAGCTTCATGCTGCCCGACGCAGCCCGAAAGGTCCGTACTCAAAAGGGAATTGATTTGCAAAAGCTCGCAGAATGGGTCATGGAGGCCCTGAGAGGGTTACCAGACGATGACTATTTGGAGGGAATCATGAAAGGGTTCACTATTTGTCTAGCGGGTGCTCTCTTGTTTCCTTATACCGACAACATGGTGGAAGAAGACCAACTGAGTGCTATCTGTGGGATCTGGCGTGGAAAGAGGGTGGGACCCGCTGTCCTTGCCTACCTATATAATGGCCTTACTGCCTCGAGCCTGGGTAAGCCTCCTTTTGGTAGCGCACTTGTCCTGAATTACTGGCTGGATTTGCATTTCAAGTTTGATCACCGTGAGGGAATGCCAACCGCTTCGAAGCTTTTCCAACAAAGCCCGCTTCACCACATAGCCGACGTGTTAGGGTTCAGTGGTACTGTAGTGAACCGCGTTCCGTGGCTGAAGAAACGTGAAGACTGGCGGTCTCACTTCTGCACCGTGACACAAGGCTTCTTTACTTGCGCACCGGCATGTTTGTTTTCGCTTGATCTCCTCATGAGGCCTTCTTGTGAAGTTGATCTCCAACTGATTGGTGCGACCGAGTTTGTCCTTTACAACGCGCATCGGTGCTGCCTCCAGATCGGCATTCCACGTCATTCGTTCCCACTACCGACTGGCATCGTTCCTTTGAAAAAGAGAGAGTTGGGCACTGAAGCGGATGCGAAGGAAGCGAAGGTCGTCAAAGCACCCTGGAAGATAAGTGTTGCGGGAAAGGCCTTAGCGCATGTGGGGGAAGAATGCGAGCTATGGAGAGCTTATGTGACCGAACTGGGGAAGTTAAGGCCTAAGGCGCCTAAACCCCTGATGTAGCCAATTCTGCTTCTCTGATGGAATAAAATCTGGCATGGATGTTTTGGACCCCCGTCCCCTTAATTATTATTATCTTTTTTGTGGTTTTTCTTTTTCTTTGTGTTTTTCTTTTGTTTGGATTATATACATACTCTTATCTTTTTTTTCTTTTATTATATATTTTTTGAAATTTTTATTATGGGGCGTCCAGGGGCCTGGACGCCCCTAATTTTTTATTTTTTAGTTTTTTTTTTGTTTTGGGGGCGTCCAGGGTCGTGGACGCCCTAATTTTTTATTTTTTATTTTTTGGTTTTTTGTTTTGGGGGCGTCCAGGGTCCTGGACGCCCCTACTTTTTGGTTTTTTGTTTTTTTTTGGTTTTTTGTTTTGGGGGCGTCCAGGCGCCTAGACGCCCCTAAGTTTTTGAATTTTGAAAAAATAGAAAAAAAAAGGTGGGGGCGTCTAGGCGCCTGGACGCCCCAAATAAAGTGGATTCTATATATATGGGGGGGGCCTCCCCCCTTTGCTCATTTACTGTTCATTCAAACGACCCAGTCAATCCAGACGACCCATTCTTAGTCCCAATGGAGCAAGGAGGCCCGAGCCAGGGTGGAGAGAAGCGCAAACGACAGGCTCGTCGTTCGAGGAGGCTGAGGGACGATGCCGAGGAGGCTACTGCGGCGGAGGAGATTGCCGCGGAGGAGGAGGCTCCTCCTTTGGCCGTGGAGGCTGCAATGGATGCTGGCGACGCGGGAGAGGACGATCACTACCCGGTAAGCTCTTCGGAACTTCAATCTGTTGGTTTAAAAGGCTGGATAGGCGGACGAGAGGTCATGCGGTGAGGACCGGTGAGTGAGGGATGGAGGCGTCCAGGGGCCTGGACGCCTCCACATTTTCTTTTTTCTTTTTATTTATTTATTCATTTACATACAATAATAAAATAGGATTTAAAAATAAGGAGGCGTCCAGGACGTAGGACGCCTCCAAAATAATATATCTATTTTTTTATTTATTTTTGTTTTTAATTTTGGGTTTTTCTAAAAAAATGAAGAAAATAAAAAGGAGGCGTCCTAGGAGTTGGACGCCTCCAAAAAAAACATAAATACTTTTTTAAAAAAAATAAAAATAAAATAACTAAGTAGCATATACAATGTTATTATTTATTACTATCTATGATGTTGATGTGTTCTTTTGTTAGTTTTGTGGTGTGCAGGGCGTGATGAAGGGCCGGATCAGCTGGTCCCTAGTGGTGGCAGCATACCGTGGGCTGCCAGACTTTCAGAGGGCGCGTGTGGACGCCATGGGCTTTGGAGCTTTCCTTAGGATCGAGCCCTTTCGGCTCGACCTTCCTCTTATCCAGGCATTGAGGGAGCGGTGGCACGCGCCGAGCCGGGCGTTTCTGATGCCCTGGGGGCACATGGTGCCGTCACTGGAGGACGTGGCTCAGATCACCGGGCTACGGGTGGACGGAGAGGCGGTGAGTGGGGTCACCTACCCCGACTACCAAGAGAGTGCCCTGGACCTGCTGTGGTTAGAGACGAGCGTGACTGATAGAGACAGCAGGGTAGTTGGCCGAGTGGAGATTATGGAGGCGCTCGGATTCGTCGACCCGCGCCAGCGAGTTAGCGAGACTGGAGCGGAGTTTCTGGCACGACTGGAGGGAGATGCCCGTGCAGCTTTCACCCAGGACCCGAGCGAGCGGGAGCTAGTGGACCTAGACCTCCGGAGGTTTCTTTTCTTTTTCTTGGGCCGCCTTCTGCTGGGGACGAAGGGGGATGGCATCCACTGCCGTTTCCTCGGGATCCTGGCGGAGCTTGACAAAGTGGGGCACTACGCGTGGGGAGAGGCTCTGCTTGCCCATTTGATTGCCGATCTCTCCCAGACTTCAGAGAGGGAGACGACAGTCAGCGGCTTCGCACCTTTTCTCCAGGTACACAATTTATTTATGCATTTTACCGTAGTTAAATATGCAATTATTCGTGTTAATGATGTATGATGGATGCAGGTGTGGAGCTACTACTACTTCCCGATGGGAAGAGCCAGACAGGGGAACAGGAGAGCCGTTCCTCTAGCGAGACAGTGGAGGCCGGTTGTGGTAGCAGCACCACACTGCTACCAGCTGGCGTCACTTCGTCGGGAGCTGAGCGAGTATCCCGAGGCCATGGTATGATGCGCATGATTTTTTGTGTTTTCTTATGTGACTGAATGGCAACTAATATGATGCATGTATGATGATGTAGGAGGTGTGGAGACCCTACCTGGGCATGGGGGACACTGGCCAGCCTTGGGTTGTAGCGGGTCTTCCTCGTTTCAGGCGGAACATGTGGGTCCATTGCCTAAACGAGATCGAGCCGCTTCAGCTGAGGCTGGTTATGAGGACGTTGGGGCTAGCCCAGGAGTGGGTTGATGTAGATGAGTCGGCCCGCATCGGGCGGAAGACCAAGGGGAAGGCGAAGATTGTGGACTGGCGTACGTGCTTCCCAGCACAGTACCAGGACTGGCAGCAGGGCGGTGCCCCAGTGGTGTCCCATGTGCAGGACAGTACTGATTACCTGAGATGGTACCGGGCTTCGTACGGGGACCGCCTTTTCCTTGGTGGTATGGCAGGGGTAAGTGAAATGAAAATGCTTCACCCTTCTATATGTATATGCTTGTGGCACTAACTTATGTGTAATACAGGATGCTCGTGACAATATGATCGCCGACCTGCGGGCCCAGTTAGCGGAGGCCAGGCGGCAGTTGGTGGCCATCCGACAGGAGTTGGAGATCCTGGTGAGTTTATGGGATGTATTTTTTTGTGACCTGGATTTTTGATACTTGGCCTCTAACTGTCGTTTGCTCTGTGTTTCAGCGGGCCCACCAGACAGCGGCAGCCGGGATGGATGGTGGAGCGGGTTCCAGTTCGCGGGGCCCTCCTCCGGAGGTTTCTGCCCTCCAGGAGCAGCTGGCGTATGCGGTGGCTCGGGCTGAGGAGGCCGAGCGTGACCGCGAGGCTCGAGTGAGCATTTGCCTGACCTCGACTCTCCTTCTGGCTGCTCTCCTTCTATCACTGTTCTCTTACGGTGCATGCGTGCTTTGACAGATGGCCGAGATCCGAGAGGCCCTGGCGCGTGCTATTCATGCTGAGCAGGAGCGCGACGCTCGGCTGGCGGAGCGTGATGCCCGAATTGTGGAGCTGGAGGAGGAGCGTCGATGGGAGGCTGAGGAGCTCCCTCGTGACGTGCTGGATCTGCGGATCACCCTCGAGCTGTCGAGGAGGGAGGCGGTGAGAGAGAGAGAGGAGAGGGAGAGAGAGAGAGAGAGAGGAGCGACAGCGGGATCAGATCGAGAGGAGGGCTCTGGAGGCCCAGCTGCTGGAGCTCCGATTGAGTCTCGGCGCGGCGGAGGGGAGGCTTCGGGAGAGCGAGGAGCGGTACCAGAGGGCGAAGGAACCCGGGGCGCGACTTCGTCAGTCTGGTTCTTTTTCCATGGGCAGCTATCTGGTTTCTTCGGCCGAGGAGCATCGCCGCGCCTTCGAGGCTGGAGTGCCACCGCAGGGCGAGGCGAGCATGGCTTCTCAGGGTTCGCAGAGGCCCCCTAGGGATCCCCGACAGAGGAGGGAGGAGAGAGATGACCAGGAGGGTGGCAGCGAGAGTTAAAGAGTTGCTTGTACATGTCACCCTTCTCACTGTATGATGTACTTTGACTATTATATGAAATGGATTTCGTGTGGCGTGCCCTTTTCTTTCCCGCACTTTCTTTTGCACCACGTTGTTTACGCTTCACGAGACTTTTGCCCTGGACAGAAGGGAACTACTTTGCATGGGGGGATTATGTTCCTTTCTCCCTTTTTGGGTGCGTCCAGGCGCGAGGACGCGTCTTAATCCTTGAATTCAAATTTAAAGCATCGGGTGGCCTTTCTTCTCTCGTGCCTTACCCGCAAACGAGCCCGCCTTCCGCCGAAATTGGCTTGCCCTCTTTTTCGTCTTCCTCCTCTTTTGATCGATGGAGTTCGGTGGGCTCGACCATGGTGAAGGTGGAGAGGGACGAGGGACTCCTCGCCCGAGGAGGGACACGCAAGAACACGGAACGGCGTCCATGGAGGAGGAAGGGCCGCTTCGGGCCCTCGAGGGACCCGAGGGGCCCGATGTCACGGAGGGAGGTGAACAAGGTCTGGTAGGTCCTCCGATCTCTTCCTCTTTTGATCCATTTTGAGTTTTGAAGCGAGCCGCGCAAGGGGGGAAAGGGTTCGGCGAGTGTTGCACTCAAATGATGGACGCGTCCTAGACATGGGACGCGTTCTTTGTTATGATGCGAGGCCCTTCTTTCTTGGTGCAGGACATGGCGAGGACCCTGGGCCTGGCCGATGAGTGGGCGAGTGCAGACGAGCCGAGCCGCGTCAGGAAGGAGAGTCGCGGCAAGGCGAAGCTTGAAGACTGGCGCATACGTCTCCCTGGGCAGCAAGGGAGCGTACTGGTGTAGATAGTGCCGACTTCCTGCGGCGGCAGAGAGAGAGTTATGCGGGTCTTCCCCAAGCCGGGGATACGCGCTATGTCGACGGGTCGCGTGCCCAATTAGCCGAGGTCAGGCGGCAGCTGGCCGCCACTCAACAGGAACTGTCACTCTTGGTAAGCTAAGTGCTGCATTTTCTATTTTTAAATGTGGCGCTTAGCTGACGGTTGTTGTTTGTTCGTTCTAGCGTGCCCAGCAGACAGCGATGGGGGGAGTGGCTGGCGGCGCATCTTCCAGTTCCTCGGCCACTTTTCTTGAGATTGCCTCCCTCTGGGAGCAACTTGCTGGTGCGGTGGCTCGGGCTGCCCGGGCGGAAGAGGAGCGTGATGCCGGGGTGGCGACTATAGCAGAGCTGCGACATCGCGGTGAGGAGAGACCTTCTCCAGACATCCTGGAGTTAAGGGTTCTTCTGCAAATGATGAGGAGAGAGGCAGAGAGAGAGAAAGCCGAGAGAAGGTCCGAGCGACAGCGGGATCAGACCGAGAGGAGGGCCTTGGAGGCCCAAGTGAGGGAGCTCCAGCTGGGCCTTCAGGCCGTCGTGCAGAGACTAGGAGGGATGGAGACGCGCTACAAGAGAGCGCGAGAGTTCGGGGAGCGACTGCGCCAGTCTGGTCGCTTTGCCGCTAGTGGCTTCTTTGCCACGCCAGGGGAGGAGCAGCGAGTCATTGCTGTGGAGCCGACGCCACGAGGCGAGGCGGGTGCTACTGCACGGAGATCCCAGAGGCTTCTGAGGGACCCTCACCTCAGGGGAGAGGAGAGGGACGCCTAGAGGGACGAGCATGAAGATAATGGCAAGAGTTGGCGAGCTAGTGGACCCGCCACCTCTCTATGATTGTAGTGTTTATGACAGCTTATGTAGAAATATGAATGGAGTGATTTGATTTTCTGATGCTCGTTTGTTCTCTTGTGCATTCCTTCTTCCCTACACTTCCTCTCCTTTGCACTGTTCCCATGTGATGGGTCTGCCGAGACTCCACCCCAAGCAGAGAATCGCGTCTTGTTGTGACCATTTTCCACGGGAATCTACCGTCGAAGTCAATAATGACGGCCCTAGTGCCTTCTCCCGGATGTTGTGTCAAATTTTGTGGATGTCCTTCAAAACATGATAGGGTATCCCTAGACAACATAGGGTGCTAGTCGTCATATTCTTCGTCCAATCAATCACCCTGTGCGAGCGGTGAAGTGACACACGGGACCACATGGTAGGTGCCTCATCACGAGGGCTATCATTAAAGGTGATGGAGGCAATCTTGACCTGCACTCCTTCCATTTCTATAAATTCTTGTCCCTTTTATCCTCCCAGGTATATCGAGAGCTAACTCAAGGAGCACAAGTTCTCACGGGAGAGGAGGAGTTCAAAATTCCGAGAGTTGGATGGAGGACGAATCTTCCCACTCCTCGAAGAGAAGCAGGTCCAGTGGTAGTAGTTCCAGGAGGCTTTCGGACCTCGAAGGGCACTTTAACGAAAGGGCCCAATCACAACTCGTAAGCTGAGCTTTCCTACCCTTTTCTCATTCTTTTTTCTTCCTTTCTTTCTGACCAAACCTCCTCTCCATTCCCTGCATGCGTAGAGTGTGATGAAATCACACATTTCATGGGAGTTAGCAGTGGCCGCATACAGGGGTCTCCCAGATTTTCAGAAGGCCAGGCTAGACGTGATGGGATTTGGCACCTTTCTTCGGATCGAGCCGATCCAGCTCGACCTGGTCCTGATCCAAGCCTTGTGTGAGAGATGGGACCCAGTGAGTCGGGCATTCCTGATGACTTGGGGGCACATGGTGCCCAGCTTGGAGGATGTGGTCCGGATCACAAGCCTGAAGGTGGAGGGCGAGACAGTGACCGGGGTCACTTATGCGGATTACCGAGAAGGTGCTCGGAAGCTACAGGGTTTGGACCTAGATGGTCGGAAAAATAGGTCGGTAGCTAGGCCGTCCCTCATGGATGCATTAGGGCTCACTGACACTCGTCGGCGGGATGACGAATCCTCAGAAGAGTTCATGGAAAGAATGGAAATAGGATGCCGTGCCGTGTACTGTACAGATTTCGGTAACTGGGAAAGATGCAACATATATTTGAGAAGATTTCTCCTCTTCTTTTTGGGGAGATTGGTACTGAGCTTGAAAGGGGACGGTATCCAATGTCGCTTCCTGGAGCTGCTATCAGACCTTGAAAGAGTAGGATACTACGCCTGGGGAGCTGCCATGCTGGCACACTTGTTTGTAGGCCTGTTCCAAGAAGTGGATCGTGAGATGGCTGTGAGTGGTTTTACACCATTCATCCAGGTATTTTTGGTTTTGCTTGTTTTGTATTTTTTTTTGTGTTTTTGCAAGGTACTGATGACCTGCGCCGAGCAGCTGTGGAGCTATTATTACCTCCCCATGGGGAGAGCTCGGCATTGGCGACCCGCGATGGTGCCGCTAGCCAGGCGGTGGGAACCCATCATGAGTGCGGCACCCCTAACCTACCAACTGATGGTGCTAAGGCGGGAGCTACAGGAGTTCCCTGCAGCGATGGTAAACTGGAGACCCTACTCAGACATGGTCGATGCCGACCAGCCGTGGGTTCTAGCAAGTCGTGCCCGGTTCGGACGGAAATTGTGGATGCACTGCCTGAATGAAATCGAGCCGCTTCGGCTACGATTGGTTATGAGGACTTTAGGACTGGCTCAAGAATGGGTGGATTCAGCTGCGCCACCTCGTGTCGAGAGAAAGACGCGAGGACCGGCGACCTGCATTGACTGGCGTGTGCGGTTCCCTAAACAGTATGAACACTGGCAACGGGGTGGCACAATTGTAGAATCACAAGCACGGGATAGCGAGGATTACCTGCGTCTATACAAGACAAGGTACGTAGAGCGGTTCCAACCCCGGGGATTTGTGGAGGTAGGTTTCCCCTTTTTCTCTTTTCTTCTTTCTTTTTTTGGTTTTCTGGTGGAGATGCTGACTCGTATGGCTGCAGGATATCCGTGATAGGATGATAGCGACTTTACGAACTCGCTTGGCAGAGATGGAGCAACGGTTGGGCGATGCCCGCGGAGCTACGAGTGCCTTGGTAGGTGTACAATGCATTCCTAATTAAAACCCCAGATTCCAGATGTTGGCTGCTAATTAACACGGTCGTAGCATGCCCAGATTGGCGTGGCTTCCCCAGCGATGGGAGTAGGTGGTGCCTCTTCCAGCTTGTGGATTCCCACCTCAGAACTTGACTTGCTTCATGAGCAACTTGCTCACGCCACGCAGCGTGCTGCGGAGGCAGAAGGGATGCTCTGTATATAGGTAAAAGTTTTAGTGTTGAGTTCTCTTTGTTTACGCCTTATTGCGTATCTGAGATGGTACACTCTGCAGGAAAAGGAGACGGAAGAAGCGCTTGCCACGGCTGCGCAGAAGGAGGCTAGGATAGCAGAACTGGAGATGGAACTACGGCGTCATCCTGATGACGACTCCACTAGGGATGTCGTGGAACTGAGGATCACTCTCCAGTTGGAGAGGGAAGATCGTGAGAGAGAACGTGCAGAGAAAGAAAGAGACGCAGAGAGAGAAAGAGCCAACAGATTGACTGAAAGGGAGGAACGAAGGGCCATGGAGGCCCAACTATTCGAACTCCGAATCAGTCTTGGTCTTGCTGAAGAGTGGCTGAGAGATGGTGAGGAGTGCTACCGAAGAACACGAGAGCGTGGCTTTCGTGTTGGTAGCTTCTCTGCTGCTTCCGTGGATCAACGCCGGGGTGTGGGAATAGGAAGGGGAGTACAGAGCGGTAGGAGTACCGCTTTTCGTAGTTGGGTAGCACCTTTGAGAGCGTTATGCCCGGAGAGTAGTGGGACGAGTAATGCAGAGAGAGAGGGCGGAACTTGATGTAATTTTTTTTTTTACTTTTGGAATAAAATACAAGGTTCGGTTTGTTTGGTTTTCACCTTTGCTTCTGTTGCCTGAATCCCTGCACACATCACTGAAACAAACGAATCAGAATTTCTGTTCTGACTTGGCCCCTTGCTCAATAAGTAAATGGTCACTGTGACTGTCCTTGATAACTGGTCAAGGGGGCCAAGGCTTTATTTAACGAAGGCAAGGGAAAGATGCGGTGATGATAAATGCGATAGGCAAGCACACGAATGCAAGCGGTATTAAAAGTGAGATGCTGCACGTAAATGCAATCATGCGAAATTGATTTATTTTCTTTTTTTATATTTAGCATTTTTTTGTTTTATCATAAAAAGATTTTTTTTTTGCAAATATGTACATTTTCTCTTTTCCATTTTTTGTTGTTTTTATCATTTCAATTTTTTTCTTGCTAACGCCTGGCAAGCACCCAAATGGCACCTAACCTATGTGAGACAGGGGTTTCTTACTAACCTCCCAGGTATCCTAAATGCACATCTAGGTTGATTCGGGCCTCTAGACCCCTCAAATGATGATCCCGCCGGCTAAGACTTACCCTGATGACAATACCGTCATGCCATGCTTAGGCTCCCAGTCGCTTCTGACCACAGGGATTCACCCAAAAGATGTTTAAGGTAAATGATTTGCCCGACCCGGGTCTATTTCCTCACAACTCTAGATGGTATATGATGGAACACCCTGGAACCCTAACGACCAACCGCGCGACGCTGACCTGGAATCAGACGCCGTCGCACCCATAGGTGACGCGCTTGCATTGGCCTAAGCCCGAGGTTAAACAAGAAGACATCAAGGTGGTAAACAGGGGTCTTGACCAGCCAAAAACACGGAGACTTCTTCGCAGCGATAGCTTTTGCTTTTCAAAGTAGGCAACCATATGTGTATATTAAAATAAGGTCGTAGACCCTGGGCAGTTTTCACCCTTTAGAAACTCCATCGAACCTTCATCTTTAGAGGAAGAAGGAAGAGCGTGGGGGATAAACCTCCTGAGAGGGTCGGCAAAACCGTTAACCCGACGAGCGAATAAGGGCCCATTAACTCTTTCCTTTCAGACAACTTCGAACCAAATCTCGAGCATTTACATTCCACGGCCCCTTTTGTGGATTCAGACTTTTGCTTTGAGGGGTTTCGTTTATCGCAACAGGCACGGTCACGACCAGGCTTTTCTCTTGCTTTTGATTTTGTATTTCTTTTTGTGAGGGAGATATAGTCGTTTGACGTTTGTGGGCTCCCTTTTCGTATGCCTACGGGGACACTGCCCTCTTCTCGTGCTCTGATCGATGCTTGAGGAAATGGATCCTACTCTTGCCATTGGGGTTTGAGTTTCGGTTTCTCATGCTCAGCGTTTTAAGGGCGCCGACTGTCTCATTTGGTCGAAGAGAAAAGAATAAAGATTACAGCTTCCGGAGATCTTCTGGGTGGGGCCCCACCGTAGGTGATGCTATCGACTTTTTTTTTTGAATAAAATACATAAGTGAGCACATGTTAGCTTCCTTCGAGCGAGCATAGGCCGACGTGGCCGGACAGGGATCTCCACGGTTCTGGCAAATCAAGACCCGGTGCCTACCAAGTCTTAATGGGCCCTATCCTAACATGAAGGTTAGATGCAGGGACTTAACTACATGGTGACTGCCAGGTATCGGCATTTTGAATTTTCCATATTTTTAGTGGTTTTCAATATTTCTTTATTTTTGATGTTTTTTATCTTTTCATCATTTTTTTTTGTTTTGTGCTAAGGGTAGTATTTCTTAGGATGAAGCCCATTCCAAGGGTGGGATAACTCGGTCCCTTCGGGTTTGATTAGCTTGTAGGCGTTGCCAGGATACATGGCTTGAATTACAAATGGTCCTTCCCAATTGGGTTGGAGCTTAGAACGCGGCCCTCCAGGTTTGACAAAAATTCTTTTTACGACCATCTCACCGACTTTGAATTTTCTCTCAATGACTTTCTTTTGGTAAAAGCAAGCGAGTCTATTTTGATACACACGCGCGTGTTCGGCAGCGGCCAGCCGCTTCTCATCCAAGAGTTCCAACTGGGCGAGGAGTGAATTACGACGATCGTCGAGGGAAAATTCCTCGTCCAATTGTACCCTGAGAGAAGGGATCAGAGTCTCGTACGGGACTACCGCTTCCATACCATAAGTAAGGGCAAATGGGGTTTGCCCGGTGGGGGTACGGATTGAAGTGCGATAGGCCCATAGGGCTTCGATAAGTTTTTCTGGCCAGTCTGAAAACTTACTAGACTCGCAGGTTTTTTTGATGATTTTGAGCAATGTTTTATTGGTGGCCTCCGCTTGGCCATTACCTTGTGGGTAATAAGGCGATGAATAATGCAATGCAATTGCGTACCTTTTGCAGAGGTCCTGTAGGTCCTGAGAAATGAACTGTGGCCCATTGTCGGTGACGATTGTGCTTGGGACGCTGAATCTGATGAGGATGTTTTTCATGATGAACTTGCAGACTATTGATGCCTTGATTTCCGCGTAAGCTTCGGCTTCGGCCCATTTGGTGAAGTATTCCGTCGCAGTAAGGATGAAAGATTTCTGCTTGGTGAGGGAATTGGGATCACCTAGGGGACCAATGATGTCGAATGCCCACATGGAGAAAGGCCACGGGGAGGATATTGGGTGAAGTGAGGAAGATGGTGAATAGATTTTATCGGCGTGAAGTTGACACTTGACACACCTACGGACATAGACAGCACAATCCTCTTCCATAGTGGGCCAGTAAAAGCCTTGTCGAATGATCTTTTTGGCGAGCATCTGACTATTCACGTGGCCACCGCACACACCCGAGTGCGTCTCCTCTACACATTTCCAAACCTCATCGTCACCAAGACATCTTAACAGAATACCAGTAAGGCTCATCCTATAGAGTAGACCTCCAACCAATGTGTATTTCTGAGCCACCCTTCTTATGGCTTTCTTGTCCTCTGTGGTGGCCCCTTCAGGATAAGACTGATCTTGGCAGTATTTGATGATTTCATAGAACCATGGTTTCTCTTCATCAGCCAGTTCTTCTTCGGCCTCTGCCAACATGATCTCCGTCTTCTCAAGGATATCTTCCTGCAGGATCTTTCTTGCTATCCTGTCTTTGATATTTACGTAGGAAGCATCATCGATTGCAGGGGCGTGAAGTTTGTAGATGGAAATCGACTTAAACCATCTTCCTAGAGGGAACCTTATGGATGATGCCAACGAGGCGAGGGCATCGACGAGAAAATTCTGATGACGAGGGACATGAACAAAGATCAGTTTTATGAACAGTTTGGCAAAGGCAGCAGTGAGTTCTTGGTATGGCTTGAGTTTGGGATCGCGAGTGCGATATTTAGTGAGCACCTGGCGAAGGATGAGTTGACTATCACCTACGACTCGCAACTCAGTGATACGAAAAGAATGAGCGAGTTCTAGGCCAGCTAGAAGAGCTTCATATTCGGCTATATTGTTGGTAACTGAAAATTTGAGCTGGTATGCCAATGGGAATGTGAGGCCTTCGGGCGACAGGAGGGCGACGCCGATTCCTTTCCCTTGAGAATTCAGAGCTCCATCAAAATATAGTGTCCACATTGGCTCATCTGATTGGTTGACGGACATTAGTTCTTCATCTGGAAACTCTGATCGGATGGGATCGAACTTGGGAAGAGGTGTTGGGAGAATGTTGTGCTCCAGTTGGGCATGTGTGGAACGTGAGTGTTTCTATTGTTTTGATGATGTCCAACTATGACTCAACTAATGATTGGTTCTATTGTTTTGATATGATTCCAACTATGACTCAACTATGACTCATTTCTAGTGCTTTGATGATGTATGTCCTTAGAGTCATTTTGCTATTTATTATGCTTTTGCTATGCATTTGATAAAATCCATTTGCATACATTTCAGGTCATCATATTGTCAACTCAACATATCAAGAATGGCTTGCAACGCTTAACCAATTGGCTGCACAGAAATCAAGATAGATCCAAAGGCGCCAAGATCACTCAAGATGCAAAGTGGAAAGGAAGTGCAACAAATCACTCAAGACTCAAGATGCAAGTGCAAAAGATCACTCAAGATACAAAGTGGAAGCTCAGCAAGATAGAAGCTCAACAAGATAAGCCATATGTCAAATGTGAAAGCTCGTTGAGCTAAGCCAAAAGAAATGGAGTGAAGATGTCAAGGTGAAAGCTAAGGAAGAAGAACTCTTGTCATGTGATAAACCATTGGATGGTGAATGACTGGAATGAAGTTGGCACGATGAAAGGAACGCGTCCAAGAAAGGAAGCAAGCTTCTACAAGGTCCGAGCATTCATCCAAGATGATCAAGGTTCAAACACTTGGTTTACATGTTCCAAATCCAAGGTCAATGCACAAAGAAGTATAGCCAAGAGAATCCAAAGCTAAAGACTGCGTTGATACGTTCAAGACTATCAAGGGAGATGCCACGGACATGAATGGGCAGCAAAAGAAGTCAAGCGGCGGAGTTAGATCGGCTAACGGACCAACCCGGGGTGAACCCGGTTCTGCCCAGCTGGCGGTCGACCGCCAGCACAGGGGCGGTCGACCGCCCCAGCCAGGGACCGTCCAACTGCAGTTCTGGTAGCTGGCGGTCGACCGCCAGCCAGTGGCGGTCGACCAGAAATCCCAGGGGCCATTCGTCTACAGCATTTTACAGTAGCGGTCGACCGCCAGGAACCTTAGGTCGACCGCCAGCCCCGAGCCAACCATGTTTGACCTCGAAATCAACCTCGTGGCCAGCCCCTTTCCATGGTTTTGTTTAATCAAACCTCACCTAACTTCCCATGATTTATGGATCTGGTCTGGGGCTTGTTTATAGACCATTCAAAGTCTATAAAACCATTACAAGAGGGTTAGAAACCCTAGTTGATGGAGTTGATGAAGTGAATCAAGGGAGGCCATTTCGAGAGCACTGTAGCACCTCCGTGAACAGTGTTTCGAGCAGAACATCTTCATCCTTCCAAGGTGATTCAAGGTGAGATCTGAAGCCAAGCAACCTCCAATCAAGCAAGAAGCACTCAAGGCTTACAAAGGTGATCAAAGCTACATCCATACACCTCTTCATCAACTCAAGGAGATTCAAAGAAGATCAAAGCTACATCCAACAATCTCTCCATCAATTCAAGGTGATTCAAGCTCATATCTCAATCCAGCATCCTCCAAGAAAGAGTAGAAGCAAGTAAGGCTAAGAGGGAAGATCAAAGGAGGCTTCAAAGGGGTGTTCAAAGTAAGAGGAGTTCGAGTTACTGTTCATGTGAACAGTACTCCGTAAAGAACATCTTCATCCAATCCAAGGTATTCAAGCTCATATCAAAGAAATCATCTTCCAAGATCTGTGAAGAAGGAAGCAAGGATTAAGGTAGCATCTATTCATTTCTTCATCCAATCAAAGAGATCAAAGAGAGAAGATCAAGAGAGGAGATTGGAAGAACAGTTACTGTTCACATGAACAGTACTCCGTGAAGAACAATCATCCATTCAAGGGTGATTACAAGAAGATTGATTTGCAAGAAGAAGAGATCCCTGCTGCTGATCAACAAAGCATATCGATACAAGGGCCAATTCCTTCTTACTCAATCTCTTGTTTTAATTCTTTCACATCTGTTTTACTTTCAATATTGTTAAACATTGAAGTTGTGATTCGTCCCTACCAGGTGGTTAGTAGGAAGGCAATTGGAGGGTGTTCCAATTTGCGATTGACGTCCCTACCGGTGGTTAGTAGGAAGGCAATCAGGAGTTCTCCGATCTGCGGTGTAGCCGTCCCTGCCGGCTTTGTGTGTAGGAAGACAGAAAGAGAGTTTTCTCTGTTCTGTGGTTTGGGGCGTGTCCCCGGGACAAGCTGTGAGTCAGCAAGGAAGCCTCACCTGGTTTGGTGAGGGGTGGACGTAGGTTGCGGGGTTGCAACTGAACCACCTTAAAAATCCCTGTGTTGTGGGTTATTTATTGTGTGTGATTGATCTATATCTTCTAACCCCATTCGCAGGTTCGTGTGCTTCCACACTTGGTTATATTGCTCACACACATATGCACTTTGAGTGATCAACATAGCATACACACACACACACGGTTGTTGCAAGCTATTGCATGTTCATCTATGTGTTATGCTTTGTAATTCACTTAAAGAAGTGTGGACGTTTCATAGCTTGTAATTCAAGTCTTTTCATTTGAGCCACTCTACTTAATTCCACTGTGCATTGTGCCTAAGTGATTCATTCACTTTATAAGAGTGGTTTAAGCTTCCGCTAGCTAAGAGTTTTTAAATAGGCCAAAGTTTCTGATAGGATCTATTTAACCCCCCCTTCTAGATCCGTTTACACCTCACGGGACCCAACAAGTGGTATCAGAGCTAAGCTCTGTCATTCCTAGATCCAACGATCTGCAGGGAAAGATCCCGGTGTTTGTTACTTAAATGGATTCACATGCTACACTTGCTTCGATGGCTTCTCCACCCATTTATGATGGTTCAGATTTTTTTACATGGGTTGGAAGAATGTTCATTTATGTTAGCTCCATAGATCCACAATTGTGGACTCTTATATATAATGGTCCTCATGAGCTGCCATCAAATTCAATTGATTGGTTAGCCGAACATGAGACCAAACACAATGATAATCATCTTGCATATAACTTAATTACATATGCAGTTGATCTAAGACTAACTCATCTTGTGTCTTCTTGCAGCACAGCCAAGCAAGTATTGGACAAGTTGGTGAAAATCCATGAAGGGAAGGAACAAGAACAAGAATGCTTCATGGCCGACCGTGCAGAACAGTCCAGCAATGCATCCTCATCACAGGTAAATTCTGATTCTGAGGAATTCACTTTTGAAGAACTTATGGAATCCTATGATGAGTTGATTACTCAATACAAAAAGGTCAAATCAGAAAATAAAAATTTGAAAAAGGATCTCAAGAAAATAAACCAAAATGAAAGCTCGATTTATAAAAAGTGTTCTATTTTTAAAGAGCTCAACAACACTCTCTCAGTTGATCTAGTTACGCATAAACAAAGCATTGCATGTCTAAGGGAAGAAAATGAAAATCTTCATGATGAAATCACTAGATTGAAAGAAATTGTAATAAAACTTCAAAACCAACCTAAGGCAATCTCTAATGATCAAACTATGGCCGATGGGCTTATTCATGATGAGAGGTTGATTGAAGAAAATAAAAATTCTATTTCATGCTCTGCTAATTTTGCATGTGAAAAATATTCATTCTTGAGAAACATAAATGCTGGTCTCCATGATGATCTTGAATGGCAACAAAAATTGATTGATTCTCTAAAAGAAGAGAATAGAGAGTTGTTGGAAAAGAAAATTGAACATGAAGAAGTTGAAGAAGAATTGCATGAAAAACTGGCTGCACATGAAAAAGGCAAATTTGTTATTGAAGATCACTCTGAAACTTTGCATGCTTTAGAACAACAAAATCAAAATCTTAAAGCAGTAAATGCCATGCTCAATGAGCAATTGGCAGCATGCGAAGAGGGCCTTGTTGAATCTAAACAGCACATTTCGTCACTTGAAAATGAAATTCAAGGTTTGAATGATTTCCTGTCAATGTTTGCCCAAATCCAAGATTCTAGTTCACCGGAAGCCACCACTTCCTGTGGTCACCAACAAGGGCATATTGCTCGAAAGAAAAGCAAAACTTAGCATGCTCATCCAAACATGCACCATAACATGTCCAATGCTAAATACCATGCCTTCCACAAAATGAATGTCAATTGTTATTATTGTGGTAAACATGGTCACACTGTGCATGATTGTTTTATCTTGAGAAATGATGAGCTTAGAGCAGGAGATCAAGTGAAAGAGCAAGGAAAGAAACAGGTCAACATTGGCAGAGGGCTTGCTCAACAAAATTCTGTACAAAACCACATGGAGAATCAGAAGTGTCGACATTCCTATCCAAACAGGTCGACACTCCCCATGGCCTTCAAAAGAAATGCTTCTCTTTGCTGCTCTCATTATGGTAAGTCGGGCCATACTGTTCAAGAGTGCTGGCACTTGAAGGGAAAGCATCACCCTCATACCATGAAGGGTAAGAATCATGCTCGCCCACAAAAGTATAGTCCACATGCACATGCACATGAACATAAAAAGGATAATCAATCTTTTGTGCGTTGTTTCTACTGTGATAAAAATGGGCATGAGATGTATGGTTGCCATACAATGAGGGAAGATGATTTGATTGCCTTGAAAAAGATGAGTCAAGATGCTAAACCTGTTGCTAACCCACAAGGACCCAAGCAAGCTTGGGTACCTAAAAATTCCAAATAAGAATTTTGGGTGCAGGATGCCTTGGAGCTGAACAAATGAATGGTCAGGTAAATAAAAGCTCAAGGCACAGGTATGTACATAAACCTTTTAATTTCAATCATCTTGCATGTTTAGTCCTAACATGTAGATAGTGCATCATAAGTCTGCCAAATGTCATTAAATTCTGCAAATTGAATTGCTCTTTGAAATGCAAAACCCCCATGGTGTGAGATGAACTTTTGAGCTAGATAATTTGCTCACACCATACTTGATTTCAGCTATTTAACTCATGAAAAACTTGTTATGCTGATGAAGTTGATGTGATGATGAGTTGTTTGCTACCTGATATCAGCCACTTGCAATTCTTGGACTTTGGTTTTGATGATGCGTACCATGGCTGCATTTTCAACTCATTATTCATGTTAGCACTGCTCAAAGGGGGAGTCTATTGGCATCATCATCATCATCATATTGCATTCAGTTCAAAATCCATTGTGAATGATTTGTGTTTGCATCATCTCATAATCACACATACCTTAATGCACATCATGTTTAGAAGACAAATGATAATGCACAATCATTTTGCAGCATCGTCATTGCATTGTGTATTCACATAAATCTTAGGATGCATAGTTCATTGCCAACCCTTGCATGTATTTAGGGGGAGTCAACATCAACCTAGCTTGAATCACTTTACATCATATCATTCGTGCATGACCATGATATATCAAATGTTGATGTATGGAAGGGCAGGTTATGCTTGCCTTGAAGCACTCAATATGCTTGAGGTTTCACCTCCGCCGAGTACCATGCGTCACTGTCGCATATAGGCCATATAGCTAGGGGGAGTTGTCTTCTTGAGGCATTCGTGCATATGGTTCATATTCATTGTTGCATTTAATAAGTGCTACATACCTTGAGTCGGGTCATAGCATTCATGCACATTTCTTTTTGCCCATCTCATGAGTGATCTAGCTATTCCATGCACATCCTAAGGGGGAGTCATGCAATCTGAACATTCTTGGGTAATTGTCTGATAATGGTGTAAGAGTTTTCTATTATATGCACTGATGATTGTCCATCAAATAACAATGGTTCAGATTTAATGATTTCTTTGAAATTCTGATAAATATATTTTTGAAATCATCTATGTCACGAAGTCTTTAATAGACTTTAACTAGAGGTTGCATGTTGTGATTTGAATGATCTTTCTGAAATCTGAAAATTCAAATGTCATAGTCAAGTTGGTTGAGTTGCTACAGTCTCGTATTGTTTTTAAACAACTTGACATATTGGAAATCATAAAGGCAAAATTTTAGACAAAGCAATGACATTAGGTCACTGAGAAACATGTCTTCTCATCAAGGAAATGAGGATAGATATGTCATGAAGTGCCTTTGTTATCTTTGTTATCTTTGTTATCTATAGCTTAGACTCAAGGCAGAGCAATGGCTACATTGCTGAGAAATATATCTCCTCATCACAGATATGAGATCGGGTATGTCATGAGGTGATTCAGCTATCTCTGTTCAAATCTAAAGCATAACAGTCAGTCTTACCAAATACCTAGGAATACTGGCGTCTAAACAGCGTGTATTCTTACGGCTAGGCGGTATGCACTAGACTCGCTTGCTCGTAAAATATGGGTCTAATGATATGAATGTCATTGAAAAGGATATATGGGAAAAAGTGCTGCAACATAGCATTCATTATAATTGTCATGGTTGTTTAACCTCAATACAAGTTGTGCTTTTCCCGATGACGATTATGAATATGGCTGTGTAAGACAATGGAGGATTACCATTGCTAGAGCATGCTCTTTTGGTTCACTTCTATTAAACCATAGATATAGCTGGTTTTCAAATTCTCTTGTTAATTCAGAATTCATTAGCTTTGAACCATACATATTCATCACGGCATGTTTCTAGTTGCTTTAATGGTTTGCTCTATACTCCTCTTTCCCTCAGCTTCCTACATAATTTGTTCATTCCTTTAGATAGGAGGAGAAAGGTTGCATTCATTTCTATAGGGGGAGAAGGCTTGATGGCTTGGTAAGTCATTCATTCTGATAGGGGGAGAATGTTTCTTGTATGTGTTTGCATCTGTGGTTTGGTGAGCGTCATATAGGGGGAGAAGACCATGTCATCTTGTGAGCATTTCATTGTCAAAGGGGTAGCATGTTTTCATGATTCATGTCATAGCATAACATGTTCATCTGTCATTGCATAGCATGTGTAAAGCATGTTTTCATGATTCATTGCAAAGTATGTGTTGAAACTTCAAAATTCATTGTCATTGCATAGCATGGTTTCATTCCTTTTAGAGCATATCACACATTGCACTCTTTGCATTCACATGCTCTACTTCATCTATGCACATCTGTGATCACTTCATGCATACATAATTGGGAGAAATCATTTTGTGATCATGCATACATATTTGCATTCTCATGTTTTGATCATCCTTGCATTGCACATATGGCTTGCATCTTGCCTTCCCATGCATTGCATAGAAAATCCTGAAAATCATACAAAGCTAAAATCTTGAAAACATCTAAAAATTGAAAAATCTGAAGTCAAAATTGCTTTATGACTGTCTTGTCTATCTCTTCTATTGGACCATGTTGGCATACTTGATCTCATTCATTGGTCTCACAAATGCAAAAAAAGGGAAAAGATTTGATTCCTTCTTGCTGCTCCCTTCTTGCTGATGGCAAAGGGGGAGAAGATTTGGTTGAGCCATATGGCGATTTGGTTGAGCCATATGCATGGGTTGAGCCATTTCAAAGATTTTGGTATTCTTTGTGTGGAGTCGATTTGGTTGAGCCATATGCATGTCATAGTGTTCTTGAATGTTCTTGAATCTTTTTATGACTCATAGTTGCCATCATCAAAAAGAGGGAGAATGTTGGGAGAATGTTGTGCTCCAGTTGGGCATGTGTGGAACGTGAGTGTTTCTATTATTTTGATGATGTCCAACTATGACTCAACTAATGATTGGTTCTATTGTTTTGATGTGATTCCAACTATGACTCAACTATGACTCATTTCTAGTGCTTTGATGATGTATGTCCTTAGAGTCATTTTGCTATTTATTATGCTTTTGCTATGCATTTGATAAAATCCATTTGCATACATTTCAGGTCATCATATTGTCAACTCAACATATCAAGAATGGCTTGCAACGCTTAACCAATTGGCCGCACAGAAATCAAGATAGATCCAAAGGCGCCAAGATCACTCAAGATGCAAAGTGGAAAGGAAGTGCAACAAATCACTCAAGACTCAAGATGCAAGTGCAAAAGATCACTCAAGATACAAAGTGGAAGCTCAGCAAGATAGAAGCTCAACAAGATAAGCCATATGTCAAAGGTGAAAGCTCGTTGAGCTAAGCCAAAAGAAATGGAGTGAAGATGTCAAGGTGAAAGCTAAGGAAGAAGAACTCTTGTCATGTGATAAACCATTGGATGGTGAATGACTGGAATGAAGTTGGCACGATGAAAGGAACGCGTCCAAGAAAGGAAGCAAGCTTCTACAAGGTCCGAGCATTCATCCAAGATGATCAAGGTTCAAACACTTGGTTTACATGTTCCAAATCCAAGGTCAATGCACAAAGAAGTATAGCCAAGAGAATCCAAAGCTAAAGACTGCGTTGATACGTTCAAGACTATCAAGGGAGATGCCACGGACATGAATGGGCTGCAAAAGAAGTCAAGCGACGGAGTTAGATCGGCTAACGGACCAACCCGGGGTGAACCCGGTTCTACCCAGCTGGCGGTCGACCGCCAGCACAGGGGCGGTCGACCGCCCTAGCCAGGGACCGTCCAACTGCAGTTCTGGCAGCTGGCGGTCGACCGCGAGCCAGTGGCGGTCGATCGAAAATCCCAGGGGCCATTCGTCTACAGCATTTTATAGTAGCGGTCGACCGCCAGGAACCTTAGGTCGACCGCCAGCCCCGAGCCAACCATGTTTGACTTCGAAATCAACCTCGTGGCCAGCCCCTTTCCATGGTTTTGTTTAATCAAACCTCACCTAACTTCCCATGATTTGTGGATCTGGTCTGGGGCTTGTTTATAGACCATTCAAAGTCTATAAAACCATTACAAGAGGGTTAGAAACCCTAGTTGATGGAGTTGATGAAGTGAATCAAGGGAGGCCATTTCGAGAGCACTGTAGCACCTCCGTGAACAGTGTTTCGAGCAGAACATCTTCATCCTTCCAAGGTGATTCAAGGTGAGATCTGAAGCCAAGCAACCTCCAATCAAGCAAGAAGCACTCAAGGCTTACAAAGGTGATCAAAGCTACATCCATACACCTCTTCATCAACTCAAGGAGATTCAAAGAAGATCAAAGCTACATCCAACAATCTCTCCATCAATTCAAGGTGATTCAAGCTCATATCTCAATCCAGCATCCTCCAAGAAAGAGTAGAAGTAAGTAAGGCTAAGAGGGAAGATCAAAGGAGGCTTCAAAGGGGTGTTCAAAGTAAGAGGAGTTTGAGTTACTGTTCATGTGAACAGTACTCCGTAAAGAACATCTTCATCCAATCCAAGGTATTCAAGCTCATATCAAAGAAATCATCTTCCAAGATCTGTGAAGAAGGAAGCAAGGATCAAGGTAGCATCTATTCATTTCTTCATCCAATCAAAGAGATCAAAGAGAGAAGATCAAGAGAGGAGATTGGAAGAACAGTTACTGTTCACATGAACAGTATTCCGTGAAGAACAATCATCCATTCAAGGGTGATTACAAGAAGATTGATTTGCAAGAAGAAGAGATCCCTGCTGCTGATCAACAAAGCATATCGATACAAGGGCCAATTCCTTCTTACTCAATCTCTTGTTTTAATTCTTTCACATCTGTTTTACTTTCAATATTGTTAAACATTGAAGTTGTGATTCGTCCCTACCAGGTGGTTAGTAGGAAGGCAATTGGAGGGTGTTCCAATTTGCGATTGACGTCCCTACCGGTGGTTAGTAGGAAGGCAATCAGGAGTTCTCCGATCTGCGGTGTAGCCGTCCCTGCCGGCTTTGTGTGTAGGAAGACAGAAAGAGAGTTTTCTCTGTTCTGTGGTTTGGGGCGTGTCCCCGGGACAAGCTGTGAGTCAGCAAGGAAGCCTCACCTGGTTTGGTGAGGGGTGGACGTAGGTTGCGGAGTTGCAACTGAACCACCTTAAAAATCCCTGTGTTGTGGGTTATTTATTGTGTGTGATTGATCTATATCTTCTAACCCCATTTGCAGGTTCGTGTGCTTCCACACTTGGTTATATTGCTCACACACATATGCACTTTGAGTGATCAACATAGCATACACACACACACACGGTTGTTGCAAGCTATTGCATGTTCATCTATGTGTTATGCTTTGTAATTCACTTAAAGAAGTGTGGACGTTTCATAGCTTATAATTCAAGTCTTTTCATTTGAGCCACTCTACTTAATTCCACTGTGCATTGTGCCTAAGTGATTCATTCACTTTATAAGAGTGGTTTAAGCTTCCGCTAGCTAAGAGTTTTTAAATAGGCCAAAGTTTCTGATAGGATCTATTCAACCCCCCCTTCTAGATCCGTTTACACCTCACGGGACCCAACAAGTGGTATCAGAGCTAAGCTCTGTCATTCCTAGATCCAACGATCTGCAGGGAAAGATCCCGGTGTTTGTTACTTAAATGGATTCACATGCTACACTTGCTTCGATGGCTTCTCCACCCATTTATGATGGTTCAAATTTTTTTACATGGGTTGGAAGAATGTTCATTTATGTTAGCTTCATAGATCCACAATTGTGGACTCTTATATATAATGGTCCTCATGAGCTGCCATCAAATTCAATTGATTGGTTAGCCGAACATGAGAGCAAACACAATGATAATCATCTTGCATATAACTTAATTACATATGCAGTTGATCTAAGACTAACTCATCTTGTGTCTTCTTGCAGCACAGCCAAGCAAGTATTGGACAAGTTGGTGAAAATCCATGAAGGGAAGGAACAAGAACAAGAATGCTTCATGGCCGACCGTGCAGAACAGTCCAGCAATGCATCCTCATCACAGGTAAATTCTGATTCTGAGGAATTCACTTTTGAAGAACTTATGGAATCCTATGATGAGTTGATTACTCAATACAAAAAGGTCAAATCAGAAAATAAAAATTTGAAAAAGGATCTCAAGAAAATAAACCAAAATGAAAGCTCGATTTATAAAAAGTGTTCTATTTTTAAAGAGCTCAACAACACTCTCTCAGTTGATCTAGTTACGCATAAACAAAGCATTGCATGTCTAAGGGAAGAAAATGAAAATCTTCATGATGAAATCACTAGATTGAAAGAAATTGTAATAAAACTTCAAAACCAACCTAAGGCAATCTCTAATGATCAAACTATGGCCGATGGGCTTATTCATGATGAGAGGTTGATTGAAGAAAATAAAATTTCTATTTCATGCTCTGCTAATTTTGCATGTGAAAAATATTCATTCTTGAGAAACATAAATGCTGGTCTCCATGATGATCTTGAATGGCAACAAAAATTGATTGATTCTCTAAAAGAAGAGAATAGAGAGTTGTTGGAAAAGAAAATTGAACATGAAGAAGTTGAAGAAGAATTGCATGAAAAACTGGCTGCACATGAAAAAGGCAAATTTGTTATTGAAGATCACTCTGAAACTTTGCATGCTTTAGAACAACAAAATCAAAATCTTAAAGCAGTAAATGCCATGCTCAATGAGCAATTGGCAGCATGCGAAGAGGGCCTTGTTGAATCTAAACAGCACATTTCGTCACTTGAAAATGAAATTCAAGGTTTGAATGATTTCCTGTCAATGTTTGCCCAAATCCAAGATTCTAGTTCACCGGAAGCCACCACTTCCTGTGGTCACCAACAAGGGCATATTGCTCGAAAGAAAAGCAAAACTTAGCATGCTCATCCAAACATGCACCATAACATGTCCAATGCTAAATACCATGCCTTCCACAAAATGAATGTCAATTGTTATGATTGTGGTAAACATGGTCACACTGTGCATGATTGTTTTATCTTGAGAAATGATGAGCTTAGAGCAGGAGATCAAGTGAAAGAGCAAGGAAAGAAACAGGTCAACATTGGCAGAGGGCTTGCTCAACAAAATTCTGTACAAAACCACATGGAGAATCAGAAGTGTCGACATTCCTATCCAAACAGGTCGACACTCCCCATGGCCTTCAAAAGAAATGCTTCTCTTTGCTGCTCTCATTATGGTAAGTCGGGCCATACTGTTCAAGAGTGCTGGCACTTGAAGGGAAAGCATCACCCTCATACCATGAAGGGTAAGAATCATGCTCGCCCACAAAAGTATAGTCCACATGCACATGCACATGAACATAAAAAGGATAATCAATCTTTTGTGCGTTGTTTCTACTGTGATAAAAATGGGTATGAGATGTATGGTTGCCATACAATGAGGGAAGATGATTTGATTGCCTTGAAAAAGATGAGTCAAGATGCTAAACCTGTTGCTAACCCACAAGGACCCAAGCAAGCTTGGGTACCTAAAAATTCCAAATAAGAATTTTGGGTGCAGGATGCCTTGGAGCTGAACAAATGAATGGTCAGGTAAATAAAAGCTCAAGGCACAGGTATGTACATAACCCTTCTAATTTCAATCATCTTGCATGTTTAGTCCTAACATGTAGATAATGCATCATAAGTCTGCCAAATGTCATTAAATTCTGCAAATTGAATTGCTCTTTGAAATGCAAAACCCCCATGGTGTGAGATGAACTTTTGAGCTAGATAATTTGCTCACACCATACTTGATTTCAGCTATTTAACTCATGAAAAACTTGTTATGCTGATGAAGTTGATGTGATGATGAGTTGTTTGCTACCTGATATCAGCCACTTGCAATTCTTGGACTTTGGTTTTGATGATGCGTACCATGGCTGCATTTTCAACTCATTATTCATGTTAGCACTGCTCAAAGGGGGAGTCTATTGGCATCATCATCATCATATTGCATTCAGTTCAAAATCCATTGTGAATGATTTGTGTTTGCATCATCTCATAATCACACATACCTTAATGCACATCATGTTTAGAAGACAAATGATAATGCACAATCATTTTGCAGCATCGTCATTGCATTGTGTATTCACATAAATCTTAGGATGCATAGTTCATTGCCAACCCTTGCATGTATTTAGGGGGAGTCAACATCAACCTAGCTTGAATCACTTTACATCATATCATTCGTGCATGACCATGATATATCAAATGTTGATGTATGGAAGGGCAGGTTATGCTTGCCTTGAAGCACTCAATATGCGTGAGGTTTCACCTCCGCCGAGTACCATGCGTCACTGTCGCATATAGGCCATATAGCTAGGGGGAGTTGTCTTCTTGAGGCATTCGTGCATATGGTTCATATTCATTGTTGCATTTAATAAGTGCTACATACCTTGAGTCGGGTCATAGCATTCATGCACATTTCTTTTTGCCCATCTCATGAGTGATCTAGCTATTCCATGCACATCCTAAGGGGGAGTCTTGCAATCTGAACATTCTTGGGTAATTGTCTGATAATGGTGTAAGAGTTTTCTATTATATGCACTGATGATTGTCCATCAAATAACAATGGTTCAAATTTAATGATTTCTTTGAAATTCCGATAAATATGTTTTTGAAATCATCTATGTCACGAAGTCTTTAATAGACTTTAACTAGAGGTTGCATGTTGTGATTTGAATGATCTTTCTGAAATCTGAAAATTCAAATGTCATAGTCAAGTTGGTTGAGTTGCTACAGTCTCGTATTGTTTTTAAACAACTTGACATATTGGAATTCATAAAGGCAAAATTTTAGACAAAGCAATGACATTAGGTCACTGAGAAACATGTCTTCTCATCAAGGAAATGAGGATAGATATGTCATGAAGTGCCTTTGTTATCTTTGTTATCTTTGTTATCTATAGCTTAGACTCAAGGCAGAGCAATGGCTACATTGCTGAGAAATATATCTCCTCATCACAGATATGAGATCGGGTATGTCATGAGGTGATTCAGCTATCTCTGTTCAAATCTAAAGCATAACAGTCAGTCTTACCAAATACCTAGGAATACTGGCGTCTAAACAGCGTGTATTCTTACGGCTAGGCGGTATGCACTAGACTCGCTTGCTCGTAAAATATGGGTCTAATGATATGAATGTCATTGAAAAGGATATATGGGAAAAAGTGCTGCAACATAGAATTCATTATAATTGTCATGGTTGTTTAACCTCAATACAAGTTGTGCTTTTCCCGATGACGATTATGAATATGGCTGTGTAAGACAATGGAGGATTACCATTGCTAGAGCATGCTCTTTTGGTTCACTTCTATTAAACCATAGATATAGCTGGTTTTCAAATTCTCTTGTTGATGGAGGCATCACCCACGACTCCCTTTGGCTCGGGTCCACTTCTTCACACTCGGGAGCTGGTTGAGTTTGGGCCTCACTCTATAAAGGCCCCTTATCCATTTTGTAGCTTTATTTTGAGTCATTTTGATGTATTTCCATTTTATTTGAGTCATTTCCCTTGGTCTAGCACTTATTTTTCTATGTTCTTGTATCATCATGCTGTCTAATGTGACTATTGGGCCCCAATTCGTTGGGCTAGGCCCATTAGCACTCCCACCCCCCCTTGGTTATTTGTAGTTGTTTATTTTATCAGGGACTTATTGTAAAGAGTGGGTTGCCTATATATAGGACCCCACTCCCCTCATTTGAAGTTAATGAATGAATGAATCCTTTTGAGTTAAACTTGCCATTTGAGTTCAAATTGGAGTGATTCCTCTAGTTTTTTGGGTGAGAGACCCTAGGGGAGAGATTCCCCACCCATTCCCCTCTTAATCTCTCTATTTCACCCCTCTTTCTCTATCCTCCAACCCCAATTCCGAATTTCCTTCTCTCTCCTCCCCTCCCAACCACCTCCACTAGCCACCCACCTCCTTTAATGCCCTCCACTTCCCCATGGCCTCCTTTACTCCACCTCCTAGTTCCTAGGTAGGAATCTCCACATTCCAACACCATTCTCCACCTTCCAACCAAATCTTCCCCATTCCAATACAAGCATCCCACTCTCCCACATAATCCCCCACCTTCCAAGGCCATTTCAAAATTTGAAATCCCTTCCCTCCACTTGCCTTGGCCGCCCCCTTCCTTTACCCTCCCCCAAGCCAAGTTCGCCCCCCTTCACTCCCCATTCCCTCTCTCACATCCTCACCCTCCTCCTCCACCTGCTAGCCCCTGCTCTCAGCCATTCTCCCATCATTCTCCAACCCCTATAGCTCTCCACTCCACCCCACAAGAACCCCCATTCATCCTTAGGCCACCCCTTCACTTCCCCTTCCACCAAAGAAGCCACCCCTCCCTCTCATTTCTTCTTGCAGGTTGGAGCTGTGCAGACCGGCAAGTCAGCCCCTGTTGCAGCGTCGCCCACGGCTTCATCCTGGAGATCATGAAGGCGTAGCCTACATTGCTGGAAAGGTCCTTCTGTCTTCTTCGCAGGCGAGGTGGAATCAACTCGTTCTGAGGTCAGACCCAACCGTAGAAGCCGTTCTCCCACGACTGCGCAGAGAGGTCTTCATCCTGGACCAGAGCCTGAGAGTTCATTCTGCCACGACGAACCCCAGTGGATTCAGGCTGAAGTTCCTTCATCAAAGTTCTCCCTCTGCCAGTTCTCTTCCAAGATCAAGAAACAGAACCTCGTTTGGCTGCCGGAGAAAGGAGTTACGAATTTTCTCCCCCAAGCTCTCCAGTTATGTCTCCTACTGCCTACTCCGACCAGTGCCCACTCTTCAGGGTACACCGACCGCCCTTGACCTCTGAATGTAGCCCCGTCGCCTCCTGCTGAAAGCTACCTCAACCACGAAGACAATGCCGCTGATTTTGTGCTGATCGGAGCTTGGGAGGTCGCACAGTGACCACTGCAATCTGCTCTTCTAGTCCAGACTGAACCTGCGGCCAGACAGAGGAGTCTCCTTCCTGTTGCTGGTGCGGCCACCTCCGACCCTCTGAGCATCCCCAAAAATTCTGGAGTCTTCCCTCTCAAGTCAGGAAGCTTTAGAAGGTGATTGCACTCAATTTGGAGTCCGTACGAGTCCGAGGCAGCCGGCACAGCGACTTCCTGTCCAGAATTCAGACTGCAGCTGCAAGTTCCCTAATCTCCCATTTCTCTTCACTTCGGTCCGATATCCCCACCCCGCTTGGCCGGCTGAAAGCCCCACCCTGCGCGGTGGTAGTGTTTGAATGTAAGACCTTAACCCCTACCCCAGATCCCCCCCTCCTGCGTGAGGTGTAGTTTTGTAATTGGTTTGGGCAGGTCAAGCGACACCGCCGCGGCGTGTGGGGAGCCACCGCCTCCCCGCTCGCCCTCGTCTCCGATCGGGACCGGTTTCTTCAAACCGGTCGAGTAAGTGCCTCTTCCTTGCTCAATTAGTGTTTCTCTTTCAATACTTGATTCATGCGCCGCTGCATTTGTGAGGAGCGCCCGATCCTCAAGTCCACGACTTAAGAGTGATCGCCGTGGGATAGTGTGAACCGGTGCCCTTGTGCACTTTGTCGGCCCCAATTGAATTGGGCATCCACCCTTGGGGAGTCGATCCTTGGCCTTGCTGGCCCTCTACCAGCAAGGGCCCATTCCCATAATTCACTCTTGGCATCGCCAAGTCACTCCGGGTATAGAGTGCGACGGGAGAGCGGTGGCCCATTAAGGCCCATTTGAATGCTTAATTGTGCTTGTTTGCCTAAGTCCAAGGTCGTGTCACATCAAGTGGTATCAGAGCAAGTCCTTGACTTGTCTCTATCAAGTCTAAGTCCTAGGACCTTTGCATAGTGTGTCCAACCACTTTGGCCCTTTGTCTTGCATGTCCACCCGTAGTGGTGCTAGCTATCAACCCGGTTCATCATCTTCGGCTCCACCAATGGATCCCAATCCTCACCAACTCAACCAAGATGTTCCTAGGGAGGGACCCCAAGGCCACATGGATAGGGTAGATGCTGCCCTCACAACCATCCTTGCCCAACTAGAGTCCATTACCAACCGAATTGCTCGATTAGAAGACCAAGAGTTCCGCCCAAGGAACAATGAGCCTAGGATTCCCCCTCCGCATGATGAGCCTCATAGAGAAGATCCTCACCCAAGGATCAATGAGCCAAGAGCCCCTCCACCACATGGTGAGTTTCATAGGAATGGTTTTCCCCAAAGGAACCAAGGCCCAAGAGTCCACCCTCCACATGTAGAGCCTCATAGGGATGAGTTCCCCCCAAGGAACAACGGCCCAAGAGCCCATTACCCACATGCTGAACTTTATAGGGAGGAAGTGGACTATGACCATTACTATGAGTATGAGAGGCCTCGCCCCCATCAAAACCATGACCGGCGTCCACGGGATGATCCGGATGACCCCCTTTTAAGGATGATCAAGGTAGAGGCCCCAAACTTTGATGGTTCACATGAACCTAGTGTTTACCTAGAATGGGAGACCGCCATGGACCAATACTTTGAATGGTACCCCATGTCCGACCAAAGGAGAGTTAGATTGGCTAAGATGCATCTCACTAAGTTGGCCAAAACCTATTGGCTAAATCAAGAGGGTCTAAGACGGGTTAGGCGGGAAGAGCCTATTGACACTTGGGCGGACATGAAGAACCAACTTAAGAACAAATACCTCCCCCGAACCTACCACCAAATGCTCCTAGATGAATGGCAAAGCCTCACCCAAGAAGGGAAGACCGTGGTAGAGTACATTGAAAAATTTGACTCCTATCTTCTAAAGTGTGGAGTCCATGAGGATCCGGATGTCACCTTATCCCGTTTTAGGAATGGGCTTCAAAGCCACATCAAGAGGGAACTATTCATGAGGGACGTTGATAACCTTGAGCTAGCTTACCAAATAGCTAGAGATGTGGAAAGGTTTTCTAGGAATTCCTGATTTATTCCTCCTCGACCCACCGACCCCAAAAACTTGGGAACACGTCCCCTTCCACCCACTCCCATGAGAGCTCCTAGCCCAAGTGGGAATGCCCCTTTAAGGTCCTACAATCCTCCCCCACCCAACACTCCAAACAAGTCCGCTCCTAGTCACCCTCTCCCACGGAAGGATGACAACCCCAAAGGCCCAAGTGTAGGAACCACCTCGGGAAGTGGGCACCAACAATGCTATAAGTGTCATGGGTATGGTCATTTTGCGGGGCAATGTCCATCTAAAGGGTTATCTAGTTTGCTTATTGAGGAAGAAGTTCAACCCCAAAAGGAACAAAAAAATGACGTTGAGGAACATGAAGCCTCACTAGATTGGGAAGAGGAGTATGAAGCCCAATATCTAGAGTCGGGTCTAGATCACTCCACTCCTTCAAACAACTCCCATCTAGGAGTCATTAGGTGCATCCTCACCCAACCTCAAGAAGAGGATTGGCGTCGGACCTTAATCTTCCACACCTTTATCAAGATAGAGAACCATGTGAGGAAAGTGATCTTGGATAGTGGTAGTTGTGTTAATGCCGTGTCACCCGACACCGTCAAGCTCCTTGGGCTTACTCTCACTCCCCACCCAAGTCCATATCGGGTCTCATGGATCAACAACAATTCCATCCCGGTCAACACCCAATGCCTAGTGCCACTCACTTTCTCTTCCTACCATGGCCAAATATGGTGTGACGTCATACCCATGGAAGTGGGTAGCATTCTTTTAGGAAGACCTTGGCTCTATGATGTGGATGCCACCATTCTAGGAAGAAGCAACATATGCACCTTTGAGCATGAGGGTAAGACTATCCGTCTTAACCCCTCCCCACCTCGACCCATGCCCAAGAGGGACACTCTCCCTCAAGGATCACACCCCACCACTCCACAAGTCTCGGAGAACTCCACCCCTCCAACCCAAGCCCTTATCCAAACCCCAAAACAAAGTAGAACCACGGGGTTGACCAAAGGAATTCATCTCATCACTAGGAAAGAGCTTGAAGAGGAAATTGCTCAAGGGGTGCCTTTGTGTGCGGTTGTCATATGCTTAGGGGAACCTACCCCTTCTAACCCCCATCCCATAGAGATCCAACAACTTTTGGAAGAATTCCATGATGTGTTCCCGGAAGAGCTCCCGGACCAACTCCCTCCCATGCGTGATGTGCAACACGCAATCGATCTAGTGCCGGGAGCCACCCTTCCAAACCTTCCTCATTATCGCCTCAATCCCACGGAACATGCCGAACTTAGGAGGCAAATAGAGGAACTCATTAGGAAGGGCTTCATCCGCATTAGTAAGAGTCCATGTGCCGTCCCGGCCCTTCTTACCCCCAAGAAAGATGGATCATGGCGGATGTGTGTGGATAGCCGGGCCATTAACAAGATTACCGTCAAGTATAGGTTCCCCATCCCTAGGCTTGATGACATGTTGGATATGCTAGCAGGAGCCACCATCTTCTCTAAGATAGATCTCAAGAGTGGTTACCACCAAGTTAGGATAAGGCCCGGGGATGAGTGGAAAATGGCCTTCAAGACCAAGGATGGTCTCTTTGAGTGGTTAGTCATGCCATTTGGGCTTTCTAATGCCCCAAGTACTTTCATGCGTCTTATGACGGAAGCACTTAGGCCTTTCATTGGGAACTTTCTAGTGGTATACTTTGATGATATTCTCATCTATAGCCAAACCCATGAGGCCCACCTTGACCACCTTAGAAAAGTTTGCACCGTCCTCCGGCAAGAAAGCTTATTTGCCAACCTAGGGAAGTGTCATTTCATGACCACTACCATCACCTTCCTAGGATATGTGGTGTCAACCAAAGGAGTCTCCATGGACCCCGACAAGGTCCAAGCTATTCTAGATTGGCCGGAGCCCCACACCCTTCATGAGGTTAGGAGTTTCCATGGGTTGGCCACATTCTATAGGAGATTCATTCGAGGGTTTAGCACTATCACCGGCCCAATAACTGATTGTCTCAAGAAAGGAACCTTTGTTTGGACCAAAGCCGCCTCTAAAGCCTTCCTTGAGCTTAAGGAAAAGTTGACCCAAGCCCCGGTCCTATGTCTTCCCGATTTCTCCAAAGTCTTTGAGGTCACTTGTGATGCATCCGGGATAGGGATAGGAGGGATTCTTAGTCAAGAGGGACACCCGGTCGCCTACTTTAGTGAGAAGCTATGTGATGCTAGGACTAGATACTCCACCTATGACAAGGAGTTCTATGCCGTGGTCCAATCCCTCCGACATTGGAGACATTACTTGCTTCCCAAAGAGTTTGTCATCTTTTCCGATCATGAGGCCCTCAAATACCTCAACTCCCAACAAAAGTTGAATGCCCGACATGCCCGATGGGTTGAGTTTATCCAATCCTACACCTTTGTCATCAAACACAAGGCCGGGAGTGAGAATAAGGCCGCGGATGCTCTTAGTAGGAAGATGTCCTTGCTATCCACTATCCAAGTGGAAGTGATTGGCTTTGACAAGGTCAAGGATGAGTACCCTAGTTGCCCCGACTTTGGGCAAATCTATGCCAACTTGACCACTCATTCTAGCAAGGAGCATGAGGGATTCATGTTAGAGGATGGGTTCCTCTTCAAGGGGCCAAGGCTTTGCATTCCCCGGACCTCTCTTCGTGACTTCTTGGTTTGGGAATTACATGCCGGAGGGTTAGCCGGTCATTTTGGGGTCCACAAAACCATTGCCTTAGTTGAGGGTCAATTTTATTGGCCAAGTCTCAAAAGAGATGTAGGCAAAATAGTAGGGCAATGTCGCACATGTGCTTCGGCCAAGCAAGTGAAACAAAACACCGGCCTATACACCCCACTTCCCATTCCCGACCGACCATGGCAAGATTTGAGCATGGACTTTGTCCTAGGCTTACCCAAGACCTCTAGGAAGCATGACTCCATCTATGTGGTGGTTGATAGATTTTCCAAAATGGCCCACTTCATCCCATACTACAAAACATGCGATGCCTCCCATATAGCCCGGTTATTCTTTGATGAGGTAGTCCGCCTCCATGGGCTGCCCAAGACCATAGTCTCCGATAGGGATGTCAAATTCACTAGCTATTTTTGGAAGACTCTTTGGCACATGATGGGTACCCTCCTCAAATTCTCCACTGCCTACCACCCCCAAACGGATGGTCAAACTGAAGTGGTCAACCGGAGTCTAGGGAACCTCCTTAGGTGTCTTGTTGAGGATCGGCCAGGAAATTGGGATCTCATCTTACCACAGGCTGAGTTTGCATACAACAATTCCGTCAATAAGTCAATAGGGATGAGTCCATTTGAAGCCGTGCATGGGTACAAACCAAGAAAGCCATCCGACCTCATTCCCCTTCCCCAGCATGCTAGAGTGTCCATGTCTGCCGAGTCTTTTGCACAACATATTAGGGAATTGCATGAGGAAATTCGCAAGCACATTGGCATGAAAAATGAGGCATATAAAAGGTTGGCCGATTCTCACCGGCGTCACTTAGAGTTCCAAGTGGGTGACTTTGTGATGGTAAGGACGGAGAGGCTCTCCCCAGGAGCCCACTCCAAGTTGAGACCACGTGGGACTGGGCCCTTCCAGGTCTTGAGGCGCGTTCGTGCAAATGCTTATGAGTTAGATCTCCCCGAGGATTATGGGGTAAGTCTTACGTTCAATGTCGCCGACTTAGTGTCTTACAAGGGCCCCACGGTGAGACCTAGTGAGGAGATTGAGCCTACTTCTTCCTTTGAGAGAGCACCCACCTGTGAGAAGAGTCCACTAGCCAAGAGAGCTCAGCGCGATCGCATTGAACGAATATTGGATGAGCAAATCACTACCACCCGGAGTAAGGTATATGAGCGCTATCTCGTCAGGTGGAAGGATCGGCCTCCGTCGGATGACTCATGGGTGAGTCGGGAGGACCTCCAGCGATTGGATCCGGACCTCCTCGAGCGGTACCTTAGCCGGATGGACCCTTACTCGACGGAGTCGAGCTCTTCGCGGCCCAGGGGATTTGATGGAGGCATCACCCACGACTCCCTTTGGCTCGGGTCCACTTCTTCACACTCGGGAGCTGGTTGAGTTTGGGCCTCACTCTATAAAGGCCCCTTATCCATTTTGTAGCTTTATTTTGAGTCATTTTGATGTATTTCCATTTTATTTGAGTCATTTCCCTTGGTCTAGCACTTATTTTTCTATGTTCTTGTATCATCATGCTGTCTAATGTGGCTATTGCGCCCCAATTCGTTGGGCTAGGCCCATTAGCACTCCCACCCCCCCTTGGTTATTTGTAGTTGTTTATTTTATCAGGGACTTATTGTAAAGAGTGGGTTGCCTATATATAGGACCCCACTCCCCTCATTTGAAGTTAATGAATGAATGAATCCTTTTGAGTTAAACTTGCCATTTGAGTTCAAATTGGAGTGATTCCTCTAGTTTTTTGGGTGAGAGACCCTAGGGGAGAGATTCCCCACCCATTCCCCTCTTAATCTCTCTATTTCACCCCTCTTTCTCTATCCTCCAACCCCAATTCCGAATTTCCTTCTCTCTCCTCCCCTCCCAACCACCTCCACTAGCCACCCACCTCCTTTAATGCCCTCCACTTCCCCATGGCCTCCTTTACTCCACCTCCTAGTTCCTAGGTAGGAATCTCCACATTCCAACACCATTCTCCACCTTCCAACCAAATCTTCCCCATTCCAATACAAGCATCCCACTCTCCCACATAATCCCCCACCTTCCAAGGCCATTTCAAAATTTGAAATCCCTTCCCTCCACTTGCCTTGGCCGCCCCCTTCCTTTACCCTCCCCCAAGCCAAGTTCGCCCCCCTTCACTCCCCATTCCCTCTCTCACATCCTCACCCTCCTCCTCCACCTGCTAGCCCCTGCTCTCAGCCATTCTCCCATCATTCTCCAACCCCTATAGCTCTCCACTCCACCCCACAAGAACCCCCATTCATCCTTAGGCCACCCCTTCACTTCCCCTTCCACCAAAGAAGCCACCCCTCCCTCTCATTTCTTCTTGCAGGTTGGAGCTGTGCAGACCAGCAAGTCAGCCCCTGTTGCAGCGTCGCCCACAGCTTCATCCTGGAGATCATGAAGGCATAGCCTACATTGCTGGAAAGGTCCTTCTGTCTTCTTCGCAGGCGAGGTGGAATCAACTCGTTCCGAGGTCGGACCCAACCGTAGAAGCCGTTCTCCCACGACTGCGCAGAGAGGTCTTCATCCTGGACCAGAGCCTGAGAGTTCATTCTGCCACGACGAACCCCAGCGGATTCAGGCTGAAGTTCCTTCATAAAAGTTCTTCCTCTGCCAGTTCTCTTCCAAGATCAAGAAACAGAACCTCGTTTGGCTGCCGGAGGAAGGAGTTACGAATTTTCTCCCCCAAGCTCTCCAGTTCTGTCTCCTGCTGCCTACTCCCACCAGTGCCCACTCTTCAGGGTACACCGACCGCCCTCGACCTCTGAATGCAGCCCCGTCACCTCCTGCTGAAAGCTACTTCAACCATGAAGACAATGCCGCTGATTTCGTGCTGATCGGAGCTTGGGAGGTCGCACAGTGACCACTGCAATCTGCTCTTCTAGTCCAGACTGAACCTGCGGCCAGACAGAGGAGTCTCCTTCCTGTTGCTGGTGCGGCCACCTCCGACCCTCTGAGCATCCCCAAAAATTCTGGAGTCTTCCCTCTCAAGTCAGGAAGCTTTAGAAGGTGATTGCACTCAATTTGGAGTCCGTACGAGTTCGAGGCAGCCGGCACAGCGACTTCCTGTCCAGAATTCAGACTGCAGCTGCAAGTTCCCTAATCTCCCATTTCTCTTCACTTCGGTCCGATATCCCCACCCCGCTTGGCCGGCTGAAGGCCCCACCCTGCGCGGTGGTAGTGTTTGAATGTAAGACCTTAACCCCTACCCCAGATCCCCCCCTCCTGCGTGAGGTGTAGTTTTGTAATTGGTTTGGGCAGGTCAAGCGACACCGCCGCGGCGTGTGGGGAGCCACCGCCTCCCCGCTCGCCCTCGTCTCCGATCGGGACCGGTTTCTTCAAACCGGTCGAGTAAGTGCCTCTTCCTTGCTTAATTAGTGTTTCTCTTTCAATACTTGATTCATGCGCCGCTGCATTTGTGAGGAGCGCCCGATCCTCAAGTCCACGACTTAAGAGTGATCGCCGTGGGATAGTGTGAACCGGTGCCCTTGTGCACTTTGTCGGCCCCAATTGAATTGGGCATCCACCCTTGGGGAGTCGATCCTTGGCCTTGCTGGCCCTCTACCAGCAAGGGCCCATTCCCATAATTCACTCTTGGCATCGCCAAGTCACTCCGGGTATAGAGTGCGACGGGAGAGCGGTGGCCCATTAAGGCCCATTTGAATGCTTAATTGTGCTTGTTTGCCTAAGTCCAAGGTCGTGTCACATCACTTGTTAATTCAGAATTCATTAGCTTTGAACCATACATATTCATCATGGCATGTTTCTAGTTGCTTTAATGGTTTGCTCTATACTCCTCTTTCCCTCAGCTTCCTACATAATTTGTTCATTCATTTAGATAGGAGGAGAAAGGTTGCATTCATTTCTATAGGGGGAGAAGGCTTGATGGCTTGGTAAGTCATTCATTCTGATAGGGGGAGAATGTTTCTTGTATGTGTTTGCATATGTGGTTTGGTGAGCGTCATATAGGGGGAGAAGACCATGTCATCTTGTGAGCATTTCATTGTCAAAGGGGTAGCATGTTTTCATGATTCATGTCATAGCATAACATGTTCATCTGTCATTGCATAGCATGTGTAAAGCATGTTTTCATGATTCATTGCAAAGTATGTGTTGAAACTTCAAAATTCATAGTCATTGCATAGCATGGTTTCATTCCTTTTAGAGCATATCACACATTGCACTCTTTGCATTCACATGCTCTACTTCATCTATGCACATCTGTGATCACTTCATGCATACATAATTGGGAGAAATCATTTTGTGATCATGCATACATATTTGCATTCTCATGTTTTGATCATCCTTGCATTGCACATATGGCTTGCATCTTGCCTTCCCATGCATTGCATAGAAAATCCTGAAAATCATAAAAAGCTAAAATCTTGAAAACATCTAAAAATTGAAAAATCTGAAGTCAAAATTGCTTTATGACTGTCTTGTCTATCTCTTCTATTGGACCATGTTGGCATACTTGATCTCATTCATTGGTCTCACAAATGCAAAAAAAGGGAAAAGATTTGATTCCTTCTTGCTGCTCCCTTCTTGCTGATGGCAAAGGGGGAGAAGATTTGGTTGAGCTATATGGCGATTTGGTTGAGCCATATGCATGGGTTGAGCCATTTCAAAGATTTTGGTATTCTTTGTGTGGAGTCGATTTGGTTGAGCCATATGCATGTCATAGTGTTCTTGAATGTTCTTGAATCTTTTTATGACTCATAGTTGCCATCATCAAAAAGAGGGAGAATGTTGGGAGAATGTTGTGCTCCAGTTGGGCATGTGTGGAACGTGAGTGTTTCTATTATTTTGATGATGTCCAACTATGACTCAACTAATGATTGGTTCTATTGTTTTGATGTGATTCCAACTATGACTCAACTATGACTCATTTCTAGTGCTTTGATGATATATGTCCTTAGAGTCATTTTGCTATTTATTATGCTTTTGCTATGCATTTGATAAAATCCATTTGCATACATTTCAGGTCATCATATTGTCAACTCAACATATCAAGAATGGCTTGCAACGCTTAACCAATTGGCCGCACAGAAATCAAGATAGATCCAAAGGCGCCAAGATCACTCAAGATGCAAAGTGGAAAGGAAGTGCAACAAATCACTCAAGACTCAAGATGCAAGTGCAAAAGATCACTCAAGATACAAAGTGGAAGCTCAGAAAGATAGAAGCTCAACAAGATAAGCCATATGTCAAAGGTGAAAGCTCGTTGAGCTAAGCCAAAAGAAATGGAGTGAAGATGTCAAGGTGAAAGCTAAGGAAGAAGAACTCTTGTCATGTGATAAACCATTGGATGGTGAATGACTGGAATGAAGTTAGCACGATGAAAGGAACGCGTCCAAGAAAGGAAGCAAGCTTCTACAAGGTCCGAGCATTCATCCAAGATGATCAAGGTTCAAACACTTGGTTTACATGTTCCAAATCCAAGGTCAATGCACAAAGAAGTATAGCCAAGAGAATCCAAAGCTAAAGACTGCGTTGATACGTTCAAGACTATCAAGGGAGATGCCACGGACATGAATGGGCTGCAAAAGAAGTCAAGCGGCGGAGTTAGATCGGCTAACGGACCAACCCGGGGTGAACCCGGTTCTGCCCAGCTGGCGGTCGACCGCCCCAGCCAGGGACCGTCCAGCTGCAGTTCTGGCAGCTGGCGGTCGACCGCCAGCCAGTGGCGGTCGACTGGAAATCCCAGGGGCCATTCATCTACAGCATTTTACAGTAGCGGTCGACCGCCAGGAACCTTAGGTCGACCGCCAGCCCCGAGCCAACCATGTTTGACCTCGAAATCAACCTCGTGGCCAGCCCCTTTCCATGGTTTTGTTTAATCAAACCTCACCTAACTTCCCATGATTTGTGGATCTGGTCTGGGGCTTGTTTATAGACCATTCAAAGTCTATAAAACCATTACAAGAGGGTTAGAAACCCTAGTTGATGGAGTTGATGAAGTGAATCAAGGGAGGCCATTTCGAGAGCACTGTAGCACCTCCGTGAACAGTGTTTCGAGCAGAACATCTTCATCCTTCCAAGGTGATTCAAGGTGAGATCTGAAGCCAAGCAACCTCCAATCAAGCAAGAAGCACTCAAGGCTTGCAAAGGTGATCAAAGCTACATCCATACACCTCTTCATCAACTCAAGGAGATTCAAAGAAGATCAAAGCTACATCCAACAATCTCTCCATCAATTCAAGGTGATTCAAGCTCATATCTCAATCCAGTATCCTCCAAGAAAGAGTAGAAGCAAGTAAGGCTAAGAGGGAAGATCAAAGGAAGCTTCAAAGGGGTGTTCAAAGCATGAGGAGTTCGAGTTACTATTCACGTGAACAGTACTCCGTAAAGAACATCTTCATCCAATCCAAGGTATTCAAGCTCATATCAAAGAAATCATCTTCCAAGATCTGTGAAGAAGGAAGCAAGGATGAAGGTAGCATCTATTCATTTCTTCATCCAATCAAAGAGATCAAAGAGAGAAGATCAAGAGAGGAGATTGGAAGAACAGTTACTGTTCACATGAACAGTACTCCGTGAAGAACAATCATCCATTCAAGGGTGATTACAAGAAGATTGATTTGCAAGAAGAAGAGATCCCTGCTGCTGATCAACAAAGCATATCGATACAAGGGCCAATTCCTTCTTACTCAATCTCTTGTTTTAATTCTTTCACATCTGTTTTACTTTCAATATTGTTAAACATTGAAGTTGTGATTCGTCCCTACCAGGTGGTTAGTAGGAAGGCAATTGGAGGGTGTTCCAATTTGCGATTGACGTCCCTACCGGTGGTTAGTAGGAAGGCAATCAGGAGTTCTCCGATCTGCGGTGTAGCCGTCCCTGCCGGCTTTGTGTGTAGGAAGACAGAAAGAGAGTTTTCTCTGTTCTGTGGTTTGGGGCGTGTCCCCGGGACAAGCTGTGAGTCAGCAAGGAAGCCTCACCTGGTTTGGTGAGGGGTGGACGTAGGTTGCGGGGTTGCAACTGAACCACCTTAAAAATCCCTGTGTTGTGGGTAGTTTATTGTGTGTGATTGATCTATATCTTCTAACCCCATTCGCAGGTTTGTGTGCTTCCACACTTGATTATATTGCTCACACACATATGCACTTTGAGTGATCAACATAGCATACACACACACACACGGTTGTTGCAAGCTATTGCATGTTCATCTATGTGTTATGCTTTGTAATTCACTTAAAGAAGTGTGGACGTTTCATAGCTTGTAATTCAAATCTTTTCATTTGAGCCACTCTACGTAATTCCGCTGTGCATTGTGCCTAAGTGATTCATTCACTTTATAAGAGTGGTTTAAGCTTCCGCTAGCTAAGAGTTTTTAAATAGGCCAAAGTTTCTGATAGTATCTATTCAACCCCCCCTTCTAGATCCGTTTACACCTCACGGGACCCAACAAGAGAATGGTGAGCGAGATGCTCGGCTATGGCATAGCCTTTAATCGCCTTTTGCTGGATGTAGGTGATGTCGAACTGAGAGAGAAAACTTTGCCAGCGTGCTAGCCTATCCGTAAGGACGGCTTTCTCCAGAAGGAATTTGATAGGATTCATTCGAACAATCAAGTGGACCTCATGAGCCAAGAAGTAGTGCTTCAATTTCTGCACTACCCAAACGAGGGCATCACAGGTTTTCTCCATGACGGTGTACTTCTGCTCACAGGGATTGAGAAGTTTGGACAAGTAATAGGTTGCCCGTTCCTTGCCTTCTTCATCAGCTTGTGCGAGGACGGCTCCCACGGAGTCATCCAAGACTGAGACGTAAAGGATCAGAGATTTTTCTGGTTTGGGTGGAATGAGAACGGGTGGACTAGCCAGATATTCCTTTAACCCTTCAAAAGCTTTCTGACATTTAGAATTCCAGTGGAATTCTACTCCTGGCTTGGTCAACTCGTAGAGAGGTCTACACCTTTGTGAATGTTGGGACACAAACCGACGAATAAACTGCAACCTCCCGATTAAACCTCGGACTTCCCTCAAATTCTTGGGAGGTGGCATATCCCTGATGGCGTTGGCTTTGTCGGGATCTATCTCGATCCCTCTCTTACTCACAATGAACCCCAGCAATTTACCCGACGACACACCAAACACATACTTTTTCGGGTTCATTTTCAATTGGAACTCCCTTGACCTCTGTAAGACCTTAGCCAAAACTTCTGTATGTTCCATCCTGGTACTTGATTTCACCAATAAGTCATCCACATACACTTCCAGATATATGTGCATCATGTCATGAAATATGGCCACCATCGCTCTTTGGTAAGTAGCTCCAGCATTCTTTAATCCGAACGGCATGACCACGTAACAATATGTTCCCCAAGGGGTAGTGAATGACGTCTTTTCCTGATCCTCTTCTGCCAAACAAATTTGATTATATCCTGAAAATCCATCCATGAATGAGAGGGTCTCATATCCTGCTGTGTTATCGATCAACACATCAATGTGAGGCAAGGGAAAATCATCCTTTGCACACACGCGGTTAAGGTCCCGGAAGTCGATGCAAATCCTGACTTTCCCATCTTTCTTCATGACCGGGACAATGTTCGCCACCCATTGAGGATAAAGGACGACTCTAATGAACTGGTTTTGTGGAGCTTATCGACCTCTTCTTTCATTTTCAAAGCCATCTGAGGGTGGAAACGCCTTAACCTTTGTTTTACCGAGACGGATCCTGGTTTTAGGGTTAAACGGTGTTCGACCAAGGTTGAATCTAGACCCGGCATATCCTCGTAGCTCCATGCAAACGTGTCCTTATATTCATTGAGAACTTCAATTAATGCCTTTTCTTCAGAGGGTGGTAGATTGTCACTTATGAGGATGATCCTAGGGTCTTCCTCAGTTCCCAAGTTGACTTCTTTGGTGGATTCTTCTACGGCGGTTGAGGGCTCGTCGAATCTCCTCATTCCACTTGCGTATGCGCCCGCCGCATCCTCATATTCTTCACCCTCATCTTCAGTGGGGCATTCTCCATCCGTGATCTCGTAGATTCCATATCGTTCATCAAATGCACAGTCGCCCTCATATTCTATTTCCGGTAGCTGGATGGGATTTTCTAACAACTGGGGGATGGCAAGAAGGGCCTGACACCTGGCGGCCAAATCCAGAAGGAATCGACGAGGGATCTGCCTACCCTTGGATTTCTTCCTATGTACTACCCTTGGCCTATCATTCCTAGATTGACTGACAATATTTACAGAAGAAGAGGAAGACGAAGAGGACGGTGTAGAATGTACAGGAGAAGACCCCTCAGAGGAGGGGTAGAAAAGGTCGCTCATCGGACCTTGGACGGGTGGTCCGCAGGGCGGTACGCACCCGTGGGAGATATAAGAGATTTCCTCAACGAAGATGTGTTGTTGGAGAGTTTGAAAATTGACTTTTTTTTTATTTTCATTTTTAATGACAAAGCAGTGAAAAGAGATTGGAGGAGAGAGAAAAGTGGTTATGGCTAGAGGATTGTGAGGCTCATAGAGCAGATCATGGTTGAAGACCTGGCGCGGGTTGAAAAGTCCGCGTAGGTATGTAAGCAGAGAAGGGGATCTGGGAAGATCATCAGATAATTGTCTGGCCCAGGAAGACAATATCAGCAAAGGCTGAGACGAGTGGATGGAGAAGATGGCGGCTAATGAGCCGTCGATGGCAATGTTGAGGACGGATGAAGATCCGTCGATGACAGGGTCCTTCTGGCGAGGACGAGGATAGTTTGGAACCTTGGCAAGAGTGGTAATATTCTCTGGTATTCCAGAGATCAATGGTGGCCCTTCAAGCTGCGGAGACGAGAACATCCTTTCCAGTACAACGGAAATGTCCCGTATGTCGAACCATTTGTTCCACTCGCATTCCGGATCTTTGATCTTGCCTCTTTTGGTGATCCTCGGACATTTTTCAGCCAAATATACAGCATGTGATCCCCCATATACTTCTCGTGGGTAATCTCCCATCTGAACAACGGGCCCTCTGTTGAAGTGGTTTGATAGAGTCCATGTGAGGGGCTTCCAATCCGCCTTGAACGGTCCTTTGAAGCCTAGGCCAAACCTACGGTTCGGCCTAATTTCCTTTGGCGGTATGAGCATACCCTGTAATTGTGCGCCCAGACCTTTACCCTGTTGATAGCTGATGTTCCTCATAATCTCCCAACCTTTGGAGTGAAAAGGGAGACATGATGTTGCGGTTGTCCTGACCGGCTCCTTTGGTGCTAGTGGAACGTGAGATAGATCACGCACGTCCAGCAATGACAATATGGGCCGATGAGATGGCCACACAGAGGGCAGAGAGGTGTTGATAGCATCCACTATGTGAAGGACAGGTGTACTGACCACTTTAATAATCCTCCCATTGTAAGGAAACTTCAGGCACTGATGGTTGGTGGAAGGCACAGCGTCCATGGCTTCGATGTAAGGGTGACCCAGTATAGCCTTGAATGTGGGGTCCATGTCGAGGACATGGAATTCCGTGGGAATTGACATGGGGCCTAGTTCTGCCTTCAGAATAATCATCCCCTGTGGCGGCCTTTTGCTATTGTCATAAGCCGTGACCGTGATCGAGGAAGGTCTTATTTGTTCCTCGTTGACCCCACACAACTGAAGGGTGTCCATGGAGATCACATGTCACGCCCCGAGCGCGGAAGATACCCGGAGATGCGCGACGTGTCTATATCAATCATGTCAATCAGAGTGGTCGTGTATTCGACACAAAGACAGAGATGCGCAAAATAGCAAGATAACCCAATCCTTTATTTCATAACGGATAGACTATTACAAATCCAATACTCTGTTTAATAAAAAGGAAAAGAATATATAGTTGACTCAAGAAACTATAGAAAAGACTAGATGACACTTGGAGAATCTCTATCTCTTTCACTCTTGATCATTCCCATCCGATTGACTTCCATCGTCGTCGGACTTACCTGAAAAAGTAGAAAGGGACAAACGGAATGAGCGAACGCTCAGTAGGAAATTATATCTCAAGTACTAGCAAGGGGTTTAAGTAATTACATTTTTATGAATGCAATAAAGCTATGCATGCTCGCATAAAACGACAAGATAGAGAGAATGTAATATCAAGAAAATAAGATGAACTTAGTCATGAACTTCCAACAAGATGACAAGTATATTCAAGGTATTCAAGCAAGCACGTTTAACAAGTCATGTCAAGAACTTTGGCTATCATGTATCAAGCAAGTAAATTACCCTTTTTCGGGCCACGCATTTCATGTAAAGTCAAGTACGATTCAAGTACAAGATGTGTGTGGAATGTCCAATCAAGCAAGTCAAGTACTCGGTATAATGCCAGATACCTTATCATTTTAACTCCCATGGGCACAAGTACTTTCGGGTGCTCCTCCCAGGACCAGATCGGGCCCTATATGCGCAGGCATTTATCATGTGTTTTGACATCCACTCTTGTTTACAGCCAACATAGAATTTCAATAATCAAGCTTGTAGACACGTATGACAACTTTGATAGAATAGAGTCCAAAATATGACAAAGGACATAGAATGGCGATAATAACGGTATAATCACGATATCGATAAAACTAGGTAGAATATGATTCCCTTAACTTGGGTACCATGACAAATCAGTATGGACATTCTTTATATAGAATTGAGGTCCACATGAACAGTATATCAAAGGTAAGATACCCTCATTCTTATCATAGAATTGAGGTTTACAAGAACGACATGATATGGCATGATATCATCATCCCATTAAGAATTTCTTATGATATACTCTTTGTATAATCATAAGGGCCGGTATACCATGTTTCTTTAGAGTGACATGGCATCAATAGTGTAATGGGTTTTTTAGGGTACAACCAGCTCAGTCGGCCTTGAGGGAATCCAAGGCTACGAGGAGTCTTACGGAGGTCTCTATGACTAACTCGCTAGTCCAAAGGAACGGAATGTCCAATGGAGAGCTTGTATGTCAATGAGAGTTGAGTGTGATCGGTAAATCAACATGAAAACATGGGACTATACTCACGGAGTGGAGAATAGTGCCGATATATATATATATTATAATATATAAAACCATCGGTTAGCAAATCAGATAAAAAATCAGTTTATAGTAAAATAACGACTTAGGTCAAGTCGTTTCTCAAGTAATTAACGCCTAATAGAAGGGCGTTTACATATGGTCCGTTTTGCAGAATTTTCAATAATTCAATAATTTATCTAAAACGCGCCTTCGGAAGGGGCGTTTCTTCAAGAGTTGACGACTACACTAGCAGGCGTCTTTTTATTTACAATATTTTTCAGAACATATTTATTTTCAGAAATTATAAAAAAACGGGCCCTTGGAAGGGGCGTAATTCATTAAATTCTTATTTTCACAGAATATATATTCCAGGATTTTAACAGATACGCGCCCTAGTAAGGGGCGTTTATTTTTAATTCACGCCCTGTGATGGGGCGTTACCACATGGAAAACGACCTAGTCTAGGTCGTGAATTCAAGAAATATCAGGAATTTACATGATCAGCAAGATTTGCACGATAATCAAGGATAACAATCATATAGTCATGACAGGAAAATTGGCAGGAATTCAGATGCAGTATATTAGATTTGATGTTTCATGTTTATTGACTTTTAACCGTTAACAATTATTGATTTGATTTCATGTAATTGCATGGATAATCAGTTCTTAAGATTTACATGAAATTAACGCCTGTGTACAGGGCGTCAAATATGAAATTGACGACCTGGGCAGGGTCGTGTCTTGTAAATTAGCGCCCTGGACAGGGGCGTCTCTTATAAAATATTGCAGAAACATAATAAAACCATATTAAACCGTATGCATGTCATGTCAATATGTATATAAGTCTTGTCTTAATTTATTTGGGCTACAGTAACTTGAGAAAATCCTACCTTAAGAGTTGATTTGGAGATGACCGTGAGGGATTTGTAAGAATCAATGATGCTACAGACGTTGGATGAATCCTACAGAGGATAGATTGAAGATATTAGTTTCCTTGAAATCCATGGACTGTAGGTAGAGGAAGGGGTACTTACACACGGATGAAGAACTCTTGTTCCTCAAACGCCCGAGCCTCTTAACCTGTTAATAAGAGAAGAAGAATAATCAATATTCTTCATGCGACTGTAAACAGAAGAAGAAAAAAAAATAGAAGAACATATGTTCTTCACGTACCTGCAGTAGTAGTTCGTCCAAATAGTTTTAGGGTTGGCCGAACGAGAGTTTTTATAGGATTTTGGGTGTCCTATTAGGGTTAGTGATTGTGTGGAAGCAATACTTCTATGATAGAGTCATTACCACGTTTGAACTCTTTCTAATGCTTATCACTTACCCTGGATAAGTTCTGGGTTCAAACGGTTCACGAACTGAATTAACGCCTTAGGTAAGGGCGTCGATTCTTTAATTAACGACCTAGTTCAGGTCGTTTCTTAAGAAACGTCTTGGATAAGGGCGTTCCTTATTTTTGAAACACGCCCCATATATGGGCGTTTCGCTTACTTGCCTATTTGGTCGTGAGAGTTGACGACTGCACGTGTGGGCGTCCTTTCTTTAGTCACGCCTTTGATAGAGGCGTTTCTTTTTGAATTAACGCCCTAATAAGAGGCGTTATTTTAATTTTGTTTTACTTCATCTAATTAACCCTATTCTTATTATCTGTATTACTACTGTAATATATATATGTTTTAATTTATTTCAAATATTCATTTATCAGGGTTGCTACATCACATTTATGGACGCACCCGTGTCCACAAGACACGGGTTTATGGATACCCCATTAATTTTTTTTGAAATGCACAATGCATATTTCCGAGCTTCCATGGGAGCGAGCTCGTAGTTCTGGAACATGATGGCCGGTTGTGTGTCTGTTGGGGTCAGGACGGTCGAAATCTTCTCCACGGGGAGGTCCTCATTAACCATGACCTTTTGAAGATATTCCATCAAGGCCGCCTGGTGGGATGTGGATCTTTAAAGTAGCTCCAGGATGGAGATCCGAGCAGGTGTCTTGTCCAAGTGTTTCAATAGATCATACTGTGTTCCAGGGATAGCTCTTTCTGGTTGTTCTCCATCATCCTTCTCTGGCTGAGATCACTCAAGATTCTGACTGTTGTGGGGGAAAACCCTGTGGAAAATCCTTCCACTCCGGAGCACCATTGCCTGCGGCTTTTGTACCTCTGTGGGGGTAGCAGTGGGTTTTAACAGGGATTTGAGGGGTAGTGGTGGAGGAATGGTTGATGAAGCAGGGGTGATGACGGGACCAGGGATTCTGATGAGGGGTTTGTTAGGTGGAGGCATGGTGGAGGTAGAGGGGATATCGCGCGGATTATGAAGGATAAGGGGTCTGGAAGGCGGAGGTGGAGACGAAGTAGAAGTGGGTAGGGCTTGAAGTGGGCAATGATTTTGAGGTGGGTGATGGGTAATGAGTGGTTTTGAAGGCATTAGTGGTGATACGGTGGAGAAAGACGGGGTTATGTATGGTTGACGGATGATAAGGGGTTTAGAAGGCGTAGGGGTAAATGTGGTAGAGGTGGATGGTAAAGTGGGGGAGTGGGAGAAGATGAGAGGGTGTGAAGGCATAGTGGAGAGTGTCGGTTGATAGGGGATCGGGGTACGGATGAGAGGGCGTAATGGTAGTGGAAATGGTGAAGGCGATACTGACGCGGGTTGATGAGAGAGAGGTGCTACCCGGGCAAGGCAAGGGTGTTGCGTGATGATAGGATTGGCGGTAGAAAGAATGGAGGTACTTTCCTAGTGCCACACCTGCTTTCTCCCGACTTCCGGGAAGGAGGAGATGGGGTTAACCTGATGATTGGGCTGTTGGTGCTCCGGTAATGGACTCTGGATTATGCCCATGTCGGGCTGTTGTTGTGGGGCCTGCTGAGGCTGTTGTTGTTGTTATGGTTGCTGCTGCTGCTGCTGTTGTAACTGCTGCTGTGGCCTATGAGGAGGTCTCCTAGCCTTAAGAGCGGCGACGTATCATCTCATTTCATCCCAATCTATTTGATGTTCATCATTCATATCATGGATGTAATCTTTGAAATGGAAGCAGTAATCTACTGTGTGTCCTGGCTGCCTGTGGTAGACGCAGTATTTGGAGGTATCAACATTCGGGGGCCACACGGGCCTTTCTCTGGGTAGGGCGAGTTGGTTTGATGCCATGAGGGCATTAAAAATGTCTGCTAAGGTTTTTGGCAATGGTGGATAGTAGGCTCTCTTGGGACCGATCGGCCTCCTTTGTTGCTGTTGGGGACCATAGTTCCCCGGGGGTGGAACTTGGTTGTACTGAAGCGGTGGTTGTTGTTGCTGAGGTTGTGGTTGTTGTTGCTGGGGTTGACGTAATGGAGGCATATTATCCTGGGGTGGATTATTTTGGGGTGGAGGACGAAGAGGGAAAGGACCTGGTTGGAGGGGAAGTCGGGGCATTTGTGGAGGCCTTGGGTTGACTGCATAGTTGGCATTGTTGACCGCACCCACTTGCTCATTTGTCACGACCCCTTCTGTGGCTCCGCCCGGGACACCAGCGCCTGTCTTTCTGACTACTTTGGGCTTCGGTGACTCAAACATGTTCATAATGGGGGAGTCTTTTAACTGGGTTTGAATGTACCGGGCCCTTTCATAGAGTTCATCCATTGTAGTAAGTTTATTCATGGCTAGGACGTGTCTGAACTGTGGGGTTGCATTAGACACAATCATCTTCACTTGTTCAGGCTCGGAGAGGGTATCCCTTATTCTTTCCGCCAGAGACCTCCATCTATCAGCATAGCGGACAAAATCTTCGTCGGGCTTCATCTTTTCAGCCACTAGGTCGGTAATGGAGAGTGAGGGACTGACCCTATCCCTATATTTCTGCAAGAACCTTCTCTGGACTATTTCAAAATTCTCGGCCTCGCGGGGCTCCAAAGAATAGAACCACTCTAGCGCGGAACCATCCAATGATCTCCGAAAGAGGTATACTAGGGACCTCTGATCGTTTTGCCAATAGGAGGATTCATACATGAAATCCTTGAGGTGAATGAAGGGGTTGCCGGTACCATTGTATCTGCGGTACGTGGGCATTTCGGAGGGAGGAAGATGAATGACGGGAAGGATTGGCAAAGCAACCTCCGGGGTGGCTTTCACGTCCACCATCCTTCTCAGATTTTGAAACTGCTCGTCCATGCGATTGAACCTATTGAGGAGCGATTGGGCGAGCTCCTCTGGAGGTGAAGGTGGCACTTGCCACTGGGGGAGAAACTGTCTCCCGGAGACTTGAGGGGGGAACCCGGAATGAGAGGGAGCAATCGGACCGCCGACAGTTGGCCCTAGCTGAAGCGGTGTGTGGGGAACAACGGGAGTTTGAGATTGTGACGGGAACTGGAATGAGGTGGTTGTTGGCTCGCTTGTCCTTGAAGCGAGGGAGACTGGATGGCTTGCGCCAATGAAGGAGATGGAATGGCCTGCACGGACTCTTGGAGAGGTGCGATGGCCGGAGTTGATTCCTGGGGCGTGGGGGAAACAGATTTCCCCTTCAGAATGGCGTGGAAGGCCCGGAGCTGTTCAGAGGTAAGCTCCGTGTTGGCGAGGACGCCCAGTAAGGAAGAGATATCCTGCGGTGGGGATGTGTCCCCGGCAATAACCTGCACCTCATGCGAGGGCTCATGAGAAGGACCTGAGTCCATAGCATAGACTCGCGGGTCAGCTGACAAACCACGACTAGGGTGGTTCTCCTCAAAAGACTCGTGAGCCATGCTCACAGTTTTCCCAGAACGCAAAAACATACACTAGCAAGCATGTAGCAGAGATTATCAAACAAGTGGATGCCTTTACGCCTTTTTTGTGTTTTGATTTTGATGATTTTTTTTATGTTTTTAGCAAGATCAGAAGTTCACACAAAATAGGGACCCTAGTTTATTTTTGTTTCACCGCCGTGTCAGCTAGGGTCTCTCGTCTCACCACGAATGAAATGACTAACTCCGGGGAACTTCAATGGTACAACCAGCCCAGTGAACGAAGAGGAGATTCTTCGATGTCGGGGACTTACGGAGGTCCCAGTGGAGGAGATTCTAGTCTGTTGAGAGGAATTCTCAAACGGAGAGTCCTTCCTTCACCGGGAAAGGGTGATCCTTAAAAAAATGAAAAAGGATATAAAAGAGGGATGGATGTATGCAATGGAATGCTGACAGAGATATGGAGTGGGAAAACAACAGAAATAACAGACATATAATAAACAAACAACCAATCACAACTGACCGTGCTGATGTGAGCACAACGGGGGCACACGCGGGCGCCAAGGTGGAGAGGCACGGATGGTGCCGAACTTGCAAGGGTAGCCGAAAGGAAGCAGTAGAAGTCCCACCGTGATCGCCAATCTGTGAGCGACGTCACGCGGTTCGGGGAGCGAAGAGGACGCGGAGCGCGCGGGCTCCTCTTTTGTTTGCTGCAACACAGAAATAAGAGAAAAGAGAAGGGGCCACCACGGGAGATTGCTCCGGTGGGGCGAGCGGGACAAATGTAATATAGCAAGATATGGGGGTTAAACGGCCATAGTGGGAAGTGACTCGCCGCGACCTCAGGGGGACGGGAATGGTGTAGAAATTAGATAGTAAGAATTGAAACGACCATTGGGGAAGTGACTTGCCGCGGCCTCGAGAATATGAGCAGATAAGAATATAACAACATATAAGGAGAATATAAAGAGCGAGAATTTAAACGGCCATTGGGGAAGTGACTCGCCGCGGCCTCGAGAATATGAATAGATAAGAATATAACAGAATATAAAGAGAATATAAGAGCGTGAATTTAAACGGCCATTGGGGAAGTGACTCGCCGCGGCCTCGAGAACATGAATAGATAAGGATATAACATATAAGAACGGGAATTTAAACGGCCATTGGGGAAGTGACTCGCCGCGGCCTCGAGAACATGAATAGATAAGAATATAACATATAAGAACAAGAATTTAAACGACCATTGGGGAAGTGACTCCCCGCGGCCTCGAGAACAAGATGTGATCGCCAGGGGTCAAAAGACCCCAAAATAAAGAAAGTGATTGCGCCTACCTCAAGAGCGGGACATGGCGGGTTGCTTCTTCCTCCCCTTTTGGCCAGCCGACGGAGAGGGCTTTCCTTGGTTACCCTTGCAAAACAGTGGACAATAAACGAACGGAATTAGAAAATGGCAGTGTAGTAACAATTCCTTGCAATAAAAGTAACGAGATCGTGACCTGACACACACCTGGTTGGTGTGGTTTTAAACCCCTCTCGGACTCGAGTAGGAGGAAAATGCGATGATGAATGCAAGAAGTATGCAAGAGACGGCGCCCTTATGTAGGGAGATAGAGGATGCAGTATGATGAATGTAAAGAACTATGGAGAAAAAGGGGAAGAAAAGGCTTATTGGAGGAGCTGAGGGCGAGATCGGGCGGAGCTTCGGCAGCGTGGGGATGACGTGGAAGCGCGGTGGATGAAGAGGACCTTCCTCTCGCGAGCGTGGGCACCCGAGAAGCCGGCAGAACCTCCACCTACAAAAGACCCCACGGGTTAGAAATGACTCCGGTAGCCTCTGGGCTCCGGTAGCCTATCGGATCTCTTAGAAGCTCCCCCAGAACTGAGGGGGTGGGCCTCTATTTATAGGGCTCCGGAGGGTGGAGGCGTCTAGGACCCTGGACACCTCCATCAGGGCCGAACTAATATTTTATTCTATTTTTATTTATTTTTTCAAAATATTTTTGTGGAGGCGTCCAGGGCCCCGAACGACTCAAATAGGTCCACCGACCCCACCGACGGCCGCACGCGATTTGGCACAACGCGTGGTTTTGTGAGCGGCGCCTCGTGATTCAGAAATGGGCGCGTCCAGCTGGCTGGACGTCTCCATAATTTGGATTTTTTACACACGATAAACCGTCGTTTGGTGGCCGACGCCCGTGAAGGAGTTGATGGAGGCGTCCAGGGGCCTGGACGCCTCCATAAATATATTATTTTTATTTTTTGTTTTGTTTTTTATGCCAAAGCTGGCATTTTGTATTTTTTATATTTATTTTCATGGAGGCGTCCAGGGGCCTGGACGCCTCCATTAATTTTTATATTTTTTTGTATTTTTTGTGTTACTAAATAAATTCAAGTAATAGAGGCATCCAGGAGCCTGGACGCCTCCATGATGACCCCCCGGGTCCCCTAAAAAAGGCTTCGGCAGCCGACTGCCAGACCATCTTCCTGGTTCTGGAACCTTCCGGTGCGTCCGATTGGTGTTGATGCCGTCCGAATGCCGTGACGAGACGACTCCAGATGCCGAAAAGGGCGGAAGAAGACTCAAGAAAAGGAAGCACTCAAGTGATTCAAAACGTGTAAGCCGTCGCGGGACGTTGTATAGTGATATGAGACTTTCTCAGGAGACGTCAGGAATAGCGTGTCTACACACGTGGGCGACTACGCTTGGGGAGCGGCAGCCCTTGCCTTCCTCTTCAACACTCTGAGTTCGACGGCTCGTCAGACGATGCTTGGGGGCTTCTCCCCCTTACTCCAGGTACGACTCTTACCCTAGACTTAATTATGTGACTCTGTGTGTTTCCTACATGCTGACATAGTGCTATGATGCAGGTGTGGGCCTACGTGTACCTGCGTTGGCTGGGCAGAGGCGAGGAGACCCGTCCTGGGCTCTTGCCGATCGCATGGAGGTGGACAGCACCTCGGGAGATGGCGGCCCTGAGACGACAGGTCCGGGAGTTGCAGGATGACCTGGACGCTCTACCGTATACCTCGGTATGCTTCTAGACTCAGATACTCTAGTTAAATGCAATTCTTATATGGTTTATGATGCTGATGAGACTTTTTATTCTATGCAGGTATGGTGGACACCCTACACAGGGGAGAGCCAGGAGGGCCAGCCGTGGGTGACTGAGGCCCTCGCCTTCTCCGGACGAGACGTGTGGCTTCACTGCATGAATGTGGTGGAGCCACTACACTTCAGATTGGTGATGAGGACCACCGGGGTCCATCAGCCAGCGGTGGAGTTGCCTACGCCTGAGAAGGTGGGGGAGCGGGTGACCAGGACGACATGGGGGCTCGGTGACGCGTACGACTGGACCGCGAGGAACACCACCCAGATCACCGACTGGACCGCACGAGGGCGAGTGGTGACTGCCCAAGCTGAGAGCGACAGCGCGTACTACACCGCGTACGCACGCCACTACCGGGACCAGGTGTTCCGGGGTGCTCACCGACCGGTACGACTTCTAAACTTGAATTCCTTCTATTATGATTATGATTCCTATATGATGATGCACTGACACATGGGCTTCTAAATGCAGCTGGACCCTGCGGGACGAGTGGCGGAGTTGCAGGGACTTCTGCACTCTACCATTAGGGAGCGGGATGAGGCCCGGCAGGCCCTGGCCTTACTGGTGAGTCTTCTACACCTTACACTCTTTAAATTATTCAATTCTATATGATTATGATTATGCATGTGACTGACCTGGAGTATTTGGATGCAGCGTGCCGAGGGTGCTCAGAGGGTGAGACCAGATGCCCCTTCTTCCTCCACGACCCAGACTCCGGCCGACCAAGCTACGAGAGATGTGGAGTTCACTCGGATGGTAGCGCGGGCCAAGGCGGCCGAGGTGGCGCTCACTGAGAGGGTACGCAATTCTAAACTTCCCCTTGCTTATTGTGCTTATGAATGAAATGCTTATGCAACTGCCTAATAATGATATGTAGATGGCCGAGCTGACCCGCCTCCAGACAGAGCTGGAGCAGAGCCGGGTAGTGGCTAGGGAGGAGGTGGCCCGGGTGTCCGAGGAGGCCGCGCGGAGTCGACCGGCAGACGCAGTGGAGACGGCACACCTCCGGGCCGAGCTAGAGCGACTACAAGCCGGTGCTACCGAGGCGGACCGTTACCGGGCAGAGGCAGAGCGTTACCGGAGTGAGGCAGAGCAGGCCCATCTACAGGTTGCCAGGCTGGAGGGCAAGGTGGAGGGTCTGAAGGAGGCGAGTCGGGAGCGCAGCAGGGTGACTGCGAGTGGCAGCCACGGCACCCACGGCTCCGTGAGGAGTTACTTCACTGGTTCCTCCGGCCATCAGAGGAACGAGGAGGAGGAGCGGCGCCGGCGACGGCGTGATGAGGCGACCTCAGCGATGCCGCCCCCAAAGAGGCATGAGGGCGGTGGAGACAGCGGGGGGGCCAAGGAGAGGGACAGGCTTGACTGTGTACTGGGCCCGTCTTTTGTACATGATGTGATATGATATGATAGTGGTATGCATGTTTTTGTTTTGATTTTTGTGGGTGGCTGTATGTATGCATGAATGAACGTGACTTAGCTACTATAGGGGGTGAAGCAAACATGCGAGATTGAGAGGTGCGCCCGACCTGAGAGAGGGACGCACAGGCCGATTTGAGTGAGAAAGAGATGCACACGCCGACTTGAGTGAGATCAGTGACGTACATGCCGACTTGAGTGAGATCAGTGACATACACGCCGACTTGAGTGAGAGGAGTGACGTACACGCCGACTTGAGTGAGATGAGAGTGACGTACACGCCGACTTGAGTGAGATGAGTGACGTACACGCCGACTTGAGTGAGATGAGAGTGACGTACACGCCGACTTGAGTGAGATGAGTGCGCCTATTAGTTGGGCAGGTGGATAGAAAGGGCGGACCAGATGGGCGGTTCTCACAGGGCCGCTCAAAGTGACAAGCGGTTCCCAATAGACCGCTCCAATATGATTTAAACGGTTTAATACTAACCGTGTTGAGTGACAAACGGTTTGTAATAGGCCGCATTAGTGGTTGGATCCGGGTTCTCTAGTAGGAGATGAACGGTCAGTTGAGGACCGCACGATAGGATGGGCGATCTATCGTAAGACCGTCCAAGTGGATACCCTACGAGCCTTAAAGGGGACTCTCTGGAGAGTCCTCAACCGGAGGGTAAGGCGATTTGAACCTATCCACACCTCATCCTAATCCGTCTTGAACCTATCCAACCCTAATCCTAAGAGACCTAGGCTTCCTAACAAGCCCTATAAGTGGGGGAGGAGTCTAAATTCGCAGCTCACACAACCCTTTCCTTCCAAACCTTGAAACCTTTGATTCTCATCACCAATTCCTCATGAAGAGGGCTCTAGAGGGAAGTTCTATGGAAGGATCATCTTTTGAAGGGCCAACACCGGCCAGAAAGGAGCGGGAAGTGCTCCAACGGCTAAGCTCAATCCCCCGGCATCTCAGTGCTACTCCTATGAGAGAGGTAAGCTCATCATGGTTCATTCAACTTCTTTTACGTCAACTTCACTTATGTGTCCTCTCTCTCTTACGTTCTCTCTCCTCTTCTTTCAGCTCCTTCCGGGCCCGAGGCGCTATTCTGGTTTGAAATGGGTGGCTCCCATGATCCGTGCTTTGCCCCTAGGGGTGACTTGTCTTCTCAAATCCTGGCACCTACATTCTCTTTTAGTCTTAGGCCAGAACTACCCTAAGCTCTCATTGGATTGGCACAGCATCTCAGCTTTGATAGAAACATGGCATCCTCAGACCCATACCTTCTTCTTTCCATCCTTTGAGGCCACGATCCTATTAGAGGAGGTAGAGACCTACTTCGGGTTCCCTAGGTCCAAGGTGGGGGAGGAAGACTTGATATGCCATACTGTTGCCCCTATAGACCCAAAACTCATCCTAGGAGGGTTCATACCAGACAGCAAAGACATTCGTACCTTTGTAGGTCCTCGTCATATTTACCTTCTTCCTCTCAATCAGTGGGTAGTAGAGCATTGCAAGAATAAATGTGGGTGGACCGAGGCCATAGCCAAAGCTGCATCTATCTGCCTATGCGGGGCCATCCTCTTCCCTTCGGCTGACCATGTGTTAGAGATTCCCTTACTTAGCACCATCAGTGGCCTGTGGTAGGGGCTTTCCATCTCCCAGGCCATCTTAGCCTACTTGTATGAGGGTCTCAGCTCAGCGGCCTTAGGAGGCCCTCTCTTTGGCTCTATGATTCTATTGGAGTGCTGGATGGGAGTTAGGATGAAGTTCATCCCGAGAGAGGATATCACTACTGTCAGCAGGATCTTCAGGAGCCACCCCCTTTACTTCATAGGAGGCGCCTTCAGGTTCTCCCCAAAGGTTGAGTGCAGGACGGCCGAGATGAAGACCAGGGACGAGTGGCGCCCGTACCTCCACAGACTGCCCCTGGATAGATTTGTGATGCGCCCGGACTTCCTCCACGACACCACTATCAGACTACCTCGGAGGGCGGGCTTGGACTTGAGGCTCGTGAGCAATACTGCATTGGCGATGTACAGCCCACACAGGTGCTATCGACAGGTTGGACTACCCCGGACCGTGCTACCGATGCTACCCTACCTTCTCGTGCTATAGGCGAGGAGGATCGGGAAAGAGGAGGACGAGCAGGCGGTCAGGAGCGCGCTGATTATGTGGGAGGTGAGCAGGGTGCGCACCCTACCAGTAGAGGTTGAGGAGGTTCCAGAGACACGACAGGCTTACCTTAGGGAGCTGAGAGAGATGCGTCCCCGCGGGGATGCCCAGCGGGGGACAGAGTGATTGTTTTATCTTTTCATGATGATATGGATATGGATGTTTAGAGTTTGATATGAGAATGAATAAGATTGATGGTTGAGATGATTTTGAGTTTGGACATTCTCTGATGTGATTGCGTGCGTCCATGGCCTGGTTGTATCTTCGATCTTCTGTTTGCCCCTGTGCTTACACAAAATGAATAAAGGAAAACATGTTAAATCTGTTTTAGGCTTGACCCCTTGCCCGCGGCAAGTTTAGAAAGTGACCAATCTTTGATTTTGGTCAAGGGGGCAAGCCTTATCAACATAGGCAAAAAAAAAACACAATGACAAAGTGCAATGCATGCGATGCATATGAGAAACCAAAATCTTTTTTTGGAGGTTTTGAAATATTTGATTTCTTTGAGTTTTGGAATATTTGATTTATTTGGGTTTTTTTTTGAAATATTTGATTTTCTTGGATTTTGAAATGATTGATTTTTGGGTTTTGAAATATTTGATTTTTTGGGTTTTGAAATATTTGATTTTTTTGGAGTTTTGGAATATTTGATTTAATTCTTTTTTTGGAGTTTTGAAATGATTGCTTTTTGGGTTTTGAAATATTTGATTTTTTTGGAGTTTTGGAATATTTGATTTTTTTGGAGTTTTGGAACCAGCTCAAGCTTAAATAACAGGGACCCTCTCATCTCGCTATAAACTTCCCGGACTCAACACGTGCGAAAAAGGGGACCGCCCGTGGCCGGGGTCAACTTTGCTCAACGGTGTTTCTGCCGAGGCCATACCCGGGGTGGGATTTGTTCCTTGGAAAATTGAAAAAGATTGAGTAGTGAAGCTGGTGGTAGGTGTAGAGGTTTTAGGGCTTGAGTTCTTCCCAAGACACTCCCCTTTTCAAAGAATCCGGTCTATTGCGCTGGGGCTCTGTGTCCATTATCGAACCTACATCCGCTCTAGGCACGCGTACGACCGGGCTCATAACGTCCCGCGGGGAAACTGTACTGCCACTCTTGCCATGCCTAGTTGTATTATTTGGGGATTTCGAGAGCCTTGAGCTTTTGTGCTCTCAGCCTTGACTTTTGATTTTGCCCCTCTTCTTTCCCCCTTTTTTTACTTTTCTTTTCCTTTTCTTTGCGGAATAAGGTCTTAACGGGCTGCCCCTATTTGAGACCTCTTTTAGAGGGGGGGTCTAGGTCAGTTCTCGCCCCCTTTATTCACCACTTGCCCCTATTTTCAGCCGAGAGAGAGGAAATACAAGGATCTTCACTTTCCCTAGGCATGGTCAAAGGAGAAACGGTGTCGGACAGCACAGGAGAAAACCGAACCACGGGCGACTGTGTAGTGTGTGAGATGTTGGACCCAGGTCCTCCTTTCGCGATCAGGTGGGGTGCACCCCACCATCGAGCCGTTGTTGGTTTTGACTCTATGGATAGAAATGTTTTAAATATAGCCCATTCCACGGGTTTGGCAATTCTTCACCCTCTGCGTTGACTAGATGATACGCATTACCCGGGTAAGCTTCCTTGATTACGAATGGCCCTTCCCAGTTGGGTTGCAGCTTAGACCTGGGACCTGCCGATCTGATAAATTTACGTTTCAACACCATATTACCCACTTGAAATTTTCTTTCAATGACCTTCTTTTGAAAATATCGCGAGACACGCTTTTGATACACCGAAACATGATTGGCCACGTTCAGCCTCTTCTCGTCTAAGAGTTCAAGTTGGACTAGCAACGCCTCTCGACGCTCGTCAAGATTAAGTTCATTGTCCAGCTGCACTCTTAGGGAAGGGATCAAAATCTCATACGGGAGTACCGCCTCCATCCCATAAGTGAGAGCAAAAGGAGTATGCCCTGTAGGGGTGCGGACGGAGGTGCGATAGGCCCATAGAGCTTCTATCAGTTTGTCGGCCCAATCAGCAAATTTATGCGATTCGCATGTTTTCTTGATAATTTTGAGAAGGGTTTTATTTGTGGCCTCAGCTTGGCTATTACCTTGAGGGTAGTATGGTGATGAATGATGCAAAGTTATATTGAATTTCTTACAAAGGCCGCGGAGTTCTTGTGATATGAATTGAGGGCTGTTGTCGGTGACGATGTCGCCTGGCACTCCAAACCGCGAGATGATGTTCTTCATAATAAAGCGGCATACTGTGGTGGCTTTGATCTCTGCATATGCTTCAGCTTCCGCCTATTTGGTGAAGTACTCTGTAGCCGTCAAAATGAAGGATTTCTGCTTGACTACGGAATTCGGATCACTGAGGGGTCCGATGATATCAAAGGCCCACATGGAGAACGGCCAAGGAGCAGAAAGAGGATTAAGAGAAGAAGCAGGAGCATGGATTTTGTCAGCATGGAGCTGGCACTGGAGACACCTACGGACATAGGTGGAGCAATCTTCTTCTAGGGTCGGCCAGTAATAGCCCTGCCTAAGAATCTTCTTTGCCAACGCTTGTCCATTCACATGCCCTCCACATTTGCTGGAGTGAGCTGCTTCTACTACTTTCCAAGCCTCTTCGTCATCTAGACACCTCATTAGAACTCCGTTCAGAGCCCGCCTATATAACTCACCAGCAACAATTGTATATCTTGCAGCGACTCTTCTAATGGCCTTTCTCTGTTCAGCATTCGCAGCCTCCGGAAATGTGCCATCCCTGCAATACTGCTCAATTTCGTAGAACCACGGCAATCCTTCTTCTTCGATGATTTCCTCAAGCTCAGTCAAGGATACTTCTCTCACCTCCTCCCTTTCTGTCTTCTTCTCTACAGACTTCCTAAGGTTGTCAAACCAGGGATCCTGCGGGGAAGGAACATCTAACCGCTGGACCACAATGGTCTCAGTGGCACGACTGAGGGGGAACGCGAGGGAAGAAGCGAGTGATGCAAGTGCATCAGCCAAGATGTTCTGAGAACGAGGAGTATGAATATAGATGAGTTTTCGGAACTGCCTAGCCAAGAGCGTGACCAGATCTTGATAGGGCTTAAGCTTAGGGTCACGGGTGCGGTAAGTTGACAGAACTTGACGCAACACCAATTGAGAGTCTCCTATGATGTTAAGGTATCGCGCGCCCATGAGGTAGGCGTGCTTCAGACCGGCAAGGAGAGCCTCATACTCGGCTATATTATTAGTGGCAGGGAATGAGAGTTGATAAGCAACAGGGATGGTTACTCCCTCCGGAGTGAGGAGAACGGCGCCAACTCCACTGCCCTGGGAATTGAGAGCACCATCGAAATGAAAAGATCAGAAAGGAAGATGAGTGATTACTGCCAAGTGTTCATCAGGGAACTCGTCCTAGATTGAATCAGTACGAGGGATAGGAGAATGAGCGAGGTGCTCAGCAATAGCATATCCCTTGATTGCTTTCTGAACGATGAAGGTGATGTCAAACTGGGAAAGAAAGCTCTGCCAGCGAGCTAGTCTGCCAGAAAGGACAGGCTTTTCCAAGAGACAATGAATGGGGTCCATTCTAGAGATCAGCCTAACCTCGTGGGCTAGGAAATAGTGTTTAAGCTTCTGAGCTACCCACACTAGCGCCGCACAGGTCTTTTCCATGGTAGTATACTTAGATTCAGCAGGATTAAATAACCTCGAGAGGTAGTATGCTGCCCTTTCCCTTCCTTCATCATCTACCTGTGCCAAGACAGCTCCTAGGCAGTCCTCAATCACAGAAATGTACAATATCAGGGGTTTCCCAGGGACGGGTGGTTGTATAACCGGGGGATTAGAAAGGTAAACCTTAAGCTCCTCATAGGCCTTTTGGCATTGTTCATTCCATTCAAATTTTGTGCCTGCCTTTAACAGTTCATAAAATGGGCGGCATCTTTGCGAGTGTTGAGATATGAACCTCCTTATAAATTGCAAACGCCCAATCAAGCCTTGAAGTTCAGTAATGTTCTTTGGCGGCGGCATTTCCATGACGGCCTTTGCTTTGTTTGGGTCGATCTGAATCCCCCGTTTACTAACTATGAATCCAAGCAATTTCCCTGACGCAACTCCAAATACACATTTCTTCGGATTCATTTTTAACTTATATTCCCTAGCCCTTTGCAACACTTTGGCTAGAATGGCGGGGTGTTCTTCTTGAGACCTCGATTTGACCAGAATATCATCCACGTAAGCTTCCAAGTAGACATGCATCATATCGTGGAAAATAGCCATCATCGCCCTTTGATAAGTGGCACCTGCATTTTTCAATCCGAAGGGCATGACAACATAGCAGTATGTGCCTCAAGGCGTAGTGAACGAGGTCTTTTCTTGGTCTTCTAGAGCTAGAAGGATTTGGTTATATCTAGAATAACCATCCATGAAAGAGAGGGCTTCGTATCCAGCTGTATTGTCGACTAAGACATCGATGTGAGGAAGTGGAAAATCGTCTTTTGGACATGCCTTATTTAAGTCCCTAAAGTCAATACAAATCCGGATTTTACCATCCTTCTTCATTACTGGGACTTTGTTTGCCACCCATTATGGATATAGTACAACTCTAATGAACTTGGCCTTATGCAATTTATCAACTTCTTCCTTAATTCTCAAGGCCATCTGCGGGTGGAATCTTCTCGCCTTCTGCTTAACGGGTGTTGCCCCTGGTTTTAGGATCAATCGATGTTCAACCAGTGCAGGGTCAAGACATGGCATGTCCTCATAGGACCAGGCAAAAGAGTCATTGTACTCCCTCAAAACCTTGATAAGCTCCTCTTCGACCTGAGGAGGGAGGTTAGCAGAAATAAGTATGGGCCTGGGATCCTCTTCTGTTCCGAGATTAATCTCTTTAGTGGGTTCATCCACTGCCGAGGAAGGTTCGTCAAACCTCTTTAAGCCTTGTGTGTATAAATCGACAGTGTCACCCACCTCACTTTCCTCATCATCAGCTGGGTCCTTCTCATTTACGATTTCATATATCCCTAGTTCATCATTGCTCCATACCCCTTCCAATTCTTCATCATCTTCCAAGACGATCGCGAGTTCTACAAATTCAGGGCACTTTAGAAGGGCGTGGCATCTTTCAGCCAGATCTTGCAGAAACCTATCGGGAATGGTTTTGGGATGACGCGTCACGGGGCGCGCCGCAGACGTGGATGGGCTGACTAGACTCGAACTAGACTCTACTCCCACTGACTCGACTAACCTAAGAAGACTCTGCACACTGTACATTTACCCTAGGAGAGAGGAGATCTACTGGAAGAGAAACAGGGGTCTTGTGCCCCTGGGAACCTGAGCAGAACATAGCGTAATCTTCCATTGAGACCTCCGTTTTGAAATTGACATTTTTTTTTTTTGAGGCGGAGGTGATCATGCAGCAATAGGAGGAAGAAGACGGAGGAGGAGGTAACTGCATGGGGAACAATTCCAGAAATATGCAATCAAAGAAAGGGTCAGAAGAAGAAAACCACATTTCATGGAGCTGAGCTCTGGGGGGAGGAGGAGTAAACAATGTTGAAAGATCAATGGGCCGGCAACACCCACAAACACAAGGAATAAACAGAATTTTGGGCCTCTCCGTGAAGTGTGGTTCGACCAGGATCGGAGGAGAACGAGGAACAAACTCCAACTGTTGGAACCAAGAGGCAAGACGAGATGGGGACATAGAGTAAGAAATGACAGAGCTCCCCACTTCCCGTGGCCCCTGGCGAGCCAATGGCATCGGAGGACGCTTTACCAGCTGCGTCTCCTTTTTCTTCGGTTTGCTTTCTTTTTTCTGAAACAACTTTTCAAAACAACCAGACCAATCTTCTAGGTCACCAACCACTCTTTGCAGTGGCGGTGGTGGCTCAGTGACAACACAGGCCTCATCTGCCTTTTCTTTGAGACTGGACGGCGATTCCTTCAAGGTACCTGGCTGTAACGGCCCTTTTACAAAATGTTACCGGTAGTCCCATGTTAATGGCCCAGAGTCTCCAAGTACTGACATTAAGGATTCACGGTAACCGAGGCCTCGGCGGCCCATCTTCCTTCCTTTGTGAATGGGGTTGGTCCGTCCCTGTAACTGTGCACCAAGCCCCTGGCCCAGCTGATAACCCAATTTCAAAATCATCTGCCATCCTTTGGAATCTCTAATCTTGGATTTGACTTTCACATTGATTGGCGCAGTGGTGGGCTTGCGTGACGCATATGCCCATGAATAATTCAAATCCATCACCGACAGAACCGGCCTATTGGTGGGCCAGAGTGTAGGGAGAATCTTAGCCGCTATGGCATCAACATTTTGGACTGTCGAAATACTTTTTACCTTGACCACCCGCCCTTGGAATGGGAACTTCAAGCATTGGTGGGCAGTGAAGGGTATGGCATTTAAACTGTTCAACCATGGGCGACCCAGTATGGCTTTGAACATCAGGTCTATGTCGAATACATAAAATTCCATGTTCATGACCAAGGGCCCTAGCTCGGCCTGTATAGTCACGACCCGGTGACAAGCACACCTGGAATTATCATAGGCTGCTATTGTAGTCGGTGTTGGCTTGAGCATGTCTTCTGAGATATTGCAGGCACGGAGGGTACTTAACAGACACACATTTATTGATGCTCCTGTGTCCACAAGGGCAGACTCCATGGCCACTTTGTTCAGGGAAATGGTGATGCACAACGGCATCTGTCGTGCCTCAGGGGGTGCCAGTTCTGATTCAGAAAATGAAATGGAAGGTCCCTTGGTCATTGTTGCCAAAACCGACGGCAAGCTATCTACTGCCATGTCCTCGCTCACCATAACTTTCTACAGGAAAGTCTTCAAGGCGTCCTGGTGTAGTGGCGACCTCTTGATTAATTCCAAGACTGAGATTTTGGCCGGCATCCGGTCTAAATGCTGCAATAAATCATATTTTATGCCCGGCACAGGGTCTACTTCTTCTGTTTCAGCTGTGGGGGAATGAACTTGGAGGTTAGGTGCAGACGCACCGGAAGGGGAAAAAATTCTCTGGAAGGGACGCCCGCTCCGAAGGGCGCACTGTGATGCTGGCCCGGCCTGAGGTGGACCCCCGCTCGGTCCGGTGGAGTTGGTGAAAGGCGTGGTAATGGGGGTGAGGATGGCGGAAGTGGGTCTAATGGGCCCTGGTGGAAGGGAAATGGGTGAAGGGTTAAGCGAAGGGGTAATGACGGAGGGTACAGTGGGTGGTGGCGAAGGGACTGGTGGAGCGGAGGGGAATATAACGGGCTTAATGGGTGGCGTGGAGGGAGCAATGAGTGGTATAGTGGTCAGAGTGGCGGGTCTGAGGATGGAGGGGAAAGCAGGTGCAGGGGAATGGTTGTGGTGGAAGGCTAGAAGGTGTGCGGGGGTTTCATCATCAAAAGTCCACCCAGCGCTGGGGGTTGGGTGCTGGACAATACTCACTTGTGCTGGAGCCGGTGCCGGCCGCTGTTGTTGTTGCTGAGGAGCGGGTTGATGTACTGGCATGGGATTGTGATGGATCCCGAGGTCTTGTTGCTGCTGCTGGGGTTGTTGTTGCTGTTGGGGTTGCTGCTGGGGCGCCGCCTACTGCGGCCTGGCCTGTCTCTATCTTTGCTTGATATCCTCAATCAATTGGTGCATCTGGGCCCAATCAATCCTCTGGCCCTCATGTAGGTCATACACCAGGTCTCTGAACTGATAGCATCGTTCTATCGTATGCCCGGGTTGCCGATGGAATATGCAGTATCGAGACTGATCGGCTGTCGGATTCCAATTTGGACGCTCAGGAGGCAACTGAAGATCACCAGTGTACATTAAGGCAGAGAAAATATCGGGCAAAGCTTCAGAAAGAGGAGGGTAATGGGCCCTCTTTGGACTCGGTCGAGCAGATCCATAGGCGGCGGGGGGCGGAACATTGTTGTATTGTGGCGGCCGCTGAGGCTGTTGGGGTGGCGGAGATGCTTGTTGCGGATATTGCGGGACTTGGAAGGCAGGCTGGGGAACTTGTGTAGTGGAAAACTGGGGGTTGCGTGAAGGCTGGGGGAAGCGGGGTGGAGCGGCCTGGTGGGGGAACTGAACAGCCTGGACCTGCTCATTAATCTATACTCCCTCAGTGACGGGGCCCTGGGATTTCCTGGGAGCCTTGGGTTTCTGGGCCTCAAATAAGGAGTGGATGGGGGAGTCTTTGAACTAGGTTTGTATGAACCGAGCTCTGCCATATAACTGGTGCATGTTTGAGATATCATTCATTGCCAAGATGTTCTTGAATGTTGGCGTGGCATTGGAGATCAGCAACTTCACTTTCTCTTCTTCCGAGATCTGCCCGGGCACACGTGAGGCCATCTGCCTCCATCGGTCTGCATAGGTTGCAAAGTCTTCCTCCGGCTTCATCTTCTCGGCTACCAAGTCAGTAAAAGAATATTCGGGTCCGACCCGATCTTGAAATCTCTAGATGAACCTTTCCTTGACGGTCTTAAAACTCTCAGCCTCCTCCATGGGCAAAGTATAGAACCATTCCAGGGCGACCCCCTCCAACGATCGGCGAAATAAATAAGCCATTAGACGGTCATCTTGCTGGAACTGTGCTGACTGATATAAGAACTCCCGGACAAGAATGAACGGGTTGCCATTCCCGTCATATTTGCGGTACACGGGGAGCTCAGACTGAGAAGGAAAACGAATGTCCCTGAAGTTAGGGATAGGGACATCAGCAAGAGATTGCGGGCCGACCCACTTGTGGAGGAGATCAATTTGTTGCTGCATAGCAGCCCATTTGTCAAGAATTTCCCGTTCCCGGGAAGGAGGAGAAGGAGCAGGAGGAGCAATACCTGGATAGGTGGTTAAAGGATAAGCTGATTGAGGGGGCGGCCCGTAAGAGGGATAGTGGGCCGAGGAAGGGCCCATATCCGCATGAGCCAACTGGGCTGTCCCTGATTGCAACCTAACGAGATCCGCCGGGCCTACGAGGGCCTGTGGTGACGGAGAAATCGTGGCGTATGGATCAAGGTAAGGAACTGAGGGGATTGGAGACTTTCCCTTATCGAGCTACTGATAGGCCGAGGTGGAAGCCTGGCCCATTTCCATATTGGAATAGTGAAGGGCCTGAGGTCAGACAGGATTAAGGTCGATGGGAGCCACAGAGGTGGTCCCAACAGCGGGAGACTGGATGGCAGTTGCAGTCGTGCCATGAGAAGGAATTGAGGTTGGCGCATCGGCCCCTTGCAAAGCCTGCCGGGTGAGATGGAGCTGGGTAGGTTCCAGCTGGGCCATCATATTGAGGATTAAATTGGCTGAATTCTGATTGGACGGATTTGAAAGAGAGGGTTGGGAACCTTCGCCAAGAATGGTTGGGAGGGGAGGGGCAGTCCCCTCTCCTCCTTGCAGGTGGGCGACCCTAGGTGGGTCCTCAAGAAGGCCATGAGGAAGGGAGTCCTCGTGGGACTGAGAGAAGTCATACGACGACATGGAAGATGACGAATCGAACAAGGGGTTGGAGTATGAATGGAAATAAGAACCAACCCTAGGAGGTGATCGTGAGGGAAAGAGACAATCCCACATGCACCAAGACACCTAGGACTGGGACCGACAAAACTAACCGACCAAACCTACAAAGCAAATCACAAGCATGCAATGGAAGGAAGAGATGAGATCCGAATCACCCAATTAGGCAACCAAGTTATTAAATGATGCTCGTTAATTTCTTCTGATTTCCTCTTCGAACCTTAGGGAGTGAATGAAAGTATAAGTTCTCTCAACCACTAGGTGCCTAACTGGGGTAGGTAATGAGGAACTGTGTGACTCTAAAAGGATCTCTCACTCGCGGATGTAAACCCTAGACTGGTGGTGGATGTGGTACAACCTGCCCGGCGTCCGTGTGGGAATCCACGGCTTACGGGGGCTTACGGAGGTCCTCGGCAAGGTCCCTAGTCGGCTCCAAGGAATATGGAGACGAGAGGAAACCCTACCTCGGTAGGAATGCAACTACTATGAGAAGAAATGGATGCTCCTATGCGCACCGGGGTGCATGCATAATCTAGCCTAGCAACTATCAATCAATGAGCAAGTATACGCATGAACAACAAAGAGAATGATAACGCGACTATGAACTGGTTAATGAACTAGGCAGGAAAACCAGAGGGGGAAATGTGATGTTCAAATTGGACATGGCTAAAGCTTATGACAGATTGGAATGGGACTTTCTCCTTGCGGTTTTGAGTAAATTTGGTTTCTGCAACCAATTCACTGGTCTCATTGGAAACATGCTAAATAACTGCTGGTTTTCTGTGTTAGTCAATGGAGACATGGCATGATTCTTTCAATCCTCCAGGGGTCTTCGCCAAGGAGACCCCATTGCTCCCTCTTTATTCATTATTGTTGAAGAAGCACTAAGCAGATCTCTGTCAGAGTCATTCATTTCAGGTCAGATTGGTTGGTATGCAGGGCCAAGGGGCTGTCCTAACATTTCTCATCTGTTATTTGCTGATGACACAGTTATTTTCAGTAAAGCTACAGCCATTTCAGTCAGAAATCTTATCAAGGTGTTAAGACTTTATGAAAGATCTTCGGGCCAGCAAATTAATGTGGGGAAAAGTGGTTTTTTCACCCATCCGAAAACTGATTCTTCAAAAATTAGATGCATTGCAGACATCACTGGTTTCTCTCATCACTCCTTCCCACATAAATACTTGGGTTTCCCTTTAATTCTTAGCAGAAAAAAGAAAGTCCATTTTGCTGGACTCATCTCTGCAATTCAAAACAGAATTCAAGGTTGGAATGCTAAGCTTCTATCTCAGGGAGCCAAGCTCATTCTTATCAAACATGTTCTTTCTTCAATTCCTATTTACACACTGGCTTCCTCTCCCCATCTTTCTGGAACTCATCAGGTTATTGACAAATGTCTTGCAAATTTTTTCTGGGGTGAATCTTCTCATGGCAATAAACATCATTGGAAATCTTGGAAAGCCATATGCAGGCCAGTCAGTCAAGGTGGTCTGGGCATCATGTCTCTTCGGCAAATGGAAATAGCATTCAGAGTCAAAATGCTTTGGAGGGCCATGCATACTAACTCTCTATGGGCAAATTACTTCAGAGCAAAATACTTCCGGGGCAACCATCTTATGGAGGTAAAATTCAGAAACATGAAAGGTCATGGCCGAAGGTCTTGGTCTCTTGCCAAAAATCTCATATTACAGCACAAAAGAATAATCCTTGGGGATGGCAGTTCTGCCAATTTCTGGTATGATACTTGGCTCGGCAATAAGCCTCTGATTTCATTTGTTCATGTTAAACTTATAACCAATAAAAATGACACTGTTGAAGACTGTATATTGCACCCGACTGCTGAAGTAAAACAACTCATTGACAATTTCCTGCCACCTGAAGTGATCATAGCAATCAGGGATACTACCTTATCCTCTTATGCTGACAAGGAAGCATGGAGTCTCTCACACTCAGGTCAATGTACGGTTTCTTCACTCTATAAACATGCTAGCAACCTGAACCAGATCCACTTAAATCTGCCATGGCAATCACTATGGTCCTCCTGGCTGCCTACAAAGATCTCTATTCTCCTGTGGAAAATCATTAACAACTGCCTCCCCACTGACTATAATGTACAGATGCTCGGAATAAACTTATGCTCCAAATGTTATTGCTGTCAACAGCCCCAAGTGGAAACCTTAAACCATCTATTCGTCAGCAGTGACAAGGCTGCCTTTATTTGGTCATCTCTCCAAAGCTCAGGCTTAATATTAGATGGTAATTCTGCAAAGTCAAGAATTCTGAATTCTATTTCACACAGCAGCTCAAAATCTCTGTATGGTCTCTTTTCCCTGGCAGCTATTGGCTACACAATGTGGGAACTGTGGTCTACTAGAAATTTGGCCAAGTATGAAGGCCGGATCATCTCTAAAAATTGCTTGCTACACAAGATTAAAGCTCAAGCAAAGGAAATCTGTGATTTATCTGGTCTCAAAGAAACTCACTCCAGCAAGAGGAAAATCCTCACTCAATTTGGCATTCAGATTGTCAATAAAAGAATTCCTCATCTTATGGCAGTTAAATGGCTATGTCCCCCATGGCCATCTCTCAAGCTTAACACTGATGGGGCATGTAAGCGCTCAGGAATTTCTGGTGGGGGAGGAGTAATTAGAGATTCTAAAGGAAACACCCTTCTAGCTTACTCCCACTACTACGGTCCTAGCTCAAGCATCATCGCTGAAGCTAGAGCTCTTCTTGATGGCATTAAATACCTTTCCACCATCAATACACATCCTGCATTGATTGAATGTGACTCCAAGGTTCTGGTGCAAGTAGTTAGCAAACAGATTAATTGTCCATGGGCTATTCTTCCATATATCAGAGAAACTTGGGATCTTCTTTCAAATATGGATTCCTTGATTCACATATACAGAGAAGCCAACAATGTTGCAGATTCTTTAGCTTCTTTAGCTTGCATGAATAAATGTAATATTTTCTTTTCTTATCATGAGCTCCCCAAAAAAGTTCAGGGTGCAGCCCGACTGGATAAGCTAGGCTTGCCTAGCGTCCGTATCTTGTAATTGTCCTTATCATTAATAAAATTAACCTCCTATTGGTATCTTGGGAATGCTCCGTCTTGGGCTCATTCTCCAAAATACTCCTAGGTAGGGTTTTCTTAAAAAAAAAAAAATAACGCGACTATGATGAGGGAGCAGGGGGGAAAATCAACAAATAGCACCAGGAGCAATAAATCGCGTAGAATATGACAATCAACATAGATAGTAAGCGCACTGTGACAGAAGATGAACTGCCCTTATGCGACCGCTCCACCAGTAAAACGGTCTGTCTAGGACCGTGTAATCCAGGGAGAAAACAACAGAAGAACTATGGAATAATCACAGGATACTGAGAACACGAGGTAGCAGTGGCAGGAAAATACCTGGAGAACGGTCTGTATTCAACCGCGCACTCCTCTGTATGGTCGTCCAGCAGCCGCGTGCCTACAACCAAAACAAAGCGAAGCGTACCTGTGGTGAAGAGATGGACGGCTAGATTCAAACCGCTCCAAATGCTTGACGGCGTGTCAGGAACCGTCCCGGACAGGAAAGAGGAGAGAAGCTGGCTCTGGCCGCAGGGGACGAACGGTGGAGAATCAACCGCTCCTATGTATGGGCGGCTCAGGAGAAACCGCGCACGTCCCAGGAGGCAGAAAATGCATCCCACCTACAAATCGCTCTTAGAAGAAAACTTGCACAACAAATAAGGGGGGTCAGCAACTCAAAAGCACGATGGGAGTTAGGGGCCCCACCGTGATCACCACAAAAGGGGATGTAGATATATTTTTCTCCTCCTACTAAAGATCAATATGCATCATGAGTGGAACAATATGCGATGAGCAAATAACAAGGATAAGAGGAGAATAGAGAACAAAAGGACCGTGATCGCCACCAAGGTGCCGGACGTGATGGACACGTCATACCTTGGAAAGAGGGGGAGTACTCACCTAAGCTGCAGCGCTGAAGAGATGAACGGCTCCTGGAGGGCCGCCTATTGGAGGAACGGTCTTACGATAGACCGCCTAAGTGCACTGCAGAGGGTGCGGGAGGAACTACCACTGGAGGACGGACGGCGCTCTGTTGACCGCACCAACAGGATGAACGGTGCTTTCTGCACCATACACTATGTTGAACGGTTGTCTGAAAACCGCACAAATCCACCACGCAGTAAGTTGCAAGGGGTCCAACCTCCACCCTCTCCGACCGGCCAGAGGGAATGGGCCTCGTGCTGATGATTGCTGACCTGCAAAACAACGTAAGAAACACACACAAAAGACCTAAATTAGAACTGGACGGTGTAGTAAATGTCAATATAAGAAGAAATGAACATAAACGAATGGCAAGGGGGATACCTGGGGGTTTTAAACCCCTAGGGTGACAAAAGCATGGGTGGATGTGTGCATGGTAATGAGACAGAATGGGGACGTATGGAGAAAACGATGCATGCAATGAAGGGAAAGTGATGAAAACTATAAACGAAAAGATTCAAGACCAAACTACTCCCTGAACCGGAGGCTTGTATGGACGTAGAAAGCCTCCCTCCTTGGTGCTAGGTCGCTCAAGAATGCGGCAGGGCTTCACCGTCGACCGAAAAATTCCCCCCCCCCTCTTCAGTCCAACCATTAGGGTCTATTTATAGAGCCTAGAAAGCCAGCCCCGAAACTAGGGTTTAGAGCTATTTTTAGGTTGAAATTATAAAAGATAAATCATAGATATTATCATAATCTCTTATCCAGTCAAAACGGCATCAAAAAAGGTTGATTATCCACGGAGAAATCGACAAGAGAAGTCAGGGATAAAACCATGCATAAAAGAGATAAAAATCTGTTAAAAATCACCAATCGAAAGGATGAACGGTCTTACGATAGACCGCTCAAGCTTATGGGCGGTCCAGAAAAGACCGTCCAACACTGTCGGTGGAAATTCAGAAAATCAAAAAATTATCGCTCGAACTGACCGAAACGTCCGCCGTTGGACACTCAAAGATGAACGGTTCTAATAAGCCCGTTCAAATGTAGAGCGGCCAACCATAGAACGTTCTAACCCTGTCGGTGATAATTCAAATAATTGGATAATTATCTGAGAAAATTGGCATGCGTAGGACTCTGAGATATAGGCAGTTTGAATTCGCCCGTTCATTTGTTTGAACGGGCCTGATAGGGCCGCACCAAAGCCTGTCGGTGAATATTCAGAAAATCATCAGAAATTAGCCAAAATGTATGAACGGTGTGGGTTCAACCACCCCAGTACTGAACGGCTGATGTTGGACCGTTCATGCTCTTGGATACTTGACTTTCATAAAACCCGTTCAATTAATCAAAGCCAAGGTCCAATAAGCCCTGAATTGATACGGACTTTAACAAGGATGAAGGCTACCCATAAAATGGGCCCAGGACGTGCCACAAAAAATGGCCCAACTAATGATGGACAACTTAGGGCATCAACTAATGGGAGTAAGAGAAACGACTCAGCTTATCGGCATAAAACGGGTGTCAACACCCGAAGCATTACTTCGTGCGTTTCACGGAAGCACAATATATAAACATGCATACATTTGCATAAGAGAGAGAGAGAAACCATAGTTACAAAAATGCAAATATCATCTCAACCATTCATAATTTTCATAGAATAGTGCATGGCCATTATTCCAAAATAAACATGAGCCCATACATGCTCACTGCCCCATAGCTATACATATATGAGAGACCTTCATCCATAGCATACCCATTCGAACTACGCACTGGCACTACACCTCAGCTACAGCCTCCTGCTCAACCCCCTTCTCTATATCTCCTGAAAACGTGTGTCACAAAAGGGGTGAGTGTGACGCTCAGAAGGTAGCCTAATCAAACCGGGGTTAACTTGTATCTATATAATCAATTATATACATAATTTCATGTGTTAACAGTAGCATAATCCATTCATTATCATCCGCTGAAAATAACTCATATGAGGAAAATACATATTCTTTAACTATCATGTAGGTACCCATGCATGCAACCAGAACTAAGTGAATGAGCAATTTACATATTATCACCGTTTCACATTTTCACATTTTCACATTTTCACAATTTTGATATTCTTGGAAACCAACAGCTGCCACAATCATAGGAGGCCTACACACACAAACGAACGAACGAACGAAAGAGTACTGCGCAGACCCGAGAGCGAACTCCCACCTAGATTCTTGGTGGCCTCGAGGCGTTACGTAACACCACATCACAAAGGCAGCCCCCCACGAGGACTGAAGACCGAATCAATAGGATTTTATTCCAGGGCCGCCGCCCCCACGGGGACCAAAGTCCTATCTCACATAAGGTTGTTGTTTTTATTTATATCATTTACATCGTATTTGCATTCACATAACATCTCATTTTACACATATTTGTATGATACTTTATCAGAAAAAGCATGCTTTCATTGATTAAGGGGCCAAACAAGCTCGCAGTCATGCTTTTCATAATTTAATCATGCTCACAAATGGGTTTCTAATATTCTAGTCATGCTCATAGATGTGCTTCTAATAGTTTAAGAGGGCTAAACACACTTGCAGTCATGTTCAGGTTAGTACAGGTTTATCCTTCTAGGCTACACATGCATAAAAAATGACTTATATCTGAAAGTACAAAATTTCTGTGGGCATGAAATTTTTACTGTGGGTTCCTAACTTAGCCTTCTGTTATTTTCTAATTTTTCAGATTTTTCTAAAATAAAATACCCTTTCAAAACTCTTTTTTTCTGTGTTTCTTGAAATCTAGGCAGACCCACAGGTGTACAAACCTTACTTATGATTTGCACAGACCTTACCAGAGTATGCACGGACCTTACTAGGACATGCACATACCTCACTTATGATTTGCACAGACCTTACCAGAGTATGCACGGACCTTACTGGGACAATGCACAGACCTTACTTATGATTTGCACAGACCTTACCAGAGTATGCATGGACCTTACTGGGATAATGCACAGACCTTACTTATGATTTGCAAAGACCTTACCAGAGTATGCACGGACCTTACTGGGACAATGCACAGACTTTACTCCCGATTTAAACTAAACATGCACAGACCTTACTGGGGTATGCACAGACCTTACTGGGACATGCACAGACTTTACTCCCGATTTGAACTAAACAAGCACAGACCTTGCACAGACCTTACCGGGGTATGCACAGACCTTACTGGGACATGCACAGACTTTACTCCTGATTTGAACTAAACATGCACAGACCTTGCACAGACCTTACTGGGACATGCACAGACTTTACTCCTGATCTGAACTAAACATGCACAGACCTTACCGGGGTATGCACAGACCTTACTGGGACATGCACCGACTTTACTCCTGATTTGAACTAAACATACACAGACCTTACCGGGATATGCACAGACCTTACTCAAAACATGCACGGACCTTCCCATGGCTAATACAAACTTGCACATACTTTACTCAAACATGCACCGACCTTCCCGTGGCTAATGCACACTTGCACGGACCTTACTCGAAACATGCACGGACCTTCCCATGACTGATACAAACTTGCACGGACCTTACTTATGGCTTGAACTGAACATGCACCGACCTTACTTAGGCTTGTACAGTGATGTGCACCGACCTTACTTATGCCTAGAACAGAATGTGAACCGACCTTGTTCAGCCTGGGATAAATCGTGCACTGACCTTGCCTATGCACCGACCTTACTATGAACAATACCAAATGTGCACTGACCTTACTACGAACAATACCAAATGTGCACTGACCTTACTAAGGCTTGGGTAAGACATGCACTGACCTTGCTGTGATCAATAGGGAATGTGCACGGACCTTGCTTATGACCAATAGGAAATATGCACAGACCTTGCTATGATCAATAGGGAATATGCACAGACATTTGGTTATGATCAATAGGAAATATGCATAGACTTTGCCCAAAGGCTGGCCTTCCCAAGGACTTTACTAATTGTTAAAGACTCAGAGGTAACCCATGGAAGCCCGAAACTTGATGAAACCAAAAATGAATATGGTGGTGGTCCCCACATGCCCTTAATCCCTCTTTAAGGTGTAGATAATATACTTTTAAAACCATTCTAATGCATCATTGACCCCTAAAGTTTGAGGTTATGTGCCTACCTTTGAAATGTTAAACCGATTGATCCGGGGATGATATCCACACCCTAGATCCTCCTAAGCTTTCACCTTTCGATCCGGGGATGAGATCCACACCCCAGATCCACCCAAGACCTTGCTCGTCATCCACCACACACCGGCTCATCCACCCATAAACTGGATGGTCCGCCCATGAAGAGACGGAGTCCCTCACTCTCTTCTCACATAAGAAATGTAGAAGGTGGTGGAGGGTTGATGGAAATGGATTGCTAAAGGCTTGACACCCTTGAAACCCACCTCCTTATATAGTTTTTAGGCTACCCAAGGGTTTATCCACATCCCTCAAGGCTCTAACAAGCTCCAAGGTCGCTGGTTCTGAAGAGTTGTCAATACTTAGCACCTCTTCGGGTTTGAATAGGTGTGACCCTTCGTCTACTCGGTCAAAGATACGAATGGGCGCGTTTATTCGTTAGGATTTAGGTTGAGATGTCTTCATATGAAATGAAGAGGACTTCCAGATCGAACTTTTAGTCTTAGTTTCATTGAATGTCCTTAACTCTATCGTGAGTTATGATTTTTGCAATATTAACATTTATTTCTCACGTTCTAGTCACGACCCTTTGTCTACCTGATCGTAAATGTGAGTGAGTGCATTTTTCTGTTGGGATTTAGGTTGGAATGTCTTCATGTGACATGAAGAGGGCTCCCAGATCTAACTTTCAGTCTTAGTTTCATTGAATTTCATTAACTCTACCCTAAGTTATGATTTTTACAATATTATCATTTATTCTCCCTCATTCCAGTGGTGAGCTTTCGGTAGCCCGAGGTAATCTGGGTATAGCTCCAGTATCCAGACAGTATTTGACCTTGACCTCAACATAGAAGTTTTAGCTAATATCTCACTTGGAATTATGGCCTTAGTTTTAGGTCATTTCATTAACCACAGACAAAGTTATGAATTTCCCATTAATTACATCCGAGTTCTCCTAACAGTCACACCTCTTCGTGACGGCTGGCAGTAAATGGGCTAAGAACCTTGGGTTCTAGTGCGAATTGGGTTTCTATGTCAACAGAAGAGTTTGGGATAAGGGACCAAGATTTCTAATGAGCCTAGTTTCATCCCATTTGGTTGACTGTGGATCAAGATATCCTTATTTTAACGGGGTGATTGTGTTTTCTGTAACTATTTCGGCCCATTATCATAACACCTCCTTATCTCCTATTCGGCCTACGTTTTAGAAGTTACACTCTTCGTCAAAGTTGTTCCTTACCTAATGGTCGTTGCATGGGCTTTGGTTTCACCTAATTCTAACCTCCCTATAGTAAGTTATCAATTTCCTAATGATCCTTCAATAATCTATCCAGATTTCTAGCTCATTGAGTTCACGGGCCCGAATTATTCTCAATTGGGCCAGTGCCCAAATTGGTGGTCGTTACAGCGTGGCGGCCCCCTAGCATGGCGATGTGCGGGACTTGAGGGGACGATCGCATCCGATGCTCAAGGAGATACAAGACCTAAAACAAGGGTAAGTAAAAATATCAGGATAGGGGAATACAATGACTCGTTGAATCACAAAATACTCAAAACGGCCTCACATAAAACATATTTTCTGCTGGTCTAATCGGAGTGGAATCACGTGGACTCATTCGTGCAAATTTGGCAAAAATCGAGGGACTTAAAAAACCAGATGCAGGGACCAAAGGCCCATGGGTCGGTCAGATCAACGTGGCTTCCTTGCTTCTGCATCACGGCTTCCAGGATGAAATGTATGCATTTGTTTGTTTTTTATGCACATATATGTATATATTTTTATTTTTATTTTCAAATGGAGCTGAAAAAGGCCTATATGATGCATGTTGGGTTTAAAGTAAAAAACCTATTTAATGCAAAAGTCGGAGGATTTATTTGCCTGCCTCCGAATCAATCGGTCAAGAGTTCAAGAAGTCTGTCATCCTATGCTTGGTGACAGACGTGGTCCGGATCCTGATTGAGATCCATCATTCCACATTGTAATTAAGCATAGTTGAGAGTTCGGGAAGTCCGGCACCCCGTACTTAGGCAGCAGGTGGCCATCGAATAGCTTAAGGAGTATAAACCCTTCATGGTTTTTTTTTAGAGAGGAACTCGGAGTTTATACGCCCGAAGCTATTAGCCTCCAGCATTCTACCTATAATGCAAGGTAATAAGGGCCTTAACGCCCTCTGGTCCCATAGCTGTGGAGACCTGCAGCTGCATTAGCACACATCAGTAAAATTCATCAATGATAATAACAATAGATCAGTAAACACATTTCATTGAATAAACCATTGAACCATACATGACAAATCATATATAGCAGTTACGTATAGCTTCACAAAAGAGGGGGATGAGGGCGGCTAGGTTGATGGCCACCTCATGGTCTGGGCGGCCAGATCTGTGGTCGCCCAGGCCAGGGGTGGGCGGCCATCGTTTTGGCCGCCCTCCTGCTCTTATCCCAATCCGTGGGAGTCCAGAGCTAGGTGGGACTCTTAGCCTACAAAAGACTACGGGGTAGGGTAGTCCTACTCCATCGTTGAACATAGAGTTGAAGCTAGAGGAGTAGTTCTAGGAAGAAAATAGGCTTGGCGTCTTCTTCTACCCCGTCAGGAGGCCACGAACTTGGTGTTCTCTCTGACGTGCCCGGCCACTTAAGCAACCTTGTGAAGCAGGGCAAGGTATGGTTTATGTGCAAAGTAATTTGTATTTGTTTGTTGTTGTTTTTCTTCATTTTTGGAAAGATTTATGTCTTCTTATTGATTGGGTTTTTCCTCTTTTCTCTTCTCCTTTCTAAATGGTGCAACCTGTGCCTGCTTTTCCTGGGGCAAGACACACCCGCCATTATGGCTAGCTCCACGATTTGATGGCGGCAATCACACCCGCCATGAGGGTATTCATGCACCAATGGCATCTGATCCGCCTAGTGATCATGGCGAAGTGCTTCCACAGTATGAGGTGGAACTGGGAATCGTTAGCAGTAATGATTGAGTTGTGGCATCCAGATATGCACACTTTTGTCTTCCCCGAGTTCAAGGCCTCGGTGCTGGTAGAAGAGCTAGACTTCATCTTCTAGTGGAGCGACTTGGAGGTAGGCGAGCTAGTTGACCTTCCTCCATGGGATGAGATCCTAGCAGAGATTGTGCGAGATAAGCGCGAGGTTCGCCGGATGACTGACCAGCGAGGGATCCTAGTCGACCGCCTGGCAGGTTGGCTTTTAGGCCATGTGAAGGACAAGGCAGTGGAAGTGGACCGACTGATGCGTGGTGTGACATTATGCTTGGGCGGGGAGTTACTCTTCCCTACGTCTGGCGACGTGCTGAGACAAGAGTATGTGGGGCCCCTGACTCTTCTGTGGACAGGACGTTCTCTTTCTCAAGCGGTGTTGGCTCATATGTACTGCGGGATCACTCAGATGAGCTTGGGTGGCAGTGCCATGGGGAGTCTCTACCTTCTGTAGCTGTGGATGGAAGTCCACTTGAGTTTTGATTTTGACAGCGAGCCGACTACTACCTCCCGTAACTTCGAGAAGAGCGCCATTTACCCAGCGAGGGCCATCTTTGGTCCTAAGGATCAAGTGATATGCAAGACAGCATTGCTGAAGACCAAAGATGACTGGCGCGACTACCTGAACTTCCTGCCTAAGGACGAGTTTGTGTTCGTGCCAATGATGTATCGACATGAAGAATTCAGGGTGCATGGGTCGCTAGAGCAGGAGTTATGGCTTGTGGGGGCCGAGGACTTGGTGTTGTACCAGGGACACCGCTGCCATCGCCAAGTGGGGTTACCCAGGCGGATCCCATGGGCGGCTTCAAAAGGAGCATTGATTATAAAACACCTTCTGGGAACTGAGGCGGATCGACGGTGACTTCAGAGGATCGGGAAGATGTGGAGACGTCATGCTACCGTAGTGAAAGCTAGAGTTGACATCGAGGAGGACAAAGATGACCTTAAGCATTATGTGGGCTACCTTCAAAGCTTCAGGCAGACCATGAATGAGTTCTTTATGAGGAGGCGCACCTGAATTGAAGTATGTTCAGCATTTTTCTTTATGGTTATGTTGAAAATAAGTGGACTATTTTTGTATTATTCTTTTATTTTGAACAATGGGTGGTTGATGGTTGTGAAAATTAGTAGATGGAATGAAATCTTTTATAAGTAAACGTGCATCATTTTTTGTGTTGTTTTTTCATTTTTTTGTATTTTTTTTCACTGAACAGGGAGGAGGGCGGCTAGGGTTCTGGCCGCCTCTACTAAAGGCAGGGTGGCCAGAACCTTGGCCTCCCTCTGCTTTGAGGGGCTTTTAAAGGGGTGGCCACCCTCTTCATTTGGGCGACCCTCGTTGTGGACATCTTGGGAGCCAGAGTTGAAGGGAATGTTGTTCTTTGCTGGAGTGAGGTTCTAGCCACTTAGATCCTCTATATTGGGCAATGGGGGGAAGGAGGGCTCGTCTTGACATCGTGCCTGATCCTCTTTCCTCAAGTGAAGAGCAAGAGGAAGAGCAAGCTACTACGAGCTCCTCTTCTCCGGCTACGGCTTCTGCAGACTTGGAGGAGAGTGGAGAGGATGGAAGTGGGGAAGGCGAGGCTATCCTCAACGAAGGGCCGACCGAAGGTGATGGAGGTGAAGATGAAGAAGGCGAGGGTTCGGTGTGGATTCCTTTAAAATCCACACTTTGGGGAAAGGTTAAAAAGGAAAGGAAAAGGGAAACATTAAATAATGGTGGAGATGAAACAATGCACGAGGTGCACAAGGGGAGTGTGTGATCGCCAGAGGGTTTACCTCAATAAAAAAAAGAATAAGATCGCATGTACCTGGTGAAAGATGGGATGTGGGATGAATGTGGATCTCCTCCTCCAACTCCAATCGGCCGGCCGACGAAGTGGGTTTTCTTGATTGATTACCTTGTAAGAAAGACAATGAAAGACAAGCAAAAGAAAGGGGATCAGCCAAAGTGCAGTAATACCACTCCGAAAACAAACAACATAAAATGATGAAACGACATTAACATGCGCACCTCTCTTTTGTTTTCTTTTTAGAACCCCTAGCAGAGAACTAGGGAAGGAGCTAATATGCTAAATGCAGTAAAAGAACTGACGACAGGAGACAATAGTGATGCCAAGAATATGATGAACAACAAACAAGCTATATATATATCGCCCTGCTCTCCCTGACGAGAGTAAAGGGAACCGGAGAGACGCTGGACGGATGCAGAGGGATGAAGAAAAAAACAATGCTCGAAGGAGGAAGCTCTGCGTGCTTGAATACTTAAAAATCTTCAACCTTTTGAGTTGTTGTTGTTGTTAACCTTTTACACGATCAAACCAGATTTTCTTTTATAGTGTCAATCGGATGTGATCAAACAAGGGAATTGATAAGAACGGGTAATGAGGCATCCAAGGAAGGATTAAGATCGGGCAAGAGTCCAAAGATAGCAGGGAACTGTGAGGGAAAGATGGGGAAAAGAAGGACTCTGGAGTGAAACACGCCTTAATACAGGGCGTCTATTTATGAATTGACGACCTTCACAGAGACGTTTCTTGAAACACGACCTAGGAAAGGGCGTTTCTTCCTGGATTTAATTTTGGAAATAAAAACATTCCTCTGTTTGAAAACTGAGATAACACGCCTGAGATAACGGCGTTAATTAAAATCACGCCCTGAGGAAAGGCGTTACTCACAAAATGCCTTTTATTTTGAAAATAGATAATTCCAGAAATTAAGGGATAACACCAGGAATTGACGCCCTCATCTACGGTCGTCCTTTCTTTGAAAACGCCCTACAACAGGTCGTTATTTGTGAAATTAACGCCCTTACTCAAGTCGTGACTCACAAAAATACAGGAAAAATGCAGAAAAACTCACAAAAATAGAAAAACTTTATGTTATAGGAATATTGAAGTCCACTTGGGGCATTTATATAATAACATGAGATTTGATCAACAAAACGTCAATTTTGGCGTGTCTACAGCTGCCCCGCCTTGGCGTCTGCTTTGCAAGGGAGTGAGACGGAAATGGAGCGAAGTGTAATGAAAGGAATGAAGTGGAACGAACTGATAAGGAGACGCCAAGGTGTGATGTGACACGCCTCAGACACTAAGCATTGGAAATCTTTCCAAGATTCTGAGTGAAACAACTCTGAGTGGTTCCAAGGAAACATCGATTTGTTGGATAAAAGGAGGTTAAACTAAATAATAAAGGGTGTGCGCGTGGGCACGACAGGGAAAGACCATTGGAGAGCGATTACCAGCCAATGTGGACGTGCTGCAACCAAGGTAAATTTTGCAGAAAAGTAAAGAGAATTGGGATAAAGATCCAACAAAAGGAACACTTTCAAGGAATCAGCCTGAACAGCCTCAAATAGAACGAAGTACTTGATTTAAAGTGGAATATCTCATGTCAATTCAATCAAGAGCGAGTGAACTTCATTATTGCCATAATATGAAGATTTTCAGCATGAAACTCAAAGTCCTACATGATGCATGCTGGGCTAAAAGAAAAGGTTAAAACAAACTAAAAATAGAAAATAATCAAGGATAATATTGCTAAGCTGTTTAGGTCTGGTCAAGAATCCATATCTCTGAGCTGACACTAAGCCGAAGCCCGTTTGTCCACGTATCAACTCAGAAAGTGGAACCATCGTCCCAAACTTTTAACAACTCGACGGCCTATCCGTGTGATCAAGATTCTCCTGAAATCGTCATCGTTTTTTTGATGAAGGGGAACTCAAATTTCAGGTTCATCAGAACCACAAGGTCCTTGACATAATATAATAGCGTAGATATCATATAGTAACAATGCTTACAAGAAACAGATACAAGGTGATGATGCTGCCCCTACGGGTGATCCAAACGCCTCGAATCCTGCAAACTTCTGCACTTTGAAACTTATTAGACTTCATTTATCAATTCAGAATATGACATGATCATAAGTGCTTAATCATAAACAATTTCATCAAATAATAGCACTTAAGTTCATCAAAAGCGTGTAGAGGTCAAAAATCCATAAGCCAATAAAACACGCCTAAGAATAGGGCGTTAACATCATTAAAAACGCCGTGCCATAGGTCGTTAATTATTAAAACACGCCCTTCTCAAAGGCGTCATCAATAAACGGGGCTTAGAAGAAACACCACTTCACCAAAGGCGTGACATAAAAAAAAAACGACCGTTGGTAAAGTCGTCAAATAAAAAATAACGCCGTAACAGAAGGCGTAACTAACAGTGAAAGCTTAGAAGAAACACGACCTCATCAAGGGCGTGACATAAAACACGACCACCTTTAAGGTCGTCAAATCAAAAAGAGACGCCCTGAGACAAGGCGTTAATTCTGCATGAACCTCCGTTTCCGAATCAAGAACAGAGTCCTCGACCTAATCAAACTTCTATCTTCGGGACTCCTTAGGACTCTTCAAATCCTTATAAAACGGCAGACTTTCTTAACCAAATCATCGTAATTTCCTCTGCAGCCGAACTGCTTCGTTTCTTTCTTTTTCTGCAGGCCTTTTGTTCTTTTCTTGCTTCTGTTCTCAACTGCAGGCGGCGATGGATAGAATACTGAAGAAACCTAGGATTTCTACTCCTAGAATCTCTGAAATACAAGGGCACATAAGCAATCGAATTGCTTTGAATCAGGTAAGCTTTAATTTCCTTTACTGTGCATGTAACCCTTCATTGTTCTGTCGAACTGCTCACTTATTTCTTTGTTGCTGAACTCTTCTGTCCAATACTTCATATGCTCATGTACCTCTTTTTTTTTTGTTTTCTTCCTCTCTTCTCACAGGAGTACCCAAATCTTCCAGGGGCTAGAAGATATGTCCAAATCAAATGGTTGCCCCTCATCCTCTCCAAGTTCACATCAGACATGAGGGTATATGTAGCTAGATGGCATCTCTTGGGGTTGATAACCCATGCCAAGCATTATGATCAAATCCACATAGATTGGGCTGCCATAGGAGCATTGATTGAGACATGGCATCCTTCCACCCATACTTTCTTATTTTCCACTTTTGAGGCCACCATCTTGCTGGAGGAAGTAGAGATGATCCTAGGCTTGAAAAGGATGAAGCACGGAGAAGAAGAAAAGATGGCCATCATGCCAAGGCCCATCTCCTCCCACGAGTTGCTAACCTCGTTAATACCTAGCCCGAATATAGTGAACCAAATCAAGGTCACTAAAGGAGTTAACCTCTTGAAGCTCGCCTCGTGGGTGTACAAGAGAGCGGATCAAGCTAAAGAGGAAGAGGAGATAGAAAGAGTGACCAAAGCCTTCGTGGTGTGCTTGGCAGGAGCACTCCTATTCCCATCCACGGAGGACTTTCTAGAGGAGTCCCAATTGAGCGCAGTGGTGAGCTTATGGGAAGAAGAGAGAGTTGGACCGGCGATCCTAGCATATCTCTATAGCGGGCTTACAGCGGCGTCCATGGGAAGGCCCATTTACGGGTGCATGCTAGCACTCTCAAGTTGGGTTGATCTACACTTCAAATTCGACTCATGCCACGAAGCCCAACAACCTTCAAGAATTTTCTCAAAGAGCCCACTCTCATATATAACCGGCTCATTAGGTATAAGCAATAGAGTGACCAACCGGATTCCTCAAATCAAGAAGAGAGGGGATTGGAGGGAGCATTTAAGGTAATGCCAAAGAATCTTTTTACTTGTGCCCCGGGTGTATTCAAAATGCAGGAGCTTCGGGCACGCTTCTCCATTGGGACAGACCTTCGTCTTATTGGTGCTTCGGACTTCGTTTTATATAATGCACACCGGTGCCTTCCTCAGCTTGGGCTCCCAAGGCAACACTTAGAAGACATCTCTCATCTTCCTCCAATCAAATCAAGGGATCTAGGCAACAATGAAGATGGTGAGGAGGTTATCACCATTCAAGCTCTATGGAGGCTAAGCAAGCTTCATCAACCTGTAGAAGACTTGGACGAAGACAAAGAACAGTGGAAAAATTATGTAACTTCATTGAGAAAATTAAGGCCCAAAGTGGCTCATTAGTCATTGTAGTTACTTCTTCAAAATAATAAAGATTGCTTTCTGATTGAGCCAATTGGAACCAAATCATCCAAAACCTGTGTTTCTGTCATGAATAACGCCTCAAGAATGCCGTGAATTCACAAATACACGCCTTACCTAAAGGCGCTTCCAGTGGGCCTTTGTCAACAGATGACGCCTGCAGAGTGGGCGTAACTTTAAATAACGACCTCAGGCAAGGCGTGACTAGATTCAAACCAAAAGAATATAATCGTTGACTCCTCAAAAATAACGCCTTTTCCTTGGTCACGTTTCAAGTGTAACACGCCTTTACAAGAGGCGTTACTTCAAACAGCAATAATGACTTCCCTTACATCAATCAACGCCCATTCAATGCGTCTGACGACGGTTATCGTTCCCCATGCAAAAGAAATTAACGCCTTAATCATCGTCGTTAACTTTTATAAAACGCCCAAGGGATGGACGTGAATTCCATTAAAAACGCCTTTCTTAAGGGCGTGTCTCATTTTCGAAACCCAAAAGCCGTCGGGCCCCTTCTTCTTCCTCCTTCCATTCTCATTTCACCCCTTTTCTCTGCAAACCCTAACCGAAGCCCCCCCCGAAGCCTCTCTCTCAATCTCCTCTCTCTCATTCTCTCAAACATTCTCTCAATCTTAGCCATGGCCAAACGCCAAAGAGTCAGCGCCCCAGATGTGGTCGATCTCGATGCCTCCCACGCCCAAGAGGAAGAACTTTCCGTGGAGGAGCTCGCCGTCGTGGCTTTTGAAGAAGAGCCGGCGACGGCCGGCGGCGACGAGGCCGACGAGCAACAGCAGATGCAGAAGATGCAGACGGTGGAGAAGAAGAAGGAGAAGAAGAAGGACCGCCGCGCACGGCGGCGGTCGCTCCCCGGGGGCAACTCCGGCGGCCCAGACGGCCACTGCCACGGCCACAACCCCAGAAACACAAGAAGGTAGGTTCCCCCTCCCCAATTCCATTTTATTTTATTTTATTTATATTTTTCTTGATTTTTCATGGCCATCGGGGACGAAATCTGCAACCCAGAAAAAACACGCCCCCATCGGGGGCGTTACTCTCAAACAAAACGCCCTAACCCAGGGCGTTAATTATTTCAAATTTCTGAAAATCAATTAACCTCCATGGAAAACGCCCTGAAGCATGTCATTTCTTAAAACTTATGATTTTTCATGATTTCCATGCTCATTAAACAATTTCCAAAAATATTTTCATGAATTATTTCGCATGCTGTCAGTTATTTGATTTTTCTGTTAAATTGAGAAACCCACGCCCTCCAGTAGGGCGTTAATTCAACAAGAGACGCCCAAACCAGAGGGCGTCGCTTCATTCATTAACGATTCAAAATTAACCACCTTTAGGAAAACGCCCTACCCCAGGGCGTTAATTCAATAAGAAACGCCCAACACCGAGGCGTGATTAGAAAAATGTTTCAGAAATAGCGAAACAGCCACCAAAATACGCCTAAGACTGGGGCGTGATTAACATAAAAAATGCCCTCATTAAGGGCGTTACATTAAAGTTCATTCTGAAAAACGCCCCCCACAGGGGCGTGAATTTATCAAGAAACGACCTGAGGGTGGCCGTGAATTCCAAAAATGCTAAAATTCAATATTTAACCCAAATCAAATGTAATTCCACATGGATACTCAAATAATTAAGAAAAATAATTCTCTTTTAATACATGCAGGGGTTGATGAGGACCCGTATCTCATGGGTCATGGTCTGGGCAGCATACCAGGGTCTCCCCGACTTCCAGAGGGTTAGGGTAGAGGCCATGGGGTTTGGGGCTTTTCTATCCATCGAGCCTTTTAGACCTGACCTAGCACTGATCCAGGTTTTGAGGGAGAGATGGGATAGGGTTAGCCGGACTTTTCTGATGCCCTGGGGGCATATGGTTCCTAGTTTAGAGGATGTAGCCAGGATCACAGGTTTACGGGTGGATGGTGAGGCCGTGAGTGGGTTCACCTATTCTGACTATACGGAGATGGCCCAGAGGCTACTAGGGCTTGAGATGGTCTATGTGGGACCTAGCGAGTGTAGGACCATTTTCCGTACGGACCTGACTACGGTGATGGGTCTAGGAGATGCCAGGCATAGGTCGGGGGAGACCTTAGGTGAGTTTGCACAGCGACTGACCGACGGGGTGAGAGCGGCATGCTGCCAGGACCCGACTGACCATGAGAGAGCGGACCGAGACCTGAGGAGGTTCCTGCTGCTGCTGCTCGGGAGATTATTGCTGGGGACGAAAGCCGATGTCATCAACTGCCGCTTCTTAGGCATCCTTGAGGATCTGGAGACGGTTGGCACATATGCTTGGGGAGCGGCCCTGCTGGCGCATTTGATGGCCGATCTGTCCACGGGGACAGGCCGTGAGACGACCGTCAGTGGCTTCTCACCTCTTCTTCAGGTATGCAATTTCTCATTTCTTATCTTTTCCTTCTTATTATGATGCATGTGAATATAGTACTAATTGCAATGCATGGATGTAGGTGTGGAGCCACCTATACATGCCGATGGGGCGCGTTGACCCACGGCCAGGAGCTGAGGGATCCTTCCCTCTGGCGCGACGCTGGGTGCCTGTTATCTTTGGCGCCCCACTTGACTACGAGTTGTGGGTTCTACGGAGAGAGTTCCGCGACTTCCCTCCCTCGCTGGTATGTATGAATGAATGATATGCATTTCTTTTTGTTGTTTATTTGAATATGATGAAATGATAATGATGCGTGTTCATGAATGCAGGTGCAGTGGAGACCATATGAGGGGATGACCGATGAGGGCCAGCCTTGGGTCGTATCGGGGCGACCTCGCTTCGGGCGTGAGCTGTGGCTACACTGCTTGAGCGAGATTGAGCCGTTACGGCTTCGGCTGGTGATGAGGACCCTGGGCCTGCCCCAGGAGTGGATCGAGGTCGGAGAGCCTCGAGGGATTGGCAAGAAGACCCGCGGTCGCACCAAGACGACCGACTGGAGGGTGCGATTCGAGGAGCAGTACGCCGACTGGCAGCGAGGCGGGACCACAGTCGTTTCCCACGCGACTGACAGCTCCGAGTACCTCCGGCGCTACTGGGAGGTTCACGCCGGCAGACCTCAGATGAGGGTCTTAGGGGTATGTATGAATGCACTTATTTCTAAATTAAATGCAAATGCTTATGTAACTATTATGCGATTAACATGTAATGAATGCAGGATGCGAGGGACATAGCGGCGATAGATGCACAGGCCCACCTCCACATCCTGGAGGACCAGCTAGCTGCCACACGGGCAGACTTGGAGACCCTGGTGAGTGTTTAAATTATTCCTATATGCAAATGAATTTTTTGTTGTGTTGAATTAATGATTAGCCACTGACGGTCTTAATGAATGCAGCGTGCCCAGCAGGGAGCAGCGAGGAGAGATCCAGGGGAGGCCTCCAGCTCGAGGGGGCCTAGTGCAGAGGTGACTGCACTGACGGAGCAGCTGGCTGGTGCGATAGCGCGAGCCGAGGTGGCGGAGCGTGACCTTGCTTCACGGGTAAATTCTGAACTTGAAACCTCATTCAAATAATGATTAGATATAAATTGTGCACTGATAAAAATTCATTTTTACAGACTGAAGAGCTTCGAGCCACTCTTATCTGCGTAGATGAGGGCTTCCGAGCGACGAGCTCACAGGTGCGTGACCTACCTTTAGTCACATGTTGTTATTTCATTTCATGAATTATTGAACTGTGGAACTGATGATTTGTTTACCTGTTTGTAGGCTGCTCAGCTGAAGGCGATACGTACCGAGTTGTCGATCCGCGATCAGCGGATCGTAGAGCTTCAGCGGGCCCTGCAGCAACGCAGTGAGCTTCCTCAGGACGTAGCCGAGCTGCGAGTTGCCCTAGAGCTGGAGAGGAGGGAGCGTGCTCGGGAGCGCGAGGAGCGGGCTCGTGAGCGGGAGGAGCACCAGGCGGAGCGTGCCCGGTTCCAGGAGCAGTTGTCGGCACGAGAGCGTGAGCTGGCGGACTCGAGGACCCAGTTGATCCTTTCCCAGGAGCGGCTGCGAGTGTCCGAGGAGCGGTTGCAGCGAGGCCGCGAGCGAGCACGGGCTGCGGGGTACTCCTTCACCAGCTCCACCTTCGTGGCGGGTTCTTCCCTCCGAGAGAGGAGCGAGGGAGGGGGACACGTTCGGGTTCCGGCTTCTTCACGGGGGCCCATGCCTCCTCCACCAGCACCAGCTCGGGACGGCGAGGAGGAGGTTGAGAGTAGGAGAGAGGAGGGTGGAGGCGAGAGCTGAGAGTTTTGTACTTGTACTCCTCCACCTTCACACCTGTACATGATAGACATGATGATATATATATATAGGAGATTTGAGCTTTTGTTACCTGAGCACTTGTATGGTTGTGGACTTGTGTTTGTGTACTTTTTCTTTCCACGTTCCATGTGTTTGCTTTATTTTGCCCTATATCTGCAGCTGCGGTTTTCACTTGAACAAACAGGTTAATTCATCTGTTCGACTTGGCCCCTTGCCCGATGAGCAAGGGGTGTCCATATTCTGACCTTAGTAACGGGTCAAGGGGCCAAGCCTTTAATAAGGCAAAATGAATAATCAAAACTCGTGGATGCCTCATGCAATCACACATATGTAAACAATAATTAAAAGATGTCCAGGCAAGAATGCAACTCATGCAATATGAAGAATTTATTTTTTTTGTTCTTTTCAGTATATATATATATTTTTTAGGGGTTTTCTGAAAAACACGCCTTAGATTAGGTCGTTACTCAAGTAACAGACGCCCTCGGAGACGGCGTTACTGTGAAAAGATTTTTGAATTTTGTTGAAAACACGACCTTCCAGAGGCGTTATTTTAAAAAACTACTTTAAGATAGGCGTGAATTAACATTAAAGCGCCTTGAACAAAGGCGTTAATTCTATTCCTCCCAAATTCAGCTGATAAAGAAATTAAGGTGGTAGGCCCTACTCGGTCATCATCTAAGATCCATTAACCTTTCTTGAATAATTAAAAGGGGAATCGGCGTGAATATTGTTAAACTTATACACAAGATTTCGTGCAGTGCATTCTCTTCAGCTTGTCTCGGCCATTCTGCTGGTTCATGACTTTTCCAAAAATAAAAGAGAAGCTATGAGGGAGCCCACAAAAGATTTAGAGATACCTGAGGCAAAGCTACCTCCCCTACTCTATGCCTGTTGGGGTTCGGTCTTTGGCGTAGGGACGCTTTGTTGCCTTTTTGCCTCTTCATAATGCATGCATACGCCCAAGGTTTTCCTTGCGGGGACTTTGCCCTCTTGACATGCTTTTCTTTTCACCATTTGACTTTCACTTTAGAATTGATTTGCATTGAATAGATTTGAACTGATGAACAACCTAATTGTACTTGGGCTTTTGTGGCATTTGTTCCCTTTTGGGCCCTGACTTCCTCCTACTAGGGCGGCGGATAGGCTTGGCGTGTCTACCTCAAGACCTCCCTTCCTCCCTTGTGGGCCGAAGAAGAAAAGAATGGATATCGTCTTTCGCCTTTAGTTTGATTTCGACTTTCCATCAGATTTTGCACTGCTTGAGCTCAAGAGTAAAGTGTGTAGTGTGTGCGGGGTCAACTCCCATTTTAAATTAGCAAGACTGACAAATGGATTCTGGATTTTGACCTTTCGGACCGGGGACCTTTGCATGTCATGTCAGCCCAAAAGGGAGAACCATGAAAGAAAACTCTTTTGTTTTGGATTTTGGAAATATTCAGATTTTTTTGGATTATCTGGGAGATTTCTATTTTCTTTGGATTTTTGTGAAGTTTTCAATTTTTGTTTGGATTTTTGTTCAGGGGTAATATTTCTTGAGATACAAACCATTCCAGGGGTGAGTTAATTCCTCTCCTTCAGCATTAACCAGTTTATAAGCATTGCCAGGATAAACATCTTTTATGACAAACGGCCCTTCCCAATTTGGTTGGAGCTTTGAACGAGGGCCACCCGGCTTTACAAAAATTCTTTTGATTACCATTTCACCGACCTTAAATTTTCTCTCAATTACCTTCTTTTGATAAAAACGTGAGAGCCTGTTTTGGTAAACGCGCGCATGCTCAGCGGCGACCAGACGCTTCTCATCTAGGAGTTCCAATTGGGCAAGGAGTGAATCACGACGTTCATCGATAGAGAGCTCCTCATCCAATTGTACTCGCAGAGAGGGGATAAGAATCTCATAAGGGACTACGGCCTCCATTCCATAAGTAAGGGCAAAAGGAGTTTGCCCAGTGGGGGTTCGAATAGAAGTGCGGTAGGCCCAAAGAGCTTCAACCAGCTTGTCTGGCCAATCCGAGAATTTATTAGCCTCGCACGTCTTCTTAACAATCTTGATTAAGGTTTTATTAGTGGCCTCTGCTTGGCCATTGCCCTGCGGATAATAGGGAGAAGAATGATGCAATGCAATGTTATACCTGTTGCAGAGATCCTTGAGATCTTGGGAGATAAATTGAGGTCCATTGTCGGTGACGATGGTGCTCGGGATGCCGAACCTCGTGATGATGTTCTTCATGATAAATTTGCAGACGGTTGATGCTTTAATTTCCACGTAAGCTTCTGCTTCCGCCCACTTGGTGAAGTACTCCGTTGCCGTGAGAATGAATGATTTTTGCTTGGTCAGGAGGTTCGAATCACCAAGAGGTCCAATGATATCAAAAGCCCACATGAAAAAGGCCATGGGGAGGACGTAGGATGGAGTGAAGAAGCAGGAGAATGAATCTTGTCGGCGTGCAGTTGGCACTTAACACACCTTCGAACATAGATAGAACAATCCTCTTCTAGAGTGGGCCAATAGAACCCTAGTCTAAGAATCTTCTTAGCTAGCATCTGGCTGTTCACATGACCACCACACACACCAGAATGCGCCTCTTCCACAACTTTCCAAGATTCATCATCATCGAGGCATCTCAATAAAACACCGGTGAGCCCTCTTCTGTAGAGCACACCTCCAACCAAAGTATAACGTTGAGCCACTCTCCTAATTGCTTTCTTTTCTTCTGTTGTGGCTTCCTCGGGATAAGACTGATCATCACAGTATCTGGCAATCTCATAATACCAAGGCTTTTCTTCGTCAGCCAACTCTTCTTGCCAATCCAATAGCATGACCTCTTTGCCTTCAAGAGCTTCCTTCCGTCTAACCTTCTCAAGCACCTGATCCCTAATATCGAGAAAAGCACGATCCCTAATGGCTGGAGTATCACGCTGATGAATCAGGGGGACATGAAAATCACGCTCAGGAGGGAAAACTAAAGCGGAGGCTAAGGAAGCAAGTGCGTCGGCCAAAATGTTCTGGCTACGCGGGACATGAACGAAAATCAATTTAGTGAAGAGTTTGGCGTAAGCTGAAGCGAGCTCCTGGTAGGGCTTGAGCTTAGGATGGATGGTGCGGCACTTGACCAACACTTGGCGTAGAATAAGCTGACTGTCACCGACAATTCGCAAATGAGTGACACCATATTGATGAGCGGTTTTAAGACCAGCCAAAAGAGCTTCATACTCGGCTATGTTATTGGTGACGGGAAAAGTGAGCCGAGCAGCAAATGGAATGGTGACCCCTTCGGGTGTTAAAAGAACCATGCCGATCCCTCTTCCTTGAGAATTAAGAGCTCCGTCAAAATGTAACGTCCACATAGGATCATGGGATTGATTAATGGACATTAATTCTTCATCTGGGAACTCTGAATTGACAGGATCAAAGCGGGGGAGAGGGTGGTGAGCAAGATGCTCGGCAATGGCATAACCTTTGATAGCTTTTTGCTGAATGTAAGTGATGTCAAATTGAGAAAGGAAGCTTTGCCAGCGTGCCAATCGATCAGTGAGGACAGATTTTTCAAGGAGGAATTTGATTGGATTCATACGAGCAATGAGGTGAACCTCGTGAGCTAGGAAATAGTGTTTTAGCTTCTGAACTACCCAAACCAAAGCTGCACAAGTTTTCTCCATGGCTGAGTATCTCTGCTCACAGGGGTTAAGAGCTTAGACAAGTAGTATGCTGCCCTCTCCTTACCTTCTTCATCCACTTGAGCTAAGACAGCACCTACGGAGTCATCCAGGACTGAAACATAGAGAATAAGTGGCTTACCTGGAATTGGCGGCCTCAGGACAGGAGGATTGACCAAATAGTCCTTCAATCCGTCAAAGGCTGCCTGACATTTGTCATCCCAATTAAACTTGACTCCGGCTTAGTAAGCTCGTAGAACGGCCTACACCTCTGCGAGTGCTGGGAGACGAAGCGGCGAATAAATTGCAACCTCCCGATTAATCCTCGACTTCCTTCAAATTCTTGGGAGGAGGCATATCTTTAATGGCTTTGCCTTGTTGGGATCAACTTCAATTCCCCTCTTGCTAACAATGAAACCGAGCAACTTCCCTGAAGAAACGCCAAATACGCACTTCTTGGGGTTCATTTTCAATTGAAATTCTCGTGATCTCTGCAAAACCTTAGCCAGAACCCCAGGATGCTCAATCCTTGTTCTTGATTTCACAACCAGGTCATCCACATACACCTCAATATAAATATGAATCATGTCATGAAAAATTGCCATCATAGCCCTTTGATAAGTGGCTCCAGCATTCTTAAGTCCAAAGGGCATGACCACATAACAATATGTGCCCCATGGTGTAGTGAATGAAGTTTTCTCTTGATCTTCCTCGGCCAGGCGAATCTGATTATAGCCTGAAAAGCCATCCATGAAAGAAAGAGTCTCAAATCCTGCCGTGTTGTCAATCAACACATCAATATGAGGGAGGGGGAAGTCATCTTTAGGACACGCTCGGTTGAGGTCCCGAAAATCTATGCAAATTCGAACTTTTCCATCTTTCTTCATAACCGGGACAATGTTAGCCACCCAATTGGGATAGAGGACGACTCTAACGAAACTAGCCTTATGGAGTTTATCGACCTCTTCTTTCATTTTCAAAGCCATGCTAGGGTGGAAACGCCTCAACCGTTGTTTTACCGGGACAGATCCTGGCTTAAGTGTAAGACGGTGTTCAACAAGCGCAGGGTCTAATCCAGGCATATCTTCATAACTCCATGCGAACGTGTCTTTGTATTCTTGAAGAACTAAGATGAGCGCCTCCTCTTCGGAGGGCGGCAAATTTTTGCTTATGAGGACAATCCTAGGGTCTTCCTCGGTACCCAAATTGATTTCTTTGGTAGGTTCTTCTACTGAGGCTGATGGTTCGTCGAATCTTCTCATACCACTAGCAAAAGCATCAGCCTCGTCCTCATATTCTTCATAACTTTCATCCCCTTCTTCAATAGGGTCTTCATCATTCATGATTTCATAGACACCCAAACCCTCATCAGAAGCAACAAAATCCTCATGTTCTAACTCCGACAGGATAATTGGATCTTCCACAAACTCAGGGAGAGCTAAACAAGCTTGGCATCTAATGGCCAATTCCAACAAAAATCGGCGAGGAATCTGCTTACCCCTGACCTTCTTGTGTGAATTTACCCCATGATTTTTATTAGAAGAAGAGGAAGAAAGGGAGGAAGAGCAACTAGCTTGATTATAAGGGAAAGAAGGAGGTGATAAAGTGGATACAGGAGGTGATACAGGGGAGGACCCCTCATCGGAGGGGGAGAAAAGACTTACCAAGGAATCTTGGAAGAGCGGCCCCTGGGTCGGGACGCGCTCGGGAGAAAAGTAGGAGGTCTCCTCAACAGAAATGGAGGATTGGAAAGTTGGGAAATCGGCGTTTTTTTTTCGTTTTTATCTTTTTCTTCATTTTTACTTTCTTTTTCAAGTAAAAAGCAATGTGAAGGGAGAACAGTAGGTGGAGTGGAAATTGCAAGTTTGGAGAAAGATTTAATCAAAGATGGCCCACGCGGGGGCGAGATGGAGATTTTGGAAAACCGCTCGAGGAGCGAAGGAGCAATAGGGAAGGACATCTGAATTGAATTGGGAGATAAGTTGATGGTAATCGGTGGTGGTCGCGGCACGTGACCAAACCAACGGGAATAGAGAGGAGCCAACACCAATGGATGCACAGAAGTGAGGGAGAAAAGGCCGGCCCACAGCCTATCCACGGAAAATCCTTCTTCAAAGGGGACATCTGGCTCCCCCGTATCTGTGTAGTCACTTAACATCTGCCTTTTATCTGTGATTGCGGCAGGCATTTCAATCAGTTCTTGAATCAATGGCGGCCATTCTGGATCTGTCGGCATGAACAGGCGGCTTAAAGAGAAAGTGATGTCATTCATGTCAAACCACCTGTACCAGTCACATTCCGGATCGCCCATTTTTCTTCTTTTATCTGGCCTTAACGACTCCAGGGCTTTGTAAGTAGCCAATGGGGCAATGTGACGAGCAAACTGTCTGGCGTGCACATCCTGACAATCAAGCAATGATGTAATGATGGTAGTTTGTTCATTGTTCTGAACGCCACCGGTGACAAAATGTGTCTTTAAAGTCCAGGTGAGCGGCTGGCGATCTGGCTTGAAGGTGGACGTCATAACAGCCCACGGCTCTCCTTCATTCTTGCCCGGTGTTTTGTAGCCTAAGCCGCCTCGTGCAACCACTTTTTGAGGCTTAATGGGCCTAATCTTGCCCTGGAGTTTAGCGCCCAGGCCCTTGCCATCTTGATATCCCATTATCAGAATGTTCCAGCCGGGGGTATTCATCATATTTTTCTTTTTCTTCTTCCCCTTAGAAGGCAGGGGTGTCATAGCAACCGTCGTAACAGTCTCAGACAGCATCGGCTGAGAGTGGGGAATGTCCAGCACAGATAATAACGGTTTGTTGGCTGGCCATATAGAAGGAACTGATGAAGCTACATGAATGTCCTCCTCTGGTAAGATCGGCACGCTGGTCACCTTGATAATGCGGCCCTTGTGCGGAAACTTAAGGCATTGATGATTTGTAGAGGGCACTGCATCAAGCTGCTGAATATAAGGGCGACCCAGGATGCCATTAAAGGTCGGGTCCATATCTAGAATATGAAAATCTGCCGTAATGGTGGCTGGACCTAAGCTGACTTTAAGAGTAATCATACCCAGAGGGGGTTTCTTTGTATTGTCATATGCAGTGACAGTAATGGTGGATGGCCGAATCTGGCTCTCAGGGATACCGCATAACTTCAGAGTGCTTGGAGGCAACACATTGATAGATGCACCGGTGTCTACCAAACACTGCTTAACAGCCACCTTGTTGATATCAACCGTAATACACAGGGCATATTTTCTTGCCGGTAGAGGTGCTAACTCATGTTCATGGAATGTGATTGCCGGCTGACTGCTGGTAGGGGTTAAGACTGTAATTATCTGTTCAACTGGAAGGTCCTCATTGACCATGACCTTCTGCAGGTATTCCTTCAGGGCCAGCTGATGAGTGGTGGACCTCTTGATTAATTCAAGAATGGAGATTCTGGCTGGAGTGCGATCCAAGTGCTTTAACAGATCATACTGAGTTCCCGGCACTGAATCCTGTTCTTGTTCTTGCTCTTGCGTCCCCTGTACGGGCTCTAGCTCTCTCTGTGGGAAAACACGGTGGAACATCCGTCCACTACGGAGCGGCGCTACGCCTTGACGTGCCTCTGTCGGGGCAATATTAGGAGGAGGGTTGGAAGAGGAGGAAGGAATGTCGGTAGCGGAGACCCTGCTAGGGGATACCAAAGGGGAATTCAATAAAAGGGGCGCCCCCATAGGAGGCGTAGTAGTGGTGGTGTTTAATAAAGATGCCCCCGCGGGAGGCATGAGAGGAGTATTTGAAGAAGGTACCCTCGCAGGAGGCGTGAGAGAAGAAAGGGATATCCGAATGCGAGGGGTATTGGCAGGTGGTGGAATAAGGAGAGATCGTGGCACAAAAGGTGGTTGTACTGATGGTGGAGGAACTCTTGCCAGTGTAGGAGTGGTAGAGGGGGTAGCGGGTGCTGGCGGTGAACGGAGTAGGAGTGGCCTGGAGGGCGCGGATGTAGGATTGGTGGTGGAAGGTGGAATGGCAGGTTGATGTGGTGGTAAGCGGTTAAGAAGAGAGCGAGCCGGCAAGGCCGTGGAATTGGTGGTGGTAGGTGGGTTGACGGGGCGTAAAAGAGAACGTCCTGATAGGAGACTAGAAGGAGAAGGAGGAACGCGCAATAGGCGCGGAGTTTGATTTTGGTTTGGATCATGGTGGAATGCCCCGACAGAGGCGTTTTCTTCGTGCCATCCCTGCCCTCTCTCCACCTCGTAGAGAGACGTGACAGGGTTCACGTGTTGATTAGGAGCGTGCTCCGGCAATGGATTACGGACAATCCCCATATCCTGCTGGGGTGCTGGAGCTTGCTGTGGCTGAACTTGCTGCGGAGCTGGCTGTTGTTGTTGCTGATTTTGCTGTTGCCGATGCGGCCTTCTCTCTTTCATGGTGGCGATGACTTGCCTCATTTCATCCCAATTAATGCCACCCTGGTCATTCAAATCATAAATATGATCTCTGAAATGGAAACAACGATCAAGGTTGTGACCAGGGGCGCGGTGAAATGCACAGTAACGGGATGTGTCAACATTGTCGGGCCACACCGTTCTTTCTTTTGGTAGGACGAGCAGGTTGGCGGCCATCAAAGCATTAAAAATGTCAGGGAGACTCTCTGGGAGTGGCGGATAATGGGCCCTCTTGGGGCCAAGCGGTGGTCTCCGTTGTTGTTGGCCATAGTTGGAAGGTGGGGGGACCTGATGATAATGTGGTGGTACTGGAGGGTCGGTGCGAGGCGCTTGGCTCGGTGATGGAGCAAAAGAAGGTTGGGGTGTGAAGTGGCGTTGTGGAGTGGAGGTAAAATGGGGGTTTTGCTGTGGAGGTGGCGGAGGTCGTGGGTTTGACTGGTGGTGGGGGTGACCAACTACGCCAACCTGCTCGTTTATGACAGTGCCCTCAGTCGTGGGCCCGCTGTTGACATTTGTATTCTTTTTAAACAGCCGAGGCTTCGGCTCAAACATGCCCATGATGGGCGAATCCTTCATTTGTGTTTGTATATAACGAGCTCTTTCATAGAGCTCTTCCATAGTTGTCAGCCGATTCATGGCCAAAATGTGCCGGAATTGAGGAGTTGCATTAGAAATGACCATTTTTACTTGTTCTTGTTCCGACAATGTGTCCTTCAATTTCTCGGCCATAGACCGCCACCTGTCAGCAAATATAATGAAGTCTTCATCGGGCTTCATTTTCTCAGCGACCAGATCTGTAACAGAAAGGGAAGGTCCCACCCGGTCTCTGTACTTTTGCAAGAATTTTCTTTGGATAACATCGAAATCGCCGGCATCAGCTGGCTCCAGAGAATAAAACCATTCGAGGGCGGGTCCCTCAAGAGATCTTCTGAATAAATAGGCCAGAGAGGCCTTATTGTCTTGCCAGAAAGAAGTCTCATATCGAAGTCCTTTAAATGAATGAATGGGTTACCGGTCCCATTATATCGCCGGAAATTCGGCATTTCAGAAGGTGGTAAATGGAACACTGGCAACGTAGGAAGAGAAATTTCGGAGCATTCTTAGTTGCTGTAACCTTCTTGAGCTGCTCCTCCATGCTGGCTAGCTTCTGAAGCAAGAGAGTGTTGGTATCGGGCTCGACTGGGGCCTGGTTTTGAATAAAAGATTGTGGTATAGGCGTTCGTAGAACCCGAGGAGGTTGGGAGGATTGATGCCTAACTACTGAATAGCTCGCCTGCTGGGCCGGCATGGCCGCAGTAGGCGTTTGTGGACGAGAGGAGGGAGGATGCAAGACCGCCTGGTCATTAATGATTTGATGGCCACTCACGGCCGGAGGGGGATTAGAAGAAGAAGAAAGGACGGATTTCCCCTTTAAGGCGGCCTGAATGGCTTGCCGCTGGGAGTCGTCCAACTGGGAGAGAGCTTGGATCAAATCTGAGACATTAATGGATGGGGAAGGGTTCCCCGAAGTGTTGGAAGATGGAACTTGAGACGAAGGGTCCGCCTCATGGACAGTGGTATCGACCACATGGACTTGTGAGTAATGGGGGTGAGGAGGAAGGTAGTTCCCCTCATAATAAAAAGAATCCTGGGGAGCGTCCTCATATTGACCAAATATGTTCTCATTCTCATCATCATAAGAGTACCCGTGGCCTGACATGTTGATGGTTTTACCTGAACGGAGCTTCATTCTTAAGAAAGAGGATGTTCAATGAAGGAACTGTCACAAAATATACAATCCAAACAAGGCAATCAAATCACTCAACTATGTTTATGCAAACAAGGTTGGCAAGAAACGCAAGATTTTAATGTTTGATGTTTGAATTTAGGGTGGATTATTTGTGAAGGTTCACTCTTTTTGCCAAATGAGACCTAGTTTGATCCGAATGTAACCTCCGGGTCAACTAAGTTCTTCTCTCTTTTAACAACGTATAGGTTCTCTAAACTCCAGGTACTTCGAGGGTACAACCAGCCCGGCGTCCGTGAGGGAATCCACGGGTGCGGGGACTTATGGAGGTCTTGGAAAAGGGATTTCCGGTCCAAAGAGACGGAATGCTCAATGGAGGGTCGTCCCGATTCCAAGAAGGGTGTGTGGATCCTAGGATAGAGAGAGGAGGTCTCTCAACCAAGCCAGCAAACCAAGATGATCCAAGCAGTAATATAATATCAAGACAAATGCTAAGCAATGAATAATAGCCAATCTGTGAAAAAGAACAGTAAAGACACGCCCTTGGAAAGGTCGTGTTCACAGCAAGAGGAAAGACACGCCCTGTGGCAGGTCGTGACTAAATGAAAACACGGCAGCGTGGCTGTCGTAAATTCTGTGAGGGGCTCATAGACCGTAGGAAAAACACGCCTTAGGATTAGGCGTTATAAATAAAGGACGCCTGTAGGTGAGGGCGTCAAAACTCAGAGACACGCCCTGATGGAAGGCGCTGATAATAAATGAAACGCCTCTGAGAGGGGCGTTAATTCACAGACAGTATAATAAGGATGCAGCGAACGGCAGTTATGATAAAGAGAAACGCCCTAATGACAGCCGTTGACAAGAAATGAAACGCCTCGAAGAGGGGCGTTATTCCACAGACAGTATAATCAGCATGCAACAAACCGCAGTTATAGAAACAGACGCCCTGGAGATGGGCGTTAATCAATGAAACACGACCCTGTAAGGGGCGCTAAATATCAGACGAGAAAATAGTGAAGATCAGGCAAGCAGATGCAATAAAGACATGCCCTTGAGGGTGGCGTTAATTAATAAAAACACGGCCCTGTGAGGGGCGTTAAATCAAAAGACGCCCTCGTCGAAGGTGTTAATAAGCAGCAATTGACTGATCCGGGGAGTGTGCAGGGTGCACAATGGAGGGTGCCCGAGGGGCACAAAGGAAAGGGTACCGAGGGTACCGAGGGGAAAGGGCACGCGAGGGTGCCTAAGGGGAAAGGACACACGAGGGTGTCAATGGGAAAGGACACACGAGGGTGTCAAAGGGGAAAGGGCACACGAGGGTGCCAATGGAGATGGTAATCAACAAAGAAAATAGTGGATGTCCCACCGTGATCGCCAATTTGTGGATTCCTTTAAAATCCACACTTTGGGGAAAGGTTAAAAAGGAAAGGAAAAGGGAAACATTAAATAATGGTGGAGATGAAACAATGCACGAGGTGCACAAGGGGAGTGTGTGATCGCCAGAGGGTTTACCTCAATAAAAAAAAGAATAAGATCGCATGTACCTGGTGAAAGATGGGATGCGGGATGAATGTGGATCTCCTCCTCCAACTCCAATCGGCCGGCCGACGAAGTGGGTTTTCTTGATTGATTACCTTGTAAGAAAGACAATGAAAGACAAGCAAAAGAAAGGGGATCAGCCAAAGTGCAGTAATACCACTCCGAAAACAAACAACATAAAATGATGAAACGACGTTAACATGCGCACCTCTCTTTTGTTTTCTTTTTAGAACCCCTAGCAGAGAACTAGGGAAGGAGCTAATATGCTAAATGCAGTAAAAGAACTGACGACAGGAGACAATAGTGATGCCAAGAATATGATGAACAACAAACAAGCTATATATATATCGCCCTGCTCTCCCTGACGAGAGTAAAGGGAACCGGAGAGACGCTGGACGGATGCAGAGGGATGAAGAAAAAAACAATGCTCGAAGGAGGAAGCTCTGCGTGCTTGAATACTTAAAAATCTTCAACCTTTTGAGTTGTTGTTGTTGTTAACCTTTTACACGATCAAACCAGATTTTCTTTTATAGTGTCAATCGGATGTGATCAAACAAGGGAATTGATAAGAACGGGTAATGAGGCATCCAAGGAAGGATTAAGATCGGGCAAGAGTCCAAAGATAGCAGGGAACTGTGAGGGAAAGATGGGGAAAAGAAGGACTCTGGAGTGAAACACGCCTTAATACAGGGCGTCTATTTATGAATTGACGACCTTCACAGAGACGTTTCTTGAAACACGACCTAGGAAAGGGCGTTTCTTCCTGGATTTAATTTTGGAAATAAAAACGTTCCTCTGTTTGAAAACTAAGATAACACGCCTGAGATAACGGCGTTAATTAAAATCACGCCCTGAGGAAAGGCGTTACTCACAAAATACCTTTTATTTTGAAAATAGATAATTCTAGAAATTAAGAGATAACACCAGGAATTGACGCCCTCATCTACGGTCGTCCTTTCTTTGAAAACGCCCTACAACAGGTCGTTATTTGTGAAATTAACGCCCTTACTCAAGTCGTGACTCACAAAAATACAGGAAAAATGCAGAAAAACTCACAAAAATAGAAAAACTTTATGTTATAGGAATATTGAAGTCCACTTGGGGCATTTATATAATAACATGAGATTTGATCAACAAAACGTCAATTTTGGCGTGTCTACATTCGGATGATGGTGAACTCGGCCAAGTGAAGGGAGGGCAGCAAGAGAAGGTAAGTTTCATGCCCCTACTTCGTGTTCATTAGATCTAGTTGTGAATGTGTTCTACGTGGAGAGATGGAGGTTGGAGGATGGGTTTGAGGGGGGTGAACCTGTGGGCGGCCAGGGTTCTGGCCGTCCATGGGTCTGGGAGGCAAGGGCACTGGCTGCCCACTGATGGGCTTGGGCGACCAGGCCTTTGGCCGCCCAGGAAGGTGGGCGACCAGACCTTTGGTCGCCCTACTCCAGGGCTGTGAGGTTTTGGAATAAAAGGGGAGAAAGCAGAATAGTTTGGAAGATCTAATGGATCTCTTGTGTTTTGTTTGTATTATGTGCAGGGTTCACGGAGGATCAGAGCCCGGGTTACATGGGACTTGGTGTGGGCTTGGTACCATGCCCTACCTTCTGGGCAACGGGAGAGGGTGGATCGAATGGGTTTCGGCCCGTTCTTTAGGATCCGCCCTTTCCCAATAGATGCTACCTTCCTGACGGCGGTACGGGAGAGATGGGTGGATAGCTGCAGAGCATTCGTGATGCCGTGGGGACATATGATCCCCACACTTGAGGATGTGGCTTTCTTGACGGGATTGCTAGTGGCAGAGAACCCAATGCTCGGCCAAGAACTGAAGGATTATCGAGAGGAGATAGAGGACCTGCTCGGGTCGCAGCTGGCTTGATCTAGGAAACCAATGACCACTCTTCCACCCGGGAGGATTAGTGCTGTGATGGGGCTCGCGAGAATGGCACGCGAACCGCTAGAGGACTTGGATGCGTACTTGGGACGAGTGAGACAGAGACTCCAAGCTGAAGGGAGAAGTGAGCAGCAGGAGCTGCTGTTGTTCTTCTTGTACTTCTTTGGGAGGCTGTTGTTTGCTACTGCCTCGAACATGGTGAACCTCAAGTATCTTCTATTGGTACGGGATCTCGAGCAGGGACCCCAGCTCGCGTGGGGGAGAGTGATGCTGGCGCACCTCTTCGCCCACTTGGATCCAGTACGCCCAGGTTCGAGGAACCTAGGTGGCTTCACGCCCTTCTTACAGGTACGAGTCTACCCCTCTACATATGTTGATTCTAAATTTGATTGATTGATGAATTGTTTTCTTGTGTTTTCAGATTTGGGGGTACACTCGGTTCCCACTAGGTCGCGGCAAGATTGTAAGAGCCCTGATGCAGGCGGTCCCTCTTATGGCTAGATGGGAGATGGTCTGGGACAGGCGCCTGGTGGCCACTAGACTTACTGACCTTAGGACGGCTTTAGATGAATACCCTCCCCACCATGTGAGAGTTTTGGTTAAAAGAGTTGTGTGATGTTTCAGCATTTGTTATATGTAGTCAGATTAACCAAACATTCAATCTTTTATGTGGCAAGTGGTTTGGACTCCCTATGGGATGGAGGACCTCACCGCCCAACCGTGGGTGAGGGAGGGGCGAGCTTGGTTTCATAGAGATACAGTGCTGTTCTGCGTGAATCTAAGGGAGCCGCTCTTCCTTCGTCTAGTGCAGAGGACACTGGGGTGGCATCAGTCGCCAGTGGCGATTCCACCCGAGCATGAGTCGGACCGGGGACGTCGCCGGACTTCGGCGAGCGATCAGGACTGGGCCTCCCGCTACCGTGTCGAGGCAGAGGCGCTACAGAGAGGACCCTCACTGGAGCATGACCGGACCATGAGGTGTAGTAAGACTTACTTAGCGGATTATCAGGACCGGCATACTAGACGACTTCATCTCGACACCCGAGCGGTGAGTTGCTCTTCAGCTTTCAAATGTGATGCTTCCATTTAAGCAAAATAGCTAATTGAGCTTGAGGATGTGATCTGCAGATGACTGAGACTGAGGCTATGAAGATACTCAAGGATCGGATAGGTGTCCTTAACCAGGTGATCGTGAACTTGCGGCATGAGATCCGAGAGATGGTGAGCCAACAATAACTTGATTGATATTAAGCTTGGGATTTTTTGCATTTGACTAACCATTTGCCCCTTGTCTTACTAGCGAGGGGAATTGGCCTATGTGCGAGTGAGGGCAGGAGCAGGTGGAGAGGCTGGCCCTTCGTCCCGAATCGACGCCCGAGAGGAGCTAGAGGATCGCCTGGCGGGGGCCATCGAGCGAGCCGAGGAGCGAGAGGCTGACCTGGCCGAGACGGTGAGAACCTAACACTCAAGTTGAAGATAACTCTCTCTTTCTACATCTTTATTTGGCCTTACCTGATGATTCCTTTTCTGTAGAGGAAGGGACTGGCAGCCACCCTGGTTGTTCGTCGGGAACAGGATGCGCGTATAGAGGAGCTGACACGCCGCCTTGGAGAGATGAGTTCTATTGAGAGAGTCGAGGGTCGCCTAGCCGAGGCGAAGGAAAGAGAAGCCGAGGCACGTGCTCGAGAGATGGCGATGACAGTTCGGAAATAGCGAGCCCCTGACCAGTTGGAGGCTCTGAGACGATGAGTGCTACAGAGATACCAGAGCAGAGGTGCCCCGAGAGGGGGAGCTAGGCCCGCGACTCCTTCCGAGTCACTACTGTCCCTGGGAGATGTGCATTTCACGATGGAGGAGCTTATGAACATGATGCCATCTCCTGCAGAGCAGGGAGCGGTCCAGCCAGCCATGTTAGGTTCGAGGGCTTCACGACCTTCGAGACTGCAAGACATGGGAGGCAGAGACGGATATGAGGTGGATAGCCGGCGGAGTCGACCTCGCATCGGTGCAGATTAGGATAGAGATAGAGAGAGAGAGACGCAGCTGGGTAGCAGCTGCCCCTTTTGTACACTGGGGATATGCCCCTAGAATGTTGTATCACTAGAATGTAATGGACATATTTTGGAAGTGAAATGAACGATCTTCAGTATACTTGGCTTGGCTTGGCCTTTGATGCCGTATTCTTTTTCACCTGTTTCAACCACACTAACAAGGAAAAGGTTAGTGTAGTATGATTTTAGCCCCCTGCCGAAAGCAGATAATACCTTTCTTGATGCAGGGTCAGAGGGCTAAATCTTATTTAACAAGATTGGAATGAAGAAGAGTAAACGTTATATGCACATGCAAGCAAGCAGAATGCAAACAAAAGGAAATACGATCATGCATATGCACATGCGGATGCAAGACATATTTTTGATTTTGATTTTGTGATTTTATGCATTTTTTGGAGGAATATATATTTGAATTTTTTGTTGATTTTGATTATATAGATTTTTTTATGTTTTGTGCTTTTATGTTGTTTTTGTGAACGCCTGGTGACCACCCATGGGGCACCTGACCTATATGGAGACGGGGGTTTTCTAAGTTACCGCCCAGGTATCCTGAGCGCACATCTAGGTTGATTTGGGCTTCTAGAGTCCTCGAATGATGGTCCCGCCAGTTAAGTCTTATCCTGATGACAATGTCGTCATGCCACGCTTAGGCTCCTAGTTGCTTCCGACCAGAGGGATACACCCAAAAAACGTTCGAGGTAAATGATTTGCCCGACTCGGGTCTATTTCCTCACAACTCTAGATGATATATGATGGAACACCTTGGAACCCTAACGGTCAACAGCGCGACGCTGACCCAGAATCAGACGCCGTCGCACTTATAGGTGACGCGGTTGCATTGACCTAAGCCCGAGGTGACATAAGAAAGCATTAAGGGTGGTAAATAGGGGTCTTGACTAGCCAGAAACACAAAGACCCCTTCGCAGCAATGGCTTCTGTCTTTCGAAGTGGACAACCATATATGTATTTTGCTAAAATAAGGTCGCAACCTAGACAGGGTTCGCCCTTCAGGACCTCCATCAAGCTTTCATCTTTTGAAGGGAGAAGGAAGAAGGTAGGGGGGTAAACCTCCTGAGAGGACCTGGCAAAGCCGTTAACCTGGCGAGCTAGTTGAGGACCTACTCGACTTTCCCCTTTCGGGTAATTTCGGACCATGCCCCGAGCATTATGACGTTAAATGCCCCTGCTGTGGAAAGCTTTGATTTGATTTTTGAATATGAGGGGTTTCATTTGACAAAGTCAGGCACGGTTACGACCAGACTTTTCATGTGACTTTATCACATATACAAGCATACATAATTTTTCTTTCTTTTTTTTCTTTTCCTTTTGGGGAGAAGAATATTGTCATTTTGTTTTTGAGTTCCCCTTTTCATGCCTGCGGGGACACTACCCTCTTCTCGTGCTCTGACCTAGGCTCAAGGGTGATGGATCCTACTCTTGCCCTAAGGATCTTGTGCTTCGGTCCTCTAATGCTCAGCGTTTTAAGGGCGTCGGCTGTCTCATTTGGTCGAAGAGAAGAAGAACAAAAGAGTGCTGCTTTTCCGGAGACCTTCGGGTGAGGCCTTACCGTAGGTGATTCTACCCGTTTGATATAAAATATGTGAGTGTGTGCAAGTTGTTTTCCTTCTAATAAACATAGGCCGACGTGGCCGGACAGGGATCTCCACGGTTCTGGCGGACCAAGACCTGATACTTACCATATTTTGACAATCCTTGTCTAACATGAAGGGTTGATGCAATGAATTTGGACTGCGTGATGATCACCAGGCGTTGATTTCACTTTTCTTCCTTTTTTTGTTTTTTCCTTTTGTTGTTTTTTCTGTATAAAAAATAAAATGACACTTTTTTGTTTGCTTTTTGAATAGTTATGTACAAGGTCTCATGAATAGAATTTCTTGAGGTATACCCCATTCTATAGATATGTGAGCTCTACTCCTTCAGAGTCTACCAATTTGTAAGCATTGCCTGAGTAGACTTCTTTAATGACGAAAGGGCCTTCCCAATTTTCTTGAAATTTTGCTTTTAAACCGGTGGTTTTAGTGATCTTCCTCTTTAAAACCAGTTCATGTACCCTAAATTTTCTCTCAAGAACTTTCTTGACATAATAACGTGCAATTCTCTTGCGATATACCTGAGCATGATCGGCCGCGATCATCCGTCTCTCATCTAATAGTTCTAGCTGGGCCAATATGTTTTCTCGGCGTTGCTCAGGATCGAGCTCGGGATCCAGATGTACTCTTAGTGAGGGAATGGATATTTCATATGGGAGTACCACTTCTGCCCCAAAAGTGAGTGCGTACGGGGTTTGACCCGTGGGAGTACGAACAGAAGTGCGGTAAGCCCAGAGGGCCTCGATGAGGCGATCTGGCCAGTCTGAATAGTGGTGAGATTTATAGGTTTTCTTGATAATTCTGATGAGAGTTTTGTTTGTAGCTTCAGCTTGTCCATTACCTTGTGGGTAGTATGGGGATGAATGATACAAATTAATACCATATTTACCACACATGTCGCGGAGTTCCTGGGATGTGAACTATGGTCTGTTGTCGGTGACGATGTCACGGGGGACGCCGTGTTAGAAATCTGGTTTTGATAATGACAACTTATGAATCATGTTTAGACTGGATTAAATAAAGCTGCTGTAGGTTTTGCCTAATATGCCTTGCACTGTCTTAGGTTCATGTGATATTTGTTCATGTCAATGGTCAACACCAACAGAGAGTCAACATCTGACAGGTAAACTCAATGCACATACAAGTTGATACACATCCAGGTCAGTACAGATATCTCAGATTTCTATTTAGCTCAATGTCGATACTAGCTACAGTCTTGGCTAACTAAGGTCGATACAAGCTGCACTTCATGCATATAGGGTCGGTGCATATGTGCACTCGGTACATGTTTAAGATCCGTGCATATTATGCCGCGGTGCATTTCTCTGCTCCTAAGCATGAAGGAGGTCTGTGCTTGTTGCATGATTTTGGTCCGTGCATATTGTGTCTCTACATCTCACCTCTATGGGTCGGTGCAATTCTTGTCTAGAATGCACTTGTTGAGTCTGCTCATTTCTGATCTCAGTGTAAATCCAATTCGGTGCAAGCTTTGTCTTGCATCTCTCTTTGTTCTACGTCTTTCTCTTTGTCATCTCGGTGCAAGTTTTCACTTGGACAGGAAATCTACATCTCGGTGCAAACCTTTACCTTGTGAATAACATGACGTCGATGCATCTTCTATTGCATTACCATTCTCGATGCAAGGTTTGATCTGCACCTAGTCGGTGCAACTCTTGGTTAGTCAAAGGCATTGGAACACAACTCGGTGCATGCTTTGCTTAAAACACAATCATGTTCGGTGCATAGTCTACTCTATACATTCACTGTAGATGTCTGTGCACGTTTTTGCTCCATGCACCCCAAGCCTATTCAAATCCCTGTAGCAACGAGGTCGGTGCAGTTCTTGTTTCAGGCTTATTAGACTCAGTGCAAGTCCTGTAGACAGCGAACGTAGATTGGTGCTTTTTCTGCTTCATTCCACATCGGTGCTTTTCTTGCCCGTCTTAGTCGATGCTTATTCCTTTAACTCGGTGCAAACTTTTCTCTCTGGAAAAATAAAGTCAGTACAACTTTGTGTCTTGTTGTTCCTTGTCCGAGCATATCTGTTGCATGATCAGAGTCTATGGTCTGTGCTAATGACGTCATGCATTTTCTCAAGTCAGTGCACCTCTCGCTTTTGCTCACTTCAACTCGGTGCAACCTGTTGTTCACCTTGTTGCAAGTCAGTGCATCAGTTGACTTGGGAGCTCCTACTCAGTGCAGTTTCTGGCTTCTTACTCCTTACACTGATACGAATTGTGCTAAGTGTGTGCCAAAATGATTATTTCTTCTCTGACAGTTTGTCTGTGCATTCGCTAGGATGGCACGTGATCCGAGGAAAATGAAGGTCCAGAACATTCTGACACGTGCCCCAACCTTTCAGGTGGGGAACGTGGTATCCACTCGCCTAAGGTTCTGGAATAGACATATATATATGCTGAGGAAGAGTTAGTAAAGTAGAAGCGAAGCGTGAGAGCAGTGGAATAAGAGAGAGAACCAGAGAACAATCAGAGAGAGGATACTGAGAGAAGAAGAAGAAAAGAAAGAGGTAGAGAGTGCAGAAGAGAGAATAGAGAGAAGAAGAGAGAGTCTTCCCTGAATATCTGAGTTGAATTGGCCTCTGGATCAGATCCAAGCCATGGTGCTCCTACGGAGCTACATTTGTTTCTATTTCTCCTGTTTGTTTTTCGTTTGTTCTTTTATCTCTGGTTTGCTAGTGAATGGGTGTCACTAGCAGTTCCCCTCCTGTTTGGAGGAAGGGAGTTTTGTCTCCGGTTCTGGTCTTGTGGGTAGCAAGTCCAGGTGCCAAGCTTCTGTGGGTTGCAGAACTTGGTTTGAGGGATTTGTCTCCCTTGGTCTGCCAAGCTGTTAGGCAGCGTCTGTTTACAGACTGAGTCTGCGGTTCTTGCTATTGCAAGAGAAGCCTCACTCTGGTTTGGAGTGAGGGGTGGATGTAGGCAGACTGTGGGTCTAGCCAAACCACCTAAAAATCTTCTGTCCATCGTGGTTTGATTTCCTTGTCTGATCCGCTAGATGTATGCTTAGGTTCGACCTATATTTTCTATCTAGTTGGTATATGGTTTGTAGCAACCCTGGTAAATTAAAGGACTAGAAAGTCTAAATAAATTAAAAACAATAATTAAACAAGGCCCAGACCTTGTACATGACCATCTTACGTCCTAAAAAGACTAACAAAAGAACTTATGGACACTACTATTGTATTATAATAAATTTAAGAATGACATGTTATTTTTAGGCAAACATTTAATGCACAAATTTTAATTGAATTAAGAATCATTAAATCTCGAAGAAAATGTCAATTTATATTTTTACTAATTTAGAAAATTTAATATTCCACATTTATTACATTATAATCATATTAGAATGGAGAAGGATATATATATAAGATTTAATTACATTAAAGCTATGTAAAAGATAAGAGAATGAGCATATATGCAATTTCGGTTCTTTCAAGAGCATTAAGAAAATGCCAAAAACTCAATTGAAGCCTCTTCGTACAGGCGTATCCAACGTGAAAGATGACTTAATGCAAGTCGTTATTTACAATTAGCAAAAGTCAAATAAAGTATATAGATAAAAGAGTGATAGAAATAATAGGGATATATATACAATATTAGTCCTTTGGAGGTTAAGGAGAAATGCCAAAATGCAATTGACGCGTTGATTTCAAATGTGATGACTTAATAAAAGTCGTTATTTTATTCTAAAATGAATAGTGCCCATTTTTGAATTAAAGAAATTTGGAAAAAATAATTATATGGAAAAATAGAGAAAAATGGAAAACTTGTACTCCTAAAATTTTCCATCTAGATCACATAAAGAAAAAAAGATAAAAATTTAGAAAGATCGTTACACCTTAAATTAACAAATAGGGAAAGGTGAATGACGCCTCCGAGCAAGTCGTCATTTAATTTTGACGACTGTGTATACAAGCGTCATTTATTGAAATAACGCCCCAACCTGAGGCGTCATTTACAAACTAAACCTATTAGTATTTGGTTCGAACAAGGATGTTATCCGGGTAAGTTTTGATTAGGAAAGTATCAACACGTGGATGTTTAAGTTTAATCAGGAGTCTACCTATAAGTTTCAACTCCAATCAAACTCCTAAAACCCATTAGGATTCTTTTCCCTATAAATACCATCCCCTCCATCGAACCCATGTTGACCCTAAAGACGTCCTGCTGCTACTCCTCTGCCGTGGAAGTTCTTCTTCATCTTCCTCTTGCTGTCAATACTGTGAAGGAAGGATGCCATCTTCTACTCCTTCGACAGTGCTTCACGTATTGATGTAGGTTGCTTCTGCCGTGGGTGTATGTGAAGAACGTGAAGTTCTTCATCCTTTCTTCTTCTTCCTTGCTGCACGAAGGATTGAAGGCCATTGATTTTCTTACCATAACTGCTGCTGCTGATTGCCTTCGACCGTTGAAGCAAGAACAACAAGCTGCTGTGTCTTCTTCCTTCTACGCGGTTACTCTATTTCAAACAGGGTATCGTTTGTGATCAAATCTTCATATATATTCTTCACGTTCCATCAACCAGATCATCACCAAGGTAGGTTTTCTCAAGACTTAGCAAAATCTTATAATTACTAAGTGAATACATGCATATAGGTCTAAAGGAGTTACAGATTTCATTTTCCAGAATGAATTTTCTCCGTTTACTGCATGAATGAAACTGACGACCCAAGATAGGGCGTCATTTAAAATCAATGACCGTGCAAATAGTCGTCTTTTCCTAGATAGTTAATAATTGTACAAAGTTTAAAATTTAATAACTATGAACTCTTACATGTACACTAATGCATGACTGTGTCCGTAAATTTCTGCTATTTTTCCATCTCTGTTTATGTCATTTGTTTCTTGATCGGCCATATTTTATAAAGCATGTGTCTGTGATGGTACCTATTAGGTACAAATCAGATGACAGGAATTAGCGACCCTAACTAAGTCGTTATTTGAATGGACGCCCCTACACATAGGCGTCAGATTTGTGATAAATAATGAAAATAGAAACGTACATAAATTCCAGGACTTGATAATTGACGACGTGTATACTACCCTTAAATTTGATATATGATGCCCCTGACTAGGGCGCTGTTTACGAAATTGAAGCCTTAATGTAAGACGTCATTTATATAATATCTAAAATTTTAGAATGTTTATAGATTTTAATATTAACAAGACATGGATATAACGACTGTGTGAACAGTCGTCATTTACTGAACTGACGATCCTGACAAGGGCGCCAATTCATAAAATGAAGACTTAAGCCCAGACGCCAATTGACTGATTTCCTGATTTCGTGGCTTTGTAATCCTTTTACGGTGGGTTAGTTATTAGGCACTATATTCCATTCCGTGAATATAGTCCCATGTTTCACGTTGATTTATCGATTACCCACTATTTCTCGGTGATAGACGAACTCTCCATAGGACATTCCGTTCCTTTGGACCAGTGACTTTATCATAGAGACCTCCGTAAGACTCCGCTAGCCTTGGATTCCCTCAAGACAGCCGAGCTTGTTGTACCCTTAAAACCTATGTCACTATTTGATTACCATGTCACTCTAAAGAAACATGGTATACCGGCCCTCATGACTTGCTAAGACGATGCCATGAGAATACTCTAAATTAATGGAATGGGAAACCATGCCATTAGTGTTCTTATGAATTAGGTGCCATACTTGTGGACCTCAATTCTATCTAGCTTATCATGTCCAAGAACGAGTGACCATCGTTATATGAGCGCTTATTCTTATTATCATGGCACCCAATTAGGGAGTCGATTCCACCTAGTTTTATCGTTAATCGTGATTGTACCGTTATTATTCATGTTCAATCCTTGAAATTCTATTCCACAAGATCTACCTTAAAGTCCCTACAAGGTTATTCCATTGAAACTCTATATTGGCTATAACCATAGTGGATGTCGAAAAATACACGATTAATGCCTGCGCATATAAGGGCTCGATCTGGTCCTGGGAGGAGCACCCGAAAGTACTAGTGCCCATGGGAGTTGTAATGATCACGGTGTGGCATTGCACCGAAGTGCATGACTAGCTTGATTAGACATTCCACAATCTCATACTCGACTTGACATGACATGACTTGCGTGACCTGGAAATGGTATTTATATACTTGCTTGAAACGTGATAGCCAATTCCCGACGTGACATAATGAATATACTTGCTTGAATATCTTGATATTTATTGATATAAGTTCTTGAAAGACATGCTAGTTCACTCAATTATCTCTTGGTATACTCTCTCTCTCTTGTCGTTTTACGTAAACATGCATAGCTTTATTGCATTCATGCAACATGTAATTTACTTAAAGCAAGCTAGCTCTTGAGATATAATTCCTACTGAGAGTTCGCTCATCCAGTGTTTTCCCCTATTTTTCAGGTAAGTCCGATGACGAGACTCAATCGGATGGGGAAGGTCAAGAGTGAAGTGATTAGAGCTACTCCGTCTATCCAAGCGTCTACTAGTCTTTTCTTTCTATATTTTTGAGTCAATCATTGTACTTTTCCCTTTATTAAGTCTTAGCACTTTCATTAAGTGGATTGTAATAGAAGTACTTTTGAGGTTGTGATTGAATAAAGGATTGGGTTATCTTTACTTTTGTACACTATGTCTTTGTGTTGAATACACTAACGCTCTGATTGACATGATCGATATAAACTCGTCACGCATCTCCGGGTTCCTTCCGCGTTCGGGGCGTGACAATTTTTGTGGTATCAGAGCCTAGGATATTCAATTCCTAGAAAACCCAAGTCCAAGGATAGGTTTAAAACCTTTAACCGGTGAGATTGGGTAGAACCAAGGGTTAAGTTAACTTAGAATCAAAACCTTTGAACATTATCACATGTTAATATAGTTATTGTAATTGTAGGACAATGGCTGCCGAACGTGCCCAGTGGCGCAACATGCAACGCACTCTGCAAGGCATGACCCTGGCACTTCAACAGGTGGCACAAGGAGGTGCACATTGTGGAGCCGAAAATCTCCACCAAAGTTTCAAGAACATGAACCCTCCTAAGTTCATGGGATCCACTGATCCGGATGACGCCGAGCAATGGATCCGAGAGACCGAACGTATCTTTCGAGTTATGCAATGCACGGACCAAGAGAAGGTCTTGTTAGCAACGTTTCAATTGGAAAGGGACGCCCGCTGCTGGTGGGAGTCGGTAGAAGCCACATTAGATCAAGGACAAGTTACTTGGGAAGAATTTGTTGAATATTTCAATAATAAATATTTCTCAGACCGAGTCCAGGAGAAGAAGGCCGCCGAGTTCGTCGCACTTAAACAACGATCTTTGTCGGTGGCTGAGTATGAGGCACAATTTTCCAGGTTGTCTCGATATGCTAAACATCTAATTAGTACCGAGAAGATGAAAGCTAGGAGATTCCTAAATGGACTCAGACCCCAATATATCACACAGTTGGCTCCGATGGACATACAGGTCTATTCGGAGATAGTACGCCGAGCTCAGTTACTAGAAGATGCCACGGAGCTATCTAATAGGATCCGTGGGAAGGATAAGAAGGAACAAGTCACTAGTTCGGGTTCCTTCAAACCCAATTTCAAGAAGAGGCTGAGTAATGGAGGTACTCCCTCCCAAGAGCAAAAGTTCAAGAAGACCAAACCTTTCTCCATCACCACTACACCTTCTAAGGTGGTATGTAAGCATTGTGATAAGGCCGGACATAAGGCCGAAGAATGTTGGAGGAAACTTGGAGCGTGTCTCCATTGTGGGAGTCGTGATTGTAGACACGCCATCCTTGACGTCTCCTGAGAAAGTCTCATATTACTATACAACGCCCCGCAACGGCTTACGCATTTTGAATCACTCGAGTGCTTCCTTTTCTTGGGTCTTCTTCTGCCTTTTTCGACATTCGGAATCGTCCCGTCACGGCATTCGGACGGCATCAACACCAGTCGAACGCGTTAGGAGGTTCCGGAACCAAGAAGGATGTCTGCCGGGCGGCCGCTGACTAGGACCCGGGTGGGTCTTAATAATGAAGGCGTCCAGGCCCCTGGACGCCTCCATAAAAACAAAAATAAAAAATGTGTGTAAAATGCCAGTTGGCATAAAAAAACAAATAAATAAATAAAAATATATATATATATTAATGGAGGCGTCCAGGACCCTGGACGCCTCCATAAAAACAAATATAAAAAAATCAAAATGCCAGCCCTAGCATAAAAAGATAAAACAAAAATAAAAATAATATATTTTGGAGGCGTCCAGGCCCCTGGACGCCTCCATCAACTCTCTCACGGGCGCGGGCCACCGAACGCCGGTTTGTCGTGTGTGAAAAAAGCCAAATTATAGAGACGTCCAGCCACCTGGACGCGCCCATTTCTGAATCACGAGGCGCCGCTCACAAAACCACGCGTTGTGCCAAACCGCGTGCGGCCGCCAGCAGTATTCGGTGGACCTGTTGGACGCATCCGGGCCCCTGGACGCCTCCACAAAAATATTCCAAAAAAAATAATAAAAATAGAATAAAATATTAGTTCGGCCCTGATGGAGGTGTCCAGGGTCCTGGACGCCTCCACCCTCCGTAGCTCTATAAATAGAGGCCCACCCCCTCAGTTCTGGAAGAGCTTCGAAGTGATCCGATAGGCTGTCGGAGCCCAGAGGCTACGGAGTCATTTTCTAACCCGTGGGTTCTTTTGTAGGTGGAGGTTCTGCCGGCTTCTCGGGTGCTCACGCTCGCGAGAGGAAGGTCGTCTTCATCCACCGCGCTTCCACTTCGTCCCCACGCTGCCGGAGCTCCGCCGGATTTCACTATCGGCACATCCAATAAGCCAATTCTTTCCTTTTCTTCGTAGTTCTTTTGCATTCATCATCTTGCATCCCCTATCCCCCTTCATAAGGGCGCCTTTTCTTATACACTTCTTACATCCATCATCTCATTTTCCTCCTACTCGAGTCTGAGAGGGATTTAAAAGATAACACCAACCAGGTGTATGTCTTGCCATCATTTCGTTATTTTTATCGTAAGGATTTGAATACTACACCTCCATCTTTCTAATCCACTTGTCATTTGTTTGTCGTTGTTCTGCAAGGGTAGCCGAGGAAAGCCCTCTCCGTCGGCCGGCCGGAGGGAGAGGAAGAAGCAACCTGCCATCTCCCGCTCTTGAGGTAGGCGCGATCACTTTCTTATTTTGGGGTCTTTCGGCCCCTGGCGATCACATCTTGTTTTCGAGGCCGCGGCGAGTCACTTCCCCAATGGCCGTTTAAATTCCCGCTCTTTGTATTCTCTTTATATTCTGTCATCTTATTATCTGCTCATATTCTCGAGGCCGCGGCGAGTCACTTCCCCAATGGCCGTTTAAATTTCCGTTCTTATATTCTCTTTATATTCTGTTATATTCTGCTCATATTCTCGAGACCGCGGCAAGTCACTTCCCCAATGGCCGTTTAAATTCACGTTCTTATACGTTATATTCTTATCTGTTTATGTTCTCGAGGCCGCGGCGAGTCACTTCCCCAATGGCCGTTTAAATTCCCGCTCTTTGTATTCTCTTTATAATCTGTCATCTTATTATCTGCTCATATTCTCGAGGCCGCGGCGAGTCACTTCCCCAATGGCCGTTTCAATTCTTGTTATTTAATTTCTGCACCATTCCCGTCCCCCCGAGGCCACGGTGAGTCACTTCCCGCTATGGCCGTTTAACCCCCATATCTTGCTATATCACACTTGTCCCGCTCGCCCCGCCGGAGCAATCTCCCGTGGTGGCCCCTTCTCTCTCTTCTCTTATTTCTGTGTTACAGCGAACAAACACCAAAAAAGAGGAGCCCGCGCGCTCCGCGTCTTCTCCGCTCTTCCCCGAACCGCGTGACGTCGCTCACAGATTGGCGATCACGGTGGGACGTCTACTGCTTCCTTTCGGCTATCCTTGCAAGTTCGGCACCATCCGTGCCTCTCCACCTTGGCGCCCGCGTGCGCCCCCGTTGTGCCCACGGCAGCACTGTCAGTTTTGATTGGTTCTTTGTTTATTATATGTCTGTTATTTCTGTTGTTTTCCCACTCCATATCTCTGTCAGCATTTCATTACATGCATCCATCCCTCTTTTCTATCCTTTTTTCATTTTTTTGAGGATCACCCTTTCCCGGTGAAGGAAGGACTCTCCGTTTGAGAATTCCTCTCAACGGACTAGAATCTCCTCCACTGGGACCTCCGTAAGTCCCCGACATCGAAGAATCTCCTCTTCGTTCACTGGGCCGGTTGTACCATTGAAGTTCCCCAAAGTTAGTCATTTCATTCGTGGTGAGACGAGAGACCCTGGCTGACACGGCGGTGAAACAAAAATAAACTAGGGTCCCCATTTTGTGTGAACTTCGGATCTCGCTAAAAACAAAAAAAAATCATCAAAATCAAAACACAAAAAAGGCGTAAAGGCATCCACTTGTTTGATAATCTGTGCTACCTGCTTGCTAGTGTATGTTCTTACGTTCTGGGAAAACTGTGAGCATGGCTCACGAGTCTTTTGAGGAAAACCACCCTAGTCGTGGTTTGTCAGCCGACCCGCGAGTCTATGCTATGGACTCGGGTCCTTCTCATGAGCTCTCGCATGAGGTGCAGGTTATTGCCGGGGACACGTCCCCACCACAGGATATCTCTTCCATACTGGGCATCCTCGCCAACACGGAGCTTACCTCTGAACAGCTCCGGGCCTTCCAGGCCATTCTGAAGGGGAAATCTGTTTCCCCCACGCCCCAGGAATCAACTCCGGCCATCGCACCTCTCCAAGAGTCCGTGCAGGCCATTCCATCTCCTTCGTTGGCACAAGCCATCCAGTCTCCCTCGCTTCAAGGACAAGCGAGCCAACAACCACCCTCATTCCAGTTTCCGTCACAATCTCAAACTCCCGTTGTTCCCCACACACCGCTTCAGCCAGGGCCAATTGTCGGCGGTCCGACAGCTCCCTCTCATTCCGGGTTCCCCCCTCAAGTCTCCGGGAGACAGTTTCTCCCCCAGTGGCAAGTGCCACCTTCACCTCCAGAGGAGCTCACCCAATCGCTCCTCAATAGGTTCAATCGCATGGACGAGCAGTTTCAAAATCTGAGAAGGATGGTGGACGTGAAAGCCACCCCGGAGGTTGCTTTGCCAATCCTTCCCGTCATTCATCTTCCTCCCTCCGAAATGCCCACGTACCGCAGATACAATGGTACCGGCAACCCCTTCATTCACCTCAAGGATTTCATGTATGAATCCTCCTATTGGCAAAACGATCAGAGGTCCCTGGCATACCTCTTTCGGAGATCATTGGATGGTCCTGCGCTTGAGTGGTTCTATTCTCTGGAGCCCCGCGAGGCCGAGAATTTTGAAATAGTCCAGAGAAGGTTCTTGCAGAAATATAGGGATAGGGTCGGTCCCTCACTCTCCATTACCGACCTAGTGGCCGAAAGGATGAAACCCGATGAGGATTTTGTCCGATATGCTGATAGATGGAGGTCTCTGGCGAAAAGAATAAGGGATACCCTCTCCGAGCCCGAATAAGTGAAGATGATTGTGTCTAATGCAACCCCACAGTTCAGACATGTCCTGGCCATGAATAAACTTACTATAATGGAGGAACTCTATGAAAGGGCCCGGTACATTCAAACCCAGCTAAAAGACTCCCCCATCATGAACATGTTTGAGTCGCCGAAGCCCAAAGTGGTCAGAAAGACAGGCGCTGGTGTCCCGGGCGGAGCCACAGAAGGGGTCGTGACAAATGAGCAAGTCAGTGCGGTCAACAATGCCAACTATGCAGTCAACCCAAGGCCTCCACAAATGCCCCGACTTCCCCTTCAACCAGGTCCTTTCCCTCTTCGTCCTCCACCCCAAAATAATCCACCCCAGGATAATATGCCTCCATTACGCCAACCCCAGCAACAACAACCACAACCTCAGCAACAACAACCACCACTTCAGTACAACCAAGTTCCACCCCCGGGGAACTATGGTCCCCAACAGCAACAAAGGAGGCCGCTCGGTCCCAAGAGAGCCTACTATCCACCATTGCCGGAAACCTTAGCAGACATTTTTAATGCCCTCATGGCATCAAACCAACTCGCCCTACCCAGAGAAAGGCCCGCGTGGCCCCCCAATGTTGATACCTCCAAATACTGCGTTTACCACAGGCAGCCGGGACACACAGTAGATTACTGCTTCCATTTCAAAGATTACATCCATGATATGAATGATGAACATCAAATAGATTGGGATGAGATGAGACGATACGTCGCGGCTCTCAAGGCTAGGAGACCTCCTCATAGGCCACAGCAGTAGTTACAACAGCAACAGCAACAGCAACCACAACAACAACAGCAGGCTCAGCAGGCCCCACAACAACAGCCCGACATGGGCATAATCCAGAATCCATTACCGGAGCACCAACAGCCCAATCATCAGGTTAACCCCATCTCCTCCTTCCCGAAAGTCGGGAGAGAGCAGGTGTGGCACCAGGAAAGTACCTCCATTCTTTCTACCTCCAACCCTATCGTCATGCAACCCCCTCACCTTACCCGGGTAGCACCTCTCTCTCATCAACCCGCGTCAGTATCACCATCACCATTTCCACTACCATTACGCCCTCTCATCCGCACCCCGACCTCCTATCAACCGACACTCTCCACTACGCCTTCACACCCTCTCATCTTCTCTCACTACCCCACTTTACCATCCACCTCTACCACATTTACCCCTACGCCTTCTAAACCCCTTATCATCCGTCAACCATACATAACCCCATCTTTCTCCACCGTATCACCACTAATGCCTTCAAAACCACTCATTAACCATCACCCACCTCAAAATCATTGCCCACTTCAAGCCCTACCCACTCCTACTTCGTCTCCACCGCCACCTTCTAGACCCCTTATCCTTCATAATCCGCGCAATATCCCCTCTACCTCCACCATGCCGCCACCTAACAAACCCCTCATCAGAATCCCTGCTCCCGTCATCACCCCAGCTTCATCAACCATTCCTCCACTACTACCCCTCAAACCCCTGTTAAAACCCACTGCTACCCCCACAGAGGTACAAAAGCCACAGGCAATGGTGCTCCGGAGTGGAAGGATTTTCCACAGGGTTTTCCCCCACAACAGTCAGAATCCCGAGCAATCTCAGCCAGAGAAGGATGATGCAGAACAACCAGAAAGAGCTATCCCTGGAACACAGTATGATCTATTGAAACACTTGGACAAGACACCTGCCCGGATCTCCATCCTAGAGCTACTTCAAAGATCCACATCCCACCAGGCGGCCTTGATGGAATATCTTCAAAAGGTCATGGTTAATGAAGACCTCCCCGTGGAGAAGATTTCGACCGTCCTGACCCCAACAGACACACAACCAGCCATCATGTTTCACAACTACGAGCTCGCTCCCAAGGAAGCTCGAAAATATGCATTGTGCATTTCAATAAAAATTAATGGGGTATCCATAAACCCGTGTCTTGTGGACACGGGTGCATCCATAAATGTGATCTCCATGAGCACTCTTCAGTTGTGTGGGGTCAACGAGGAACAAATAAGACCTTCCTCGATCACGGTCACGGCTTATGACAATAGCAAAAGGCCGCCGCAGGGGATGATTATTCTGAAGGCAGAACTAGGCCCCATGTCAATTCCCACGGAATTCCCTGTCCTCGACATGGACCCCACATTCAAGGCTATACTGGGTCGCCCTTACATCGAAGCCATGGACGCTGTGCCTTCCACCAACCATCAGTGCCTGAAGTTTCCTTACAATGGGAGAATTATTAAAGTGGTCAGTACACCTGTCCTTCACACAGTGGATGCTATCAACACCTCTCTGCCTTCTATTTGGCCGTCTCATCGGCCCATATTGTCACTGCTGGACGTACGTGATCCATCTCATGTTCCACTAGCACCAAAGGAGCCGGTCAGGGCAACCACAACATCATGTCTCCCTTTTCACTCCAAAGGTTGGGAGATTATGAGGAACATCGGCTATCAACAAGGAAAAGGTCTGGGCGCACAGTTACAGGGTATGCTCAAACCACCAAAGGAAATTAGGCCGAACCGCAGGTTTGGCCTAGGCTTCAAAGGACCGTTCAAGGCAGATTGGAAGCCCCTCACGTGGACTCTATCAAACCAGTTCAACAGAGGGCCCGTTGTTCAGATGAGAGATCACCCACGAGAAGTATATGGGGGATCACATGCTGTATATTTGGCTGAAAAATGTCCGAGGATCACCAAAAGAGGCAAGATCAAAGATTCGGAATGCGAGTGGGACAAATGGTTCGACATACGGGACATTTTCGTTGCACTAGAAAGGATGTTCTCGTCTCCGCAGCTTGAAGGACCACCATTGATCTCTGAAATACCAGAGAATATTACCACTCTTGCCAAGGTTCCAAACTATCCTCGTCCTCGCCAGAAGGACCCTATCATCGACGGATCTTCATCCGTCCTCAACATTGCCGTCGACGGCTCATTAGCCGCCATCTTCTCCATCCACTCGTCTCAGCCTTTGCTGATATCTTCTTCCTGGGCCAGACAATTGTCTGATGATCTTCCCAGGTCCCCTTCTTTGCTTACATGCCTACGCGGGCTTTTCAACCCGCGCCAGGTCTTCAACCATGATCTGCTCTATGAGCCTCACAATCCTCTAGCCATAACCACTTTCCTCTCTCCTCCAATCTCTTTTCACTGCTTTGTCATTAAAAATGAAAATGAAAAAAAAAACGTCAATTTTCAAACTCCCCAACAACACATCTTCGTTGAGGAAACCTCCTACATCTCCCACGGGTGCGTACCGCCTTGCGGACCACCCGTCCAAGGTCCGATGAGCGACCTTTTCTACCCCTCCTCTGAGGGGTCTTCTCCTGTACATTCTACACCATCCTCTTCGTCTTCCTCTTCTTCTGTAAATATTGTCAGTCAATCTAGGAATGATAGGCCAAGGGTAGTACCTAGGAAGAAATCCAAGGGTAGGCAGATCCCTCGTCGATTCCTTCTGGATTTGGCCGCCAGGTGTCAGGCCCTTCTTGCCATCCCCCAGTTGTTAGAAAATCCCATCCAGCTACCCGAAATAGAATGCGAGGGTGACTGTGCATCTGATGAAGGGTATGGAGTCTACGAGATCACGGATGAAGAATGCCCCACTGGAGATGAGGGTGAAGAATATGAGGATGCGGCGGGCGCATACGCTAGTGGAATGAGGAGATTCGACGAGCCGTCAACCGCCGTAGAAGAATCCACCAAAGAAGTCAACTTGGGAACTGAGGAAGACCCTAGGATCATCCTCATAAGTGACAACCTACCACCCTCTGAAGAAGAGGCATTAATTGAGGTTCTCAAGGAATATAAGGACACGTTTGCATGGAGCTACGAGGATATGCCGGGTCTGGATTCAACCTTGGTCGAACACCGTTTAACCCTAAAACCAGGGTCCATCTCGGTAAAACAAAGGTTAAGGCGTTTCCACCCTCAGATGGCTTTGAAAATGAAAGAAGAGGTCGATAAGCTCCACAAAGCCAGGTTCATTAGAGTCGTTCTTTATCCTCAAAGGGTGGCGAACATTGTCCCGGTCATGAAAAAAGATGAGAAAGTCAGGATTTGCATTGACTTCCGGGACCTTAACCGCGCGTGTCCAAAGGATGATTTTCCCTTACCTCACATTGATGTGCTGATTGATAACACGGCAGGCTACGAAACCCTCTCTTTCATGGATGGATTTTCAAGATACAATCAAATTCGTTTGGCAGAAGAGGATCATGAAAAGACGTCATTCACTACCCCTTGGGGAACATATTGTTACGTGGTCATGCCGTTCGGATTAAAGAATGCTGGAGCTACTTACCAAAGAGCGATGATGGCCATATTTCATGACATGATGCACATATATCTGGAAGTGTATGTGGATGACTTATTGGTGAAATCAAGGACCAGGATGGAACATCCAGAAGTTTTGGCTAAGGTCTTGCAAAGGTCAAGAGAGTTCCAATTGAAAATGAACCCGAAGAAGTGTGTGTTTGGTGTCTCGTCAGGTAAATTGTTGGGGTTCATCGTGAGTAAAAGAGGGATCGAGATAGATCCCGACAAAGCCAAGGCTATCAGGGATATGCCGCCTCCCAAGAATTTGAGGGAAGTTCGAGGTTTAATCGGGAGGTTACAGTTTATTCGTCGGTTTGTGTCCCAACATTCACAAAGGTGTAGACCTCTCTACGAGTTGACCAAGCCAGGAGTAGAATTCCACTGGAATTCTAAATGTCAGAAAGCTTTTGAAGGGTTAAAGGAATATCTGGCTAGTCCACCCGTTCTCATTCCACCCAAACCGGAAAAACCTCTGATCCTTTACGTCTCAGTCTTGGATGACTCCGTGGGAGCCGTCCTCGCACAAGCTGATGAAGAAGGCAAGGAACGGGCAACCTATTACTTGTCCAAACTTCTCAATCCCTGTGAGCAGAAGTACACCGGCATGGAGAAAACCTATGCTGCCCTCATTTGGGTAGTGCAGAAATTGAAGCACTACTTCTTGGCTCACGAGGTCCACTTGATTGCTCGAATGAATCCTATCAAATTCCTTCTAGAGAAATCCGTCCTTACGGATAGGCTAGCACGCTGGCAAAGTTTTCCCTCTCAGTTCGACATCACCTACATCCAGCAAAAGGCGATTAAAGGCTATGCCATAGCCGAGCATCTCGCTCACCATCCTCTTCCCAAGTTCGATCCCGTCCAATCAGAGTTTCCAGATGAGGAACTAATGTCCATCAACCAATCATATGAGCCAATGTGGACGCTATATTTTGATGGAGCTCTGAATTCTCAAGGGAGAGGAATCGGCATCGCCCTCCTGTCGCCTAAAGGCCTCACATTCCCATTGGCATACCAGCTCAAATTTCCAGTCACCAACAATATAGCCGAATATGAAGCTCTTCTAGCTGGCCTAGAACTCGCTCATTCTTTTCGTATCACTGAGTTACGAGTCGTAGGTGATAGTCAACTCATCCTTCGCCAGGTGCTCACTAAATATCGCACTCGCGATCCCAAACTCAAGCCATACCAAGAACTCACTGCTGCCTTTGCCAAACTGTTCGCCAAACTGATCTTTGTTCATGTCCCTCGTCATCAGAATATTCTCGCCGATGCCCTCGCCTCGTTGGCATCATCCATAAGGTTCCCTCTAGGAAGATGGTTTAAGTCCATTTCCATCTATAAACTTCACGCCCCTGCACTCGATGATGCTTCCTACGTAAATATCAAAGGCAGGATAGCAAGGAAGATCCTGCAGGAAGATATCCTTGAGAAGAGGGAAATCATGTTGGCAGAGGCCGAAGAAGAACTGGCTGATGAAGAGAAACCATGGTTCTATGAAATTGTCAAATACTACCAAGATCAGTCTTATCCTGAAGGGGCCACCACAGAGGACAAGAAAGTCATAAGAAGGGTGGCTCAGAAATATACTTTGGTTGGAGATCTACTCTATAGGAGGAGCCTTACTGGTATTCTGTTAAGATGTCTTAGTGACGATGAGGTTTGGAAATGTGTAGAAGAGACGCACTCGGGTGTGTGCGGTGGCCACGTGAATAGTCAGATGCTCGCCAAAAAGATCATTCGGCAAGGTTTTTACTGGCCCACTATGGAAGAGGATTGTGCTGTCTATGTCCGTAGGTGTGTCAAGTGTCAACTTCACGCCGATAAAATCCATTCACCATCTTCCTCACTTCACCTAATATCCTCCCCGTGGCCTTTCTCCATGTGGGCATTCGACATCATTGGTCCCCTAGGTGATCCCAATTCCCTCACCAAGCAGAAATCTTTCATCCTTACTGCTACGGAATACTTCACCAAATGGGCCGAAACTGAAGCTTACGCGGAAATCAAGGCGTCAACGGTCTACAAATTCGTCATAAAGAACATCCTCGCCAGATTCGGCGTCCCAAGCACGATCGTCACCGACAATGGGCCACAGTTCATTTCTCAGGACCTACAGGACCTCTGCAAAAGGTACGCAATTGCATTACATCATTCATCGCCTTATTACCCACAAGGTAACGGCCAAGCGGAGGCCACCAATAAAACATTGCTCAAAATCATCAAAAAAACTAGCGAGTCTAGTAAGTTTTCAGACTGGCCAGAAAAACTTATTGAAGCCCTATGGGCCTATCGCACTTCAATCCGTACCCCCACCGGGCAGACTCCATTTGCCCTTACTTATGGTATGGAAGCGGTAGTCCCGTATGAGACTCTGATCCCTTCTCTCAGGGTACAATTGGACGAGGAATTTCCCCTCGACGATCGTCGTAATTCACTCCTCACCCAGTTGGAACTCTTGGATGAGAAGCGACTGGCCGCTGCCGAACACGCGCGTGTGTATCAAAATAGACTCGCTCGCTTTTACCAAAAGAAAGTCGTTGAGAGAAAATTCAAAGTTGGTGAGATGGTCGTAAAAAGAATTTTTGTCAAACCTGGAGGTCCGCGTTCTAAGCTCCAACCCATTTGGGAAGGACCATTTGTAATTCAAGCCGTGTACCCTGGCAACGCCTACAAGCTAGTCAACGCCGAAGGGACCGAGTTATCCCACCCTTGGAATGGGCTTTATCTTAAGAAATACTACCCTTAGCACAACAAACAAAAAAATGATGAAAAGATAAAAACATCAAAAACAAAGGAATATTGAAAACCACTAAAAATATGGAAAATTCAAAATGCCGATGCCCGGCAGTCACCATATAGTTAAGTCCTGCATTTAACCTTCATGTTAGGATAGGGCCCATTAAGGCTTGGTAGGCACCGGGTCTTGGTTTGCCAGAACCGTGGAGATCCCTATCCGGCCACGTCGGCCTATGCTCGCTCGAAGGAAGCCAACATGTGCTCACTTATGTATTTTATTCAAAAAAGGTCGGTAGCATCACCTACGGTGGAGCGTCACCCAGAAGATCTCCAGAAGCTGTAATCTTTATTCTTTTCTCTTCGACCAAATGAGACAGTCGGCGCCCTTAAAATGCTGAGCATGAGAAACCGAAACTCAAACCCCAAAGGCAAGAGTAGGATCCATTTCCTCGAGTATCGATCAGAGCACGAGAAGAGGGCAGTGTCCCCGCAGGCATACGAAAAGGGAACCCACAAACGTCAAACGACTGTATCTCCCTCGCAAAAAGAAATACAAAATCAAAATCAAGAGAAAAGCCTGGTCGTGACCGTGCCTGTTGCGATAAACGGAACCCCTCAAAGTAAAAGTCTGAATCCACAAAAGGGGCCGTGGAATGTAAATGCTCGAGATTTGGTCCGAAGTTGTCCGAAATGAAAGAGTTAATGGGCCCTTATTTGCTCGCCGGGTTAACGGCTTTGCCGGTCCTCTCAGGAGGTTTATCCCCTACGCTCTTCCTTCTTCCTCTAAAGATGAAGGTTCGATGGAGTTTCTGAAGGATGAAAACTGCCTAGGGTCTGCGACCTTATTTTAATATACACATTTGGTTGCCTACTTTGAAAAGCAAAAGCTATCGCTGCGAAGGAGTCTCTGTGTTTCTGGCTGGTCAAGACCCCTGTTTACCACCTTGATGTCTTCTTGTTTAACCTCGGGCTTAGGCCAATGCAAGCGCGTCACCTATGGGTGCGACGGCGTCTGATTCCGGGTCAGCGTCGCGTGGTTGGTCGTTAGGGTTCCAGGGTGTTCCATCATATACCATCTAGAGTTGTGAGGAAATAGACCCGGGTCGGGCAGATCTTTTACCTCAAACACCTTTTGGGTGAATCCCTGTGGTCGGAAGCGACTGGGAGCCTAAGCATGGCATGACGATATTATCATCAGGGTAAGTCTTAGCTGGCGGGATCATCATTCGAGGGGTCTAGAGGCCCAAATCAACCTAGATGTGCACTTAGGATACCTGGGAGGTTAGTAAGAAACCCCTATTCTCACGAAGGTTAGGTGCCATTTGGGTGCTTGCCGGGCGTTAGCAATAAAAAAAATTGAGATGATAAAACAACAAAAAATGGAAAAGAGAAAATGTACATATTTGCAAGCAAAAAAATCTTTTTTATAAAATAAAAAAATACCAAATATAAAAAAAGAAAACAAATCAATTTTGCATGATTATATTTGCGTGCAGCATCTCACTTTAATACCGCTTGCATTCGTGTGCTTGCCTGTCGCATTTATCATCACCACTTCTTTCCCTTGCCTTCATTAAAATAAAGGCTTGGCCCCTTGACCAGTTATCAAGGACAGTCACAGTGACCATTTGCTTATTGAGCAAGGGGCCAAGTCAGAACAGAAATTCTGATTTGTTTGTTTCAGTGATGTGTGCAGGGATTCAGGCAACAGAAGCAAAGGTGAAAATCAAACAAACCAAACCTTGTGTTTTATTCCAAAAACCAAAAAATTACATCAAGTTCCGCCCTCTCTCTCTGCATTACTCGTCCCACTACTCTCCGGGCAAAACACTCTCAAAGGTGCTACCCAACTACGAAAAGCGGTACTCCTACCGCTCTGTACTCCTCTTCCTATTCCCGCATCCCGGCGTTGATCTACGGAAGCAGCAGAGAAGCTACCAACACGAAAGCCACGCTCTCGTGCTCTTTGGTAGCGCTCCTCACCATCTCTCAGCCACTGTTCAGCAAGACCAAGGCTGATTCGGAGTTCGAATAGTTGGGCCTCCATGGCCCTTTGTTCCTCCCTTTCAGTCAATCTGTTGGCTCTTTCTCTCTCCGCGTCTCTTTCTCTCTCTGCACGTTCTCTCTCACGGTCTTCCCTCTCCAACTGGAGAGTGATCCTCAGTTCCACGGCATCCCTAGAGGAATCATCATCAGGATGACGTCGCAGTTTCCCCTCCAGTTCTGCTATCCTGGCCTCCTTCTGCGCAGTTTGGGCAAGCGCTTCTTCCGTCTCCTTTTCCTGCCAAGTGTACCATCTCAGATACGCGATAAGGCGTAAACAAAGAGAACTCAGCACTGAAACTTTTTACCTGTATACAAAGCATCCCTTCTGCCTCCGCAGCACGCTGCGTGGCGTGAGCAAGTTGCTCATGAAGCGAGTCAAGTTCTGAGGTGGGAATCCACAAGCTGGAAGAGGCACCACCTACTCCCATCGCTGGGGAGGCCGCGCCAATCTGGGCATGCTATGACCATGTGAATTAGCAACCAACATCAGGAATCTGAGGATTTAATTACGAACGCGCACTGTACACCTACCAAGGCGCTCATAGCACCGCGGGCATCGCCCAACCGTTGCTCCATCTGTACCAAGCGAGTTCGTAAATTCGCTATCATGGTATCACGGATATCCTGCAGCCATACGAGTCAGCATTTCCACCAGAAAACCAAAAAAAGAAAAGGGAGAAAGAAGAAAAGAGAAAAAGGGGAAACCTACCACCGCAAGTCCCCGGGGTTGGAACCGCTCTGCGTATTTTGTCCTATATAGACGCAAGTAGTCTTCGCTATCCCGCGCCTATGATTCTACAATTGTGCCACCCCGTTGCCAGTCTTCACACTGTTCGGGGAACCGCACGCGCCAGTCAATGCAGGTCGCCGGTCCCCGCGTCTTTCTCCCGACACGAGGTGGCGCAGCCGTATCCACCCATTCCTGAGCCAATCCTAAAGTTCTCATAACCAATCGTAGCCGAAGCGGCTCGATTTCATTCAGGCAGTGGATCCACAGTTCCCGTCCGAACCGGGCACGACTTGCTAGAACCCACGGCTGGTCGGCATCGACCATGTCTGAGTAGGGTCTCCAGTTTACCATCGCTGCAGGGAACTCCTGTAGCGACCGCCTTAGCACCATCAGTTGGTAGGTCAGGGGTGCCGCACTCATGATGGGTTCCCACCGCCTGGCTAACGGCACCATCGCAGGTCGCCAATGTCGAGCTCTCCCCATGGGGAGGTAATAATAGCTCCACAGCTGCTCGGCGCAGGTCATCAGCACCTTGCAAAAACACAAAAAAAAATACAAAACGAGCAAAACCAAAAATACCTGGATGAATGGTGTGAAACCACTCACAGTCATCTCACGGTCTGTTTCTTGGAATAGGCCTGCAAACAAGTGTGCCAGCATGGCGGCTCCCCAAGCATAATACCCTACTCTTTCAAGGTCTGACAGCAGCTCCAGGAAGCAACATTGGATACCGTCCCCTTTCGTGCTTAGTACCAATCTCCCCAAAAGGAAGAGGAGAAATCTCCTCAAATCTATGTTGCATCTTTCCCAGTCGCCTAAATCTGTGCAGTACACGGCACGGCATCCTATTTACATCCTTTCCATGAACTCTTCTGAGGATTCATCATCCCGCCGACGAGTGTCGGTGAGCCCTAATGCATCCATGAGGGACGCCCTAGCTACCGACCTGTTTTTCCGACCATCTAGGTCCAAACCCAGTAACTTCTGGGCACCTTCTCTGTAGTCCGCGTAAGTGACTCCGGTCACTGCCTCGCCCTCTACCTTCAGGCTTGTGATCCGGACCACATCTTCCAAGTTGGGCACCATGTGCCCCCAGGGTATCAGGAATGCCCGACTCACTGGGTCCCATCTCTCACACAAGGCTTGGATCAGGACCAGGTCGAGCTGGATCGGCTCGATCCGAAGGAAGGTACCAAATCCCATCACGTCTAGCCTCGCCTTCTGAAAATCTGGGAGGCCCCTGTACGCTGCTACTACCAACTCCCATAAGATTTGTGTTTTCATCACAACCTACACATACAAGGAATGGGGGTGAGGTTTGGTCAGAAGAAAGGAGGAAAGAATGGAAAAAAGGGCAAGAAAACTTGGCTTACGAGTTGTGATTGGGCCCTTTCGCTGAAGTGCCCTTCAAGGTCTGAAAGTCTCCTGGAACTACTACCACTGGACCTGCTTCTCTTCGAGGAATGGGAAGATTCGCCCTCCATCCAACTCTCAGAATTTTGAACTCCTCCTCTCCCGTGAGAACTTGTGCTCCTCGAGTTAGTCCTCGATATACCTGGGAAGATAAAAGGGACAAGAATTTATAGAAATGGAAGGAGTGCGGGCCAAGATTTCCTCCATCACCTGTTAATGATAGCCCTCGCAATGAGGCACCTGCCATGCGGTCCCGTGTGTCGCTTCACCGCTCGCACGGGGTGATTGACTGGACGAAGAATATGACGACTAGCCCCCTATGTTGTCTAGGGATACCCTATCATGATTTGGAGGACGTCCGCAAAATTTGACACAACGTTCGGGAAAGGGGCTAGGGCCGTCATTATTGACTTCGACGGCAGATTCCCGTGGAAAATGGTCACAACAAGACGCGATTCTCCGCTCGGGGCGGAGTCTCGGCAGACCCATCACATGGGAACAGTGCAAAGGAAAGGAAGTGTAGGGAAGAAGGAACGCACAAGAGAACAAATAAGCAGCAAAAAATCAAATCATTCCATTCATAATTCTACATAAGCTGTCACAAACCCTACAATCATAGAGAGGTGACGGGTCCACTAGCTCGCCAGCTCTTGCCATTATTTCCATGCTCGTCCCTCTAGGCGTCCCTCTCCTCTCCCCCGAGGTGAGGGTCCCTCAGAAGCCTCCGAGATCCCCATGCAGTAGCACCTTCCTCACCTCTTGGCGCCTGCTCCGCAGCAGTGACTCGCTGCTCCTCCCCTGGCGTGGCGAAGAAGTCACTAGCGGCAAAGCGACCGGACTGGCGGAGTCGCTCCCCGAACTCTCGTGCTCTCTCGTAGCGCATCTCCATCCCTCCTAGCCTCTGCACGACGGCCTGAAGGCCCAGCTGGAGCTCCCTCACTTGGGCCTCCAAGGCCCTCCTCTCGGTCCGATCCCGCTGTCGCTCGGACCTTCTCTCAGCTTTCTCTCTCTCTGTCTCTCTCCTCATCATCTGCAGAAGAACCCTTAACTCCAGGATGTCTGGAGAAGGTCTCTCCTCACCTCGATGCCGCAACTCCGCTACAGTCGCCACCCAGGCGTCACGCTCCTCTTCCGCCCGGGTCGCGCGGCCCACCGCACCGGCAAGTTGCTCCCGGAGGGAGGCAATCTCGAGAAAAGGGGCCGAGGAGCTGGAAGATGCGCCACCAATCATCCCCGCCGTCGCTGTCTGCTGGGCACGCTGGAACAAAATAAACAGCGGGCGTCAGTGAAACTCCAAATCTGAAGATAAAAGTGCGGCACGTAACTTACCAGAAGCGACAGCTCATGCTGAGCGACGGCCAGCTGCCGCCTAGCCTCTGATAGTTGGGCGCGCGAGCCGCCGACCCCACGCGTGTCCCCAGCTTGGGGAAGCCCCGCATAACTCTCTCTCTGCCGCCGCAAGAAGTCGGCGTTGTCCTGCACCAATACACTCCCTTGCTGTCCGGGGAGACGTACGTGCCAGTCCTCGAGCCTCGCCTTGCCGCGACTCTCCCTCCTGACGCGGCTCGGCTCGTCCGCACTCGCCCACTCATCGGCCAGGCCCAGGGTCCTCGCCGTGTCCTGCACCAAGAAAGAAGGGCCTCGCATCATAACAAAGAACGTGTCCCCTGTCTAGGACGCATCCATCATTTAAGTGCAACACTCGCCGAACCCTTTCCCCCCTCGCGCGGCTCGCTTTAAAACTCAAAATGAATTAAAAGAGGAAAAGATCGGAGGACCTACCAGACCGTGTTCACCTCCCTCCGCGACATCGGGCCCCTCGGGTCCCTCGGGGGCCCGAAGCGGCCCTTCCTCCTCCATAGACGTCGTTCCGTGCTCTGGCGCGTCCCTCCTCGGGCGAGGAGTTCCTCGTCCCTCTCCACCTTCACCATGATCGGGCCCACCAAACTCCATCAATCAAAAGAGGAGGAAGACGAAAAAGGGGCAAGCGAGTTTCGACGGAAGGCGGGCTCGTTTGCGGGTAAGGCACGGGAGAAGAAAGGCCACCCGACGCTTTAAATTTGAATTCAAGGACTAAGACGCATCCTCGCGCCTGGACGCGCCCAAAAGGGGGAGAAAGGAAACAGAATCCTCCCGTGCAAAGCGTAGTTCCCCGCTGTTCAGGGTAAGGTCTCGTAGAGCGTGTCTCGAAGGACAACTCAGTGCAAAGAAGAAAGTGTGGGAGAGAGAAAAGTACACACAACACAAGAAAGCCATTTTCATTTCATATAATAGCCGAAAGTACATCATACAGTGAGAAGGGTGACGTGTACAAGCAACTCTCTAACTCTCACCATCACCCTCCTGGTCATCTCTCTCCTCCCTCCTCTGCCGGGGATCCCTAGGGGGCCTCTGCGAACCCTGAGAAGCCGTGCTCGCCTCGCCCTACGGTGGCACTCCAGCCTCGAAGGCGCGACGACGCTCCTCGGCCGAAGAAACCAGATAGATGCCCATGGAAAAAGAACCAGACTGACGAAGTCGCGCCCCGCGTTCCTTCGCCCTCTGGTACCGCTCCTCGTTCTCCCGAAGCCTCCCCTCCGCCGTGCCGAGACTCAATCGGAGCTCCAGCAGCTGGGCCTCTAGAGCCCTCCTCTCGGTCTGATCCCGCTGTCGCTCCTCCCTCTCTCTCTCCCTATCCCTCTCCCTCTCTCTCTCCACGCTCTCCCTATCCCTCTCCCTCTCCTCTCTCTCCCTCATCGCCTCTCTCCTCGACAGCTCGAGGGCGATCCGCAGATCCACTACGTCGCGAGGGAGCTCCTCAGCCTCCCGTCGACGCTCCTCCTCCAGCTCTGCAATCCGGGCGTCACGCTCCGCCACCCGAGTGTCGCGCTCCTGCTCGGCACGAACAGCACGCGCCAGGGCCTCCCGAATCTCGGCCACCTGTCAAAGCACGCATGCACCATAAGAGAACAACAGTGATAGAAGGAAAGCAGCCAGAAGAGAGTCAAGGTTAGGCAAGCACTCACTCGAGCCTCGCGGTCACGCTCGGCCTCCTCAGCCCGAGCCACCGCATACGCCAGCTCCTCCTGGAGGGCAGAAACCTCCGGAGGAGGGCCCCGCGAACTGGAACCCGCTCCACCAGCCGTCCCGGCTGCCGCTGTCTGGTGGGCCCGCTGAAACACGGGGCAAACGTCAGTCAAAGGCTAAGCATCAAAAATCCAGGTCGCAAAAAAAAAATGCATCACATAAACTCACCAGGATCTCCAACTCCTGTCGGATGGCCACCAACTGTCGCCTGGCGTCCGCCAACTGGGCCCGCAGGTCGGCGATCATGGTATCACGAGCATCCTGCAATGCACGTAAGTTAGTACCACATGCATATACATATAAAAGAGTGAAGCATTCTCATTTCACTTACCCCTGCCATACCACCAAGGAAGAGGCGGTCCCCATACGTAGCCCGGTACCGTCTCAGGTAATCAGTACTGTCCTGTACATGGGACACCACTGGGACCCCGCCCTGCTGCCAGTCCTGGTACTGTGCTGGGAAGCGCGTACGCCAGTCCACAACCTTCACCTTCCCCTTGGTCTTCCGCCCAATGCGGGCCGGCTCTTCTACATCAACCCACTCCTGGGCTAGCCCCAACGTCCTCATAACCAGCCTCAGCCGAAGCGGCTCGATCTCGTTCAGGCAATGGACCCACACGTCTCGCCTGAAACGAGGAAGACCCGCTACAACCCAAGGCTGGCCAGCGTCACCCATGCCCAGGTAGGGTCTCCACACCACCTGCATCACCATACATACATCATGTTAGTTACCATTCAGTCACATGCATAAACACAAAAGAATCATACGCATCATACCATGGCCTCGGGATACTCGCTCAGCTCCCGACGAAGCGACGCCAGCTGGTAGCCGTGGGGTGTTGCAACCACGACCGGCCTCCACCGCCGCGCCAGAGGCACGGCCCTCCTGTTCCCATGCCTAGCCCTCCCCATCGGGAAATAGTAATAGCTCCACACCTGCATCCATCATACATCATTAGTACAATAATTGCATATTTAACTGTGGGAATGCATAAATAAAATGTTTACCTGGAGAAAAGGTGCGAAGCCGCTGACTGTCGTCTCCTTCTCCGAAGTCTGGGAGAGATCAGCAATCAAATGGGCAAGCAGAGCCGCTCCCCACGCGTAGTGCCCCACTCTGTCAAGATCCGCCAGAATCCCGAGGAAGCGGCAGTGGATGCCGTCCCCCTTCGTCCCCAGCAGAAGGCGGCCCAGGAAGAAGAAAAGAAACCTCCGAAGGTCTAGATCCACCAGCTCCCTCTCGCTCGGATCCTGGGTGAAAGCTGCACGGGCATCTCCCTCCAGTTGTGCCAGAAACTCCGCTCCAGTCTCGCTGACCTGCTGGCGCTGGTCGACGAATCCGAGCGCCTCATGATCTCCACTCGGCCAACTACCCTGCTGTCTCTATCAGTCACGCTCGTCTCTAACCACAGCAGGTCCAGGGCACTCTCTCGGTAGTCGGGGTAGGTGACCCCGCTCACCGCCTCTCCGTCAACCCGTAGCCCGGTGATCCGAGCCACGTCCTCGAGTGTCGGCACCATGTGCCCCCAGGGCATCAGAAACACCTGGCTCGGCGCGTGCCACCGCTCCCTCAATGCCTGGATAAGAGGAAGGTCGAGCCGAAAGGGCTCGATCCTAAGGAAAGCTCCAAAGCCCATGGCGTCCACACGCGCCCTCTGGAAGTCCGGCAGCCCACGGTATGCTGCCACCACTAGGGACCAGCTGATCCGTCCTTTCATCACACCCTGCACACCACAAAACCAATAAAAAATACATCAGCATCATGAATAATATTAAACAATAACACTGTATATACTACTTATTGATCTTATTTTATTTTTATTTTTAAAAATATTTATGTTTTTTTAGGCGTCCAACTCCTTGGACGCCTCCATTTCATTTTCTTTATTTTAATTTTAGAAAAACCTGAAAAACAAAAACAAAAATAAATAAACAAATATATATATATATTATCATGGAGGCGTCCCATGGCCTGGACGCCTCCTTTTTTTTAATTCTTTTTTTTTATTATTATTTACAAAAAATAAATAAATTTAAAAAAAAGGAACAAAAAAGAAAATGTGGAGGCGTCCAGGCCCCTGGACGCCTCCTTCTCTCACCCCCGGCGTTCTCCACACAGCCTCTCGTCTGCCCTTTTAGCCCAGTGAACCAATAGAATGGAAGTCTAAAGAGCTTACCGGGTCGTGATCGTCCTCTGCCGCGTCGCCAGCGTCCACTGCAGCCTCCAAGGCCAAAGGAAGAGCCTCCTCACCCGCGGCAATCTCCTCCGCCGCAGCAGCCTCCTCGGCATCATCCCTCAGCCTCCTCGGACGACGAGCCCGTCGTTTCCGCTTCTCTGGACCCTGGCTCGATCCTCCTCGCTCCATTGGGACTAAGAATGGGTCGTCTGGGGTGACTGGGTCGTCAGAATGAACAGTACAAATGAGCAGGGGGTGAGGCCCCCCCAATATATATAAGATCCACTGTTATTGGGGCGTCCAGGCGCCTGGACGCCCCCACCTTTTTTATTTTTTTAAAAAAATTCAAAAATTTAGGGGCGTCCAGGCGCCTGGACGCCCCCAAAACAAAAAAACCAAAAAAATAATAAATAAAAAGTTGGGGCGTCCAGGACCCTGGACGCCCCCAAATCAAAAATTTTAAAAAAATAAAAAATAAAAAAATAGGGGCGTCCAGGCCCCTGGACGCCCCCAATACAAAAAAACTTAAAAAATCAAATATATAAAATTAGGGGCGTCTAGTCCCCTGGATGCCCCCATAATAAAAATTTTTCAAAAGTATATATATATAATAAAAGTAAAAAAGATAAGAGTATGTATATAATCCAAACAAAAAAATAAAAACACAAAGAAAAAAAAACCACAAAAAAGACAATAATAATTAACGGAACTGGTCCAAAACTGCCAAATACCAGATTTTATTCCGTCAGAAAAGCAGAGTGAACTACATCAGGGGCTTAGGCGCCTTAGGCCTTAACTTCCCCAGTTCGGTTACATAAGCCCTCCACGGCTCGCATTCTTCCACCACGTGCGCTAAGGCCTTTCCCGCAACACTTGTCTTCCAGGGAGCTTTAATGGCCTTCGCTTCCTTCACGTCCGCTTCAGTGCCCAACTCCCTTTTCTACAATGGAACGATGCCAGTCGGTGGCGGGAACGAATGGCGTGGGATGCCAATCTGGAGGCAGCACCGATGCGCATTATAAAGGACGAACTTGGTCGCGCCGATCAGTTGAAGATCAACTTCGGGAGAAGGCCTCATGAGGAGATCTAGCGAAAGCAAACATGCCGGTGCGCAAGTAAAGAAGCCTTGTGTCACGGTGCGGAAGTGAGACCGCCAGTCTTCACGTTTCTTCAGCCACGGAACGCGGTTCACTACAGTACCACCGAAGCCTAACACGTCGGCTATGTGATGAAGTGGGCTTTGTTGGAAGAGCTTCGAAGCAGTTGGCATTCCCTCGCGGTGGTCAAATTTGAAGTGCAAATCAAGCCAGCAATTCAAGACAAGTGCGCAACCAAAAGGAGGCTTACCCATGCTCGAGGCAGTAAGGCCGCTGTAAAGATAGGCAAGGGCGGCGGGTCCCACCCTCCTTCCACTCCAGATCCCGCGAATGGCACTTAGTTGATCCTCCTCCACTATGTTGTCGGTATGAGGAAACAAGAGAGCACCCGCCAGACAGATAGTGAACCCCTTCATGATTCCCTCCAAATAGTCATCGTCTGGTGACCCTCTCAGGGCGTCCATGACCCACTCCGCGAGCTTTTGGAGATCGATCCCCTTTTGAGTACGGACCTTTCGGGCTGCGTCGGGCGGCATGAAGCTTCCAAGGACGCTTTCAGAAGTCCCCCGTGTCAGCATCCGCATAGCCTTCACCTTCCCGTCACTCTTGAATTTCTTCAATCCGAGCAGAAGTTCCACCTCCTTGAGGAGGATGGTCACCTCGAAGGTCGGGAAGATAAAAGTGTGGGTCTGGGGATGCCAGATCTCCACTAGTGCGCCCATAGCCGCCCAGTCCATACGAATCTTCTCGTAATGCTTGGCGTGAATAAGGAGCCCCTGCAGATGCCACTTCGAGAGTATGGCCCTCATGCCAATGGAGATATTGGAAGTTAGCTTTGAAAGCCATGGCAGTTTGGAAAACTTCCTCGGGCCTGGGAAGAGTGGATATGGCTGGAAGAGGAAAAAAAGAAGAAATAAAGGAAGTAAGAAGAAGGTTCACATGGAAAATTTGAAATGAATCAGCTTACCATATGCGACATGATCGTCCCACTCAGATGACCCTCGAGGTCGGAGAGTCGCCTGATCTCGCTGCTAGGCCTGCTCCTCTTCATAACGCGGGAAGACTCTCCTTCCATCCTGAAATCTCTAGATTCCCCTCTCCTTCCTCTCCTGAGCTTCCAAAACCCACCTTAGTGCATCTGAATGAACTAGCCTAAGGGGAGTTCTTATAGGAAGGGAAGATTGCTACAGGACAAAATATGTCACATCAGCGGTCAATGTCGGGATTTTGGCTAGATCTCCTTCCCATTGTGGTGCGATTCTGCTATGATTCTGCTACTTTCTGATGTTATTAATCCATGATGGCCTGGGCAGGTTTTACTAAAGGACATCTTTGTCCTATCTCCTGTCCCACCTTTCAATGGTTGGTCCCACCATGTCATACATCGTAGTATATGATACCTACGCTACTAGAACATGTCAAGGACCTTGCGGCCCGAACGAATCTGGGATTTGAGTTCCCCTTCAACAAAAACGATGATGATCCCGGGAGAATTTGGGTTGTACGGATAGATCGTTAATTTGTGGTAGCATGGGGACGACGGTTCTATTCAGTGAGTTGGTGCGCGGATAAACGGGCCCCAGCCCAATGTCGGCTCACCGGATCGGTATCCTGACCCGTTCTTAACAAGTTGACAATATTATCCTTGGCTATTTTCTATTTCAGTTTATTTTAAATTTTTCTTTAAACCCAGCATGCATTCATATAGGACTTTGATTTATTACGGAAGATCATTCAAGTGATTCGATTGTGAAAATCATTCCCACAAATATGAGATATTCCACTCCGAATGAAATACTGAGTTTCCTTGAGACAGCCCTACGCTGCTCTTCCAAAGGAGACCCTTGTTTGGACAGACCCTCAGATATTCCTTTACTTTTGACCTTGTTTGACCCACCTTGGCTGCAGCACTTCCACATTGGCTGGTAACCGCTCCCCAAAGGTGAAACCTCCGGTTTATGACCCAGGTACTTCCACACCGAGAAGTTGGTCTCTTTTTGTTTCGTGCCAGAGCGCACATCTCACCCTCCCTTATTTGATCTCCGTCCAAGCAATCGTCAATATTTGAAAGACCTTCTTCAAGGTCGCCTCATTGAAACTTCAGAAAAGATTCCAAACAGTAACGTCAAAAGCGTGTCTCATCACACCTTGGCATCAACTTATCAGTCCGCTCCCACTTCATTTCACTCCACTTCGATACCATTCCACTACGTGTCGCTCCCTTGCAAAGCAGACGCCAAGGTGGGGCAGCTGTAGACACGCCATCCTTGACGTCTTCTGAGAAAGTCTCATATTACTATACAACGCCCCGCAACGGCTTACGCATTTTGAATCACTCGAGTGCTTCCTTTTCTTGGGTCTTCTTCTACCTTTTTCGGCATTCGGAATCGTCCCGTCACGGCATTCGGACGGCATCAACACCAGTCGAACGCGTCAGGAGGTTCCGGAACCAAGAAGGATGTCTGCCGGGCGACCGCTGACTAGGACCCGGGTGGGTCTTAATGGGGGCGTCCAGGACCCTGGACGCCCCCATTCTTTTCTTTTCTTTTATTCTTTTCTCAGGGCCCAAAATCAAATAAAAAATATAAAAATATATATATATATTAATGAAGGCGTCTAGGCCCCTGGACGCCTCCATAAAAACAAAAATAAAAATGTGTGTAAAATGTCAGTTGGCATAAAAAAAACAAATAAATAAATAAATATATATATATATTAATGGAGGCGTCCAGGACCCTGGACGCCTCCATAAAAACAAATATAAAAAAATCAAAATACCAGCCCTAGCATAAAAAGACAAAACAAAAATAAAAATAATATATTTTGGAGGCGTCCAGGCCCCTGGACGCCTCCATCAACTCTCTCACGGGCGCGGGCCACCGAACGCCGGTTTGTCGTGTGTGAAAAAAGCCAAATTATAGAGACGTCCAGCCACCTGGTCGCGCCCATTTCTGAATCACGAGGCGCCGCTCACAAAACCACGCGTTGTGCCAAACCGCGTGCGGCCGCCAGCAGTATTCGGTGGACCTGTTGGACGCGTCTGGGCCCCTGGACGCCTCCACAAAAATATTCTAAAAAAATTAATAAAAATAGAATAAAATATTAGTTCGGCCCTGATGGAGGTGTCCAGGGTCCTGGACGCCTCCACCCTCCGTAGCTCTATAAATAGAGGCCCACCCCCTCAGTTCTGGAAGAGCTTCGAAGTGATCCGATAGGCTGTCGGAGCCCAGAGGCTACGGAGTCATTTTCTAACCCGTGGGTTCTTTTGTAGGTGGAGGTTCTGCCGGCTTCTCGGGTGCTCACGCTCGCGAGAGGAAGGTCGTCTTCATCCACCGCGCTTCCACGTCGTCCCCACGCTACCGGAGCTCCGCCGGATTTCACTATCGGCACATCCAATAAGCCAATTCTTTCCTTTTCTTCGTAGTTCTTTTACATTCATCATCTTGCATCCCCTATCCCCCTTCATAAGGGCGCCTTTTCTTATACACTTCTTACATCCATCATCTCATTTTCCTCCTACTCGAGTCCGAGAGGGGTTTAAAAGATAACACCAACCAGGTGTGTGTCTTGCCATCATTTCGTTATTTTTATCGCAAGGATTTGAATACTACACCTCCATCTTTCTAATCCACTTGTCATTTGTTTGTCGTTGTTCTGCAAGGGTAGCCGAGGAAAGCCCTCTCCGTCGGCCGGTCGGAGGGAGAGGAAGAAGCAACCTGCCATCTCCCGCTCTTGAGATAGGCGCGATCACTTTCTTATTTTGGGGTCTTTCGGCCCCTGGCGATCACATCTTGTTTTCGAGGCCGCGGCGAGTCACTTCCCCAATGGCCGTTTAAATTCCCGCTCTTTGTATTCTCTTTATATTCTGTCATCTTATTATCTGCTCATATTCTCGAGGCCGCGGCGAGTCACTTCCCCAATGGCCGTTTAAATTTCCGTTCTTATATTCTCTTTATATTCTGTTATATTCTGCTCATATTCTCGAGGCCGCGGCAAGTCACTTCCCCAATGGCCATTTAAATTCACGTTCTTATACGTTATATTCTTATCTGTTTATGTTCTCGAGGCCGCGGCGAGTCACTTCCCCAATGGCCGTTTAAATTCCCGCTCTTTGTATTCTCTTTATATTCTGTCATCTTATTATCTGCTCATATTCTCGAGGCCGCGGCGAGTCACTTCCCCAATGGCCGTTTCAATTCTTATTATTTAATTTCTGCACCATTCCCGTCCCCCGAGGCCGCGGCGAGTCACTTCCCGCTATGGCCGTTTAACCCCCATGTCTTGCTATATCACACTTGTCCCGCTCGCCCCGCCGGAGCAATCTCCCGTGGTGGCCCCTTCTCTCTCTTCTCTTATTTCTGTGTTACAGCGAACAAACACCAAAAAAGAGGAGCCCGCGCGCTCCGCGTTTTCTCCGCTCTTCCCCGAACCGCGTGACGTCGCTCACAGTGATCATCAGATTCCCGACTGTCCCCTACTCAATGATCAAGCCGGTGACGGAAAGCGCCCGGTGACAAAGAATGCACGTCTCCAAGCTATTAAGTAGACAGAACAAGATGAAGGCGGACTAGTGGAAGGTACATTGAAAGTTTACTAGTCTGCATATGTCTTATTTGATACGGGTGCCTCGCATTCTTTTATTTCTAAGAAGTTTGCTAATCCATTACCCATGGAACCGGAATGGATGAAATTAGTTCTTTCAACTCCTCTCGGAAGCGAAGTTGACCTTACTCACCATTATCAAAACTGTGAAGTCTTGGTAAAGGGAAGAAATCTTCCTATCGACCTCATATGTTTAGACCTAATGGAATATGATGTCATATTGGGAGCGGATTGGTTATCTAAGTATCAGGCAACTGTGGATTGCCGTAATAGCAAAGTTACTTTCAAAGACTTTCCGGAACTGGTCTATACTAGCCCTAAGAGTCGGAGCAAGTCGTCTCTTATTTTGGCTCTCCGAGCTAGCAAGCTAATAAGGAAACGATGTGTATCCTTCCTTGTGTTTGCCACTATTAAAGAGACTAAGGAGACTAAGATAGAAGACATCCATGTTGTGCAAGAATTTTCGGACGTGTTTCCGGAAGATTTGCCTGGATTACCTCCACAAAGAGAAGTGGCCTTCACCATCGATTTGGTCCCTGGTGCTGGTCCAGTTTCTAAGGCACCATATAGGATGTCCCCTGCCGAACTCAAGAAGTTAAAAGAACAATTGATGGAACTTCTTAAGAAGGGTTTTATCAGACCAAGCACTTCCCCATGGGGAGCACCTGTACTATTTGTAAAGAAGAAGGATGGATCCATGAGGTTATGCATCAACTATCGACAGTTCAATCACCTTACTATCAAGAACAAATATCCACTGCCAAGAATCGATGAACTGTTTGATCAAATATCTGGATCCAAGTACTTCTCGAAGATTGATCTCAGATCGGGATATCACCAACTAAGGATCAAAGATGAGGACATTCATAAGACTGCGTTCAGGAGCAGGTATGGGCACTATGAATTTGTTATTATACCTTTTGGACTAACAAATGCCCCTGCTGCCTTTATGCAGTTGATGAATAGTATCTTCAGGCCTCATCTAGATTAATTTATAGTGATTTTCATTGATGATATACTGATCTATTCAAATACCAAGGAAGAGCATGAGGAGCATTTGAGGATTGCATTACAGATATTGAGGATGAATCAGTTATATGTAAAGCTCAGTAAATGTGAATTCTGGTTAGAAGAAGTATCTTTCTTGGGTCATGTTATATCAAAAGATGGTTTATCCGTAGATCCATCGAAGGTTGAAGCTGTAAAGAATTGGGAAAGACCGACCAATGCTAGCGAGATCCGTAGTTTCTTGGGTCTTGTAGGTTATTATCGGCGATTCATTGAGGATTTCTCCAAGATAGCCGTACCACTCACAAGGCTAACTCGCAAGGAGATCCGTTATGAATGGAGCGAGAAATGTGAAAGAAGCTTTCAAGCTCTCAAAGATCACCTAACTACTGCCCCGGTCTTAGCTTTACCAATTGAAGGCGTGAAATTTGAAGTATACACCGATGCATCTGTCATTGGCCTCGGATGTGTTTTAATGTATCAAGGAAGAGTTATAGCTTATTCTTCTCGCCAATTGAAGAAGCACGAGGAGAACTATCTAGTCCATGACTTAGAATTGGCGGTGGTAGTGTTTGCGCTGAAGATATGGAGACATTACTTATACGGAGTGCAGTTCACTGTATACTCCGATCACAAGAGTCTCAAGTATCTTTTCTCTCAAAAGGAATTGAATATGAGGCAAAGACGTTGGCTAGAATATCTCATGAACTTCGACTTCACAATACAATATCATCCTGGAAAGGGTAATCCTGTAGTTGATGCCCTCAGTCGGAAGCCGAGAACACTATTAGCCAATTGTATGATTCAGGAGTGGAAGTTGCTAGAACAATTCTCTAAACTTAATATAAGCATAGACAAGGACAGTAGGTGTGTCACATTATCTCATATGAGCATACAGCCAGACTTGCTATCCGAAATACAAGGACTTCAAGATAGTGACCCCGTACTAGTGGAAATCAAGGGCAAAATGGAAGAACAACCTGATTTCAAGATAGCCTCGGATGGAAGATTGATGTTCAGGAATAGAACATGTATACCGGATTGTCCAGAGCTAAAGAAGAAAATCTTAGATGAAGCTCACAGATCAAGATACACGATTCATCCAGGGTCTACCAAAATGTACCAAGATTTGAAAAGGACCTTCTGGTGGTCCAATATGAAAAGAGAAGTAGCAGACTTTGTGTATCGCTGTCTCACGTGCCAACAAGTCAAGGCAGAACACCAAAAGCCTGCCGGTAAGCTACATCCTCTAGATATTCCCAAATAGAAGTGGGAGGATATCGGTATGGACTTCATTATGGGTCTGTCTAAATCAAATGGTGGACATGATGGAATATGGGTTATCATCGACCGATTGACCAAATCAGCACACTTCTTACCAATCAAGAGTCGATGGTTAGTTGATGTCCTTGCTGCAGTATACATTAAGGAGATAGTCAGGTTACATGGAGTACCTGTCTCAATCGTGTCTGACAGAGACCCTCGTTTTACTTCTCACTTTTGGAAGGGTCTACAACATTCGCTGGGGACGAGACTTAACTTTAGTACAGCATTTCATCCTCAAACGGATGGTCAGACCGAGAGAACCAATCAGGTAGTTGAAGATATGCTCAGAGCTTGCATCATTGATTTTGGAGGAAGCTGGCATGATCACTTGCCTTTGGTTGAATTTACATACAATAACAGCTACCAGGCAAGTATACAAATTGCACCTTTCGAAGATTTATACGGAAGGAGTTGTCGATCGCCTTTGTGCTGGGACGAAGTTGTTGAGAAACAACTATTAGGTCCAGACATGGTAAGGGATACCACTGAAAAGATTCAGTTGATTAGAGAAAGACTTCAAGTTGCTCAGTCTAGACATAAGGCTTATGCTGACACAAGAAGAAGAGATCTCAAATTCTAAGATGGAGATCACGTATTTCTCAAGATATCACCTGGACGTGGAATAAGGAGATTTGGTGTTAAGGGCAAGCTTACACCAAGGTTTATCGGACCTTTTGCTTACCGCGTCGCTTTACCTCCTCAATTGTCCGAAGTTCATAATGTATTCAACATATCTATGTTGAAGAAGTATGTGCACGATTCGTCACATATCATTGATCATGGAGGCCTGGTGATTCAAAGGGATCTCACTTATGAACAAAAGCCCATGAAGATCCTCGATCGCGAGGTACGAACATTAAGGAGCAAAGTTACTCCCATGGTCAAGGTGCAATGGAGTAAAAGCTCAGAACACGAAGCCACATGAGAGACCGAGGATTCTATGAGGAAACGATTCCCACAATTATTCTAAAAATGTATATACTCTACACTCTCCACGTCTATATACGATTGAATTTGGGGACCAAATTCTTTTAAGTGGGGGAGGGTGTAGCAACCCTAGTAAATTAAAGGACTAGAAAGTCTAAATAAATTAAAAATAATAATTAAACAAGGCCCAGACCTTGTACATGACCCTCTTACGTCCTAAAAAGTCTAACAAAAGAACTTATGGACACTACTATTGTATTATAATAAATTTAAGAATGACATGTTATTTTTAGGTAAGCATTTAATGCACAAATTTTAATTAAATTAAGAATCGTTAAATCTCGAAGAAAATGTCAATTTATATTTTTACTAATTTAGAAAATTAAATATTCCACATTTATTACATTATAATCTTATTAGAAGGGAGAAGGATATATATATAAGATTTAATTACATTAAAGCTATGTAAAAGATAAGAGAATGAGCATATATGCAATTTCGGTTCTTTCAAGAGCATTAAGAAAAGGTCAAAAACTCAATTGACGCCTCTTCGTACAGGCGTATCCAACGTGAAAGACGACTTAATGCAAGTCGTTATTTACAATTAGCAAAAGTCAAATAAAGTATATAGATAAGAGAGTGATAGAAATAATAGGGATATATATACAATAGTAGTCCTTTGGAGGTTAAGGAGAAATGCTAAAATACAATTGACGCCATTGATTTAGGCGTTGATTTCAAATGTGACGACTTAATAAAAGTTATTATTTTATTCTAAAATGAATAGTGCCCATTTTTGAATTAAAGAAATTTGGAAAAACTAATTATATGAAAAAATAGAGAAAAATGGAAAACTTGTACCCCTAAAATTTTCCATCAAGATCACATCAAGCAAAAAAGATAAAAATTTAGAAAGATCGTTACACCTTAAATTAACAAATAGGGAAAGGTGAATGATGCCTCCGAGCAAGTCGTCATTTAATTTTGACGACTGTGTATACAAGCGTCATTTATTGAAATAACGCCCCAACCTGAGGCGTCATTTACAAACTAAACCTATTAGTATTTGGTTCGAACAAGGATGTTATCTGGGTAAGTTTTGATTAGGAAAATATCAACACGTGGATGTTTAAGTTTAATCAGGAGTTTACCTAGAAGTTTCAACTCCAATCAAACTCCTAAAACCCATTAGGATTCTTTTCCCTATAAATACCATCCCCTCCATCGAACCCATGTTGACCCTAAAGACGTCCTACTGCTACTCCTCTGCCGTGGAAGTTCTTCTTCATCTGCCTCTTGTTGTCAATACTGTGAAGGGAGGACGCCGTCTTCTGCTCCTTCGACAGTGCTTCACGTATTGCTGTAGGTTGCTTCTGCCGTGGGTGTACGTGAAGAACGTGAAGTTCTTCATCCTTTCTTCGTCTTCCTTGCTGCACGAAGGATTGAAGGCCATTGATTTCCTTACCATAACTGCTGCTGCTGATTGCCTTCGACCGTTGAAGCAAGAAGAACAAGTTGCTGTGTCTTCTTCCTTCTACGCGGTTACTCTGTTTCAAACAGGGTATCGTTTGTGATCAAATCTTCATATATATTCTTCACGTTCCATCAACCAGATCATCACCAAGGTAGGTTTTCTCAAGACTTAGCAAAATCTTATAATTACTAAGTGAATACATGCATATAGGTCTAAAGGAGTTACAGATTTCATTTTTCAGAATGAATTTTCTCCGTTTAGTGCATGAATGAAACTGACGACCCAAGATAGGGCATCATTTAAAATCAACGACCGTGCAAACAGTCATCTTTTCCTAGATAGTTAATAATTGTACAAAGTTTAAAATTTAATAACTATGAACTCTTACATGTACACTAATGCATGACTGTGTCCATAAATTCCTGCTATTTTTCCCTCTCTGTTCATGTCATTTGTTTCTTGATCGGCCATATTTTATAAAGCCTGTGTCTGTGATGGTACCTATTAGGTACAAATCAGATGACAGGAATTAGCGACCCTGACTAAGTCGTTATTTGAATGGACGCCCCTACACATAGGCGTCAGATTCGTGATAAATAATGAAAATGGAAACGTACATAAATTCCTGGACTTGATAATTGATGACGTGTATACTGCCCTTAAATTTGATATATGACGCCCCTGACTAGGGCGCTGTTTACGAAATTGAAGCCTTAATGTAAGACATCATTTATATAATATCTGAAATTTTAGAATGTTTATAGATTTTAATATTAACAAGACCTGGATATAACGACTGTGTGAACAGTCATCGTTTACTGAACTGACGACCCTGACAAGGGCGCCAATTCATAAAATGAAGACTTAAGCCCAGATGCCAATTGACTGATTTCCTGATTTCGTGGCTTTGTAACCCTTTTACGGTGGGTTAGTTATTAGGCACTATATTCCATTCCGTGAATATAGTCTCATGTTTCACGTTGATTTATCGATTACCCACTATTTCTCGGTGATAGACGAACTCTCCATGGGACATTCCGTTCCTTTGGACCAGTGACTTTATCATAGAGATCTCCGTAAGACTCCGCTAGCCTTAGATTCCCTCGAGGCAGCCGAGCTGGTTGTACCCTTAAAACCTATGTCACTATTTGATTACCATGTCACTCTAAAGAAACATGGTATACCGGCCCTCATGACTTGCTAAGAGGATGTCATGAGAATACTCTAAATTAATGGAATGGGAAACCATGCCATTAGTGTTCTTATGAATTAGGTGATATACTTGTGGACCTCAATTCTATCTAGCTTATCATGTCCAAGAATGAGCGACCATCATTATATGAGCGCTTATTCTTATTATCATGGCACCCAATTAGGGAGTCGATTCCACCTAGTTTTATGATTAATCGTGATTGTACCATTATTGTTCATGTTCAATCCTTGAAATTCTATTCCACAAGATCTACCTTAAAGTCCCTACAGGCTTATTCCATTGAAACTCTATATTGGCTATAACCATAGTGGATGTCGAAAAATACACGATCAATGCCTGCGCATATAAGGGCCCGATCTGGTCCTGGGAGGAGCACCCGAAAGTACTAGTGCCCATGGGAGTTGTAATGATCACGGTGTGGCATTGCACCGAAGTGCATGACTAGCTTGATTAGACATTCCACAATCTCATACTCGACTTGACATGACATGACATGACTTGCGTGACCCGGAAAGGGTATTTATATACTTGCTTGAAACGTGATAGCCAATTCCCGACATGATATAATGAATATACTTGCTTGAATATCTTGACATTTATTGATATAAGTTCTTGAAAGACATGCTAGTTCACTCAATTATCTCTTGTTATACTCTCTCTCTCTCTTGTCGTTTTACGTAAACATGTATAGCTTTATTGCATTCATGCAACATGTAATTTACTTAAAGCAAGCTAGCTCTTGAGATATAATTCCTACTGAGCGTTCGCTCATCCAGTGTTTCCTCCTATTTTTCAGGTAAGCCCGATGACGAGACTCAATCGGATGGGGAAGGTCAAGAGTGAAGAGATTAGAGCTATTCCGTCTATCCAAGCGTCTACTAGTCTTATCTTTCTATATTTTTGAGTCAATCGTTGTACTTTTCCCTTTATTGAGTCTTAGCACTTTCATTAAGTGGACTGTAATAGAAGTACTTTTGAGGTTGTGATTGAATAAAGGATTGGGTTATCTTTACTTTTGCGCACTCTATCTTTGTGTTGAATACACTAACGCTCTGATTGACATGATCGATATAAACTCGTCACGCATCTCCAGGTTCCTTCTGCCCTCGGGGCGTGGCATGGTTTGCACACTGAGCATTTGATTCAGGTCTCGAGAGAGAGAGCCCATTTGAATAGGATTGCTTGAGCACCGATCGTATACATTAGATCTACTATAGTTGAAGTTTAGTGTGTGCTCTCAGCCCTACAGTTATTTGCTTTAATTCCGCATATCAGTTAGATTTAAGTTTCAATTGAGCAAAGTTTTTAAGAGGGATTCATTCACCCCCCCTCTGAATCCGGGCCTAGCACCCTATCAATTGGTATCAAAGCCAGGTTGTTGTCTTATCAGATTCAACGATCCGCAGTAGATCCTGCAGCCTCTTTGGTGCTTGTCTGAACTTATCTTCTGGTGCATTGATTTGTTTGCCGATTTATTCCATGGGTCATCCACCGCTCTTCAATGGCTCAGATTTTAATTCGTGGGTTACCAGTCTCCATAGCTATGTGAAACTGATTGAACCTGATCTGTGGAAGTTAATTTTACACGGTCCTCACAGATTACCAAAGAAAGAGTCCAAATGGACTGACAGTCACAGATCAAGGCATGGAGAGAATCAGAGAGTTTTGAATCTAATGAAAGCTGCTACTGACAAGGCATTACACTCTTGCCTTCAGGACTGCAGGTCCGCTAAGGATATTATGGATAAGCTGAAGCTAGCACACAGAAGAAGGGAGGAGAGCTGCATGATGGCTAATGGCAGCGATCAAGGCAGCAATCGGAATGAAGAGGATGATAATGAGGAGGTAAATCCCTTTGAGAATTTTTCTTTGGATGATTGGGAGAATGCATACGGTGATTTATTAGAGTCACATAAGAGATTGAGAAAACAATATAAAAAATTGAAAAAGGTTACTGGGGTGAATAGCTCAAACTCTTCTTGTGAAAAATGTCCAGAATTGAAAGAATTTCATGATGCATGCCTGTCTAATATTCTAAAGCTTAAGAACCAAACTGGTTTATTAAAAAGTGAAAATCAAGAACTTGCAAATGAGATTACCAAACATGAAGAAAAATTCAGAAAATTTGAAGTCGAGAAGAATCTAATAGCTGAAAAATATGACAAGATAAAGTCTATGAACATGGACCTTCAGAAAGACATTGGAAATCTGCAAAGAGAATCTGAAACTTCAGATAATCCAAAGGCATCATATTATAACCAGATTCTTCTTGATGAATTAATTCAAAATGATGCTCTGGTTAAGGAAAATGAAAAGTTAAAATAGTTGAACTCTGCTATGTCTGAAAGACTTCTAGCATTAGAAAGAGGAAAAACTATGTGTATTGAAGATTTTGAAAAATTGAGAAATCTGGAACAACAAATTAAAAAATACAAAACAGCTAACAAAGTATTGATTGAAGTTGTTAACTGTAGTGAACAAGAGATTGCGAGTTATGAGATAAATATTGCATCACTAAAAATTGAGATTCAGGATTTGAAAGCTTCTCTTTCTAAATTTGTTAGTGGGAAAGAAAATCTGGATAAGTTGCTAGGAGTCAAGGTTAACTTCATGAAGGAAGGGCTGGGATATAATAATGTCAATAAGAAAGCTCTTAATAACAAGATAATGACATCGGTTGTCACTGCATCAAACGCAGCCAACACCTCAAAAGATAAACAGCCCATTATTCTGGAAAGTCAGAAACCAACTGACATTCAGAAACAAAATGAAAAGGTGAAAAAGGATGTTCATGTGAAGAACAAGCAAAGAAACAATCATACTGAAGCTGTGCATGGGACACATAACCTAAACACACACACACATGCACACAAAAAGAAAATGACATGCCACTATTGTCATAAATTTGGTCATCTGATGCATGAGTGTAGGTTGATGGAAAAGGATGATCTAAGTGCTAGCATAATGCATGCTAGAAAATTTCATGATAAAAATCCTTCATTTCAGAAAAAGAAAATTGAATATTTTCACTGTGATAAATTAGGACACACAAATGCACAATGTTGGGTTGCAAGTGATAAGAAGAATTCACATTCATATCATGCTAAATTTAATGCAAACTTTCATGCTGTGAACAAGAATAAATTTGTCTCAATAAACCAGCACATTACATGCTTTAACTGTGGCAAATCAGGTCACAAGGCTATTGAATGTTGGCTGAAAGTTGTTGGGAGAAATTCTATTTCATGTTTTCACTGTGGCAAGATGGGCCACATTGCAGCCCACTGTTGGGATGCTCAAGGAAGGAAATTTAACTCTGAATTTGTTAAATTCACTCTGAATTTGTTAAATTCACTATGAATCAAGATGCTTTCAGCAGAAATAAATCTGTTTTCAAAGGAAAATTTATCTCTTGCTTTGAGTGTGAAAAGCCAGGCCACAAAATTGTTGATTACTGGCTGGCAAGGAATCCAAGACAAAGCTTCCATGATAAAAAATAGATACTTCTATGAAAATGCACATAGAGTTCATGGTCCTGTTAATGTGCATCATGATATTAAAAATTCTATTGGTGCATGTAGATACTGTGGAAAGTTTGGACATTCTATGGCTAATTGCTATTTGATGGAACTTGATAACAATGCAGCTAAAAAATTGTTCAGAACATCTGTTGGGGTTAATACATGACCCAAGATTACTTGGGTTCCTGCTGGAATAAAATGATCAAATTGTTGCAGGTATGTCTTGGTCAAAAATAAAGGGGTAAATGAACCAAGGCATTTGAAGAAGAAAACCCCAGGTCTGCACCTTTCAGGTTAGCCTTCCAAGCTCTGTTCCATTACTGTGTGCTAAATCCATATGATCTAGATGAATGCATGCAAATGATTGTAGCTGTTTTTGAACCTCTTACATGACTATGGAAAGCTACATGAATTATCACACTCCCTGCATGTTAGTTCATTACATAGATCACTGGCATGAAAATCTAAAAGGAGTCAGTTGAATGTTTGCATATGCATCTAGAAATAAAACATGTATATGTCTCTGGTTATCTGTAAGAAAAATAAGGTGTTGCTTGATTAGGATCTTAGCACTTAGTGAGGGGGAGCTGAGCTATTCTGAGCGGGCGAAAGTAATTGAGTGCTTGGTACACATCATGGATTTGAAAGCTATTGGTGATTAGGCTGAGATGTTAAGTTGGTTCTGCTAGAACTGTTCAGAAGTCTTTGGGTCAAGAGAAGGCTGGGGATACCTTGGTCTAATGCTGTCTGTAACTCTACACCAAATTGGACTCCTGCTCTAATGTTGCTGGATAGTTCACTCCTTCATCTTCCATCATTATTGTCAACCTATGATCTATCTCTTCTCATCCAAATTCCTTTTAATGGGCTGACACTTAGGGGGAGTAATATATGGAACTCTATTATCCTTGTCCTTTGTGCATTATTATTATTATCAAAACCACCTCTAGTAGTGTATAAAATTGTTGATCTTTCCAATTGAGTGATCTTCCGCCTATAAAGATTATATCTTATAGTTAACTGTTCAAGAGGACTCTTGAAAGTATTTTCAATGGAGCTGAAAACATTTCTAATAACTGGAAGTGTCCAACTAAAATAAAATTCATCAATATTAAAATCATGTGTAATGGGATAATCTGGTAGAAGAGGTTGTCTTATAGAGTGTTTTTAAATCTTGTCTTATAGCTGATATGAATGTAGACCAGGGAATACGCCATTAAGTAATATAAATGAAATGGAAGAGCAATGGCAAAATTTCTGAGAAACTAGTTATCTAGATCAAAAAAATCTAGAAATTATGTCATGAAGAAATAAGCTATCTCTGTTCATTAAAGATGGCATAAAGGTAGACTATGCTGAGTAACCATGGATTCTGGTGTCTGATAAATATGTCTCCTTGTGTAAAAAGGACAGTCCTATCGGAATGCCCCTTTAGAAAAGAAAAGAAAAGGAATATAAAGAGTGGATATGGTTGACTCTGGTTCTTCTTCTGAAGCTGAAAAAGAACTTAAACGCAATATAAGACAAACTTTTGAAACCGGTCTTATCCTATGAATAATGAATAATTTTGATGAATTATATTAACTGGACATTGTACTGTGATTAAAAATGTTTATCTCCATTGGCTGTGTGTTAAAAGATAAATCCTTAAGGAACAAATGTATAAGATATAAGTTTAATACGCCGAAGACCATAAAAGCGGAGAAATAAAATATCCTATACACGAGAGGGGTAGTTTGGGTACAAAAAGTGCATCGGGTAAAAGCGATAATATATTTTATATATTGGTTAACCTTAAAGTGTCGCTCAAGTTTCCCTCATTCAAGCTCAGTCATTCATTCCCGCACTCACGACTTCCCGCCGTAAGCGCCTCTCTAGTCTCTTCCTTTCCGCCGTTCTGCTACTCACCTCTTCACATTCTCTTCACCTGCTTCGACAACTACACTCACCGTTCCTGAAAGGGGACGTCCTCATCTCCATCACCATCTCTTGTGATGTCTTCTCCGACAACAAAGAGCAAGGGGAAGGACGAGGTGTCTGAGGAGCAACAGCCTCCAACACAAGATATCAGAATGACAGAAGAAGAAGATCAATATGAGAGTAGCACCGAGGAGGGGCGTGCAGGAGAAACCAAAGGAAAGAGGAAAGCTGATGAGCTTGTCATACATGAGGAAATAGGATTGAGCAAAGCGAGGGAGCCACGGAAGGGAAGAAAAGAAAAGGAAAAGAATTAGCACATGAGGCTTCTGGAAATAAAGGTATCTTGAACAAATCCTCTTATAAAGATGCTACATCTCTGGAAACTGAATATTCAGAACTAGTAGATTTTTTTTTGAATTTCTGCGATGAAAAAGCTCTTGGGAAAGTATAGGAGATACTACCCTAAAATCTCTGCTAAGTTATACAACAATCTGATTTTCGATATTGATTGATATTTGTTGCTCTATAGTGTCAAAGGAGTCAGCTGAACTTCATGTTGAAGATATTGAAAATATTGAGGAAGTTCGAGCACCAAATGATGATCAAGAACACCCGGTTTATAATGTTGAGTATCCTGATTCAAGTGATTCCTCTGTCAGCTCACAGGAACCAAACAATGACCTGAATATTTCTGATTTGCTAACCAACTTGACTACTCTAGTTCAAAATCAGAATGAGATGATGTCTTCCCAGCTACTGGTTACAGATCTTCATTTACTCAGACTGAATACAAGGCTTCATCTTCTAGAGAATAAAATGACAGGCAGTGGCTACAATTTCAGGCTGACAAACAGAGAACAGATGTTGCGATGTAAGAGTTCTTAGGAAATCTCAGGGGTCTGATTAACAGAATAACAGAGATGGTTAGCAGTATTCAAAGCACTCATACCACCTCTTTCAAAACTCTTGCAACTATTCTTGACAAAACCTATGATATCAATATTGAACTTGCAAAGATGAGAACTCTGGATCACCCTCTCCTCACTAGCCAACGAGAGATCCATTCTGTAGTGGACAAAGCTCAGTCTGAAGCTGCCATCATTGCTGCAAAACTTGAAACTATCTTGACAGAGCAAGCAGATATTTCCTCCCTCACGGCCAGTGTTAGAAGCACTGTCCATTACTGCTTTGAAGAGATGTCCAACTCCCTACATTCATATCAAGATTCAGTCCTTGACTGATTTTCAGGTCCAGTTTCTTCAAATCAGCGAGCTCATTTTCAACTAGGAAGCTCTAGCTCTGCTCCTCCCAGGGATGGAAATGGCTCTAGATCCTCCCATGGACACTAACTTCTTTTTGATAATGACAAAGGGGGAGAGAGATGTCATGTTTTTTGAAGATACGTTATGGATGGATAGTTTTTTTTTAGATATGTTATTGGATAGTGAATGGATACTGGAGAGAGATGTCATGTTTTAAGATGTGTTATGGATGGATATTGGATAGTTTGTTTTTGGATGGATACTGGTTATATGGATGAATTTTTGCGGATCCTTTATGCGGTTAAATTTTTATTTGCTTTGGATACCTTGTCTGTTTGGTGAAAAATTAATCAAACATTCTCTGAAATTTCTTTTATGTACAGAAGTGCTAGCATTGATTTTGCTTATTTAATTGCGTGAATTATCATACATGACTCATTATGTTGTCATCATCAAAAAGGGGGAGATTGTTGGAAATCTGGTTTTGATAATGACAACTTATGAATCATGTTTAGACTGGATTAAATAAAGCTGCTGTAGGTTTTGCCTGATATGCCTTGCACTGTCTTAGGTTCATGTGATATTAGTTCATGTCAACGGTCAACACCAACAGACAGCAAGTCAACATCACTTGTTTAATGTGAGTCAACCTCTGATAGGTAAAGTCAATGCACATACAAGTTGATACACATCCAGGTCAGTACATATATCTCAAATTTCTATTTAGCTCAATGTCGATACTAGCTATAGTCTTGGCTGACTAAGGTTGATGCAAGCTGCACTTCATGCATATAGGGTCGGTGCATATGTGCACTCGGTACATGTTTAAGATCCGTGCATATTATGCCGCGGTGCATTTCTCTGCTCCTAAGCATGAAGGAGGTATGTGCTTGTTGCATGATTTTGGTCCGTGCATATCGTGTCTCTGCATCTCACCTCTCTGGGTCGGTGCAATTCTTGTCTAGAATGCACTTGTTGAGTCTGCTTATTTCTGATCTCAGTGTAAATCCAATTCGGTGCAAGCTTTGTCTTGCATCTCTCTTTGTTCTGCGTCTTTCTCTTTGTCATCTCGGTGCAAGTTTTCACTTGGACAGGATATCTACATCTCGGCGCATACCTTTACCTTGTGAATAACATGAAGTCGGTGCATCTTCTATTGCATTACCATTCTCGGTGCAAGGTTTGATCTGCACCTAGTCGGTGCAACTCTTGGTTAGTCAAAGGCATTGGAACACAACTCGGTGCATGATTTGCTTAAAACACAATCATGTTCGGTGCATAGTCTACTCTATACATTCACTGTAGATGTCTGTGCACATTTTTGCTCCATGCACACCAAGCCTATTCAAATCCCTGTAGCAATGAGGTCGGTGCAATTCCTGTTTCAGGCTTATTAGACTCAGTGCAAGTCCTGTAGACAGCGAACGTAGATTGGTGCTTTTTCTGCTTCATTCCACATCGGTGCTTTTCTTGCCCGTCTTAGTCGATGCTTATTCCTTTAACTCGGTGCAAACTTTTCTCTCTGGAAAAATAAAGTCAGTACAACTTTGTGTCTTGTTGTTCCTTGTCCGAGCATATCTGTTGCACGATCAGAGTCTATGGTCTGTGCTAATGACGTCATGCATTTTCTCAAGTCAGTGCACCTCTCGCTTTTGCTCACTTCAACTCGGTGCAACCTGTTGTTCACCTTGTTGCAAGTCAGTGCATCAGTTGACTTGGGAGCTCCTACTCAGTGCAGTTTCTGGCTTCTTACTCCTTACACTGATACGAATTGTGCTAAGTGTGTGCCAAAATGATTATTTCTTCTCTGACAGTTTGTCTGTGCATTCGCTAGGATGGCACGTGATCCGAGGAAAATGAAGGTCCAGAACATTCTGACACGTGCCCCAACCTTTCAGGTGGGAAATGTGGCATCCACTCGCCTAAGGTTCTGGAACAGACATATATATATGCTGAGGAAGAGTTAGTAAAGTAGAAGCGAAGCGTGAGAGCAGTGGATTAAGAGAGAGAACCAGAGAACAATCAGAGAGAGGATACTGAGAGAAGAAGAAGAAAAGAAAGAGGTAGAGAGTGCATAAGAGAGAAGAGAGAGAAGAAGAGAGAGTCTTCCCTGAAGATCTGAGTTGAATTGGCCTCTGGATCAGATCCAAGTCATGGTGCACCTATGGAGATACATTTGTTTTTGTTTCTCCTGTTTGTTTTTCGTTTGTTCTTTTATCTCTGGTTTGCTAGTGACTGGGTGTCACTAGCAGTTCCCCTCCTGTTTGGAGGAAGGGAGTTTCGTCTCCGGTTCTGGTCTTGTGGGTAGTAAGTCCAGGTGCCAAGCTTCTGTGGGTTGCAGAACTTGGTTTGAGGTATTTGTCTCCCTCGGTCTGCCAAGCTGTTAGGCAGCGTCTGTTTGCAGACTGAGTCTGCGGTTCTTGCTATTGCAAGGGAAGCCTCACTCTGGTTTGGAGTGAAGAGTGAATGTAGGCAGACTGTGGGTCTAGCCGAACCACCTAAAAATCTTCTGTCCATCGTGGTTTGATTGCCTTGTCTGATTCGCTAGATGTATGCTTAGGTTCGACCTATATTTCCTATCTAGTGGGTATCTGGTTTGCACATTGAGCATTTGATTCAGGTCTCGAGAGATAGAGCCCATTTGAATAGGATTACTTGAGCACCGATCGTATACATTAGATCTACTCTAGTTGAAGTTTAGTGTGTGCTCTCAGCCCTACAGTTGTTTGCTTTAATTCCGCATATCAGTTAGATTTAAGTTTCAATTGAGCAAAGTTTTTAAGAGGGATTCATTCACCCCCCCCCCCCTCTGAATCCGGGCCTAGCACCCTATCACACCGAACCTGGCGAGGATGTTGCGCTTGATAAACTTTACCACCGTTGCCGCTTTGACTTCCGTGAATGCTTCAGCTTCCGCCCACTTCGTGAAATACTCTGTAGCGGTGAGGATGAAGGATTTTCTTCGAATTTCCCCAATTCTATCCTCCAAGGGACCGACTACATCGAATGCCCACATGGCAAAAGGCCAAGGAGCTATAAGAGGGTGGAGCAAAGATGAAGGCGTGTGGACCTTGTCCGCATGGAGTTGGCATCTAGCGCAATGGCGGACATAACTGGCACAATCCTCATGCATGGTGGGCCAATAGTATTGACGAAGGAGTTTCTGAGCAAGCATGCGGCCATTCACATGTCCTTCGCATTCACAGGAATGTGCAGTTTCAACAACCGCACGGGATTCCATCTCGTCGAGACAGCGGAGGTAGACTCCACTAAGAGATTTGCAATGCAAGAGACCACCTATGATGGCGAAGCGTTCCACGGCTCGACGAATGGCTCGTCGATCAGGGGCGGTAGCATAATCAGGGAAGGAACCATCCCGGAGATAGTTCTTGATATCAAAAAACCAGGGATTGCCGTCTTCAAGGTCAATCTCAGGTTCATGGGAGATGACGTGGACTTGAGAGGGAGGCTCAGAGAATTTTTGGAACCAGGGATCTAAATGTGAAGGGGTGTGCATTCTCTGCACGACGACAGTGGATGACGGCCTTTCGCCGGGGGTTGGAAGAGAAGATGCCAAAGACGCCAGGGCATCGGCTAGAATGTTCTGAGCCCTAGGGGTGTGCACAAGGGTAAGCTTCCTAAACCGCTAGACTACCATGCCAACTAGGTCTTGGTAGGGTTTCAATTTTGGGTCCTGGGTTTGATACTTGCTGAGGGATTGTCGGAGTATAAGCTGGGAATCTCCGATGATCCGGAGCTCCTTAACTCCGAGGGCCAATGCCAATTTCAAGCCCATGAGAAGTGCCTCATATTCAGCCACATTGTTTGTGGCAGGGAAGGTTAATTGATAAGCACGGGGAATGATGATACCTTCTGGAGACTGAAGAATGGCTCCGACTCCACATCCCTTGGAATTGAATGCACCATCGAAGTAAAGGATCCACGAAGGTTCACCATCTATGATGGCTCCTAACTCTTCATCCGGGAAACTCTCATCGACAGGGGAGAATGTAGGGAGTGGATGATGGGCAAGGTGCTCGGTGATGGCGTGCCCCTTGACCGCCTTCTAACTGACGTAGGTGATGTCGAATTGATTGAGAAAACTTTTCCATCTCACCAAATGATTAGTTAAGGCAGGCTTTTCTAGCAAGTACTTGATTGGGTCCATTCGCGCCAAGAGCTTTACTTCATGTGCAAAGAAATAATGTTTCAGCTTTTGGGTGACCCAGACGACGGCCGCGTAGGTCCTTTCCATGACAGTGTACCTATGCTCAGCTTCATTGAACAGTTTGGATAAATAGTAGACTGCGCGTTCCCTCTTGGCATCGTCATATTGGGCCAGTACTGCTCCAAAAGATTCATCAGTGGTAGAAACATAGAGCAATAAAGGCCAACCCGGGACCGGGGGTGCCAGAACGGGAGGATTCAAGCGGTAACTCTTCAGATCATCGAAGGCCTTTTGACACTTGTCATTCCAATCAAATTTAGCCTCTCCTTTTAACATGTCGTAGAAGGGCTTGCATCGCTGAGAATGGTGAGATATGAATCTCCTAATGAATTGCAAACACCCGATCAAACCACGGACCTCTTTGATGTTCTTGGGAGGAGGCATCTCGGTGATAGCCTTAGCTTTGTTAGGGTCGATCTCAATTCCTCTTTTGCTGACAATGAACCCTAAAAGCTTCCCTGAAGAAAACCCGAATACACACTTCTTGGGGTTCATTTTAAGTTGGTGCTCCCACGACCGTTGGAGAACTACTCGGAGGATCTCTGCATGACCACTCCTGGTCTTGGATTTAACCAGAATGTCATCCACGTAAACTTCCATATAGACGTGCATCATGTCGTGGAAGACGGCCATCATCGCCCTTTGATATGTTGCCCCTACGTTCTTTAATCTGAAGGGCATGATGACGTAGCAGTAAGTCCCCCACTGAGTGGTGAAAGAAGTTTTCTCCTGGTCTTCTTCTGCTAGGCGGATCTGGTTATACCCCGAGAAGCCATCCATGAAGGAGAGCATCTCATAGCCGGCGGTGTTGTCTACCAAGACGTCTATGTGTGGAAGAGGAAAATCGTCCTTTGGGCAAGCACGATTAAGGTTATGGAAATCTATGCAGATGCGGACCCTACCGTCCTTCTTCATAACAGGGACGATGTTAGCTACCCATTGCGGATATAAAACAACCCTGATGAACTTGGCCTTATGGAGCTTGTCCACTTCTTCTTTGACCTTGAGTGCGAGCTTCGGGTGAAGTCGCCTTAACTTTTGTTTGACAGCTCGAGCATCGGGATTCAGGACCAAACGGTGTTCTACCAAAGACGGGTCCAGACCCGGCATGTCCTCGTAGGACCAAGCAAAAGCATCTGGAAATTCTTTGAGAACCGTCACAAGAGCAGCTTCCTCCTCATCAGTCAAATTGGCACTTATCAATATAATCTTGGGATCATCCTTGGTGCCGAGATTGATCTCTTTGGTGGATTCGTCAACAGAAACATTAGGCTCATCGAATTTCTTGGTTCCGTCGACGAAGGAAGCTATGGGATCATTACCATCCTCTAACGGCTCTTCTTCGTCTGCATCGTCATCCTCTTCTAAGACATACACTATCATGCCCCGACGTGGAATATCGGGACTGGCAGTAGAAACAAGCAATAATAATATGTTGATTTATAGACATGATATGCTAAAGCTAAAAGATCACACATCACCTTAAACAGAAACACTCCATTCATTAAATAACGTACAATTAATCCATGTTCCAAACAACAATAATCTCACTTAACATATCCTTCGACAACATCCACTTAACACTATTACATTTACGAAAATTCAAATTTACTCTTCCAAAACACTCTAAAACACAAATCGACTCCACAACTAGAACTAGCTTCACATGCTTCTAACTGGTTCGCTCCACGGTCGTCACTCTTGCCCGTCCCCATCAGTCTGTGAGTCCTCACCTGAGCTACCTGAAAGGGGAGAAAACAACTGGGTGAGCGAACGCTCAGTAGGTAATAACATGCAAGTTTAAATAATTAACCAATTAACTGCATGTTTGAGCGCATAAATAAAGAACGAAAGGAAATGACTATGTAACAAAATAATGAAAGGAAGGCAAGAACATGACATAACTGGAAATTGGCCAACAAACAAGAACTAACCAAGTCAAAAGAAATTCAAGTATTAGATTATTGTCGTAGACATCACGCTAGTCATGCACTCGGTGCAATGCCTCACCATGTCATTCAAACTCCCCGGGGCACAAGTACTTTTCGGGCGCTCCTCCCAGGACCAGACCAGGCCCTTACGATGCGTTGGTATTGATTTGTTGGATCCAAGATCCCAAGTTATTTCTAGACATTAATCAAGTTAATGGCCACTGATGTCAAGGTATAGCTCACCTCGGAGGATTCCAAGGGTAAGTTGAAGATATACTTTGACCAGAAAGTTCAAGTTATCAAGAACCAATCTGGTCCTTGGATTCACACACGAATAATCACAGAAATCACTTCTGGATGATAAGCGGTAAGAATTAGGCCGCTCAAGCATTACACGGTCTGCACTGGACCGTTCAGAATAGAAAGGGGCTGAGGATTAGCCTCACTGAAGTCAAGGATACACGGTCCATCCTGGGCCGTTCAAAGGATTGGACGGTCAATAATGGGCCGCTCATGGCTAACAGAGCTAAAGCCAAAGAACAACATAAACTGTCCTTACAGGGCCGCTCAATAGACAGACGGTCCAATAAGATCCGCTCTATACAGTGGGTGGTTCTAATCGGTCCGTTCAATTTAATCAACTAGAAATCTACCCAAATGGCTCCGGGCTGCCTCAAGTGGGGCAGAACTGAACTAGGGTCCAGCCCACTTACCACTAGTCAACCTAGGTCTTATTGGGTCGATCCAAACATGATTTGGTCGAAGATAGATCAAGGTTAAATGACCAATATAAATGGCTCTTGGCCAGGGATGCACAGTTCATTATGGGTCGCCCAATGATATAAATGGTCCCTTTCGGGCCGTGCAATTCTCAGGGGGTCCAAGTCGAGCCGTGACTCACAATACGATAATCCAAGCGATTCGATCACGTACACAGGCTCAGGTCTTGATGGTACAACCTGCCCGGCGTCCTAGTGGGAATCCCAGGCTCGCGGGGGCTTACGGAGGTCCCGTAATGAAGGTCCTAGTCCGACGGAAGGAATATCCGGCGGAAAGCCCCGAACATTACAAGGAATTGAGCTAATAAAACCACGGAAACCAGTATGACGGTCAGTCAATCCTACCGGAGTAGAATGACTGTCAAACAATCCTAATAGCATTTAAGATGTCATGTTTGAATTTACATAACGAAATAACTAAGGCCATGATGAAACAAGATCAAGTAAAAGAAACTAGTAAAATTTGAGATTTATTTACTTCATTATGTTCCAATTATCATGTGGTTGCTAGCTTATCAAATTATCCATCAATCTATTAAGAGAAATCATGCCAAACCAATTCTGAAGGGTTGGGCGGTTCTGTCAGAGCCGCTCAATCACCTCGGCGGTCGCATGACATGCCGTTCATCCCTCCTTCAGCCCGAAGGCCTGCTAGGGTTGAGCGGTCTGTAATGTGCCGCTGGGGATCATGCACTGTCTAGAACAGGCCGCTTAAAGAGAAGGGCGGTTAGGTATCTGCAGCTCAAAAATGATCAAAGGTACAACATATGGGCAATCAACAACTGGCCGTCCATCCATTATGAGCGGTCTATCGCGAGGCCACGCAAGTCAACAAAGTTACAGTTTTTATGTGCCCTGCCCGCCTCCGGTGGGTTGGCTAGGGTTTCAATAAAGGATTAAATTCTCTAAATACAACACATGAAAATTGGGGCTTTCGACTTAAAAGAAAGAGCACGAAAAACTCTACAAGATAACATAAATAATTTAAGATTTGCGCCTGTAATCCCTACTTAAAACGAGATGGAACAGGTATAACCCTAGATGTAACATGCTTCCACTAAACGCCAAAATTCTAACAGGATACTAAACAACTTTTAGGGCTTTTACATTCAAAAGAAAGAGTACTCGATGCTGGTTCTAACCATATAGGGTACTTGAGGTTTGGCTCATTATAACCTACCTTAAACGAAGGAACAAGGAAGAAGAGGGGATGACGATGCGTTATGGACACCCTGCCGGTGATCACCAGAATGCTCCCTCCACCTGAGTTCTCGTCGGCCGCCACATCACCCAAACAAAAATAGGGTTCCTAAGGGTCATTTATATAGGTCACACAAGGTCTAGAGTCTTCTATTCGCGGAGATAGAGTCCAATCAAGTTGGACGTGCGCGAACCGCGCGGATAGGGTTAGCCGCCGCCTTCTAATCCAAAATTCACTCTCTAGGGTTAGGGTTTTGGGGGAAACTAAGAGGGGAAACGATCCTCTCATCCTAGCCTTTCATTTTGATCCGATCTCAGCCTAAATGATTAGGTAATGGGATCCAATTCGCGTTTTAAGGTCCAATTATATTAAGTGTGGATTTGGGCCTTAATCAGTTAAATCGGCTTGGTTACAAATTTTATTTGGGCCGGTCATAGAAGATACTATTATTAAATGTTTTATCCTCTACAATATTCTAAATTTTCCAGATTTTTACAAAATGGTCAAAATTTTCACTTATCCTATTTCTTAAGGAATTTCTTATTAATTTTCACATAATTTTTATTATTTAATAACTCGGGGTATTACACCCTCCCCCACTTCAAAGAATTTGGTCCTCCAAATTCACTGCACTTAACATGATGGGGAGTGGAAACTCACCTAGAATAAATCATGATACTGCTTTCGCATGGCATCTTCCGACTCCCAAGTAGCTTCTTCGGTTCCACGCCGACTCCATTGCACTTTAACCAGAGGTATAGAACGATTCCTGAGCTACTGCTGCTTACGATCCAGAATCTTAACAAGTCTCTCTTCATAAGTCAGGTCTTCCCTTAACTCCAAATCTACATGCTGAATGACATGAGTGGGGTCATACACATATTTTCTCAACATCGACACATGGAAGACATTGTGTACTCCAGATAACTGAGGTGGTAGTGCCAGACGGTACGCAACCTCCCCCACTCTTTCCAAAATCTCGAATGGGCCAACATATCTTGGACTCAGCTTGCCTCGAATGCCAAATCTTCGGATTCCTTTTATGGGAGAAACCTTTAGAAACACATGTTCACCAACCTGAAATTATAAGTCCCTCATTCTGTTGTCTGCATAACTCTTCTGTCTTGATTGTGCTACTTGCAATCGGTCTCTGATAATATGAATATTCTTTGATGATTCAGAAATCAGATCTGGTCCCAGCCACTGCTTCTCGCCTACCTCGTTCCAATATAATAGGATCGACAGCTTCTTCCATATAAAGCTTCAAATGGAGCCATCTGAATACTGGACCGATAACTGTTGTTGTAAGCAAATTCAATTAAGGCCAGGTGATCACTCCAACTGCCTCCAAAATATATCATGCAGGCTCTCAACATATCTTCCACTATCTGGTTGGTTCTTTCCGTCTGTTTGTGGATGAAACGCAGTACTGAAATTCAGACGGATTCCCAAAGATTCTTGCAATCCCTTCCAAAAGTGCGAGGTGAATCTGGGGTCTCTGTCGGATACAATACTGACCGGAATACCATAAAGTCGCACAACTTCCTTCATATACAAAGCTGCTAGAACATCAACAGTCCACTTAGATTTAATAGATAAGAAATGAGCAGACTTTGTCAACTTGTCAATAATAACCCAAATTGCATCAAGTCCACTACAAGTCCTAGGTAGACCCATAATGAAATCCATGCCAATACTCTCCCACTTTCATTGAGGTATATCCAGTGGTTTCAACTTCCCTACAGGTCTTAAATGCTCCGCCTTAACTTGCTGACACACCAAGCATCTACTCACAAATTTTGCAATTTCTTTCTTCATATTCGGCCACCAGAAAGATCTCTTTAAATCCTTAAACATCTTAATACCTCCAGGATGAATAGTATATCTGGATATGTGCGCTTCCTCGAGGATCTTGCTCTTAACTTCTGCCACATCAGGTATACAAGTCCTTCCCTGAAACAATAATCTGCCATCACCAACGAGCATGAAGTCAGGTCTACTACTCAAGCTCTCCATGATTTCTACCAACTCTGGGTCATTGTTTTGCAAGGACTTGATTTCTGCTAATAATTCTGGTTTAAGCTGAATCTAAGTAATCATAACTCGATCCTTGTCAACATTAATATCCAAACTGGCTAATTGCTCCAATAGTTTCCATTCTTGCAACATGAGACTTGACAACTTAGCCATTGGCTTGCGACTTAAGGCATCAGCCACCACGTTACCCTTCCCGGGATAATATTATATGGAGAAGTCAAAATCCTTTAAATACTCTAACCATCTTCTCTGCCTCATAATGAGCTCTTTCTGAGAAAATAAATACTTCAAATTTTTATGGTCTGAAAATACTATGAATGTCTCTCCATGTAAGTAGTGCCTCCATATCTTCAAGTTAAACACTGCTGCTACTAGTTCCAAATCATGGGCAGGATAATTCTCCTCATGCTTTCTCAACTGCCAAGAAGAATGGGCTATCACTTTTCCGTGTTGCATCAGCACACAACCCAGACCAATTCCCGAAGCATCTGTGTACACCACGAAGCCTCCTTCTCCAGAGGGTAAGGCTAAAACAGGGGCAGTCGTTAAACACTCCCTCAAAGTCTGGAAGCTTCTCTCACAATCCTCCGACCAATCAAACTTATTCTCCTTGCGGGTTAATCATGTTAAGGGTACCGCAATCTTGGAGAAATCCTTAATAAACCTTCTATAATATCTTGCCAAGCCTAGGAAGCTTCTAACTTCTGTTACACTAGTAGGCCTATCCCAATTCTTCACTGCCTCTACCTGCGAGGGGTCAATCGAGATACCTTCTTTTGTAATGATATGCCCTAGAAAGGACACCTCCTGCAGCCAAAATTCACACTTGCTAAACTTGACGTATAACTGATGATCCCTCAATATCTGCAACGCCATCCCAAGATGTTCGGCATGCTCTTCCTCACTCTTAGAATAAATCAGAATGTCATCAATAAACACCACGACCCATTGATCAAGATAGGGCCGGAATACATCGTTCATCAACTGCATGAAAGCTGCAGGTGCGTTTGTTAGTCCAAAAGGTATTACAACAAATTTAAAGTGTCCATACCTGCTTCGAAAAGTTGTCTTATAAATATCCTCCTCCTTAATCCACAACTGATGATAGCCTGATCGAAGATCAATCTTAGAGAAATACTGAGCTCCTGCTATCTGATCAAATAACTCGTCAATGGATATTTATTCTTGATAGTCAGTTGGTTCAATTGCCAATAATCAATACACAACCTCATCAAACCATCCTTCTTCCGGACGAACAATACTGGGGCTCCCCACGGGGATGTACTTGGATGAATAAACCCCTTCTCAAGTAATTCCATTAACTGCTGTTTCAATTCCCTCAGCTCCGCAGGAGACATACGATAAGGAGCCTTAGAAACAGGGGTCGCGCCAGGAATTAAATCAATAGAAAATACAACTTCCCTCTCCGGTGGAAGTCCTGGCAATTCCTCAAGAAAAACATCCAGAAAATTTCAGACAATAGGAATGTCCTTAATCTCAATCTTCTTCTCAGGGGTCACATAAACAAAGGCTAGAAATGCCTGACACCCTTTCCTTATCAACTTATCTGCTCGGATGGCCGAAATAAGTGGCACAGACTTATGGTGCCTAACCCCTATGAAAGAAAGTCCCGGGTGTCTAGAAAAAGACACAGAACTGGAACTACAGTGGACATTGGCCTCATGCTTAGCCAACCAATCCGCTCCTAGAATTACATCATAGTCATTCATATCCATGCAAACCAGATTGGCTGGCAAATTCTGTTCGTTAACCATAACCTTACTAGAAGGATAAAAATACTTAATCACTAATCTAGAGCCAATAGGAGTTGATATCTCTAATGGGGAGTCCATCAAAACCGGCTTCACAGCTAATGTCTTAGAAAATTTTTGAGAAACAAATGAATGAGTAGCACCGGTATCGAAAAGAACAAAAGCTGGCTTTCCATGAACAATAAGGGTACCTTCAACGAGTCCACCCTCCTCAGTGGTGCCTGCATCATCTTCCTGTAGGGCCTGGAGCTTGCCCTGTTGTTTCTTGCTACCTTGAGGTTTCGTCGAGGTAGCTTGCTCGGATAAAAGAGGACACTCTGGAATGCGGTGATCCCTACTTCCGCAACGTAAACAGGCACCCAGCTTGCACCAGCATTCTTTCATCTTGTGACTAGGACGGTCACAATACTTGCATACTCCCTTGAATGAAACAATAGGGCCAGGCTTCTTGTCTTCATTCTTTGACATTTTCCCCTTCCATGAACCAGACCCGCCATTAGGCCTCTTCTTGCTATTCCCGGGTTTAGCACTCCCGGAACCAGTAGATTGCTCCTTCTTGACATTCTTCTCATGGATTTTCTCCGTCATCTTTAGGGTATCTTCTAGAACTTGGGCCTTCCTTACCATCTCTGCATAGGTCTGAATCTCCAACGGCGCCAACTTGTTAATATAATGCAACTTCAGCCCATTAAGAAAACGTTTTGCCTTCATCTTCTCTGTGGAAATCAAATGAGTAGCATAACGAGAAAGTCTAGAAAATTGGGCTTCGCACTCCGCTACAGATAGACTTCGTTGCTTCAAAGTAGCAAACTCCGCCGCTTTCTTCTCTTGGACTCTGTCGAAAAAGTACTTGTTATTAAAGAATTTTTCGAATTCCTTCCACGAAATTTGCCTATCACCGAGGGTCGCCTTTACTAACTCCCACCAAGTCCTAGCATCTCATTCCAACTGGAAGGTCGTTAAAAGCACATGCTCATGGTCGCTGCATTGCATAACTTCAAAAATTCTCTCCATCTCCTTAAGCCAGTGCTCAGCTTCATCGGGATCAGTTGAGCCTCCAAAACGTGAGGGATTCATCCCACGAAAACTCATGTGTAGATCACCAGCACCATGATTTGCCGCTCCACCTTGGGCCACTTGTTGCAAAGCCCGCGTAAGTCCTTGGACAGTTCGCTGCATGTCCCGCCACTGCGCACGCTCAGCTACCATCGGAACGTCCTGCACGAAAATAATTTATCTTAAGTTCATTTAGGAGAAAGAGTTCAGAGTTGATTATTAACTCAACCCAAGTCTCTACCCAAATTCTCACTGGGTTTGGTCCTTAGACTCATAACAAGGGTATAGGTTCAACGACAAACACTTAGAATCCTAGAACTTAGATAACCTAGGAACATTAGGAAACCTAGGATCTGATACCACCTAACTGTCACGCCCCGACGCGGAATATCGGGATTGGCAGTGGAAACAAGTAATAATAATATGTTGATTTATAGACATGATATGCTAAAGCTAAAAGATCACACATCACCCTAAATAGAAACATTCCATTCATTAAATAACGTACAATTAATCCATGTTCCAAACCACAATAATCTCACTTAACATATCCTTCGACAACATCCACTTAACACTATTACATTTACGGAAATTCAAATTTACAACTCTTCCAAAACACTCTAAAACACAAATCGACTCCACAACTAGAACTAGCTTCACAGGCTTCTAGTTGGTTTGCTCCACAGTCGTCACTCTTGCCCGTCCCCATCAGTCTGTGAGTCCTCACCTGAGCTACCTGAAAGGGGGGAAAACAACTGGGTGAGCGAACGCTCAGTAGGTAATAACATGCAAGTTTAAGTAATTAACCAATTAAATGCATGTTTGAGCGCATAAATAAAGAACGAAAGGAAATGACTATGTAACAAAATAATGAAAGGAAGGCAAGAACATGATATAACTGGAAATTGGCCAACAAGCAAGAACTAACCAAGTCAAGAGAAATTCAAGTATTAGATTATTGTCATAGACATCACGCTAGTCATGCACTCGGTGTAATGCCTCACCATGTCATTCAAACTCCCCGGGGCACAAGTACTTTTCGGGTGCTCCTCCCAGGACCAGACCGGGCCCTTACGATGCGTTGGCATTGATTTGTTGGATCCAAGATCCCAAGTTATGTCTAGACATTAATCAAGTTAATGGCCACTGATGTCAAAGTATAGCTCACCTCGGAGGATTCCAAGGGTAAGTTGAAGAGATACTTTGACCAGAAAGTTTAAGTTATCAAGAACCAATTAGGTCCTTGGATTCGCACACGAATAATCACGGAAATAACTTCTGGATGATAAGCGGTCAGAACTGGGCCGCTCGAGCATTACACGGTCTGCACTGGACCGTTCAGAATAGAAAGGGGCTGCGGATCAGCCTCACTGAAGTCAAGGATACACGGTCCATCCTGGGCCGTTCAAAGGATTGGACGGTCAATAATGGGCCGCTCACGGCTAACAGAGCTAAAGCCAAAGAACAACATAAACGGTCCTTATAGGGCCGCTCAATAGACAGACGGTCCAATAAGATCCGCTCTATACAGTGGGCGATTCTAATCGATCCGTTCAATTTAATCAACTAGAAATCTACCCAAATGGCTCCGGGCTGCCTCAAGTGAGGCAGAACTGAACTAGGGTCCAGCCCACTTACCACTAGTCAACCTAGGGCTTATTGGGTCGATCCAAACTTGATTTGGTCAAAGATAGATCAAGGTTAAACGACCAATATAAATGGCTCTTGGCCAGGGATGCACGGTTCATTATGGACCGCCCAATGAGATAAACGGTCTCTTTCGGGCCGCGCAATTCTCAGGGGGTCCAAGTCAAGCCGTGACTCACAATACGATAATCCAAGCGATTCGATCGCGTACATAGGTTCAGGTCTTGATGGTACAACCTGCCCGACATCCTAGTGGGAATCCCAGGCTCGCGGGGGCTTACGGAGGTCCCGTAATGAAGGTCCTAGTCCGGCGGAAGGAATATCCGGCGGAGAGTCTCGAACATTACAAGGAATTGAGCTAATAAAACCACGGAAACCAGTATGACGGTCAGTCAATCCTACCGGAGTAGAATGATTGTCAAACAATCCTAATAGCATTTAAGATGTCATGTTTGAATTTACATAATGAAATAACTAAGGCCATGATGAAACAAGATCAAGTAAAAGAAACTAGTAAAATTCGAGATTTATTTACTTCAATATGTTCCAATTATCATGTGGTCGCTAGCTTATCAAATTATCCATCAATCTATTAAGAGAAATCATGCCAAACCAATTCTGAAGGGTTGGGCGATTCTGTCAGAGCCGCTCAATCACCTCGACGGTCGCATGACAGGCCGTTCATCCCTCCTTCAGCCCGAAGGCCTGCTAGGGTTGAGCGGTCTGTAATGTGCCGCTGGGGATCATGCACGGTCTAGAACAGGCCGCTTAAAAAGAAGGGTGGTTAGGTATCTACCGCTCAAAAATGATTGAAGGTACAACATATGGGCGGTCAACAACTAGCCGGCCATCCATTATGAGCGGTCTATCGCGAGGCCGCGCAAGTCAACAAAGTTACAGTTTTTATGCGCCCTGCCCGCCTCCGGCGGGTTGGCTAGGGTTTCAATAAAGGATTAAATTCTCTAACTACAACACATGAAAATTGGGGCTTTTGGACTTAAAAGAAAGAGCACGAAAAACTCTACAAGATAACATAAATAATTTAAGATTTGCACCTGTAATCCCTACTTAAAATGAGATGGAACATGTATAACCCTAGATGTAACATGCTTCCACTAAACGCCAAAATTCTAATAGGATACTAAACAACTTTTAGGCTTTTACATTCAAAAGAGAGAGTACTCGATGCTGGTTCTAACCATATAGGGTACTTAAGATTTGGCTCGTTATAACCTACCTTAAACGAAGGAACAAGGAAGAAGAGGGGATGACGATGCGTTAAAGACACCCTGTCCGTGATTGCCGGAATGCTCCCTCCACTTGAGTTCTCATCGGCAGCCACAGCACCCAAACGAAAATAGGGTTCCTAAGGGTCATTTATATAGGTCACACAAGGTCTAGAGTCTTCTATTCACGGAGATAGAGTTCAATCAAGTTGGACGTGCGCGAACCGCGCGGATAGGGTTAGCCGCCGCCTTCTAATCCAAAATTCACTCTCTAGAGTTAGGGTTTCGGGGAAAACTAAGAGGGAAAATGATCCTCTCATCCTAGCCTTTCATTTGGATCCGATCTCAGCCTAAATGATTAGGTAATGGGCTCCAATTCACGTTTTAAGGTCCAATTATATTAAGTGTGGATTTGGGCCTTAATCTGTTAATTCGACTTGGTTACAAATTTTATTTGGGCCGGTCATAGAAGACACTATTATTAAACGTTTTATCCTCTACAAGATTCTAAATTTTCCAGATTTTTACAAAATGGTCAAAATTTTCACTTACCCTATTTCTTAAGGAATTTCTTATTAATTTTCACATAATTTTTATTATTTAATAACTCGGGTATTAGATGTTGTGACCCCTCTGTGTTGATGATGTTGACAATATGTTTTAATTCATTGGCAACAGCTTGTTTTGATTGATTGGCAACTGTTATTATTTTGATGAAATTATTTTTATCAGGTTGTCTGTGTATATATATTGTTATGCACATACTCAAAGGTCTACACAGTGCATTACAGCATAAACATAGAATTTATACCTTTCCTTGTGTAGTCTGGACAGTAGTGGGTCGACCCTCCTCTCTGATGGGTCGATGCCCCCAGAGTGAAGTCTATACATTGTCTGTCTGTCGTGTGTCTCATGCAGCGTCTTAGGCGTTTTGGTAAAGTCTATACAGTGCAGCTCACACGAACACTCAAGTCCATATATCGTGAAGTCTGCATAGTGTGGCACCCAATGTCTATACATTGCTCATTCGTTCATTCAGCATTGTCAAGTCTACACATTGGTCGATGCCAAGTCTGTACAGCGAGCGTCTCATTGATGAAGTCTGTACAACGGTCTTCAGCAAGTTTGAACATCGTCTGTCTCTATTAGCAGGCATTGGGCAAAGTCCATACATCGGACTGTTACAGCAAGTATGTACATTGTCCGTCTCAGTTAGCGTTCTATACATCGGGGTGAAGTCTGTACATCCAACTGTTCAACTTCGAAGTATGTACACTCATCAGTGTTCTTCCAAGTCTGTACATTGGAAGTTTCACCTACGTTTCCCTTCAAGTCTACACATCGGTAGTTTTATCGTCGTTTCACTTGAAGTCTAAACTCTCGACTGCCTTGTCTTGATCAAGTCTATACAGAGCTTCTGTGCTCAAGTCTGTACAGCCTTTCACTTGGAAAGTCTATACATCGTGAAGTCTTCACATTGGCCTTTGAATGAAGTCTATACATTGGTTCAAGCTTCCAAGTCTGCACATTGGGCCTTCAAGCCTTTGAAGTCCATACATTGGAATGTGCTTCGCAAAGTCCATACATTGGACTGTGCTCGTAAAGTCTATACTTCCTCCAGTTCAGATTTCCAAGTCTATATAACGTTGTTTAGTGGAAGTCTGTACAGCCGTTGGGTTGCCAAAGTCCATACATTGTGAACGTCATAGCCTGTACAGACTTTGCCTTGTTTAGGTCTATACATCATTCATTTGTTTTGGCAAGTCCATACATTGAATGTCTATACACTCGATTGCCTTGCCTTGGTCAAGCCTGTACAGAGTTTCTTCAGCTAAGTATATACATTGCTTCACGACGTGAAGTCTATACATGCCTTGTTCAAGTCTTCACATGGTGAAGTCTATACACTCAACTCCTTCACACTTCAGGAAGTCTGTACATCCTTCAATGCATTGCATGCATCGTTCGTGAAGTCTGTACATCGAGTGAAGTCTGGTGAGGTCTATACAGTGCCCATTTCTCTTAGAGTCTCATGCATATCTGAAGTCTGTACATTGCATTTGGACTCACAACGTCTTCACACTTGAAGTCCTTACATCGTCAGTTGACTGTAATGTTTTCATATTGCCTAAGTCTGTACAACGGCTGCTTCACATATGAAGTCTGTACAGCGGATGCTTCACATAGATGAAGTCTATACATTGAGCAGAGTCTGTACACTACATTCGAATTCACAAGTCCATACAATGCAGTCTATACAATGCAGTTCATCTAATAAGTCTGTACAGAGTTATTCACTTAATCTGATAATCCTATAATCTGTCTGACAGGGATCTGCTACTGAGATTGCTGACATGGCTCGTGATCCCAGAAGGACGAGGTGATCAGGTGCTGCCACGTGGATAGAATTGCCTCGGTTCTGGCAAATTCTCTGGGCGGGAAATGTGGAAGACACGCACCCTCATCCACCTGCTGATAGTATATATAGAAGCCTTCATCTTCAGATGGAGGTTGATCGAAGTGTGGCAAGTCTATACAGTGAGACAAATCTGAGACAGCAGAGAGCCATCGAGATCCAAAGAGAAGAAAAGGAGAGAAGAAGAAAGTGAGAAGAAATGAGTTGAGAGAGTGATATGAGAGCTTGTGAATCAGCGTCTTGGTCCAGATACCAGAGCTGATATTGCTCACTTTGAGCTACAGTGGTTTTGATGTTCTTCCATTCGATTGTGTTTTTCTTGCTTTTCAGTCTTGTTATTTTTCCTTTGAAAACTCTTGTTCGATCAAGCTGTTAGTCAGCGGTGTCAAGCTGTGAGGCAGCGGTGTGCAGAGGTGATACCTCTGGTCGGCTAAGCTGTAGTGCCCAGCAGAGCAAGCTGTGAAGCTCAGCTGTTGCAGAGGGTGTTCCTCTGGTCGGGATAAGCTGTAAGCCCCAACCGTTGTTGGCAAGCTGTAGTGCCCAGCAGATTGAAGCTGTGTATCAGCAGTAATCCACATTCGAGTTGAATGTGGGGTGGACGTAGGTCGGATTGACCGAACCACCTAAAAGTCTTTGTGCCTCTCATGTGTTTGCTTGTCTGTTTAGCAGATCTTGTTTCCATCATTCGGTGCTTTGACTGTGGTTGTCCAGTGTTCTTTTAATTCCGCATTTGAATCTAGGCATAAATTTTTAATTAGCCTGTTGATCTATTCACCCCCCCTCTAGATCCACATTCTGTGGTGAAAGAGCCTTCCATCTAACTCCAACACTTGGTATCAGAGCTAGACTCTTCTACAGGGACTTACCGCCCGAAGAGGATAAGCACAGATGGACAGAAGAGGGATGATAGCTGAAGGACACTCCACATCCAAGCCCCCGTACTTCGATGGAACCAACTACGCATACTAGAAGCACCGTATGCAGGTATTCTTAAGAGATAAAGACTATGAAATCTGGAAGGTGGTTAGCAAGGGACCTTTCGAGCTGTCCCCTAATGAAGATGTATGGATCAAGGAGGAAATTAGAAGGTCCACGCTCAACTGGAGTGCAATCAATGCAATCCAGTGTTCCCTGCATCCCACCGAGTTCTCACGAATATCTGCCTACTCCTCAGCGAAGGAAATGTGGGATGCACTTGAAGTCATCTACGAGGGGACATCCCAAGTCAGAGAGACCAAGACTAATCTACTGGTTTCAGAATACGAGGCTTTCAAGATGAAGCCTAATGAGACAATCAAAGAAATGTATGCTCGGTTGACTATTATCACAAATGGTCTTAGAGGTTTCGAGAAGAAGTATTCTGAGTATGATATAGTCAGGAAGATTTTGCGATCCTTGACTCCAATTTGGCACACAAAGGCCACCGTTATGGAAGAGTCAAGAGATCTGCACAATACAAGGGCAGATGAGCTTATCGGATCTCTAATGGCATATGAGATGAATCTGCCGTGTTAAGGTGCTAGGCCCAGATACAGAGGGGGGGTGAATGTATCCTGGTACGAATAATGCCCAAATAAAAAAAACTCAGATGCTAGGCAAGTTCCAGAATTAAGCTAATTCTATTGAACATAATAGCAAGCAGTAGGAGCGTGCCTATCCAAGCATCTAACGGAAGCAAATCAAGCAATCAAACCACTGCTCAATAGATTTTTTAGGTGGTTCGGTCCTCCAGACCTACATCCACCCCTCACTCCCAACCGGAGTGAGGCTTCACTAGCAAATGCTAGAACCAAGCAGACTCAATCTGCGAACAAGGTGCTGCCACACAGCTTGACCAGGGGAACAACCTCCCCTCTTCCTCCCAACCGGAGGGACACCCCAAGTGACTCCCAGCCACTTGGAAACCAGAGACCAAAGTCTCTCTTCCTCCAGACCGGAGGGACCCCTGGACTTGCTAGCCATAAGCCCAGAACCGGAGACAAGTCTCCCTTCTCCTGAATCCACAGGAGGAACCCGATCCCCAGCAGGGCAATCGGAAGAATAAGGCTAACCAAAGAAACAAAAGAAAAAATAAGGAAACATAAAAAGCACAGCAATAAAAGTTGGAAATGAAACACAAGAGATGTAGCTCTCAATGAGCATAGTCGTTCTGGATTTGATCCACGAACAGACTGAACTGATCTTCAATAGACTCTCTCTTCCTCTTCTTTTCTTCCTCTTCTTTCTGCTTCTCTTTCTTCTCTCTTTCTTCTCACTTCTCACGAGCACTATCTCTCTCTTTTCCTTCTTCTGCTCTCTTTTCTTCTTCTTATCTATTCTCTGTATCGTGGAGGCACTCTCTGCTCTTCAGCTTTTCTCGATGGCTCTCTACCTTTTGATCTCTCTCAGCCGATGGAGGAGACTCCATATATAAACCAGCAGCAGGCAGCTAGGGCTTATGCTCTTTTCGATTCCCGCCCAAGCTTCAATGGTCCACGTGTCAGCATTTCAGCCTCTAGGATCACGTGCAAGTCTTGATGGCCTCATCCATTAAACCTGTCAGAAAATCAGTTGAATAACCTGTCAGTTAATCAGTCGAAGACAGTATCAGCTTAAGGCAATGTTCAGACTTCATTCAGCGAGCAAGGCACACATAGACGGCTGTATAGACTTAGTTAGTTCAGGGTAATCCATAGCAATGTATAGACTTAGGCATTCTGTTCAAGATAAAACCAGTGTACAGACTTCATGCTATACAGACTTCATGTTGATCAAAAGACCTTTGGACATCAGCCCAAGGCGTCAACGCTTCCATCGTGCAGCGTCGCCTCAGCTCCTCAAGCGAGATGCTCACGCCCTTGGCAACTGGCCAATGCGTCAACGCATCCAGTGTCAGCGTCGACGCAGTGAACAAGACAGAAAGTGAAAGACACACAATTACGTCTACGCAGTCAGCCAAGTGCGTCAACGCACTAAAAGCACAGAACCCATGAAGATAGACAGGCTGTACAGACTTTGATTGTTAGGGCCAATGTATAGACTTGTAAGCCCATGTGGATGTATAGACTTGACTGAGTGAAGTCGATGTACAGACTTGCCTATGCGAAGCCACTGTACAGACATTGAAAATGTGAAGCCAGTGTACAGACTTGATGAAACAAAGTCCAGTGTATAGACTTGGTGAAATGAAGTCCAGTGTATAGACTTGGTGAAATGAAGTCCAGTGTATAGACTTGCAGATGTGAAGCCGATGTACAGACTTAGAAGGATTTGAACGGGAGAGTGTATGGACTTGGTTCCTGTAGCAGTGTATAGAGTTGAAGGTCTGAAGGCGATGTGTAGACTTGGTGAACACTGCAACAGTAATCGGATGTATAGAGTTGAAGTTTAGACAACCTAGTGTATAGACATGAAGCTTGACAATCCAGTGTATAGACTTTGAAGAAATGAGGCGATGTGCATACTTGCTGAGTTGACGCTGCAGCCCAATGAGTTGACGCTGTATAGACTTTGTCTTCCAGCGTATAGACTTGATGAATGCATGAAGACATTGAATAAGACCCAGCAATGTGTAGACTCTACAGTGAATGCATGACCCAATGTATACACTTGATGCAATGTATGCCGATGTACATACTTCAACACAGGGAAGACTCTAAATGAGACGTTGGCAGAGACAATGCATGAGACGGTGAAGGACCGATGTATAGACTTCACCAACACGAACAGGCTGCACAGTCCACTGTATAGACTTGATGATATGAACTTCAGGAGCATATGACACTGCTGTATAGACTTTGTTACCCAAACGAATGAATAGACTTTGCCACAGTCTAATGTATAGACTTGAAGAAACAGAACTGAAGAGTCGACGCATCAGCTCAAGGAGTTGACGCACTACTGTGTGGACAGAGACAAATATGACTGAAGGGTCGACGCATCAGCACAATGAGTTGACGCACTGCTGTGGAGACTGTGCAGACAGAGTGTAGACAGAATTAAATAGAGCATGTTATCTGACAGCCATATGAACTCCATTCACTTACATGATAAAACATGAATTAATCGAGCAGAAAAAGGAAAGCATTATGATCAGAGAATGACAGAATAATAGCATGATGACACACACAGCAAGATGACTCACAGTGAATAACTCACATCAAAACCAATCATCAAAACCATCATCAAAACCACAAGGGCACAACATGTCGAAGATAGAGAAGGCTGATAGAAAGAGGAAGCCAATAGCTCTGAAGGCTGGTGCTAGCAAATCCAGTCGATCCAGCCCCAACGGATCATCAATTGAAGAGAGCTTGTCTGAAGAAGAAATGGCAAATGATGATATGGCTATGATTACTAGGAAATTCTGGCGTTTTCTCAAGAAAGAAGGAAGAAGATTCAGCCGAAGAAATCCCAGTGGTGGCCGCCGAGACACAAGGTACAAATCAAACCCTGTAAAGAAAGCTGAGACTAATGTTTGCTATCAATGCAGGAAGGCTGATCACTTTAAAGCTGAATGTCCGACAAATCAGAACCTCAAGGACAAGCCCAAGAAAAAGAACACAAGAGGGAAAGCTATGGTGAGTACCTGGAGTGATGAGGACGAGGGATCCTTTAGCAACACTTTGGACAGTGAAGTTGAAGCTGAGAAGCCAATCTGTCTCATGGCAACCAGCTCAGAAGATAGAGAGGAAGAATTTGATGAGGTATCTTCTCGTTTTGAAAACTTTACTATTGTTGATTGGATGGATGCTTATAATGAACTTGCTGATAGAGTAGATGATGTCAGAAAAGAAAATAGGCATCTACGAAGAAAAATTAACATCATGCAAAATGATACTTCATTGTCTGATAAAATTGCATGCTTAGAGAATGAGAACAGTAAGCTGAAACTCACATGTTCTGAATTTGAAGAAATCAAGAAAGAACTGAAAATCTCTAAGGAAGAAAATGTGAGATTAGACAATGAAATTGATTCATGGAAATTGAAAATTCAGAATTATGAAAGTGAGATAAAAATTACCTTTGAAAAATATGAAGTTGTCCTCAATGTAAATAATGAATTGAAAAAGTCTATTGATGAAATTCAGAAAGATAATGAGGATAAGCTGAAAACCATTGAGAAAATGACCCAAGGATCTGAAAATTTAAATGCTCTATTGGGGTCGAAGGTCAATTTCAGGAGAGAGGGCCTAGGATTTAACTCTAGTGCAACTAAGAGCTTTGGAATGAAAACTATTTCCTTCGTTGCACAAAAGGAGAGAGGACCTCTGATTAACATGAATTCTAATAATGCTGTGAACACTAATATGAATCTGAAAAAGCCCAATGCAGAGGAGAAGGGCAAACAGAAAGTTGGTGAGCCTAGTAGAATTGGCACTTCCAAACCTAGCTCTAGTGCTCAACCCAAGGCTAGGGGTCAGCCTGCTCAGGTAAATAAGCCCCATGTCAATGCCAAAAAGTCTTCACCACCACCATCACAGAAAAAGACCCAACAAAAACCTATGAACAGGTCAGCAGGGTCAAGAGTGCAGGGAAGACAAAATGTTTTCAGGAATCAGCCCAACAAATTTAATCCACCTAGAGTCCAGTCCTACTACCCCACACAGTCAATCTATCCTAATGGGTTTGGGTGGACTAGAACTCAAGGGATGCATACAGGGTATGTTAAACAACCTACACAATTTTACAGACCTTATGTCAGAAATTGGGGTAATGGGTATGGTAGTCGAACAACCAGGAACTTCCAATCCTACAGCCAACCCAAATATTACCCTGATCAAAACTTTATGAATGCTACTTGGCCGAAGCATTGGCACAATAACAACAATTCTGTGAATAACTTTGTTGGTGCAAATAAAAGGTAGAACAACAAAAATAAGAGAAGAAATGACAAAAGGAAATCTGCAAAATCCACTGAACAAAGTTCTTTTAAACAAATGTGGATTCCCAAAGCCATGCTTTCTTTCTTTACTTGCACTTCATCTGCATTGGAGCCCAATTAGTCTTGGGTTCCAAACTCTTTGCCCTAATTGTGTGTGCAGGTATGCCTGGCAGCCAAGAGCAACTTGTGGTATTTGGACAGTGGCTGCTCCAGGCGTATGACAGGAGATAAGGCCAAGTTCTGCATGCTGACTGAAAAGCTAGGAGGCCTTGTCACCTTTGGAAGCAACACAAAGGGTAGGATCATTGGATCAGGTAAGCTAGGTAAGTGTTCCACCTGCTGCATTGATGATGTTATGCTGGTTGAAGGGTTAGCTTATAATTTACTCAGTATTAGCCAGTTGTGTGATAAGGAACATAAAGTTTTATTTGATTCTCAATGCTGTAAGGTTTTTGAACCTGATTCTGATATTGTCAAATTTTCTGGAAAAAGAATAAATAACACATACATGATAGATTTATATGATATTCAGCATTCTAACCTATGTCTAACTGCCAGTAGAGAAGATTTAGCATTTTCATGGCATCGTAGGTTAGGCCATGCGGGTTATACTGTCTTGCATAAACTAAACAAGCATAGCATGGTTAGAGGACTCCCTGAAGTCTCTTTTAAAAAGGAAAATAAATTTTGTAATGCATGCATTCAGTCCAAGTTGACTAGAAAATCATTCAAATCTAGGACAGAAAATCTATCCACTAAACCTTATGAACTGGTACACATGGACCTATTTGGGCCAACCAGGTCTGTCAGTTTATCAGGGAAGAGGTATGGGTTTGTCTTAGTGGATGATTTTTCTAGGTATACTTGGGTATTTTTTCTGTCACATAAGAATGATGCATTCTCAGAATTTCAGGAGTTCTGTATAAGAATAAATCAGAAAATTGAAAATATTTTGACTGATCATGGAGGTGAGTTTGAAAACTCACACTTTGAAGAATTTTGCAGGTCAAATGGGATTCATCATAAGTTCTCCTCACCCAGGACACCTGAGCAGAATGGTGTTGTTGAGAGGAGAAACAGAACTCTAGTGGAGATGGGCCGAACTCTCTTAGTTGAAGGTCAACTGCCAAGAAAATTCTACGCTGAAGCAGTCAACACAGCCTGTTATGTAATTAACAGAGAAATTGATGTGACACAACCTCGGACTTAAGCAAGCAATCACAAATAGCATTCAAATGGGCCTTAATGGGCCACCGCTCTCCCGTCGCACTCTATACCCGGAGTGACTTGGCGATGCCAAGTGTGAAGTATGGGAATGGGCCCTTGCTGGTAGAGGGCCAGCAAGGCTAAGGTTTGACTCCCAAAGGTTGGATGCCCAATTCAATTGGGGCCGACAAAGTGCGCAAAGGCACCGGTTCACACTACCCCACGGCGGTCACTCTAAGTCATGGACTTGAGGACCGGGCGCTCCCTCACAAATTCAGCGGCGCATGAAGTAAATATTGAAAGAGCAACACTATTGAGCAAGGATGAGACACTTACTCGACCGGTTTGAAGAAACCGGTCCCGGTCGGAGACGAGGGCGAGCGGGGAGGCGGTGGTTCCCCACACGCCGCGGCGGTGTCGCTTGACCTGTCCAAAGAAGTACAAGACTACACCTCACGCAGGAGGGGGATCTTGGGGTGGGGGTTAAAATGTTACAACCAAAACTACCACCACGCAGGGTGGGGCCTTCAGCCGGCCAAGCGGGGAGGGGAGAAAAGCTCTCAATCACTAAGTGGCGTCCGGCGCGATATGAGCCTTGTTCTGGCCTGCAGGACAGGGTGATGATGTTGTGGTCGCCACGGACTCGTCCGGACTCCAAATTGAGCGAGACCACCTCCTAAAGCTTCCTGACTTGAAGAGGTTGACTCCAGAATTTTTGGGGATGCTCAGTGGGTCGGAGGTAGCAGCACCAGCAGCTGGGAGGAGACCTCTCTGTCTGGCCGCAGGCTCTGCCTGGACTGGAACAGCAGGTTGCAGAGATCACCGTTCGCACTCCCGAGCTCCGAACAGCACAAAACTGGTGGCGACGTCTTCTTGGTCGAAGTAGCTTTCAGCAGGAGGCAACGGGGCTGCAATCAGAGATCGAGAGCGGTCGGTGTACCCTGAAGAGTGGGCACTGGTCGGAGCAGATTGCAGAAGACAGGACTGGAGAGCTCGGGGGAGAAAATTTGTAACTCCTTTCTCCGGCGGCCGAAAGAGGTTCTGTTTCTTGATCTTGGAAGAGGACTGGCAGGGGGAGAACTTTGATGAAGGGGCTTCAGCCTGAATCCACTGGGGTACGTCGTGGCACAATGATCGTTCTGGTTCTGGTCCAGGATGAAGACCTCTCTGCGCAATCGTGGGAGAACGGCTCCTACGGCTGGCCCCGACCTCAGAACGAGTTGGTTCCACCTCGCCTGCGAAGAAGACAGAGGGGCCTTTCCAGTGATGTAGGCCACGCCCCCAGAAGCTCCAAGATGAAGACGTGGACGATGCTGCAACTCGGTGCTGATCTGCAGGCCTGCACTGCAACAACCTGAAATTGAAAGGAGAGGGAGAGGGGCTTCTTTTGGTGGAGGGTTGATGTAGGGCGGCCTAATGGTGAAGGGGGGTTCTTGTGGGGTGATGGAGGGGGCTAATGGTGATGGGGAGTGAGGAGGAAGAGGGCTGGGGTCGCAGGTTGCAGTTGGGGTAGGGTGAGGAGATGGTGTGAGAGGTGGAGTGGAGAATAGAGGAGGGGGGCGGACCTAGCTATGGGGGAGAGAGGGGGGGGTGGCCAAAAGAGGTGGAGGGAGATGGATTTCAAATTTGAAATGGTCTTGGGAGTGGGGGATTGTGTGGGAACTAGGGGAGATTGTGTGGGAATGGGTGGGATTGTGTTGGAAAGTGGAAAGATGCCTCCTTGGGACAATGGGAGTGGAGTAATGGCAACTTGGGGAAGTGGAGGGGTATTGAATGAGGTGGGTAGCTAGTGGAGGTGGTTGGGGAGGGGAGGAGAGAGAAGAAAATTCGAAATTGGGGTTGGAGGAGAGAGAAAGAGGGGTGAAATAGAGAGATTAAGAGGGGAATAGGTGGGGAATCTCTCCCCTAGGGTCTCTCACCCAAAAACTAGAGAAATCACTCCAATTTGATCTCAAATGGCAATTTTAACTCATTCATTCATTTCTTCATTAACTTCAAATGAGGGGGAGTGGGGTCCTATTTATAGGCAACCCACTCTTTACAATAAGTCCTTGACAAAATAAGCAACTACCAATAACCAAGGGGGTGGGGGCACCAATGGGCCTAGCCCAACGAATTGGGCCTAATAGCCTCATTAGACAGCATGATGATACAAAAACATAGGAGAATAAGTGCTAGACCTAGGGAAATGACTCAAATAAAATGAAAATACATCAAAATGACACAAAGGAAAGCTACTAAATGGATAAGGGGCCTTAATAGAGTGAGGCCCAAACTCAACCAGCTCCCGAATGTGAAGAAGTGGACCCGAGCCAAAGGGAATCGTGGGTGATGCCTCCATCAAATCCCCTGGGCCGCGAAGAGCTCGACTCCGTCGAGTAAGGATCCATCCGGCTAAGGTACCGCTCGAGGAGGTCCGGATCCAATCGCTGGAGGTCCTCCCGACTCACCCATGAGTCTTCCGACGGAGGCCGATCCTTCCACCTGACGAGATAGCGCTCATATACTTTGCTCCGGGTGGTAGTGACCTGCTCATCCAATATTCGTTCAATGCGATCGCGCTGAGCTCTCTTGGCTAGTGGACTCTCCTCACGGGTGGGTACTCTCTCAAAGGAAGAAGTAGGCTCAATCTCCTCACTAGGTCCCACCGTGGGGCCCTTGTATGGCACTAAGTCGGCGACATTGAATGTAGGACTTACCCCATAATCCTCAGGGAGATCTAACTCATAAGCATTCGCACCAATGCGCCTCAAGACCTGGAAGGGCCCAGTCCCACGTGGCCTCAACTTGGAGTTGGCTCCTGGGGAGAGCCTCTCCGTCCTTACCATCACAAAGTCACCCACTTGGAACTCTAAGTGACGCCGGTGAGAGTCGGCCAACCTTTTATAAGCCTCATTTTTCATGCTACTGTGCTTGCGAATTTCCTCATGCAATTCCCTAATATGTTGTGCAAAAGACTCGGCAGAAATGGACACTCTAGCATGCTGGGGAAGGGGAATGAGGTCGGATGGCTTTCTTGGTTTGTACCCATGCACGGCTTCAAATGGACTCATCCCTATCGACTTATTGACGGAATTGTTGTATGCAAACTCAGCATGTGGTAAGATGAGATCCCAATTTCCTGGCCGATCCTCAACAAGACTCCTAAGGAGGTTCCCTAGACTCCGGTTGACCACTTCAGTTTGGCCATCCGTTTGGGGGTGGTAGGCAGTGGAGAATTTGAGGAGGGTACCCATCATGTGCCAAAGAGTCTTCCAAAAATAGCTAGTGAATTTGACATCCCTGTCGGAGACTATGGTCTTGGGCAGCCCATGGAGGCGGACTACCTCATCAAAGAATAATCGGGCTACATGGGAGGCATCGGATGTTTTGGAGCATGGGATGAAGTGAGCCATTTTGGAAAATCTATCAACCACCACATAGATGGAGTCATGCTTCCTAGAGGTCTTGGGTAAGCCTAGCACAAAGTCCATGCTCAAATCTTGCCATGGTCGGTCGGGGATGGGAAGTGGGGTGTATAGGCCGGTGTTTTGCTTCACCTGCTTGGCCGAAGCACACGTGCGACATTGACCCACTATTTTGCCTACATCTCTCTTGAGGCTCGGCCAATAAAATTGACCCTCAACTAAGGCAATGGTTTTGTGGACCCCAAAATGACCGGCTAACCCTCCGGCATGTAATTCCCAAACCAAGAAATCTCGAAGAGAGGTCCGGGGAATGCAAAGCATTGTCCCCTTGAAGAGGAACCCATCCTCTAAAATAAATCCCTCATGCTCCTTGCTAGAATGAGTGGTCAAGTTGGCATAGATTTGCCCAAAGTCGGGGCAACCAGGGTACTCGTCCTTGACCTTATCAAAACCAATCACTTCCACTTGGATAGTGGATAACAAGGACATCTTCCTACTAAGGGCATCCGCGGCCTTATTCTCACTCCCGGCCTTGTGTTTGATGACAAAGGTGTAGGATTGGATGAACTCAACCCATCGGGCATGTCGGGCATTCAACTTCTGTTGGGAATTGAGGTATTTGAGGGCATCATGGTCGGAAAAGATGACAAACTCTTTGGGAAGCAAGTAATGTCTCCAGTGTCGGAGGGATTGGACCACGGCATAGAACTCCTTGTCATAGGTGGAGTATTTAGTCCTAGCATCACATAACTTCTCACTAAAGTAGGCGACCGGGTGTCCCTCTTGACTAAGAATCTCTCCTATCCCTGTCCCGGATGCATCACAAGTGACCTCAAAAACTTTGGAGAAATCGGGAAGGCATAGGACCGGGGCTTGGGTCAACTTTTCCTTAAGCTCAAGGAAGGCTTTAGAGGCGGATTTGGTCCAAACAAAGGTTCCCTTCTTGAGACAATCAGTTATTGGGCCGGTGATAGTGCTAAACCCTCGAATGAATCTCCTATAGAATGTGGCCAACCCATGAAAACTCCTAACCTCATGAAGGGTGTGGGGCTCCGGCCAATCAAGAATAGCTTGGACCTTGTCGGGGTCCATGGAGACTCCTTTGGTTGACACCACAAATCCTAGGAAGGTGATGGAAGTGGTCATGAAATGACACTTTCCTAGGTTGGCAAATATGCTTTCTTGCCGGAGGACGGTGCAAACTTTCCTAAGGTGGTCAAGGTGGGCCTCATGGGTTTGGCTATAGATGAGAATATCATCAAAGTATACCACTAGAAAATTCCCAATGAAAGGCCTAAGTACCTCCGTCATAAGACGCATGAAAGTACTTGGGGCATTAGAAAGCCCAAATGGCATGACTAACCACTCAAAGAGACCATCCTTGGTCTTGAAGGCCGTTTTCCACTCATCCCCGGGCCTTACCCTAACTTGGTGGTAGCCACTCTTGAGATCTATCTTAGAGAAGATGGTGGCTCCGACTAGCATATCCAACATGTCATCAAGCCTAGGGATGGGGAACCTATACTTGACGGTAATCTTGTTAATGGCCCGGCTATCCACACACATCCGCCATGATCCATCTTTCTTGGGGTAAGGAGGGCCGGGACGGCACATGGACTCTTACTAATACGGATGAAGCCCTTCCTAATGAGTTCCTCTAATTGCCTCCTAAGTTCGGCCTGTTCCGTGGGATTGAGGCGATAATGAGGAAGGTTTGGAAGGGTGGCTCCCGGTACTAGATCGATTGCGTGTTGCACATCACGCATGGGAGGGAGTTGGTCCGGGAGCTCTTCCGGGAACACATCATGGAATTCTTCCAAAAGTTGTTGGATTTCTATGGGATGGGGGTTAGAAGGGGTAGGTTCCCCTAAGCATATGACTACCGCACACAATGGCACCCCTTGAGCAATTTCCTCTTCAAGCTCTTTCCTAGTGATGAGATGAAGACCTTTGGTCAACCCCGTGGTTCTACTTTGTTTTGGGGTTTGGATAAGGGCTTGGATTGGAGGGGTGGAGTTCCCCGAGACTTGTGGAGTGGTGGGGTGTGATCCTTGAGGGAGAGGGTCCTTCTTGGGCATGGGTCGAGGTGGGGAGGGGTTAAGACGGATAGTCTTACCCTCATGCTCAAAGGTGCATATGTTGCTTCTCCCTAAAATGGTGGCATCCACATCATAGAGCCAAGGTCTTCCTAAAAGGATGCTACCCACTTCCATGGGTATGACGTCACACCATATTTGGCCATGGTAGGAAGAGAAAGTGAGAGGCACTAGGCATTGGGTGTTGACTGGGATGGAGTTGTTGTTGATCCATGAGACCCGGTATGGACTTGGGTGGGGAGTGAGAGTAAGCCCAAGGAGCTTGACGGTGTCGGGTGACACGGCATTAACACAACTACCACTATCCAAGATCACTTTCCTCACATGGTTCTCTATCTTGATAAAGGTGTGGAAGATTGAGGTCCGACGCCAATCCTCTTCTTGAGGTAGGGTGAGGATGCACCTAATGACTCCTAGATGGGAGTTGTTTGAAGGAGTGGAGTGATCTAGACCCAACTCTAGATATTGGGCTTCATACTCCTCTTCCCAATCTAGTGAGGCTTCATGTTCCTCAACGTCATTTTCTTGTTCCTTTTGGGGTTGAACTTCTTCCTCAATAAGTAAACTAGATAACCCCTTAGATGGACATTGTCCCGCAAAATGACCAAACCCTTGACACCTATAGCATTGTTGGCGCCCTCTTCCCAGGGTGGCTCCTACACTTGGTCCTTTGGGGTTGTCATCCTTCCGTGGGAGAGGATGACTAGGAGCGGACTTGTTTGGAGTGATGGGTGGGGGAGGATTGTAGGACCTTAAAGGGGCATTCCCACTTGGGCTAGGAGCTCTCATGGGAGTGGGTGGAATGGGACGTGGTCCCAAGTTTTTGGGATCGGTTGGTCGGGGAGTGATAAATCGGGAACTCCTAGAAAACCTTTCCACATCTCTAGCCACTTGGTAAGCTAGCTCAAGGTTGTCAACGTCTCTCATGAATAGTTCCCTCTTGATGTGGCTTTGAAGCCCATTCCTAAAGCCGGATAAGGTGACGTCCGGATCCTCATGGACTCCACACTTTAAAAGATAGGAGTCAAATTTTTCAATGTACTCTACCACGGTCTTCCCTTCTTGGGTGAGGCTTTGCCATTCATCTAGGAGCATTTGGTGGTAAGTTCGGGGGAGGTATTTATTCCTAAGTTGGTTTTTCATATCCGCCCAAGTGTCAATAGGCTCTTCCCGCCTAACCCGTCTTAGACCCTCTTGGTTTAGCCAATAAGTTTTGGCCAACTTAGTGAGATGCATCTTAGCCAATCTAACTCTCCTTTGGTCGGACATGGGGTACCATTCAAAGTATTGGTCCATGGCGGTCTCCCATTCTAGGTAAACACTAGGTTCATGTGAACCATCAAAATTTGGGGCCTCTACCTTGATCATCCTTAAAAGGGGGTCATCCGGATCATCCCGTGGACGCCGGTCATGGTTTTGATGGGGGCTAGGCCTCTCATAATCATAATAATGGTCATGGTCTATATCCTCCCTATAAAATTCAGCATGTGGGTGATGGGCTCTTGGGCCGTTGTTCCTTGGGTGGAACTCATCCCTATGAGGCTCTACATGTGGAGGGTGGACTCTTGGGCCTTGGTTCCTTTGGGGAAAACCATTCCTATGGAACTCACCATGTGGTGGAGGGGCTCTTGGCTCATTGATCCTTGGGTGAGGATCTTCTCTATGAGGCTCATCATGCGGAGGGGGAATTCTAGGCTCATTGTTCCTTGGGCGGAACTCTTGGTCTTCTAACCGAGCAATTCGGTTGGTAATGGACTCTAGTTGGGCAAGGATGGTTGTGAGGGCAGCATCTACCCTATCCATGTGGCCTTGGGGTCCCTCCCTAGGAACATCTTGGTTGAGTTGGTGAGGATTGGGATCTATTGGTGGAGCCGAAGACGATGAACCGGGTTGATAACTAGCACCACTACGGGTGGACATGCAAGACAAAGGGCCAAAGTGGTTGGACACACTATGCAAAGGTCCTAGGACTTAGACTTGATAGAGACAAGTCAAGGACTTGCTCTGATACCACTTGATGTGACACAACCTCGGACTTAAGCAAGCAATCACAAATAGCATTCAAATGGGCCTTAATGGGCCACCGCTCTCCCGTCGCACTCTATACCCGGAGTGACTTGGCGATGCCAAGTGTGAAGTATGGGAATGGGCCCTTGCTGGTAGAGGGCCAGCAAGGCTAAGGTTTGACTCCCAAAGGTTGGATGCCCAATTCAATTGGGGCCGACAAAGTGCGCAAAGGCACCGGTTCACACTACCCCACGGCGGTCACTCTAAGTCATGGACTTGAGGACCGGGCGCTCCCTCACAAATTCAGCGGCGCATGAAGCAAATATTGAAAGAGCAACACTATTGATCAAGGATGAGACACTTACTCGACCGGTTTGAAGAAACCGGTCTCGGTCGGAGACGAGGGCGAGCGGGGAGGCGGTGGTTCCCCACACGCCGCGGCGGTGTCGCTTGACCTGTCCAAAGAAGTACAAGACGACACCTCACGCAGGAGGGGGATCTTGGGGTGGGGGTTAAAATGTTACAACCAAAACTACCACCACGCAGGGTGGGGCCTTCAGCCGGCCAAGCGGGGAGGGGAGAAAAGCTCTCAATCACTAAGTGGCGTCCGGCGCGATATGAGCCTTGTTCTGGCCTGCAGGATAGGGTGATGATGTTGTGGTCGTCACGGACTCGTCCGACTCCAAATTGACCGAGACCACATCCTAAAGCTTCCTGACTTGAAGAGGTTGACTCCAGAATTTTTGGGGATGCTCAGTGGGTCGGAGGTAGCAGCACCAGCAGCTGGGAGGAGACCTCTCTGTCTGGCCGCAGGCTCTACCTGGACTGGAACAGCAGGTTGCAGAGATCACCATTCGTACTCCCGAGCTCTGAACAGCACGAAACTGGCAGCGAAGTCTTCGTGGTCGAAGTAGCTTTCAGCAGGAGGCAACGGGGCTGCAATCAGAGATCGAGAGCGGTCGGTGTACCCTGAAGAGTGGGCACTGGTCGGAGCAGATTGCAGAAGACAGGACTGGAGAGCTCGGGGGAGAAAATTTGTAACTCCTTCCTCCGGCGACCGAACGAGGTTCTGTTTCTTGATCTTGGAAGAGGACTAGAAGGGGGAGAACTTTGATGAAGGGGCTTCAGCCTGAATCCGCTGGGGTACGTCGTGGCACAATGATTGTTCCGGTTCTGGTCCAGGATGAAGACCTCTCTGCGCAATCGTGGGAGAACGGCTCCTACGGCTGGCCCCGACCTCAGAACGAGTTGGTTCCACCTCGCCTGCGAAGAAGACAGAGGGGCCTTTCCAGTGATGTAGGCCATGCCCCCAGAAGCTCCAAGATGAAGACGTGGACGATGCTGCAACTCGGTGCTGATCTGCAGGCCTGCACTGCAACAACCTAAAATTGAAAGGAGAGGGAGAGGGGCTTCTTTTGGTGGAGGGTTGATGTAGGGCGGCCTAATGGTGAAGGGGGGTTCTTGTGGGGTGATGGAGGGGGCTAATGGTGATGGGGAGTGAGGAGGAAGAGGGCTGGGGTCGTAGGTTGCAGTTGGGGTAGGGTGAGGAGATGGTGTGAGAGGTGGAGTGGAGAATAGAGGAGGGGGGCGGACCTAGCTATGGGGGAGAGAGGGGGGGTGGCCAAAAGAGGTGGAGGGAGATGGATTTCAAATTTGAAATGGTCTTGGGAGTGGGGGATTGTGTGGGAACTAGGGGAGATTGTGTGGGAATGGGTGGGATTATGTTGGAAAGTGGGAGATGCCTCCTTGGGACAATGGGAGTGGAGTAATGGCAACTTGGGGAAGTGGAGGGGTATTGAATGAGGTGGGTAGCTAGTGGAGGTGGTTGGGGAGGGGAGGAGAGAGAAGAAAATTCGAAATTGGGGTTGGAGGAGAGAGAAAGAGGGGTGAAATAGAGAGATTAAGAGGGGAATAGGTGGGGAATCTCTCCCCTAGGGTCTCTCACCCAAAAACTAGAGGAATCACTCCAATTTGAACTCAAATGGCAATTTTAACTCATTCATTCATTTCTTCATTAACTTCAAATGAGGGGGAGTGGGGTCCTGTTTATAGGCAACCCACTCTTTACAATAAGTCCTTGACAAAATAAGCAACTACCAATAACCAAGGGGGTGGGGGCACCAATGGGCCTAACCCAACGAATTGGGCCCAATAGCCTCATTAGACAGCATGATGATACAAAAACATAGGAGAATAAGTGCTAGACCTAGGGAAATGACTCAAATAAAATGAAAATACATCAAAATGACACAAAGGAAAGCTACTAAATGGATAAGGGGCCTTAATAGAGTGAGGCCCAAACTCAACCAGCTCCCGAATGTGAAGAAGTGGACCCGAGCCAAAGGGAATCGTGGGTGATGCCTCCATCAGCAATGGTAAGACCTTCCACCCAGAAAACCCCTTATGAGATTTTGAGAGGTAAGAAACCTTCAATCGCCCACTTTAAGGTCTTTGGTTGTAAATGTTTTATACATATAAATGACAAGAGGGACCTTGATAAATTTGAGCCAAAAGGTGAACCAGGAATCTTCCTCGGTTATTCTGAAAACACTCGGGCTTATAGAGTGTTCAATTTAAACTCAAAAATTGTTGAAGAATCTCACACATTATCTTTGATGAATCCTTGATGGAAACTAACCATGGTCATTGCAGGAATGAAGATGGGAACATTTTAAAAGATGATAACTCTGTAGACCAGTCTGATGGTGAGGAAGAAAAAGAAGAGCAGAATGAAGAAGAATCTGAAGTTCAGGGGGAGGTAAGTGAAATTCCTGAAACTCAGATTGTTAATATCAGATATCTTAAAGATCACCCTGTGAATAATGTCATTGGCAATCTGAATGATCCCCCTAGGACTAGAGGTCACTTTAGAATTCAGGATGAATTAAATACATATGCTCTTGTCTCTCAAATTGAACCCAAGTCCATTGACTGTGCCCTCAAGGACTAATGCCATGCATGAGGAGCTTAATCAGTTCGACAGGAACAAGGTGTGGCACTTGGTCCCACCTCCTAATCATGGAACAGTCATAGGGACTAAGTGGATATTCAGGAATAAATCTGATGAATTAGGGAATATTGTTAAAAATAAAGCCAGACGTGTTGCTCAGGGGTATAACCAGGAGTTTGGTATTGATTTTGAAGAGTCATTTGCCCCTGTAGCCATATTAGAAGCTGTTAGATTTTATTGGCTTATGCATGCTCCCTAGGAATAATCCTCCAGCAGATGGATGTAAAATCTGCATTCTTGAATGGGGAAATTAGTGAGGAGGTCTATATAAGACAGCCCCCTGGGTTTGAATGTCTAGATTTCCCTAATCATGTTTACAAATTAAATAAAGCTCTCTATGGTCTTAAGCAAGCTCCCAGAGCTTGGTATGACAGGTTGAGCAAGTTCCTTACTGATCAAAATTTCACTAGAGGAGTAGTTGATCAGACCTTGTTTACAAAGGTGAGTCATTCTGACATTCTTATTGTACAAATTTATGTGGATGACATTATTTTTGGGTCAACTAACCCCAAATTGTGTGAGGAATTTTCTAAAACAATGACTAATGAGTTTGAAATGAGCTCAATGGGTGAGCTCAAATTGTTTCTTGGACTGCAGGTTACACAAACAAAGGATGAAATGTTTATCACTCAGTCCAAGTACACAAGGGATCTACTCAAGAAATACAAGATGGACAACCTCAATGAGATAGCGGCTCCAATGGGTACCTCTACAAGCTTGGATGAAGACACTAAAGGTAAACCTGTTGATCAAAAGTTGTACAGAGGTATGATCGGATCCCTTCTCTACTTGACAGCATCTAGGCCTGATATTCAATTTGCTGTAGGATTATGTGCTAGGTTTCAGGCCAGTCCTAAAGAAACTCATCTTAAAGCAGTAAAAATGATTTTTAGATATCTGCTAGGCACCCAAGAGCTAGGATTATGGTATCCTGCTAGGTGTGAGTTAGAGCTTCTAGCTTACACTGATGCTGATTATGCTGGGTGTCGAGTAGATAGAAAAAGCACTAGTGGCTATTGTCAATTCCTTGGTGGCTGTCTAGTATCTTGGGCATCTAAGAAGCAACACACTGTAGCCTTGTCTACAGCTGAGGCTGAATATGTTGCAGCTGGTAATTGTGCTGCCCAAGTACTATGGATCAAGCACCAACTACATGATTATCAGATAAAATTGGAATGCATTCCAATTTTATGTGATAATACTAGTGCCATATACCTTGCTAAAAATTCTGTTCACCATTCAAGGACTAAGCATATAGAGATAAAACATCATTTTCTGAGAGATGCTGTGAATAAAAAGGAAATCGAATTGAACTTCATTGAAACAGACAAACAAATAGCTGATATCTTTACTAAGCCACTTGGAAATGAAAAGTTTAAATTTCTTAGAAGAGAACTTGGCTTGTGTAAGTTTCAGCATGATGAATAAAATTTTTAGCTGTTTTGAATACAATCTGATTTGGACCTACATCTGATGGACTGTATAAAACTTTGTGAAGGTTGATTGGTGCAACAGACTCATGATCATGCATGACACGCATATTGTTTTCTCATGATCATCACTGCATATCACTTAATTGCATATAGAACTGTTTTGCACTACATTTCTCTGCATAACCCTGGTGGTCACATTGCATGATAGTACAGTCTGAATAAGCATGAACTTCAAAAATCATTTGATCAGTCATCTTTTGCAAACATTGCATGCATATAGACAGGGGGAGTCTTGTCAGAATTTCAAGGTGAACTGTTGCGTCGACGCTGCTATACTGTGGCGTTGACGTAGTGAACTAGATCTGTGAATATCTCTGTTTCATTATTCTGATGAGTTGACGCTGCAATAGCGTGGAGTCGACGCACTGACACTATCTCAGTGTCTTATACTGTTGCCTCTTCAACTGATGCGTAGACGCCTTGAACTTCCTGCGTCGACACTGTCTATTCAATCCTTGACTCTGAATGATTGAGTCTGACAGTATGGCAATCTTTTAATCAGTTCTAACATTAAGCATTAGAAAATAGACATCTTCCCTCATAAGAACTTTAATTGCTTAAAGACTGATTTAATGGTTTAAATTTTATAATCTTTAGAGTTGAAAGACTACAATCAGTAAATAAGGATGCTGAAAATTGATAAAGCACTCAACCATCATCTTATCTCATGTTAGACAAAGTTAGTTATATCTGAAATCTGAAAACTCATCTGAAATCATGTTAGAGAAACTAAGTATGTGCATTGTCCTTAAACAATTCATTCTGAAATAAATAAAGGACAGCTAAGAAAGATATTGAAAAATATTAAAAATAAATTAAAAAATAGCATTGGCAGAGCAATGACTGATAAATCACTGAGAAACTGAGTGATCCATCAAAGAAGTGGAAAACACTCATGTCATGAGGTGTATCAGCTATCTCTGTATAAAATGATCAAAACAGTAGGGTGGTTTCATTGAGTACCTGAGGGTAACTGGCGTCTAATAAACGTGTACCCTCACACAAAAAGATGTAAATCACTTATATTGAGCTTGATCATAGCAGAATGGTCCATCATGTTGAGTATCTAGGGGTATTGGCGTCTGATAAACGTATACCCTTAAGCAAAAAGACAAATGGTACCTGCCTGCCCAAAATGAACTCATAGTGAATATGTTGTTCCTTCAAAGAATTTTCATGGATGTCAATTGTTTAATTTCAATACATGACCTGGTTTCTCTTAACACATTTTACTGAGTCTATGAAAGTAAGATATTCTGCAACTGAATCTCTCATGTAAATATAATTCTGGTTTATTGTTTTATCATGCACACCTACCTTATCCAATGAATGTAGTGCATGAACTCTCATTTTTATAACCTTTAAACAAGAACCTCACTTTCTAAGCAGTTTCTAAATTCTTATGACTGAAGGTTCTGTGCTTTAGCTGCTTAATTTCTGAACTACTTGCTAAGAATGCCAGTCAGCTGATTCTTTCTGTTCCTTCCCTTGCATCTTATTTCCCTCCTCTTTGTTGATGGCAAAGGGGGAGAATATATTGTCTATTTGATGAATTCATTCCAGGGAAGTGTATGCATCATGTCTATGGCAAAGGGGGAGATCTTGTAAAAAGAGAGTTATGTTCATGTCTCAGCATGTCATACATAGCATTTGCATGACAAATCTGAAAAACAAAACATGTCCTTCATCAAAAATGCATCTGCACAACAGGATGTTGCTATTCTATATTATAGAGTGTTGCCATCATCAAAAAGGGGGAGATTGTTGTGACCCCTCTGTGTTGATGATGTTGACAATATGTTTTAATTCATTGGCAACAGCTTATTTTGATTGATTGGCAACTATTATTATTTTGATGAAACTATTTTTATCAGGTTGTCTGTGTATATATATTGTTATGCACATACTCACAGGTCTACACAGTGCATTGCAGCATAAACATAGAATTTATACCATTCCTTGTGTAGTCTGGACAGCAGTGGGTCGACCCTCCTCTCTGATGGGTCGACACCCCCAGAGTGAAGTCTATACACTGTCTGTCTGTCGTGTGTCTCATGCAGCGTCTTAGGCGTTTTGGTAAAGTCTATACAGTGTAGCTCACACGAACACTCAAGTCCATACATCGTGAAGTCTACATAGTGTGGCACCCAATGTCTATACATTGCTCATACGTTCATTTAGCATTGTCAAGTCTACACATTGGTCGATGCCAAGTCTGTACAGCAAGCGTCTCATTGATGAAGTCTGTACAACGGTCTTCAGCAAGTATGAACATCGTCTGTCTCTGTTAGCAGGCATTGGGCAAAGTCCATACATCAGACTGTTACAGCAAGTCTGTACATTATCCGTCTCAGTTAGCGTTCTATACATCGGGGTGAAGTCTGTACATCCAACTGTTCAACTTCGAAGTCTGTACACTCATCAGTGTTCTTCCAAGTCTGTACATTGGAAGTTTCACCTACGTTTCCCTTCAAGTCTACACATCGGTAGTTTTATCGTCGTTTCACTTGAAGTCTATACTCTCGACTGCCTTGTCTTGATCAAGTCTATACAGAGCTTCTGTGCTCAAGTCTGTACAGCCTTTCACTTGGAAAGTCTATACATCGTGAAGTCTTCACACTGGCCTTTGAATGAAGTCTATACATTGGTTCAAGCTTCCAAGTCTGCACATTGGGCCTTCAAGCCTTTGAAGTCCATACATTGGAATGTGCTTCGCAAAGTCCATACATTGGACTGTGCTCGTAAAGTCTATACTTCCTCCCGTTCAGATTTCCAAGTCTATATAACGTTGTTTAGTGGAAGTCTGTACAGCCGTTGGGTTGCCAAAGTCCATACATTGTGAACGTCATAGCCTGTACAGACTTTGCCTTGTTTAGGTCTATACATCATTCATTTGTTTTGGCAAGTCCATACATTGAATGTCTATACACTCGATTGCCTTGCCTTGGTCAAGCCTGTACAGAGTTTCTTCAGCTAAGTATATACATTGCTTCACGACGTGAAGTCTATACATGCCTTGTTCAAGTCTTCACATGGTGAAGTCTATACACTCAACTCCTTCACACTTCAGGAAGTCTGTACATCCTTCAATGCATTGCATGCATCGTTCGTGAAGTCTGTACATCGAGTGAAGTCTGGTGAAGTCTATACAACGCCCATTTCTCTTAGAGTCTCATGCATATCTGAAGTTTGTACATTGCATTTGGACTCACAACGTCTTCACACTTGAAGTCCTTACATCGTCAGTTGACTGTAATGTTTTCATATTGCCTAAGTCTGTACAACGGCTGCTTCACATATGAAGTCTGTACAGCGGATGCTTCACATAGATGAAGTCTATACATTGAGCAGAGTCTGTACACTGCATTCGAATTCACAAGTCCATACAATGCAGTCTATACAATGCAGTTCATCTTATAAGTCTGTACAGAGTTCTTCACTTAATCTGATAATCCTATAATCTGTCTGACAGGGATCTGCTACTGAGATTGCTGACATGGCTCGTGATCCCAGGAGGACGAGGTGATCAGGTGCTGCCACGTGGATGGAATTGCCTCAGTTCTGGCGAATTCTCTGGGCGGGAAATGTGGAAGACATGCGCCCTCATCCACCTGCTGATAGTATATATAGAAGCCTTCGTCTTCAGATGGAGGTTGATCGAAGTGTGGCAAGTCTATACAGTGAGACAAATCTGAGACAGTAGAGAGCCATCGAGATCCAAAGAGAAGAAAAGGAAAGAAGAAGAAAGTGAGAAGAAATGAGTTGAGAGAGTGATATAAGAGCTTGTGAATCAGCGTCTTGGTCCAGATACCAGAGCTGATATTGCTCACTTTGAGCTACAGTGGTTTTGATGTTCTTCCATTCGATTGTGTTTTTCTTGCTTTTCAGTCTTGTTATTTTTCCTTTGAAAACTCTTGTTCGATCAAGCTGTTAGTCAGCGGTGTCAAGCTGTGAGGCAGCGGTGTGCAGAGGTGATACCTCTGGTCGGCTAAGCTGTAGTGCCTAGCAGAGCAAGCTGTGAAGCTCAGCTGTTGCAGAGGGTGTTCCTTTGGTTGGGATAAGCTGTAAGCCCCAGCCGTTGTTGGCAAGCTGTAGTGCCCAGTAGATTGAAGTTGTGTATCAGCAGTAATCCACATTCGAGTTGAATGTGGGGTGGACGTAGGTCGGATTGACCGAACCACCCAAAAGTCTTTGTGCCTCTCGTGTGTTCGCTTGTCTGTTTAGCAGATCTTGTTTCCATCATTCGGTGCTTTGACTGTGGTTGTCCAGTGTTCTTTTAATTCCGCATTTGAATCTAGGCATAAATTTTTAATTAGCCTGTTGATCTATTCACCCCCCCTCTAGATCCACATTCTGTGGTGAAAGAGCCTTCCATCTAACTCCAACACTAGATACACCCCTAGACCGTCATCTATTGAAGAACCATCTAGTTCAACTGCCCCTAGGAAAATGGGAGAAGATACGAATTCAGAGACTTGACGGAGCTACGCGCACTTACCAGCCAACTGGCTAATATATCGCGCAGGAATCTGACAGACACTTGACTTCTTGGAAGGAAAGGATGGTATGTACAGACCTGGACTTGACCTAGACTCTACCCTACTATGTACAAGGGGAGTTTGTAAAAGGGATTTCAAGGTGGAAAGTGTCGGCCCTTGGCCGAGGGATCCATTTTCCAAGGAGGCCGTTTCTTCAATAGTGAGCTCGCAAGCCCATGTTTGAGAATCGGCATTTTTTTTGGTGGTCATGAGTGAACGTGCAAACCTTATGGGTGGGTTGCCCCATAGCCGAATGAGTGAGAAGCGGAGGAAACGGCGGGTGGAATAGGAATGGAATAAAAAGGGCAGGCGCGGGCCTGTTTGAAGCAAGGAAGGTACCCGAGGGGAAAACCTCGTCAGGGGGTTTATCTAGATGAAAGAGGGAGAAGAGACCAAATTCCTCCTCGAGTGGTAAATCGGGTGGGATTTCTTTTCTTTGATAGACCTCAGACTCCTTACTGGGCTCAGGCCGAGTTCCTGGCTGAACTAGTCCTATGACAAAGCGACCATAAACTAAATCCTCGCCTTGAATACCCTTGGATGGCTCTTTCAGAGAGTAACCTAAACCTGCCCGACCTTTAGCCACTTTAAGCTTTCTCCTGTGCACGGGGCCTTGTTCGAGCTGACCTAAACCTTTTCCCATGGTGAAGCCCATCCTGGCCATGATTTCCCATCCTTTACCGACGGGAGGGCCTTGAGAATTGACCCCTTCCTCCAGCTGGGATGGCCTTTGGGATGAGGGAATAATGCGGTTCCGGAGAGTGACATTGACCGAAGCTTCTTTTGGGTCATCCTGTTCCAAAGGTTTTGGGCGAATGAGCTGTAAAGGAGCTGGAGACCCAAATATGTATGAGAGAGAGGCTGAATCATCTCCAGAGTCAACCGGGGAAGGAGAAGGGACTATTTTTGGCTGAGGTGGCTTAAGTAGGACCAGAGGACGCTCCTGTATTGACTGAGCTTTTGGAAAGACATAGGGTTCTTGGCATGGCATTTGAGGAGGGTTGATCAAGGTGAGTGGCTTTTGGGTGGCACTCGGAGACTGGCTGGATGGTGGTGAGACCAGATCTCGGGATTTGGTGAACATGTTGACGTCTGCCCATGGTTCATTGACTTCCACTTCAAACTTCCTGTACCAGCCCGGGAATCCTTCAATACCCCACATATGGGTTCTTTTGAGCACCCGTGGTTCCATTCCAATGACGGTGTTCACCTGCTCATTCTGCCTTTAACCGAAAGGATCTTTGGTTGACTGATGGGTTGGTAATGGGTTATGCACTATACCGAGGTCCCGATTGGGCTTCTTGATGTTGGCGATAGCTTGCTTTACATCTGCCAAGTTGATCCTCCCCTCGTCATTCATATCATACACCCAATCCTAGAATTGAAAGCAGTTGAAGATATCATGGCCGGGAGTTCGGTGATATGGGTAATATCTAGAGGTGTCGGCATTGGGAGGGACCCGATCTCATTGAGGGGGAAGATGAATTGATTCTGAGGACATAAGGGCAAAGAAGATGTCACCTAAAGTTTCAGGCAACGGAGGATAAGGATCCCTTTTTGGCCTAGCAGGGCCGTAGCTTTAAGGTGGAGGGACATTGGCATAGGGCTTGGAATTACCTTGCCCCTGGTTAGCCGTAGCCTGAGTGGGATGGGAGACCTGGCGATTGTTGGACTTGAAGGGTTGGCCAACCGCATTGACTTGCTCATTTATGGTGACGCCCTCGGTGGTGGGGACAGCTGGGGTTTTCCTATTCTTGGTGCGAGGCTCAAAGAAAGGAGGCAAGGTAGCATCCCTTACCTGGGCTTGAACTATCCGAGCTCGGTTGTAGAGTTGGTGAAAGGTGTGGAGCTCACTGAGCATTAGAATAGCCCTAAGCTGAGGAGTAGCATTGTTTACCAGCATGGTGATGGCCTGAGACTCGGGAATGGGAACCTCGGTCCTAGAAGCCATGATCCTCCAACGATTTGCAAAGTTAATGAAGTCCTCTTCGGGCTTCATTTTCTCTATGACTAGGTCAAATAATGTAGTGGAAATAGAAGACATGTGACCAAAGTGAGCGAGAAATCGCTCGGAGACTATGTCAAAATTGATGAGATCAATAGTTGGCAAGGAAGAGAACCATCGTAAGGCTTTGCCCTCAAGGGATTTTTGAAATATATGGACCAATAGAACCCGATCATGGAGCCATTGATGGGAATCCATAAGGAAGCCCGAGAGGTGATGATGAGGGTCAGTGGTGCCATCATATCTCCTATACTTAGGAGCCTTGAATCCGAGTGGAAAGTAAGCATTAGGGAGCTTGCAATACCAGGCTAACAAGTGGGGACGTGAGTTTGGTATACTCTCGGCCACTGCCTACCGAATGTAGCTTTGAATCTCCCGCCGGAGTGATGGGTCCATCCCTTTCGCCGGGGCACTCATGGTAGGCGGAATTGGAGGTGAAGGACCCCTTTGTGGAGCTGTTGGATAGCTGAATTGGATTAGGCTTTCAGGAGTGGGTCGACTCGTGGACCCTTGGAAGGGAGTTTGAGCACGTGGAGGTGTGAGATGGGGGGACATGTGTGGGACAGCCGGAGCCTTCCCACGGGAAGCCATCGTGGCTAAGTCCGCGGGAGTGTAACGGGATAGCATGCTGATCAACTCTTGATCCTCGTGTGGAGAGAGCGTAGGAGCCCTTGGGCTACCATGGTCATGGTCACTCGGCGAAGAAGCCGAATCGGCGTGGCCGGCCTCATTTGGTGTAGCAGAAAACATGCCTATGAATGCATCCAAATGATCGCCCTCCATTGAGAATAGAGGATTGCCCCTAATTCCTGACTCAAACTGAGGAGAAAATTCCTCCTCATAACCCGAATTTATGAAAACTCTCTCCATTCTAAACCAATTATTAATTGGTTTAGAATAAATATAATGAAAGGTTTAGGGGAGGTGAGTTTTTTCCAAACATAACAAAGTGGTGACCACAATCAACATCCCAATTTTTTTTATTTTTCTTCTTTTGTTCACTCGGAGGAGAGAAGGGGACTAAGGGTGTGGGATGAGCTCTGGGAGCCTAGCAGAAACCTCTCACTCAAAACCCAAGGTGATCTACGGGGACTTCCAATGGTACAACATGCCTAACGACCGTGTGGGAATCCACGATTCGCGAGGACTCACGAAGGTTCCCGGATGGACTGAACCAATTGCACCCGAGTGGGAATCCTCAGGTGAAGGGTTCAATTCCAACGGGAGGGTTTCCTAACAAGGGTGATGTCGACTCTTCCTAAACCCAACCATGTTACTTAACCTGTAGAGATTAATCACACAATACACAAGCAAACTAGCATAGAAGGATATTGTTACGGGGAAACACAAGAAGAGGACAGAGGGTAGCCAAAGTGACGGCCATCCACAGACCTGGGCGGCCAGGTCGAGTGTCACCCAGAGGGGAAGGCGGCCAGAGTGGTGGCCTCCTAGCAAGGGAGAGGGCGGCCAGGTCGACTGTCGCCTGGGGCCCAGGGCGGCCAGAGTTCTGGTCTCCCAGCAGATGGCCTAGGCGGCCACTGGGTTGGTCGCCCAGGGGCCTAGGCGGCCAGGAGTCTTGCCTCCTTCTGTCCGACTTTCAGAAAATGTGAAAACAGAGCTACGGAAATTAGACTAATGTAAATGCATGGATCAATTAATCTTTGACTTCAAGCATTAGGAACTTACAGTAGGCATTAGAGGGTCCAACCGTGATCGCCACTTTGCTTGTAGGCGCCCGGAATGACTGGGGGAAAGGCGGTGTGTGTGTTGGTGCCTTTGGTTTATGGAGGATGTCTCCTAAGTACCTACAGAGGAACAAACAGAAACATTAGAATATCGTGATCGCCAGAGGTGTTTACCTGAACCTCACAGGGTTGATGATCGCGGGGAGATAATCCATATGGGGAGATGATGGGTCCCTCTTCCTCGTCCTCGGCCGACCAAGGGCAAGGAGCCCTGCTATGTCCCTTATGCTGAAGTCCTACAATGTAGCTCAAAGAAAGAAGAACAAGAAATCCATTAGCAAAATGAAATGTGTAGTATCTACTCTAATAGATGAACAGAACGAGAATGATGGTGGCAAGGTTACCTGGGGGTGGTGGGAAGGAGGGATGACCGAGATTTTCGACCACCCACCTTCCCGTTTGTTTTGGGAAAAAACGTCTAAGTGTGGGAGCTAAGGAGTTACACTACATGCAGTGTACTTACCTGGAAGCCGTGATGCAAGTAGGAAGTATGAGGTAAGGAGTTCCAACCGAAGCAAAGGAAGCAGGAGGAAGACGACTGGTGCGGCTCTTCTCCGATGCCCAAACTCCTCCCGGACCTCTTCCCTAGATTCTACCTCGATTCTTCCCCTCCGAAAATGGCCTCCGTGTCCCCCTTCCCACATTGGAGAGCGACAATTTTGTGTATTGAGTTCAGAGTTTCAAATTGTGGGGAAAGATCATGCAGAATGGGGGGGAGAACGTGCCCACGAGTTGGGCCACATTCTCTGACCGAGTAAATAGAGGAGGGCGGCCAGGTCTTTAGTCTCCTTGAAGGGGAGGGCGACCAAGTCTTTGGCCGCCCAGGACTAGAGGGCGTCCATCGCCCTGGCCGCCCAGACCATGTTCCTTGGGCCCCTTAAGTGGACAAGGCCCAATAGCTTTAAGGCTACGGGCTGTGATGAGGGCATCACTCACGATCCCCTCTGGCTTGGCACCTCTCTCCCTCCCGGAGGCAGCTAGGGAGCGGCCCTACTTCTGGATTGGACCTTAGTGCTTGTCATTGGGTCATTTTGTTATTTTCTCCCTTTTACTTGAGTCTTAATCTTGTAATTTACCTTTTATTTGAGTCTTGTACCTAGGTTATAAAGTCATTTCCCTAAGTTCGAGTCTCATTAGGCTATGGTGCTTGCTATTGGGCCTATTTCTTTGGGCTAGGCCCATGGGCGCACCCCCCCTTCCTTGGTTATCTGTTAGTTTGTTAAAAGTCAGGGTCTTATATGTAAAAGTGGGTTTTCTATAAATAGGACCCCAATTCCTCTTTTGAAGGTTAATGAAGTATTGAAGAATTTGCCAAAGCATTAGTGCACCTCTCCCTCCCTCACTAGCTCTCTCTCTCTCTCTCTTCTTCTCCCTCTCACTAAAGGGGGCGAACCCCTCTCTCTCTCCTCCCCATCCCAAATTCGAAATTCACTCTCTCTCCTCCCTATTCACCTCTAATTAAGACCCCTCCCCCTTCCCCATACCTCCCATTTAAGTCCCCTCCAACCCCTAGGTGGAATCCCTTTCTCCTAGGCACCTCTCCCTCTTCCAAGGCACCCCTTGGCATTCCCCATACACCCCCTCACTTCCCCAAGCACACCCTTCACCCCTCCCAAGCTAAAATTCGAATTTTCCTCCCTTTTGGGACTGCACCCCATTCATTCCCAGCCCCTTCACCTCCCTAGGTCGCAGCCCCCCAACCCCCTTCCCCACTGTTCTTCCATTAGCCTAGTTCCACCACTATCTCTTTCCCTTTGCCCAAGTCTGCAGGTGGCAGAGAAAGGGTCGACTTGCTGAAGAATCCACGGATTCATACGGCGTCTTCTGAAGGCGTACCATACCATTCTGGAAAGGTCGTCTAGTTATCTTTGCAGGCGAGGTGATCTCGTCCCATTCTGAGTTCGGGGCTGTCCGGGAGAACCATTCTCCCCCGACTGCGCTGGGCTCCCTCTGCAGAGTACCTGAACCGGTTTTGAAGCTGTGCCACGGCGAACCCTAGCAGAATCAAGCCAAGGTCTCTTCATCAAAGTTCTTCCACGTCCTATCCTCTTCCAAGATCAGGAAGCAGAACTGCGTTCGGGTTCCGTGGGACGGAGTTATAGAGTTTCTCCTCCGACTGCTCCAAGCTGATTCCCCAAGTCTGCTACAACCTGTCAACACCTTCTTGGGTCCCCCGGTCTCCTCCGACCTCATCTGGCTTCCCCGTCAGTTTGGCTGCGAAGTAGACTCGACCACGATCCCAGAAACTCTGGCAGCTCATGATTCAGAGTTTGGGAGCGGCCGGGGTAGCTTCTGCAAGTCACTATTCGTATCAGGTAGCTGCTGCGGCCAGAATCTGCCACCCAGTTTGGAAGATGTACCACGATGAACCACGGAAGAATTCGGCCTCGAGTCCTTCTACAAAGTTCTTCTTCCTCTAGTCCTCGATCAGGATCAAGAAGTAGAACTGCATTTGGAGCCCGGAGGCCATAGTTCCTATTTTTCTCCCTCGACTGGTCGGGTCTGCCTCCCGCAGCCTGCAGTGACCGACCGTCACTCTTCTGAGTCTCCCCGTCTCCTCCAACGTCAGACGGCTGTCCCTTTAGTTTTTATGCGTAGAGGGTTTTTCCACGAACCCAGAAGCTCTGGCGGTTCGTGATTCGGAGTCCGGGAGCCATCGGGACAACTTATGCATCCTGCTGCATCAGATTAGTAGCTGCCAGTCCCAGATCCTGCCGCCCTGTTCGGACCCCCGCCGCGGCCAGCGACGACATCATAAGAAATCATCATAATTCTGGGAAGTCCAGGCTCATTGTCCGAAGAGAACCCCCTTCGTCTCGTCATCGAAAAAATTCCTGATCGGGATCTGCGGCCGTGACACCGACTGATTGTCATCCTCCACAGCAAGCAGGGTTATTCGGCAGCGACCTCCACTCGGGTTTCTCGGCGAATCTCCCTTCCCCGCCTGGCTGGCTTAACACCCCTCCCTGTGTGGAGGTAGTAATTGATTGTAACAGCAAAACCCCCACCCCAAGTTCACCCTCCTGTGTGAGGCGTAGTGAATGTAACCGTTAAAACAGGTCAAGCTTCATCGGCGCAGTGTGCGGGGAACCCACACTTCCCCGCTCACCCTCGTCTCCGAACGGGGTTGGTTTCCTCAAACCAACCAGATGAGCCTCTGCCCTTGCTCCATTACTCTTGTTCATTTCATATCTGCAAAACTTATCCGCTGGTCAGTGAGAGAGTGCCCGATCCCGGAGCCACCAACCCTTGTGTGGTCACCGTGGGTGACAGTGAGCGAGTGACCTAGTGCCCCCAAGGCACCCGGCCGCCCTTGTTTGTGGACTTTCTATCCTCGGGAGGGACAACCTTAGCGGTGCTGGTCCTCTAACCAGCCAGGGGCTTTCTCCACTACCTCGACTCGGCATCACCGAGTCACCCCGGGAAACGTGTGCGCGCGGTGTGACGGCGACTCTCAAGTGGCTCCCGATCTTGTGATTGTGGTTGCGAATTAAGTCCTAGGGTTCACATTCCATCGCTGCCATATTGTGTCACATCAGGCTGGGCTTTAAAACTCAAAACATTGGTAAAACAAGTACCACAACTAAGCGTCATTAAGGTCCATTGGGGATCCGCGGGATGTCCAAAATTAGGCATCTACAACACCCTGGTGGGAACCCCCAGGTGAAGGATGTGCTTCCAACGCGAGGCTTTTCCTAATAGTGTGATGCTGACTCTTCCTAATCCCAAGCCCCGTGCTCAAACCTGCAGTGTTACTTTAAACACTAAGCAAATGATGAGAACAACATAGAATCTAAACAAAATGGAAAACCTAGACAGGAGGCAGCCAGAAGGCTGGCCGTCCAGGGCTTAAGCAGCGAGGATGATGGTCGTACCATGTTGGTCGTTCATAGGGGTTAGGCGGCCAGGTGTTTGGCCATTTAGAACATCAGGCGGCCAAGCCTCAACCGCTTACAGGGCAAGGTGGCCAGGTGTTAGGCCGCCTACAGGTGCAGGTGGCCAAATGTTTGGTCGTCACCTACCTAAAATGCAGCTAAGTTAAACGGCAGAAATTAACAGCAACATGAACAAACATGCTAAAAAAAATGAACTAAAATTTCTATAGCCTTGGACTTTTAGTACAATGAACTCAAAGTGAGTAGTAGCGGGTCTCACCGTGATCACCAGAGGGTTGTAGGTGCCTAGAGAGTGGGCCATCCACGAGGGGCATTTGAGGACAAGGTAGACCCTACCCCGACAGTATAGTGCAGTGTAGTGGAATACAGATTAAAGTGTGATCGTCATTGAAGTTTTACTTGATTCCCGCATGAGTTTGATCGCGCGATATGCCTCAGGGCGTGAGTTTGCGGGGTCCCGACTTCTCCATTCTCGGCCAGCCAAGGACGGGGAGCCCTGCAGTTCGCTATATCGAAGTCTTGGAAATAGAAATGAGAGCTAGAAGGAACAAAGAAAACACCGATTAGAACTAGGCCATGTAGTAAATGCTCAAAGAAAACTACAAAATCAAGAAAAATGGTGGTAACTTTACCTGGAGGGGTGTTGGGAAGGGGGGATGGCAGAGGCTTTCGACCACCCGCCTTCCCTTTTGTTTAGTTTAAAAACCTCTATGAATGGGGAGTCTACAAAGATTTTTTAATATGTAGTAATGTAATAAACAAAATACATATATGTACAGCAGCGAAACATAGGAAGGCAGAAGACCAAACCAGGAGGCGGCGAGGTGACTGGCTGCCCACCCACTGTAAAGCACAGGAAAGAAGACACCTCGGGACGCTGGGATGTAGCCAGAAAAGGGAAGCTCTCTACCATAGGGCTCCCTCCTAACTCCCTTCATTCACTATGTTCAGCTCTCCTCAGTGTTGGGGGTCCTCTCTCACACAAGGGTCCTCTCCTTCACTCGTGGGGCCTTCTTTGCTCTTAAATTCGCCCCTTCTCTTCTGCTCCTCCTTTTTCCAGGTGTGTCCTATCCTTCTTCCTCTTTCTCACCTCCTCGACTCTAGTACCTTCCACCTTCATGCGTGCGGAACGTGGGCAATGAGGCAGAAGATGAGCTATGATTGGGGCATTTTCAACGTGGGAGGGAAATCGTGGAATGTGGGTTGACTGACAGTTGCTAGGAGGCGGCCAGATCTCTGGTCATTCTCAGGGAGAAGGCGGCCAAGAGTCTGGCTGTAGCGCTCGTGCCTTAGCGGATTCGTAGCAGTTCGGATCTAGGCTTTGTCCTGATCGTTTTGGCTATTTTTGCGGATTTTTAGGCGTTCATTTGGCATTTATTGGAATTTGTTTAAGGTTAATGGCAATTAGAGTTAAGTTTTCAAAAAATAATAATAATAATTTATATATATATATATCTTCCCATCGAACTCTCTCTCCCTCACTCGTTCTCTCTCTTCCTCTCTCCCTCTCACGATCTCTCCTCTCCCTCTCTCTCGGATTCGGTCCGGACGGGCCCCGATCGAGGCACGGGAGGTACCGTCAGGACGGGCTCGACGCGAGGATCGCGTGGACGCCAGCTTTGTCTCGATCCGCGGTACGTGGAGGCGTGTGGGGCCGAGAGTAGCCGCGGCGTCCCTTCGTCCGTTCGGCACTGAATCGCTGTTTTCGTCGCGATTAAGGTAGGGGGATGGAATCCTTGTCTCGCTAGGATTACATTGGCATCACATGCTCGTCTGTTTGATGTCATTTTCCTCGATTTCCATGAAAATCCCATGTTAATGTAATTTAGCCATAAATTCTTAAAAATCACTTCATGGGCATCATTTTTATGTTTTGATGTATATATTAGTTGTAGAATGGTATGGTTTGGTAGGTTTTACAGCTTTTCCATGTTTTCCCGTCGATCCGGCTCGACCGGGAGGGAGTTCGGTTTTGAACCCGACCCGTCCGTAACCCAGACGGTGTGACGGTCCTACCAGGAGCCGTCACATTGGTAACGGTTCTCTTGGGACGCGTTACAATCCTATGACGGACCTAAGTAGGTACATTTATTTTGTCCATTGTTGACCCGGTAAGGCGGTTGGCCTGACAGTCCGTCGGGCGACCGTCAGGGCCTCGTGACGCGCCTCCGTGCGTGCGTCACACCCTGTCTGAATGTTAGAAAAACTCTATATTTCATGGCTTCGCGTGGCGTAACGGCTCAGGGGAGGCGCGTTACGTTCGCGTAACGCCCCTGCTCTGGCGTGTTACAGCCTGGACCTGATGGTCCGCCTGGGATGCGTCACAGACCTGTAGCGCACCCTTCCTCGACTGTCACACCCTGTGGCGCGGCAGCCCTAGACCGTTACATTCCCCTAGTTTTTAAAAGCATGCATGGTCAATTTCTAATGCATTCCACGTTATATATATATACCATGTTTAAGTTGTTTTATGACCGATGGCTTGTTATTAGATCCCGATGGAATTACTTTCTCTTTCCTTGTGATGGAACCACTAGTCGTAGCCCAGCGACTGAGCGTGTCGTCCCACCCGGGAGAGGTGGAGGGGTGTTCCCAATGAACGGTTTGTAAACTAGTTACCGTGGGCCCCTGCGGTTACCGTTGCGTCCAACGGGGGGGAAACTAGCTAGAGACCTGGCTCTAGGCAGGAGTCAGTGTGTGCACACGTGGTCGGAGACTTGGACTGGCACTGACAAGTGTTACTCTGACTAGTACTTGGTTTGGTCCTGTTACGCCTCTCGCTTGTCACGTTCCAGACTTGCGAGTTACCGAGACGCAGTATAAGCCGTCGGTGGATGCATCTGGTCTTGTTCTTCTAGTGGGGTGTTTCGTCTCTCACTTCACTTGGTTATTGATAGTTTATTCTGTTGGTAAATTTATTTCCTGTCGTTATTATTTACTAATTTATGCATCTGCCTGGTTATTATTTAAATGCATGCTCTAAGTGCTTTTACATTTGCCTGCTTGTCTGTTTAGTGTGAGGTAGGGATCCGCGTGACATCTACTGAGTCTGACTGTGACTCACCCTTCCTTCTTTCAGGTGAGCCGCCCCAGTCGTCCGCCGGTCCTTCTCGTGGTTGTGCCGACCGTCGTTAGAGTGCCAGCTCTTGTCGGTTTGTCTTTTTGTTCTTTTAGGCCGGGGTATGCCCCGTGTAGTTGTACAGTGGACCTCTGTTATTTGTAAATCTGGACTATTGTATATATTTTACCACTCTGATATTTTAAATTGCTTCCGCACTTATTTATTAATTGCTGTCCTAATTAATATTGCGCGTCTGTGGTCTCAATTCGTTATGCAACTCCTCAGCAAACTCCACTAACCCTTCAGGGGCCTCATCAGCCTCTTGGGTGGCTTCCCCAGTTCTTGGTATCGGTGTATCGATGTTATCGGTATCCGGAGCTCCGGGTCGTCACATTGGCCGTCTGGCAAACTTGGGCAGCCCAAGGTCTGGCTACCCACCCAACCTGGGGGGCCATCAACTTGGCCGCCCAACCCATGGGCCCCTTTCTCTTGTTGTTTCGATCTTGGGCCCAATACGTCAACTGGGATGGACTTTAAACGTGAAAAATACATCAATCAATCCAGAAAGACAATAACGTCACTTATATGGTGGTCAAATCGAAGGTTCTTGGGATGTCCGAAATTAGGCGTCTACATGGTGGAGAGGGCTCGAAGAGATAGGAAGAGAAGAAATGGGAGGGGACCTCTCTTTCACCGCTATCCTGCTAGAGTCGCCTTTGATAGCCGTCTGTGTGAGCGCGCGAGGGGGTCTCCCTCCGTGTGTGGATCTCTCTTTGCTGGCAATGTAAGCGATGTAAGTCTCTCGCCTTTGATAGCCATCTCTTCTTCTTAATTTGGTTGTGAGTTTGTGTTCGTATGTGTGTGTGTGTATTCGTCTCCCCGTGTCCTCCCCTCTCGTCTCGTCTGGGGGCTTATTTATATAGGACGCAGTGGTGCTCTGACTTAGCGATGGGTTGTTTGTGGAGTAGTGTCCTGCTCGATCATGGGGATCATCCGTCGCCCACTCACCCGCTCCTTGAAGAAAGGTCTCGTGTTAGGCATCTTGGCTACGTGCGTGCGACCCAGTTCTCGTTGGGATAAGTCCCGTAATGGGAGCCTCAACGTTCATCCGTTGGCGAGTTTTATGACACCTTGTGGACATGCAAAATTGCACTCTCGTACGCCCCTACTAGTCCAGCATCAACAGCAACCCCCAAACTGAAGAAACTGCGTGGAAGAGGGGCCATCCAGACTCCCCGAACACATACACACACACTACCGTGAAGCCGTCCCTGGAGTCTCGACAGTGAAGAGAAATCAACCACCGGGAGCCCCACAATCTATGGGCCTCGAAGAAAATCAAATGGGCCACAACTTGCGCTCACAATGGGCTCAGAACTGCCCATTTAGCCCTTCAGCGGCACACCCTCAATGCCCTTCAGCGGCACGCCCCCTGGCAGCCTTCAGCGGCACACTCTTGTGCCCCCTTCAGTGGCACGCCCTCAAGGCCCTTCAGTGGCACGCCCCCTGGCAGCCTTCAGCGGCACACTCTTGTGCCCCCTTCAGCGGCACGCCCTCCATTCCCTCTCAATGGCACGCTTCCAACACCCTCAGCGGCACACTCCCTGTGCCCCCCTCAACGGCACGCCCTGGCAGCCCTTCAGCAGCACACTCCCTGGCAGCCCTTCTGTGGCACACTCCCTGTGCCCTTCAGCGGCACACCCCCCAGCCCGTTCAGCGGCACACTTCCCTGGCGCTCCACCGGCACGCTCGGCTGGGACGCTCCACCGGCACACCTAGTGTGGGTGTCTTCACCGGCACAGTCCCTGCACACCCCCTGCTAGCCCTCAACGGCACACCCAGGATGGCCTTCAACGGTACACCCTTCTTCACTCTTCGCCGGCACGCCCTCAGGCTCCTCAGCGGCACACGCCAGTGAACCCCTTCAGCGGCACACCCATCCTGCCCTTCAGCGGCACGCCCTTTGGGCGCCTCAGCTGCACGCCTGCAAGCTCTTCCTGCGGCACGCTTTTGCAGGCTTTCAGCGGCACACTTCTTGTGTCTTCCAACGGCACGCTGTTCTGGCCCTTCAACGGCACACCTGGGCATTTTCTTCCCCGACACTTCCGGCAAATCAAATCTTACGCCCATGCCTTAGGGATTCTTGGCGCGCAGTGTGCTTGCTGGGGTGTCACCCAGGGAGAGGGCCACGTTGCTTATTCCCCCCTGCCACCAAGGACGACCGGTCAAATCTCCAATCAATGCCTCCGGTTTTCCGCCTCCGACTACCGTGTTCGAGTGCTCCCGCCGCTGGGGGTATAAAAGCCCCTTCTTCGGTGAACAGAAAAGGGAGAGGAGGCCAGTGGAGGGAGCCATGACCGAGCGGCCAGAAAAGAGAAGAGGAAAGAGAAGAAGAGAAGAAGAAGCAGAAGAGAAGAAGAAGAGGATGGGAGGCTCTGCCTCCCTCCCCTGTTGCTCCGTCCACTGCCACCTGAGCGAAGAGAAGAAGAAGAAGAAGAGGGGAGGCTCCGGCTTCCCCCCCCCCCCCCGTTGCTGTCTCGTCTACCACCGTCGGTGTGAAGAGAGGAAGAGAAGAAGAGTGAGTGGAGAGAGAGGATGAGGTCCGGGAGGGGAGAAGTCCGTGCTCCCCCCATTGTATCTTCTTTCTTTCTTTCTTGCCCCCCCCCCTTGTTTTCTTTTCCGTCGCCATGTATTAGCTCCCTTGGGGCACTCCTTTTGCGAGAATAAAAGTAGAAGGCATGCAAATATTTTCTTTGGACGTCTTTCTAAAGCCTTTCTTCCGTGTTTGCATCCCTCGGTATTTCACGCCCTTTCCCTTTCTCCTTTCGTTAGGGCTTGCTTCCTCTCGGGCATTTTTGTCTTTGTCCACCCCTGGGTGCCCTCAGCGCACACCCTAGACGTGCCTCCAACGGCACACCCTCCATATGCCTTCAACGGCACGCCCTTGGGCATCCCCAGCGGCACGCCCACGGGGCTCTTTGCCGACACGCTCTTGCCGCCTTCAGTGGCACGCCCTTGCCCCCCCTTCAGCGACACAGCCCCTCAGCGGCACACCTGGGCTTCCCCCATTCCGGCACGCCCTCTCGTGCCTCCCTTGCCCGGCACACTCGTCCCTCCTTGCCCGATGCACTCCCTAGCCGGCCCTAGGGAGGTCTCCGGTCCGTTGTTCTCACCGAGTTTTTTGAAGTTTTATTAAAGGTGTTGCCGCTCTCGGGCGCCCACCTCCAGTTGTCGGGTTCCGCCACTCCATGTGGGCGCGTTCCCTGTATCTCCCTTACGCTCGGGTCAAGGGGAGATGCTGCCGAATTTTCATTAGAAACGATAACACGTTAAAAAGGACTAAAAGAAAGCAATAAACAAATAAAAAGAACAGTGGTAAAACGCTTTAACTGAGGTAAGGGAACCGCAATCAATTCAAAGAGAGCCAAATCGAACGACAACTAAACAACTTGAACACTCGCCCTCGTGAGAGAAAGAATGAAAGATAATCGAGAGAAAGAGAGAAGAAACCCATGCAAACTTAATAAAATCAAGAGAGAAAAGAAAAGAGGAAGAGACATAAGAATGGAAGAGGAGTGGGCTCCCCATGCCCTTCGTCGGCAGGCCCCCTTCAGCCACCTTCGCCGGCACGCCCTTTCTGCCGCCTTCGCGGGTACACCCTCCGGCCACCCTTGGCAGGCACACCCTTCGCCGGCACACCCGCTCGCACCCTTGGCCGGCACACCCTTGACCGGCACACCCTTCGCCGGTACGCCCGCTCGCGCCCCTCGCCCGCACGCTCCCGCGACCCCTTCACCGGCACGCTCCCCCTGCCTTCGCCGGTACACCCTGGTCGTTCTTCGCCGACACGCCCCTTCAGCCCTTTTTAGCCCTCTAGCGGCCCACTCTCTCTCCAAAAAAAAGAACACATATATAATATAATAATAATAATAATAATAATAATAAATTAATAAAAATTATGATAAATAAATAAACCTAGTATATATATGGAATAAACAAACAAAAAAATGTGAAATAATAATAATAATAAACAAAAAAAAGAAAATATAATAGTAATAATAATAAACGAAAATGGAGAAATCACCCGGAATAAATACATAAAAGGAAAATAAGCAATAAAATAAACATGCATATAATTTAAAGCCCAAATAAAAGAACAGTAAAATCCACATCGCAGCCCCGTCTCTCCCGTGACCCGATGCCGAAGGAACAATCATACCGCCCTTCCAGGTTGGGCCTGAGTCTTGGGAATTATCCCAAAATAGCCACGACCTGACCTCGCCTCGGGCCGATATTCGATTAAACCGGACTCGTTTCTCGGGCAGGATCCCTTCCGAGCCACTACTAAAATTACCGCACGTTCGGCAGACATTTTGAACGGGTTCACCTCGATTCCCGCCGCGTTTCTATTACGGACCGGTGTCCGAACATGAAAAGGTCCATGCGTGACCGATATGGCCGACGGCTCCCATCCCGACATGGTCGTAACCCGGCATTGCTCTAGGCCAATAGCATGTCGAATCGGATTCATCCTAATGGGATTTGTCCCCGCTCTTTCATTGAAATTACCGCGAACTCGGCATACATTCGTACGGGGTTGTTTCTATCTACGTCGTACCTTCAATATGAACACTTGTCCGAATATCAAGTGGTCCGCAAGTGACCGACAGAAATCGGAATAGAACGAGACGGCTCCCATCACCCCTGGACCCTACACATGGGAATATCAATAAGGCCTTCCTGGGTTATGCTTGGACCTCGAGACCATCCCGATTATAGTCATTGTCTGACCCATATCCACGGCCTATAGCCCGCTCCCTTTGAACACATTTTCAGTTTTGGAACCTAGTCCCGGGACTCTTGCTCGTTGCCCTCCGACACCGAAAACATTAATGATGCCCACGCAAGCCCCGTTTGGACCACGGGAGGCACCCCCGGTATGGTCCTGACTCGATCTTGCACCGGGCCAACAAATTCGTTGGTTTCATGCTACACTAACCGAGATTTAATCGAATGTTTTCAGTGTCTCGTAATAATACATGTACCGTATCCCGGCATACATATGTTCCAGGTCCTCCCGCGACGACTACGATATTCTCAAGCCGGACACCCGTCTGAACACTAAACGGTCTCCTTAATGACCGACACGTTTCGAACGTTCGCTTCCCTAGACACAGGACTTTCCAACTAATTCAAGGGATATTCCCCCGTTGCCCCTTGGCACCGGAAATATTAATGACGCTCATGTAAGTCTTGTTTCGACCGCGGGGGGGCCCACCGCAGTATGGTCGCAGCTTGCTCTTGCACCGGGCCAACAGATTTACTGGTTTTTGACCACTCCAACTGAGGCTCGGCCGAACATTTTCCGCTCTTCCGAACAACAAATTTGCCGTACCTCGGCATACATGCGTTCCGATTTTCCCGCGACAACCGTGATTTTCTCGAGACGGACATTCGTCCGAACATTAAATGGTTAGTACACGACCGACATGATCCCGAATGGTTTTCTTCTCGCCCTCGCGCGAGGATTTCAATACCTCGTAATAGACCTTTCATGCAATTAATTCCCTGGCCATGAGGCCCTGGATCCCGGCGATTAATCAAGGGTGTTCCCTCGTATGGGGGATGTAAATGACGTCGTGACCTTTATGGCACGGCGGATTTTGGTCCCGACACGAACCACACAATCGTCTGACGAAGTCAGGTCGAGCGCACCATGGTCTCTTCGGAGCCCGAATAAATTGTCACTTCGGTGACTGGCACGCCCACGCACTTAATAGATGAATCAACCATCTGAATAGATGAACATGCATAATGAGCGTGTCGAAAAGTGCGTCCACAAGTCTGGCACGCCCGGTGGGACCTAAACTACCCTTCATCTCTTCACCGGGATTTAGGGCCTCATGGCCTCCTAATCAACGATGTTTGCCTGCTTTGATGAATGGCAGGTGCTGTCTTCGCCAGCCCTATGGGGAGAGAATCCAGACTCAGTGCAGCTGCCTTCGTGGCCTCGAGGTCGCTGCTTCGAAGCATATGCAGCTTCCAGGAATCATGGGGGCTGTTATAAAAGAAAAGGGAGAAGAGAAAGAGAAGAGAAGGGAGGGGAAATCAAACCCCCCCCCTTTTTTTCCTCAAGAAGAAAAGAAGAAAACAAGAAAACAAAAAAGAGGAAAGAAAGAAGCAAAAAAAAAGAAGAGAAAGAATTGGCAAGAGAGGGTTGTACGGCCACGTCCATCGAGACTCGTGCTGAATTAAGATTACTATTGTGGGGTTTATGCGGTGGAGCGAACCACTCATCCCCTCCCTGAGGGGGTGAGTGCTCTCCTGCACCTCCACCCTGGTCAATCATACAAGAAAAGGAGAAAAAAAGGGAGAAATAAAGAAGAAAGGCAGGAAAGTTGGCCAGCATCGCCGACTAAAAGAGCAAGAAGAAACCTGGCATCCCGCCCGACTCTAGGAGGCCCCGAGTCCGCGGTGCAATGACCCCGCTCGTTCCACCCTCCTGCTGCCCCTATTCGGCATAAGACGGCCCCTCGAGTGGCTGTTAGAAGATCCAACAAGCCGCAGCTGTAGCCTAATGAATTCCGGCTCGCTATGGGGGGGGATACTTTATAGCAATGAGGCCAAGCACGGCCACCACTCTCGAAGAGAGCATGCACATACCCCACCATGGGGGATAAGAAGAAGAGATATACCCCGCCATAGGGGCATAAGAGGCAAAAAAATATACACCCCGCTCCCGGGGGCACATGAAGATAATCTACCCTGGCTTGGGGGCACAACAGACAACAAAGCTACACCCCGACTCAGGGGCCTTTGAAGAAGAAGCATACCCCGCCTGGGGGCACAGAAGCGAAGAGGCCTACCCCCCGACCTAGGGGGCAGATGAAGAAGAGCTACACCCCCACTCTGGGGGCACATGAAGAGAAATACGCCCCACCGTGAGGGGGTAAAAGAAGCAGAACATACCCCTGCCTGGGGGCATAGAAGCATAAGACACACCCCGACTTAGGGGCACATGAAGAGAGGTATACCCCGCCATGGGGGCATAAGAAGTGGCAAGAATGCACCCCGGCTTGGGGGTATTTGAAGAAGAAATATACCCCGATATGGGGGCACAGGAAGAGAAATACACCCCCGCCTTGGGGGCACGTGAGAAGAATCTACCCCGACCTGGGGGCACGAGAAGAAACAGAGCTGCATCCCGCCTCGGGAGCATAAAAAAGAGATGAATACGCCCCGGCTTAGGGGCATTTGAAGAAGAAACATACCCCACCTGGGGGTAAAGAGGCCATAAAGAATACGCTCCGGCTTAGGGGCATTTGAAGAAACTCCACCCCGCCTCAGGGGACATAAGAAGAAAAGAGTCCACCCCGACTTAGGGGCATTTGAAGAAGGAGTATACCCCAGGCTCGGAGTCCATGAAACAACATGCACCCCCCCCCCCCGGGGGAGGGGGCATCTGAAGCAGAACAAACAACATTCTCCGGCTTAAGGGGGGCGTATGAAGAAAGGAATACACCCCGATATGGGGGCACATAAGCAAAGAAGAAGAATTCACCCCATCTCGGGGGCATAAGAAGCAAGAATTACACCCCCGCCTCGGGGGCAGCAATACACTCCACTCTGGGGGCACTAGAAGCAGAATACACCCCGTGCCGGGGGCATGTGAAGAGAAAAATACCTCACTTTGGAGGCATAGGGAGCAGAAGAGGCACCCCGACTTAGGGGCATTTGAAGAAGAAACATACCCCGCCACGGCGGCATAAGAGGCAAGAGAAACACACCCTGCATGGGGGTATAAGAAGCAGAAGACACACCCCGACCTGGGGACACATGAAGAGAATCCACCCCACTCCGGGGGCACAAAAAAGGAGATACACTCCGCCCTTGGTGCATAAGAAGAAGAAGCATCTACCCCGACCCGGGGGTACAGAAGCGAAGAGACATACATCCCGATCTGGAAGCATATGAAGAAAGGTATACTCCGCCCAAGCGGCATTTGAAGAGACGGCATACCCTACTTCGGGGGCACAGAAGCCGTAAAGAGACGACATATATCCCGATCTGTGAGCATATGAAGAAAGATATACTACGCCCGAGCGGCATTTGAAGAAACAACATACTCCGCTCAGGGGCATAAGAAACAAGGAATTTACACCCCATCTAGGGGCATAGAAGCCATGAGAAACACACCCCGCCTGGGGGCACAGAAGAAAAGCTACACCCCGACCTGGGGGCATGTTAAGAGAAAAACACCCCAGTCCGGGGGCATCAATGAGAAAGGAAGAGCAGAACAAAAAGAATAGTCATGAGGCAAACGTGGTCTTCGAACCCGCCTCTACACATAAAAGAAAAAGAGAATAAAAGAAAGAAAAGAGACATGAGGCAAACATGGTCTTCGCACGTGCCTCTCCACAAAAGAAGAAGAGAAGAAGGAAAAGAACAGTCACGAGGTAAACATGGTCTTTGCACCTACCTCTCCACAAAAGAAGAAGAGAAGAAGGAAAAGAATAGTCACAAGGCAAACATGGTCTTTGCACCTGCCTCTCCATAAAAGAAGAAGAGAAGAAAAGAAAGAAAAGAGACACGAGGTAAACATAGTCTTCGCACCTGCCTCTCCACAAAAGAAGAAGAGAAGAAGGAAATGAACAGCCACGAGGCGAACGTGGTCTTCGCACCTGCCTCTCCACACAAAAGAAGAAGAGAAGAAGAGAAAGAAGAGTCACGGGATAGGCGTGGTCTTTGCACCCGCCTCTTCACAATAAACAAAAAGAAGAAGAAGAGAAGAAGAAGAGAAGAAAAGAAAAAGGATCATGAGGCAGACGTGGTCTTTGAACCCGCCGCTTTACAAACCCTTCTCCTCGGCTCTCGTATCCTGCTACTCGACGCCCTTCGGCCCAGTCATGTCGACCAAGGCCCACTATCAGGATTAATCCATCCGTCCCTCCGCGCTCTCGATATCTTTTCTGCTTTATAGCCTACTTCTAACATCTCTCGGCTTGTCAGCCTGCTCCCAATATCCCTTGGCTTTTTAGCCTACTTTTCAGTATCCTTCGGCCCTTGTAGCCCGCTTCCCAATACCCTTGGCTTTTGTAGCCCACTTCCCAGAATTCGGCCTTCACGGCCCGCTTCCCAACTTTGGCTCTTGCAGCCTGCTTCCCTTTGGCTTTTATAGCCTGCTTCCCAACTTTGGCTCTTGTAACCTGCTTACCTTTGGCCTTCGTGGCCTAATTCCCAATTCTGGCTCTTGTAGCCTGCTTACCTTTGGCCCTCGTGGCCTGCTTCCCAACCTTGGCTCTTGCAGCCTGCTTCCCTTTGGCTTTTATAGCCTGCTTCCCACTTCTAGCTCTCGTAGCCTGCTTCCCCTTGGCTTTTATGGCCTGCTCCCCAACTTTGGCTCTCGCAGCCTGCTTACCTTTGGCCCTCGTGGCCTGCTTCCCAACCTTGGCTCTTGCAGCCTACTTCCCTTTGGCTTTTATAGCCTGCTTCCCACTTCTGGCTCTCGTAGCCTGCTTCCCCTTGGCTTTTGTGGCCTGCTCCCTAACTTTGGCTCTCGCAGCCTGCTTACCTTTGGCCCTCGTGGCCTGCTTCCCAACCTTAGCTCTTGCAGCCTGCTTCCCTTTGGCTTTTATAACCTACTTCCCAATTCTGGCTCTCGTAGCTTGCTTCCCCTTGGCTTTTATGGCCTGCTCGCCAACTCTGGCCCTCGTAGCCTGCTTCCCTTTGGCCTTCGTGGCCTGCTTCCCAAGTCCGGCTCTCGTAGCCTGCTTCCCAGGATTCGGCCTTCGCGGCCCGCTTCCCATAACTTCGGCTCTTGCAGCCCGCTTCCCAATTTCAGCCCTTATGGCCCGCTCCCCTAATGTCCCTTGGGTTCTATAGCCTGCTTCCCTAATATCCTTTAAGCCGTTCGTGGTCTGCTTCCCTAATACCTTTACTACCACTACACTTATACGTAATAATAATATTTTCTTATGCAAAAACAAACACAAAAAAATAAAAAAAACAACAAAAAACAACAAAATAGACACACAAAAAGGAGAAAAAAATAAAAAAAAGAGAATGCATGATTGCCCTGCTTGCATGGTTGCTTAATATAGAATAATACACCTCCTTGAAATTTTCTAGGACCGTGTTTCTTTGCTAAATAATAATATCGCCCCGATTCCAGATGCACACGCGTCACGGCGTACGCTCGAAGGGAACCCAACTATGGCGGGTGCACACGTCAAGGGGAAGAGTCATGGCTGAATCGCTAAGCCCAACTCACAAAATAAACCTGAGGCAACGCTCCCACACTTAGCACTTAATGTGTTCAATAGCCTTCGACTATAGGGATTGCCCGAATGTCTTCTTAGCACTCTACGGAGTCTTGAATTCCTGCACTCGCGTGAAAGGTAATCGTGAGGAATAAGCTGCCTACCCCCACTGTAAAAAAAAAGGAGAAAAAGAAAAAGAGAGAGACACGTGAATCCGAGTAGCCGGGAATCCCCATTGAGACACATGAGGAGACTCGCGCGAAATGGTGAAGCGAATTACAATAAGGATGAAACCTATTAGTCGAGAATCCCCATTGAGACATATGAGGAAACTCGCATCAAACGGTGGAATCCGCAATAGAATCACAATAAGGACGAATCTTAGTAGCCGGGAATCCCCATTGAGACACATGAGGAGACTCGCGGCGAACGGTGAAATCTGCTACCAAAATAAACAAGTGGGGGCTGTGTGAAGCTACCGAAAGTTGAAAGCCTAGAACTAATGTGTAGACGCTAGAGTGATCCTCGAGTGTCACCAGGAAAACCTGCATATCCCTATGGTTAGGGCTCTTTGTTCACACATTTGTACCACCACGCCACGGAGAATTGCCTCGGGTGAAATGCGTGAATTTAGGCTGTGCATACAAGACATGCGATATCCTCTTGACGGGTGAACCACCCCTCAATCGTGCCTCGCGGCCCGCACCGTGTCTACGAATTATGGGTGATGTCCCTATCCTACCCCCTATAGAGGGAGTTGCCTTACTTATATCTATGGTATGCCTGCTAATGAATGCTTGCATGCTTGAATAAAAAAAATATAGCAAAAAAAACAATAATAGTAAATAATAAAAATGTGTGTATACAATAAACTCAATTCTGGCTATCGAAGCCTACTTTCCCAACGCTGGCTCGTAGAGCCCAATCTTGGCCCCCGTGGCCTACCTCTTGCCCTCGTGGCTCGTTAATCTCCCAACTCTGACTTCTGTAGTCCGCTTCCCCGATTTGGGCTTCCACATCTTGCGCCCCAATTTCAGCTTTTGAAGCCCGGTTCCAGCCTCGGCTGTTTCGGCCTCACCTATCGGCCCCTGAGCCGACAGCTTTCAATCATCGGCCCCTGAGCCGACAGCCATTCACTTATCGGCCCCTGAGCCGACAACTATTCACTTATTGGCCCCTGAGCCGACAGCTTCCAATTATCGGCCCTTGAGCCGACAGCTTTCACTTATCGGCCCCCGAGCCGACAGCTTTCAATCATCGGCCCCTGAGCCGACAGCTATTCACTTATCGGCCCCTGAGCCGACAGCTATTCAATTATCGGCCCCTGAGCCGACAGCTTTTCAATCATCGGCCTTCGGGTCGACAGCTTTTCAATTATTGGCTCTCATGCCGACAGCTTTCAATCATCGGCCCCTGAGCCGATAGCTATTCACTTATCGGCCCCTGAGCCGACAGCTATTCAATTATCGGCCCCTGAGCCGACAGCTTTTCAATCATCGGCCTTCGGGTCGACAGCTTTTCAATTATTGGCTCTCATGTCGACAGCTTTCAATCATCGGCCCCTGAGCCGACAGCTATTCACTTATCGGCCCTTGAGCCGACAACTATTCAATTATTGGCCCCTGAGCCGATAGCTTTTCAATCATCGGCCTTTGGGTCGACAGCTTTTCAATTATTGGCTCTCATGCCGACAGCTTTCAATTATCGATCGCTGCGCCGACAGCTCTTATATCATTGACATCCACGCCAGCAGCCACCCGGAGTTCTTCAAAAAAAAAACAAAAGAAGAAGAGAAGAAGAGAAGAAGAAGGAAAGAAAAAAAAAGATAAAAAAAACAAACAACAACAACAAAAAAGGAGAGAAGGAAGGAAAAAGACATAACAAAAAAGAGAAGAGAAAAAGAAGAAGAGAAGAAGAGAAAAGAGAGAAGAAAAGAGACAAAGAGACCAACAAACCATGTCAGCTCCCGGCACCCTGTCGGCACTGGTGAAGAGACCAAGAGATCAACAAACCACGTCAGTTCCCGGCACCCTGTCGGCACTGACGAAGAGACAAAGTGTCACGCCTCGACGCGGAATATCAAGGCGCGACGAGTCGTAAACATTCATGTCGATCAGAGCACGAAGATTGGGGTCCAAACCACAAAAATAGATAAGAAGAAATGGATACTCTTATTTCATCGAAATAAAGTTCTTACAACATTCTTAAGCCTTACGAGGCAAGATACAACTTCAACATAAAAACATAATTCTGGCAAGAGCAACCGTTCATAAACCTAGGTAACTAAGGTAATCTTGATTCCTCAATCACTCTAGCTCATTCCCATGAGTTTGGGGTTCATCATCAGATTTACCTGAAATGTTAACCGGAAAACGTAGGGTGAGCGAAATGCTCAGTAGGACTTATATCTCTATACCAGGCAACTTAAAGTAATTAGCAGTTTGGATAAAGTATGTGTTATGCCGAGAAACGTAAATAAAATATGGAACAAGTATAGGAGAGAGAGTAAAGTAATGTAGTAATTGGAATCACAAGTAGACAAGATATCAAGAGTAAAGTTCAAGTAGAGAATGATCATGTAGCGAGTAATATTATGGAATTGGCCATTTTACGCAAGTATATACAAGTCAAGTACTTCATGTATTCAAGCAAGTCAGGAAATTCACAAACTGTGGATGTCATAAATTAATCTAGCAAGTCAAGCACTTCGGTGCAATGCCACACCAGGTCATTCAACTCCCATGGGCACAAGTACTTTCGGGCGCTCCCCCCAGGACCAGACCGGGCCCCATTAATGCCAGGCATTGGGTTATGGATCATAGATCCCAAGTATATTTTGACATCCACATTTTATGTATGGCCAAGAATTTCAAGGTAGAGCTTATGAAATAAAGTACAGATCTAGCAAAATTATCATTCAAGGGACCAGTAGTACAAGAATTCAAGTAGATGTAAGAGAAGTCCAAGGATGATTTTAAGACATAATGTTTAACGACATTAAGATAATAAGAAAGCATCATGTTTAACGACATTAAGTCGGTAAGAGAATTGGATTAATAGACACAGCTTATTCGGTTCTCTCGAAAAACCTTGTTAAACAGGCTTAGATCAAGTTTTTAACAGTCGGGTGCTTAATTAGAAAACCGCGAAATTATGGCCAGGTAAGAGGTGGGACAGTGGGAGGCTCCCCTCGCATTTGCGAGGTCCTAATTAATAAACCACTTATCCACTTAAAGCGTTTGCCCGTGGACCTCTTTCCTTAGACACCATTTTCCTTGGAAATCTAATTATTTACACAACTTGTTGAAAATATGGTAACGTGATATTATGAAAATCGTCAAAACTCACGATCATGCAACTAAGTCCATGTAATTTTAATAGATAATATCTACTTCATTTAACATGCCAGAGATATAATATAGTCATGGAGATCAAAGATATCATGAAGGTAACAAGAACTGGGACGGAAATATAAGCTCATGGAATAGGATTCTTATCTTTCATAACCTTAACTTTAATCGTGTGTGAATTTAAATGATATGCAACTTAACATGACATATCTAAAATGCTAGATGATATATAATCGGAAAATATCACAATCGGGGTAGAGATCGTGCATCCGGAACACGGTCTTAGAAAGACACCGTGATCCGAGACGGATCTTCAAGCGGTTAAAAATCTTAGTTTAAATATTATGTCTAATCGTATGGATAGCATGATCAATACTCAATAAAATTTGGGAAAATGATATAGAATCAAAGTAACCATACATCTACATCTAATGCATGCATTAATTTGAGTTTGGCCTGAGAGAACACCTACCTTTTTGAAGATCAAGAATAAGAAACTTAAGAACGAATAATGCTTTCGACACTCCTCCAACTTCGAGCTTTCTCCCTCTCTCCAACCAGCAATTCCTCCCAAGATAGTTGTGATTTGAGTATGGAAGAGCATAGCCCTATTTATAGGCCAAAATCTCCCACCTACTTTCACTATTCCACCAACCTCATTCCATTACACCAACCCCATTACACCAACTTTGTTCCACTATTACACCAACCCCATTATACCAACTTTGTTCCACTATCCGGATGACATAATCTATGACCTCATTTATTCGATGATGTAAGAATGACCTCATCCATTAATTAGGATTAGATTAAAGCTAATAAAAATCGGATGTCGACGTCTTTGTCTTTTCGAAATCGTATCGCGAATCTCGCCATTTGTGTTAACATGTGGAATAGGGCTCATGTTTTCATAATAGAAAAATATTCACAATTTATTTTATTTTCATCTTTCATTATTTCTTTTATATATATATATATATAAATGCATATAAAATTTTTGAGTTGCTACATCCTCCCCCACTTAGAAGAATTTGGTCCTCCAAATTCACATCATGTAATAGTAATTTAAAATTTAAATGGAGGGTTCAAAATTCTAACCTGAGATCAAATCTGGGTACTTCTTCTTGATTGACTCATTTAATTCCCAAGTAGCCTCCTCGAATCCACGCTTACTCCATTGGACTTTTACCATCGGTATAGCCCTATTCCTTAGCTGGTGAAATTTCCGATCTAAGATCTTGATCGGTCTTTCTTCATAAGACAAATCTTTCTGGAGCTTCAAGTCATTGAATTGAATCACATGCGAAGGATCATACACATATTTCCTTAGCATGGATACATGAAATACATCATGGACACCGGCCAATTGTGGAGGCAAAGCCAGCTTGTATGCCACTTCACCGATTCGTTCTAGAATCTCAAAAGGGCCAATAAATCTTGGACTCAGTTTTCCATTGATACCAAACCTCTTAATTCCTCGCGTGGGTGAAATTTTCAAGAAGACATGCTCCCCCACCTGAAATTCAAGGTCTCTTCTTCGATTATCGGCATAACTCTTTTGCCGTGATTGAGCAATTTTCAGCCTTTCACGGATCAACTGAATATTGTGAGTTGTATCTTGAATAATATCGGGACCCATCAATCTCTTATCTCCAACCTCACTCCAGCATAGGGGTGATCTACAACTCCTACCATACAATGCTTCAAAAGGTGCCATCTGAATGCTAGACTGATAACTGTTGTTATATGCAAATTCAATCAGTGGCAAGTGTTCATGCCAACTTCCCCCAAAATCTATCATACAAGCTCTTAACATATCTTCGATAATCTGATTTGTCCTCTCGGTTTGTCCATCTGTCTGAGGGTGGAAAGCCGTACTAAAATTTAGTCTAGTACCCAAGGATGATTGTAAACCTTTCCAGAAGTGAGAGGTGAATCTCGGATCTCTATCCGAAATTATGGAAGTTGGAATACCGTGCAGCCTTACAACCTCCTTGATATACAGGGCAGCTAGAACATCCACGGTCCATTTAGTTTTGATGGATAAGAAGTGAGCAGACTCAGTTAGTCGGTCCACAATCACCCATATAGCATCAAATCCACTTCGAGTCTTTGGCAACCCAACTATAAAATCCATACCAATACTATCCCATTTCCATTCTGGTATTTCTAGAGGTTTTAGCTTACCAGCCGGTTTGAGATGTTCGACTTTAACTTGTTGGCATACCAAACATCGACTCACGAACTCGGCTACCTCTCTTTTCATGTTAGGCCACCAAAAGGTTCTTTTGAGATCTTGGTACATTTTTGTAGCACCAGGATGAATAGTGTACCTCGATCGATGTGCCTCCTCCAAGATTTTATTCTTGATAGTAGAACAATCGGGCACACAAGTTCTTCCTCGGAAGAGTAGCCTTCCATCATCTGCCAAAAGGAAATCTGGTCGTTGATCTAGTTTCTCTTTAATTTCAACAACCAATGGATCATCATTTTGTAACTCCTTAATTTCTAAGAGTAACTTGGATTGGAGACTAATATTTGCAATAAAAACTCCTTCTTCCTTCTCCTCCATATTGAGGTCTAAATTTGCCATTTGTTCTAACAATTGCCACTCTTTAATCATTAAGCTTGATAATAATGCCATCGGCTTCCGGCTAAGAGCATCAGCTACGGCATTTCCTTTTCCGGGGTGGTATTGTATAGAGAAATCAAAATCCTTCAAGTATTCTAGCCACCGTCTTTGTCTCATATTAAGTTCCTTTTGAGAGAATAAGTACTTGAGACTCTTGTGGTCGGAATATACAATAAATGCCTCACCATAGAGATAATGTCGCCAAATCTTCAAGGCAAAGACTACAGCTGCAAGCTCTAAGTCATGCACGGGATAATTCTCCTCGTGCTTTTTCAATTGTCTTGAGGAATAGGCGATCGCCTTGCCATGTTGCATTAATACACAGCCTAGGCCAATTCCGGATGCATCAGCATAAACTTCGAATCTCCCTCCTTCAGTAGGCAATGTGAGTATAGGGGCAGTAGTCAAACAATCTTTCAAAGTTTGGAAGCTTTTCTCACATTCCTCGGACCATATATAAGGAATCTCCTTTCTCGTCAATCTTGTTAAAGATACGGCGATCTTGGAGAAATCCTTAATAAATCTTCTATAATATCCTGCCAATCCCAAGAAGCTTCGAATTTCTGTCACACTAGTAGGTCTTTCCCAATTTTTCACGGCCTCAACCTTTGAAGTATCGACCGCAATACCATTCTGGGATATTATGTGACCTATAAAAGAAACTTCTTCTAGCCAGAAATCACACTTACTAAGCTTAGCATAAAGTTTGTGATCTCTTAATAACTGTAGGGATTTCTTGAGATGTTCTTCATGCTCCATCTCAGACTTTGAGTAGATCAAAATATCGTCAATAAAGACTATCATAAATTGATCAAGGTATGGCCTGAATACACTGTTCATTAACTGCATAAATGCGGCAGGCGCATTGGTTAGGCCAAAAGACATAACAGTGAACTCATAATGTCCATACCTGCTCCTGAATGCCGTTTTGTGAATATCTTCCTCCTTGATCTTCAATTGATGATAACCAGATCGGAGATCAATTTTTGAAAAATATCGAGCTCCAGAAATTTGGTCAAATAGTTCATCAATCCTTGGCAATGGATATTTATTCTTGATTGTGAGTTGGTTTAATTGCCGGTAGTCAACACACAGTCTCATTGACCCATCCTTCTTTTTGACAAATAAGACGGGAGCTCCCCATGGAGAAGTACTCGGTCGGATGAATCCCTTCTCTAATAACTCCATCAATTGTTCTTTTAACTCCTTCATTTCGATAGGGGACATCCGATACGGAGCCTTAGAAATAGGTGTAGCTCCCGGAATCAAATCAACAGAGAAGACCACTTCTCTCTCCGGAGGAATACCAGGCAACTCATCCGGAAATATATCAGAATAATCCCGAACAATAGGAATATCCTCCAGATTAGGTTTCTTATGCTTGGCCATAGTCATAGAAACTAAGAATGCCGCACAACCCTTCTTCAATAATTTATCAGCTTTAAGAGCCGAAATAAGGGATATGTGTCTAGAATACTTGACACCAGAAAATAATAGGTTGGGGTACTCACTAAAGGTTACCGTACCCAATTTACAGTTAACACTAGCACCATATGTAGATAACCAGTCAGCTCCCAAGATAATATCATATCCTGCCATCTCCATGCACACTAAATTAGCGGGTAAGTTACAACCGCTAACTAGAACCTCACTAGCAGGGTAGAAATATTTTATATTCGATCCCGCTCCAATAGGGGTAGTAATAACAAGTTTAGATTCTAATGGAACAAGCCTCAAAGGTAAAATATCCGCAAAGCTCTTAGATACGAAGGAATGCGTAGCTCCAGTATCAAATAAGACAGAGGCAAGCCTTGAGCACACAGAGAGAGTACCTTCCACAACGCCTCTATCTTCGGTAGGTTCCGCATCTATAAGAGCTTGAAGTCTCCCTTGCTTCTTGACAGCAACTGGAAGCTTTTCCGATGGAGCTTGCTCATTAAGAAGTGGACAACTCGGAATTCTATGTTCCCGGCTTCCACATCGAAGACATGCACCCAATCTTCTCCAGCACTCATCTGCCTTGTGTCCGGGTTTCTCACAATATTTGCATAGTTCCTTTGATGATGTAGCGACCGGAATGATTTGTTTGTCAATTGATCTCGGCCTCTTGTCTTTTTGAAAGTCACGCCCATCCTTATTGAAATTACGTCCATCTTTATTGAAGTTACGCTCATCATAATTAGGCCTCTTCTTTCCGAAGGAGGGCTTGAAATTACCTGATCCAATAACTTGCTCCCTCTTGGCATCTCTTCCCCGGATGCGATCAGTCAATTCTGTTGCATCTTCCAAGAGTTGGGCTCTCCTCACCACATCAGCATATACTTGGATATCCATCGGGGCGAGTTGAGTAATATATTGAGGCTTTAAGCCATTTAAAAATCTCCTTGCCTTCATTTTCTCGGTACTCACAAGATGTGGTGCATACCGGGATAATCTTGCAAATTGGGCTTCGTACTCCGCTACCGTCAAACTCCTTTGTTTTAAGGAAGCAAATTCGATAGCTTTCCTCTCTTGAACTCGGTCAGAAAAGTACTTGTTGTTGAAGTATTCTACAAACTCTTCCCACAACACCTGGTCGTGTGGTAGAGTTGCTTCGACCGACTCCCACCAAGCACGTGCATCTCTTTCAAGCTGAAAGGTAGCGAGTAGGACTTTCTCCTCATCAGCACATTGCATGACTCGAAAAATCCTCTCAATTTCCTTTATCCAATGTTCGGCCTCATCCGGGTCAGTAGACCCAGCGAACTTAGGAGGGTTCATGCTTTTGAAATTCCTATGTAGATCTCCCGCTCCACGGTTAGCTCCTCCTTGAGCTACTTGTTGTAGTGCATGGGTTAAACCTTGCACCGTCCTTTGCATCTCGCGCCATTGAGCTCTCTCGGCAGCCATCTGCGAACACAACTATAAAACTTAAGTGCTTTGTTTATTTATTGATTAATCATTCTTTAAAGCTTAGCCCATGGCTCTACCCAATCTTACCGGGTCAGGTCTTAGACTTTAACAATGTTAGGGGTCTAATGCACCTACACATGACCAAAACTCGGTACCTGGCGGAGATAATCGATCCGAAGACCACTCGCGTAAGTATGCGACTTTCCCGATAGGCGTAGCCTAACGTTCGGATAACACCTTTTGATATACCGGGTTATTGGGATGCAATGCAAGAACTTAGGGAACCTAGGAATGTGAAACCTAGGGTTTATAAAACCTAGGCTCTGATACCACAAAGACTGTCACGCCCCGACGCGGAATATCAAGGCGCGACGAGTCGTAAACATTCATGTCGATCAGAGCACGAAGATTGGGGTCCAAACCACAAAAATAGATAAGAAGATATGGATACTCTTATTTCATCGAAATAAAGTTCTTACAACATTCTTAAGCCTTACGAGGCAAGATACAACTTCAACATAAAAACATAATTCTGGCAAGAGCAACCGTTCATAAACCTAGGTAACTAAGGTAATCTTGATTCCTCAATCACTCTAGCTCATTCCCATGAGTTTGGGGTTCATCATCAGATTTACCTGAAATGTTAACCGGAAAACGTAGGGTGAGCGAAATGCTCAGTAGGACTTATATCTCTATACCAGACAACTTAAAGTAATTAGCAGTTTGGATAAAGTATGTGTTATGTCGAGAAACGTAAATAAAATATGGAACAAGTATAGGAGAGAGAGTAAAGTAATGTAGTAATTGGAATCACAAGTAGACAAGATATCAAGAGTAAAGTTCAAGTAGAGAATGATCATGTAGCAAGTAATATTATGGAATTGGCCATTTTACGCAAGTATGTACAAGTCAAGTACTTCATGTATTCAAGCAAGTCAGGAAATTCACAAACTGTGGATGTCATAAATTAATCTAGCAAGTCAAGCACTTCGGTGCAATGCCACACCAGGTCATTCAACTCCCATGGGCACAAGTACTTTCGGGCGCTCCCCCCAGGACCAGACCGGGCCCCATTAATGCCAGGCATTGGGTTATGGATCATAGATCCCAAGTATATTTTGACATCCACATTTTATGTATGGCCAAGAATTTCAAGGTAGAGCTTATGAAATAAAGTACAGATCTAGCAAAATTATCATTCAAGGGACCAGTAGTACAAGAATTCAAGTAGATGTAAGAGAAGTCCAAGGATGATTTTAAGACATAATGTTTAACGACATTAAGATAATAAGAAAGCATCATGTTTAACGACATTAAGTCGGTAAGAGAATTGGATTAATAGACACAGCTTATTCGGTTCTCTCGAAAAACCTTGTTAAACAGGCTTAGATCAAGTTTTTAACAGTCGGGTGCTTAATTAGAAAACCGCGGAATTATGGCCAGGTAAGAGGTGGGACAGTGGGAGGCTCCCCTCGCATTTGCGAGGTCCTAATTAATAAACCACTTATCCACTTAAAGCGTTTGCCCGTGGACCTCTTTCCTTAGACACCATTTTCCTTGGAAATCTAATTATTTACACAACTTGTTTAAAATATGGTAACGTGATATTATGAAAATCGTCAAAACTCACGATCATGCAACTAAGTCCATGTAATTTTAATAGATAATATCTACTTCATTTAACATGCCAGAGATATAATATAGTCATGGAGATCAAAGATATCATGAAGGTAACAAGAACTGGGACGGAAATATAAGCTCATGGAATAGGATTCTTATCTTTCATAACCTTAACTTTAATCGTGTGTGAATTTAAATGATATGCAACTTAACATGACATATCTAAAATGCTAGATGATATATAATCGGAAAATATCACAATCGGGGTAGAGATCGTGCATCCGGAACACGGTCTTAGAAAGACACCGTGATCCGAGACGGATCTTCAAGCGGTTAAAAATCTTAGTTTAAATATTATGTCTAATCGTATGGATAGCATGATCAATACTCAATAAAATTTGGGAAAATGGTATAGAATCAAAGTAACCATACATCTACATCTAATGCATGCATTAATTTGAGTTTGGCCTGAGAGAACACCTACCTTTTTGAAGATCAAGAATAAGAAACTTAAGAACGAATAATGCTTTCGACACTCCTCCAACTTCGAGCTTTCTCCCTCTCTCCAACCAGCAATTCCTCCCAAGATAGTTGTGATTTGAGTATGGAAGAGCATAGCCCTATTTATAGGCCAAAATCTCCCACCTACTTTCACTATTCCACCAACCTCATTCCATTACACCAACCCCATTACACCAACTTTGTTCCACTATTACACCAACCCCATTATACCAACTTTGTTCCACTATCCGGATGACATAATCTATGACCTCATTTATTCGATGATGTAAGAATGACCTCATCCATTAATTAGGATTAGATTAAAGCTAATAAAAATCGGATGTCGACGTCTTTGTCTTTTCGAAATCGTATCGCGAATCTCGCCATTTATGTTAACACGTGGAATAGGGCTCATGTTTTCATAATAGAAAAATATTCACAATTTATTTTATTTTCATCTTTCATTATTTCTTTTATATATATATATAAATGCATATAAAATTTTTGAGTTGCTACACAAAGAGACTAACATATTGCTTCAGTCCCCGGCACCCCGTCGGCACTGATGAAGAGACAAAGAGACCAACATGCTGCTTCAGTTCCCGACACCCCATCGGCACTGATGAAGAGACAAAGAGACCAACATGCTGCTTCAGTTCCCGACACCCCGTCGGTACTGATGAAGAGACAAAGAGACCAACACGCTGCTTCAGTTCCCGGCACCCTGTCGGCACTGATGAAGAGACCAACATACTGCTTCAGTCCCCGGCACCCCGCCGGCACTGACGAAGAGACAAAGAGACCAACATGCCATGTCAGTCCCTGACACCCCGTCGGCACTGACGAAGAGAAGAATAGACCAACATGCTACGCCAGCTCCCAACACCCCGTCGGCATCGACGAAGAGAAAAGAGACAAGTACACCCACGGGCACCGCCCGGCTCATCCTTCGCCTGCGCTACCCGTAGGTGGGGGGCATTTGTGAACATGCAAAATTGCACTCCCGTACGCCCCTACTAGTCCAGCATCAACAGCAACCCCCAAACTGAAGAAACTGCGTGGAAGAGGGGCCATCCGGACTCCCCGAACACATACACACTGCCGTTAAGCCGTCCCCGGAGTCTCGACAGTGAAGAGAAATCAACCACCGGGAGCCCCACAATCCATGGGCCTCGAAGAAAATCAAATGGGCCACAACTCGCGCTCACAACGGGCTCAGAACAGCCCATTTAGCCCTTCAGCGGCACGCCCTCAAGGCCCTTCAGCGGCACGCCCCCTGGCAGCCTTCAGTGGCACACTCTTGTGTCCCCCTTCAGCGGCACGCCCTCAAGGCCCTTCAGCGCCACGCCCCCTGGCACCCTTCAGTGGCACACTCTTGTGCCCCCTTCAGCGGCATGCCCTCCATGCCCTCTCAACGGCACGCTTCCAACGCCCTCAGCGGCACACTCCCTGTGCCCCCCTCAACGGCACGCCATGGCAGCCCTTCAGCGGCACACTCCCTGGCAGCCCTTCAGCGGCACACTCCTTGTGCCCTTCAGCGGCACACCCCCCAACCCGTTCAGCGGCACACTCCCCTGGCGCTCCACCGGCACGCTCGGCTGGGACGCTCCACCGGCACACCCAGTGTGGGTGTCTTCACCGGCACAGTCCCTGCACACCCCCTGCTAGCCCTCAACGGCACACCCAGGATGGCCTTCAACGGTACGCCCTTCTTCGCTCTTCGCCGGCACGCCCTCAGGCTCCTCAGCGGCACGCTCCAGCGAACCCCTTCAGCGGCACACCCACCCTGCCCTTCAACGGCACGCCCTTTGGGCTCCTCAGCGGCACGCCTGTGAGCTCTTCTAGCGGCACACTTTTGCAGGCTTTCAGCGGCACGCTTCTTGTGTCTTCCAACGGCACGCTGTTCCGGCCCTTCAACGACACACCTGGGCGTTTTCTTCCCCGACACTTCCGGCAAATCAAATCTTATGCCCATGCCCTAGGGATTCTTGGCGCGCAGTGGGCTTACTGGGGTGTCGCCCAGGGAGAGGGCCACGTTGCCTATTCCCCCCTGCCACCAAGGACGACAGGTCAAATACCCAATCAATGCCTCCGATTTCCCGCCTCCGACTACCGTGTTCGAGTGCTCCCGCCACTAGGGGTATAAAAGCCCCCTCTTCGGTGAACAGAAAAGGGAGAGGAGGCCAGTGGAGGGAGCCACGACCGAGCGGCCAGAAAAGAGAAGAGGAAAGAGAAGAAGAGAAGAAGAAGCAGAAGAGAAGAAGAAGAAGAGGGGAGGCTCTGCCTCCCTCCCCCGTTGCTCCGTCCACTGCCACCTGAGCGAAGAGAAGAAGAAGAAGAAGAGGGGAGGCTCCGGCTTCCCCCCCCCCCCCCCGTTGCTGTCTCGTCTACCACTGTCGGTGTGAAGAGAGGAAGAGAATAAGAGAGAGGATGAGGTCCGGGAGGGGAGAAGTCCGTGCTCCCCCCATTGTATCTTCTTTCTTTCTTTCTTGCCCCCCCCCCCCTTGTTTTCTTTTCCGTCGCCATGTATTAGCTCCCTTGGGGCACTCCTTTTGTGAGAATAAAAGTAGAACGCTTGCAAATATTTTCTTTGGACGTCTTTCTAAAGCCTTTCTTCCATGTTTGCATCCCTCGGTGTTTCACGCCCCTTTCCCTTTCTCCTTTCGTTAGGGCTTGCTTCCTCCCGGGCATTTTTGTCTTTGTCCACACCTGGGTGCCCTCAGCACACACCCTAGCCGTGCCTCCAATGGCACACCCTCCATATGCCTTCAACGGCACGCCCTTGGGCATCCCCAGTGGCACGCCCACGGGGCACTTCGCCGACACGCTCCTGCTGCCTTCAGCGGCACGCCCTTGCACCCCCTTCAGCGACACAGCCCCTCAGCGGCACACCTGGGCTTCCCCCAGTCCGGCACGCCCTCTCTTGCCTCCCTTGCCCGGCACACTCATCCCTCCTTGCCCGATGAACTCCCTAGCCGACCCTAGGGAGGTCTTCGGTCCGTTGTTCTCACCGAGTTTTCTGAAGTTTTATTAAAGGTGTTGCCGCTCTCGAGCGCCCACCTCCAGTTGTCGGGTTCCGCCACTCCATGTGGGCGCGTTCCCTGTATCTCCCTTACCCTCGGGTCAAGGGGAGATGCTGCCAAATTTTCGTTAGAAACGATAACACGTTAAAAAGGACTAAAAGAAAGTAATAAACAAATAAAAAGATGATGCGGGACGAGACACGGACACGACAAGCTCGCGATCGTCCCTTAATGAGGGAAGCGTCGGACGTGCGCGGTTGAGAAACCGGCAAGAGCTAGGGTGGTCGGCTCTCTCTTTCGTGCCCGGATCGGGTCACGGGACGGTAATGCTCACTCTCGCAGCAGCGGTGATACAAATAGAAAGCGAGCTAGTTACCCTATCATGCTCTCTAGCAGCGGCATAAACAAGTATATATGAAAATAAGCAAATGCCGAGTGTAGGGAGCGAGAACGATACCTCCACGCGCTCGGCGTGGGGACGACGGACTCGGCCGAAACTCGTACTCCCGGGGAACTTAACACACAATAATTACAGCAATGAGAATATGCCCACTCCACGCAGGGAGGTAAAGGGCGACACAAATGGGCCCGGGAGGACCGAATTCGGGATGACGGGCAGCTTCGTGTGTTGATTCGACTACACCCGTAATCAGGACCGTGGGGCCCACGCGCTGTCCGGAGGGGCCGTGTGGGACCCGTTGTCACTGCTGTGGTGGGGACACTGGTAGAAGCGATCCCCGGGCTGGCGGCACGCTGGAACGGCGATCGGAGGCCGGGCGGCTCCGTTCGGTACCCGTCGGAATCGCTGCCCACGGGCTGGTTGCTGCTGTTTTGCAGTGCGCGCTCGGACGAAAATGGCCGCTGTGATCAGCCCCGTCGCCGGAATGCAACGAAACCAGTGCCGTTGGAAAGAGGACTCAAAATCCTCAAATGTAGGGCTAGTGGATTCCTCTGAATCTATGCGGACCAGGGCCTTAGATATTTTTCAATCTTCTGCTCCACTGCTCTAGAAATCTCAGATCAGCATATCAGATCCCTATAAAAGGCCATTGACCGCCTACTTACAGTGGGATTCGGACTTTCAGCTCTTCTTTAAAGTTGTAGATAATCAAACCACCGAATTGGGAAAATTTTTGTAATTGGATTTGGAGGTGGGGGTGATTTGATATGATTTTTTGAGTGACTGGTGGTCGGATCTGGGAACAGGTGGACAGAACTGTAGATGGGACTGAGGACGATTTTTAGAAAATATGAGATGGACGAACCAAAAATTAATAAAAATTTTGGATGAAGGGGTGGATGGAAGGAAACGGCAGTAAAATTTGTGGGATGAAAAAAAATTAAAAAGTGGGCCTAAGACCTAAAACTCAGGGCCGGTGAAAATGGAAACAGACAGCAGACAGAACAGAAGTGGAAGAGTGGACGAAAATCTAAAAATACCAAACGGGATCTGAATGACAAACCAAAATTTAGGGGGTGTTCTTGATACCTATGGAACACCCAGTAAAATTCGCAGCTCGATCTGAGCTCATGGCTGAGGTGGGAATTTCGTGGAAGTTGTTGTGGTACTGCACGGACAGAACTGCAGCGGCGGCTCGATGGCGGCACGAACGGCGGCGGTGGCGGCACCGATGATCATCGGAGGGTGGGGAAAGGAGATACCACTCTAGAATGGAGGCTTGGGAAGGGGAGAACCAGAGGAGAGAGGGCTGGGGGCGCAGCTAGCTCTTGCTCATTCAACAAAATTCTGATTTTCATTGATTTTCACATAAAAATACAATCTTTTATATGATTCCAACCAAATCAATTGTCCACCCTTAGATCTAGGGATGGGGATTGAAGGGCTGTGATTACATGCCACAAACACAAAAAAAAACATTAAAAAATGAAGGGGGGGCGGCCTATTGACTATGGGTAGGTTTTGAATGGAAGGTTGAATGGGGGTAGGTGGGATGGGTGTAGAATGTTGACATTTTTAACCCTTTGTCTACCCATGTGGCATATGACTAGTCCACTCATCTAGAAGACCACCTAGGCTGGTTGATCAGCCCCACATGGTCTAGGTGGACCAATGGGAAAGGGCTGAGGGCCCCCTTGCTGGTCCCATGGGCAAATTACATAGAAACCCACATAATCTACGGGAGTGACGCATTGGCCGATAAAGCCGTACAATTGTGCGTATACTTTCCCATGGATAAAAAAAATAAACTAAAGGATATAAATGCAATATGAGAAGTACTAGTTCGGCGTCGATTCCCATCAACTCTCCCCGGGTAGGAGGAACTCGACCCCGTCGAGTAGGGGTAGGAATGCTCGAGTACTCCGGCGGATCTGTCACCGTGCCAAGTAACGCGGGTATGCTCCACTCCAAATGATCGGCACCTACTTATTCCATATATACTCGATATGCGAACTGCTATGGGCTAAAGGTGGTCACTCCGAAGGGGCACTCTCAAAAAGGAAGGAAGCAGCTCGAAGACTCACTAGGAATCACCGCTGAGTCCCTATAGGTGACTGATCCGGGTATAGAAGTAGAACCGATCCCATACTCATCAAGTGAGTCCAATTACCTCTTACTCATAAGAGAACGACAACGAGCTTGCACAAGACACATGCAGACTCACCATGCACTAACACACGTATGCAAACAAACCACACAAAATAAACCACACGAAGAAAAGCACATTGACTCAACTATGACCCTAGACACACCTAATGTTAGTCCGACCCGTACATGGGTGACGGCGGACCAGGACACCCGAATGTGTGCCATGCATGCATGTTATGTAACCGGAGATGGGTGGCATGAGGTACACCTAAATGTCCAAGTATGACCCAGTCATGCATGGACGGCCCTTTGGATTTGGGAGACTTGAGAGGGCTAGGAAAGCCGGGTGTGGAAGAGCTGGGTGTAGGTGTATCGTGGACGGGCTTGGTGGGTATGGAGGACCCGGCCCGTAGGAAAGGGGTATGAAAGTGGACTTCCTCGATAAGGTATGAGGGAAGTGATGGGTCACGGGGCCCACTAGAGTAGGGGTCAAATGGGTCAAAGAATGTGTGACCCCTTGTGGTGGGTTCCCACAAGTCACGGTCCCACGTGTAGAAGTTTTGAAGGTGTGGATAATCACCTTCTTGAATTGTGATGGGTGGGACGGGGACCGTAGGCAAGAAGTATGATTCCTCCCTCGGACAAAAGGGTATGAATTCAGGCTCGTCCGGTAAGGGAAGGAGTAAGAGGACCTCCGTGGTGACACAACCCACGGTGCACTCGGAGGTAATAGACCCGAAGGCCGGATGGGTGAAGCTAAGACTAGCGGGTTGGTCAAAGCCTCGGGCCAAAAGATGCGTCAACTCCCATTGTGAATCTAATCCCATGATAAGATCGTCCAATGTATCAACATGGTGACGAGATCGAAATGTGGTATGGAATGAGTTGACCGACACAAGAGGTAGAATGGGGTCCATGGATGGGAAGGGATGTGGGACCAAGCCATCCTTGAGCCAACTAAGAAGCGGCGCGGCTATGTATAATGTACCAGTTAGAAATACGGGTGGCTCGGGATGAGGTGGCTCCAAGCGCGAATCCAAAGGTGGAGTGGGCCGCTGGGGCTGGGTGGCTGGACATACGGGGTCCCTAAGGGTGATCTTACCGGGTAGGTATGGTGGGCATAAGGTGCAAGTCCTCTTGTCCCAGTCAAGATTGGCCCTTCTCTCTCCTAACCACTTTTGCCCTAAAATGATGCATGAACCAGCAAGTGTGCCGATCCTGCACCATGCACCATCGGTGTAGAGAGCAGAACCGATCCTCTTATAGAACTCAACACAAGCAAAATCACCATCGCGGACAATCTCGCCTGTCTTGGAGAGAGACTCCACGATGTCAAGAGAAACCCAATTATCCGACTCCCTATCGGTGAAATGGAGTTTCGTTGTGGACCCGTTGGGTAGAGCGGCTTTCATAATGAGAGGGGCAAAACCAAAGGCTCGGTCCATGAGGACATTCATTTTGGCCACAAAAGTTGACCACTCGGACGTATGGTCTTGGGGATCGGCCATGGTTAGTGGACATGGACATGCATACACACTATGACAAGACACTAGACCGACTATGCAAGTTTGGAATGCATGCACACTAAGGACCCTAGACGTAAACCAAGACTTGGTACGTGGGGGAGATAACCGATCCGAAGATCACTCGCACAAGTGTGCGTCCTTCCCGATAGGCGTAGCCTAACGTTCGGACAACACCTTTTGATATACCGAGTAAAGAGATGTATGCGACCCAAAAATGACTCTTTTTGTTGTTTTGAAAATATTATGATCCTAAACATGACTTAGACAATGACTTAAATGCCACTCTTTTTTTTTGTTTTGGACACCCTAGACTCAAACTCGCTCTGATACCAAATTGATGCGGGACGAGACACGGACACGACAAGCTCGCGATCGTCCCTTAATGAGGGAAGCGTCGGACGTGCGCGGTTGAGAAACCGGCAAGAGCTAGGGTGGTCGGCTCTCTCTTTCGTGCCTGGATCGGGTCACGGGACGGTAATGCTCACTCTCGCAGCAGCGGTGATACAAATAGAAAGCGAGCTAGTTACCCTATCATGCTCTCTAGCAGCGGCATAAACAAGTATATATGAAAATAAGCAAATGCCGAGTGTAGGGAGCGAGAACGATACCTCCACGCGCTCGGCGTGGGGACGACGGACTCGGCCGAAACTCGTACTCCCGGGGAACTTAACACACAATAATTACAGCAATGGGAATATGCCCACTCCACGCAGGGAGGTAAAGGGCGACACAAATGGGCCCGGGAGGACCGAATTCGGGATGACGGGCAGCTTCGTGTGTTGATTCGACTACACCCGTAATCACGACCGTGGGGCCCACGCGCTGTCCGGAGGGGCCGTGTGGGACCCGGTGTCACCGCTGTGGTGGGGACACTGGTAGAAGCGATCCCCGGGCTGGCGACACGCTGGAACGGCGATCGGAGGCCGGGCGGCTCCGTTCGGTACCCGTCGGAATTGCTGCCCACGGGCTGGTTGCTGCTGTTTTGCAGCGCGCGCTCGGACGAAAATGGCCGCTGTGATCAGCCCCGTCGCCGGAATGCGACGAAACCAGTGCCGTTGGAAAGAGGACTCAAAATCCTCAAATGTAGGGCCAGTGGATTCCTCTGAACCTATGCGGACCAGGGCCTTAGATATTTTTCAATCTTCTGCTCCACTGCTCCAGAAATCTCAGATCAGCATATCAGATCCCTGTAAAAGGCCGTTGACCGCCTACTTACAGTGGGATTCGGACTTTGATCTCTTCTTCAAAGTTGTAGATAATCAAACCACCGAACTGGGAAAATTTTTGGAATTGGAGTTGGAGGTGGGGTTGATTTGATATGATTTTTGGGGTGACTGGTGGTCGGATCTGGGAACAGGTGGACAGAACTGTAGAGGGGACTGAGGATGATTTTTAGAAAATATGAGATGGACGAACCAAAAATTAAGAACAATTTTGGATGAAGGGGTGGATGGAAGGAAACGGCAGTAAAATTTGTGGGATGAACAAAAATCAAAAAGTGAGCCTAAGACCTAAAACTCAGGGCGGGTGAAAATGGAAACAGACAGCAGACAGAACAGAAGTGGAAGAGTGGACGAAAATCTAAAAATACTAAACGGAATCTGAATGACAAACCAAAATTTAGGGGGTGTTCTTGATACCTATGAAACACCCAGTAAAATTCCCAGCTCGATCTGAGCTCATGGCTGAGGTGGGAATTTCGTGGAAGTTGCTGTGGTACTGCACGGACAGAACTGCAGCGGCGGCTCGATGGCGGCACGAACGGCGGCGGTGGCGGCACCGATGATCACCGGAGGGTGGGGAAAGGACATACCACTCTAGAATGGAGGCTTGGGAAGGGGAGAACCAGAGGAGAGAGGGCTGGGGGCGCAGCTAGCTCTTGCTCATTCAACAAAATTCTGATTTTCATTGATTTTCACATAAAAATACAATCTTTTATATGATTCCAACCAAATCAATTGTCCACCCTTAGATCTAGGGATGGGGATTGAAGGGCTGTGATTACATGCCACAAACATAAAAAAAAATATTAAAAAATGAAGGGGGGGCGGCCTATTGACTATGGGTAGGTTTTGAATGGAAGGTTGAATGGGGGTAGGTGGGATGGGTGTAGAATGTTGACATTCTTAACCCTTTGTCTACCCATGTGGCATATGACTAGTCCACTCATCTAGAAGGCCACCTAGGCTGGTTGACCAGCCCCACATGGTCTAGGTGGACCAATGGGAAAGGGCTGAGGGCCCCCTTGCTGGTCCCATGGGCAAATTACATAGAAACCCACATAATCTACGGGAGTGACGCATTGGCCGATAAAGCCGTACAATTGTGCGTATACTTTCCCATGGATAAAAAAAATAAACTAAAGGATATAAATGCAATATGAGAAGTACTAGTTCGGCGTCGATTCCCATCAAAAGAACAATGGTAAAATACTTTAACCGAGGCAAGGGAACCGCAATCAATTCAAAGAGAGCCAAATCGAACGACAACTAAACAACTTGAACACTCGCCCTCGTGAGAAAAAGAATGAAAGATAATCGAGAGAAAGAGAGAAGAAACCCATGCAAACTTAATAAAATCAAGAGAGAAAAGAAAAGAGAAAGAGACATAAGAATGGAAGAGGAGTGGGCTCCCCATGCCCTTCGTCGGCACACCCCCCTTCAGCCACCTTCGCCGGCACGCCCTTTCCGCCGCCTTCGCCGGTACACCCTCCGGCCACCCTTGGCCGGCACACCCTTCGCCGGCACACCCGCTCGCACCCTTGGCCGGCACACCCGCTCGCACCCTTGGCCGGCACACCCTTCGCCGGTACGCCCGCTCGCGCCCCTCGCCCGCACGCTCCCGCGACCCCTTCACCGGCACGCTCTCTTTACGCTCAGCGGCACGCTCCCCCTGCCTTCGCCGGTACACCCTGGTCGTTCTTCGCCGGCACGCCCCTTCAGCCCTTTTTAGCCCTCTAGCGGCCCACTCTCTCTCCAAAAAAAAGAACACATATATAATATAATAATAATAATAATAATAATAATAATAAATTAATAAAAATTTTGATAAATAAATAAACCTGAGTATATATATGGAATAAACAAACAAAAAAATGTGAAATAATAATAATAATAATAAATAAAAAAGAAAATATAATAGTAATAATAATAAACGAAAATGGAGAAATCACCCGGAATAAATACATAAAAGGAAAATAAGCAATAAAATAAACATGCATATAATTTAAAGCCCAGATAATAGAACAGTAAAATCCACATCGTAGCCCCGTCTCTCCCGTGACCCGATGCCGAAGGAACAATCATGCTGCCCTTCCAGGTTGGGCCCGAGTCTTGGGAATTATCCCAAAATAGCCACGACCTGACCTCACCTCGGGCCAATATTCCGATTAAACCGGACTCATTTCTCTGGCCGGATCCCTTCCGAGCCACTACTAAAATTACCGCACGTTCGGCAGACATTTTGAACGGGTTCACCTCGATTCCCGCCGCATTTCTATTACGGACCGGTGTCCGAACATGAAAAGGTCCATGCGTGACCGATATGGCCGACGGCTCCCATCCCGACATGGTCGTAACCCGGCATTGCTCTAGGCCAATAGCATGTCGAATCGGATTCATCCTAATGGGATTTGTCCCCGCTCTTTCATTGAAATTGCCGCGAACTCGGCATACATTCGTACGGGGTTGTTTCTATCTACGTCGTACCTTCAATATGGACACTTGTCCGAATATCAAGTGATCTGCAAGTGACCGACAGAAATCAGAATAGAACGAGACGGCTCCCATCATCCCTGGACCCTACACATAGGAATATCAATAAGGCCTTCGTGGGTTATGCTTGGACCTCGGGACCGTCCCGATTATAGTCATTGTCTGACCCATATCCACGGCCTACAGCCCGCTCCCTTTGAACACATTTTCGGTTTTGGAACCTAGTCCCGGGACTCTTGCTCGTTGCCCTCCGGCACCGAAAACATTAATGATGCCCACGTAATCCCCGTTTGGACCGCGGGAGGCGCCCCCGGTATGGTCCTGACTCGATCTTGCACCGGGCCAACAAATTTGTTGGTTTCATGCTACACTAACTGAGATTTAACCGAATGTTTTCCGTGTCTCGTAATAATACATGTACCGTATCCCGGCATACATATGTTCCATGTCCTTCCGCGACGACTACGATATTCTCAAGCCGGACACCCGTCCGAACACTAAACGGTCTCCTGATTGACCGACACGTTTCGAACGTTCACTTCCCTAGACACAGGACTTTCCAGTTGATTCAAGGGATATTCCCCCGTTGCCCCTTAGCACCGGAAATATTAATGACGCTCATGCAAGTCTTGTTTCGACCGCGGGGGGGCCCACCGCAGTATGGTTGCAGCTTGCTCTTGCACCGGGCCAACAGATTTATTGGTTTTCGACCGCTCCAACCGAGGCTCGGCCGAACGTTTTTCGCTCTTCCGAACAACAAATTTACCGTACCTCGGCATACATGCGTTCCGATTTTCCCGCGACAACCGTGATTTTCTCGATACGGACATTCGTCCGAACATTAAATGGTTAATACACGATCGACATGATCCCGAATGGTTTTCTTCTCGCCCTCGCGTGAGGATTTCAATACCTCGTAATAGACCTTTCATGTAATTAATTTCTTGGCCATGAGGTCCTAGATCCCGACGATTAATCAAGGGTGTTCCCTCGTATGGGGGATGTAAATGACGTCGTGACCTTTATGGCACGGTGGGTTTTGGTCCCGACACGAACCACACAATCGTCTGACGAAATCAGGTCGAGCGCACCATGGGCTCTTCGGAGCCCGAATAAATTGTCACTTCGGTGACTGGCACGCCCACGCACTTAATAGACGAATCAACCATCCGAATAGATGAACATGCATAATGTGCGTGTCGAAAAGTGCGTCCACACACCTGAAGAGCACGAACACAAGGATCACGTCTATGGGTGGGCCAAGCTTTGGTGGGTCTCGCCTGGGCCCTGCTTCAGGTCCGTCGATCGACTGGAGAGGGCCGCTATTGGACAGACTACTTTAGGCCACAATGGGTGTAGCGTTATTGGGCCATGCTAGACCTGGCGCATTTTCCCCTCCTCAAATCATAAATAGGGTAGGCCAAGTCAGAGTCCATAATATAGTAATACTAGTCGAAAATGATGGTTTTCAGTTTAGGGTTTAAAGTTATGCAAATCTACCCAGCACATGATAGAAAGAAGACTTGAAACATATTTTCTTGGGGATAAACTGTGTATTTTTAGAAGGGTTTTTTGATATATACCCTCTAAGTATCGATTATGCCAAATATGCCCCTCATTTGAGCATATTATCAAAAAATCTTCTAAATACGTCGAATAGTTGTGGTTATATTCCCGCGGTTTACTGCCATCAATGTTGGGAGAATATTTGATGAAAAATGTTAGGGTATATGAAATATCCAAAATATCCTGACTATTATTGAGTGTGTGTGTGTGTGTGTGTGTGTGTGTGTGTGTGTGTGTGTGAGAGAGAGAGAGAGAGAGAGAGAGAGAGAGAGAGAGAGATAGAGAGAGAGAGAGAGAGAGGAAAGAGGTATTATCGGGGTCTCTCCCTTCGGAGGACGGCCCCCTCCTCACCAGAACCCCCACCCCCACCATAGAACCCCCCTCCCTGTTGGAACCCCTACCCCCACACCTTAGAACCCCCTCCCCGCACTCATCCCCCCTAAAAACCCCACCCCCGCACCTTGGAATGCCCTCCTCTCCGGAACCCCCACCCCCCATCTTAGAAACCCCATCCATGTCCCCCTCTCTGTCGAAAGCCGTACCTCTACACCCTGGAACTCCTTCCCTAGCCCTCCTCCCCATTGCCCCCCCCCCCTCACCCTGGAACCCCCTCCCTATGCCCCTCTTAGTCAGAACCCCCACCCCTACCCTAGAATAGAGGAAGCGCCCCCTTCCCTATCGGAAACCCCACCCGGATGTCCCCCTCTCTCGACTGTCATCCTAGAACCCCCAACCCCACACCTCCATGCCTGTAGCACGAACCACATGCCGATGTATGGCCTGGAAGTCGGGCTCACCACCCGGATGTCCCCGGTCGTGGCACTGTTCTCTCCTTCGGCCTAGAGGAGGAGCCCTACGCCGCTGACGCCCTGCCGGCCCCTGTGCCAGTGGCCATCAAGTCCCCCTATTGTCCCACACTGCCGACACCTTGCAACCCCTCTCCCGATCGCCCCCTCCTCAACCCTAGGGTTTCCAGAGAGAGCGAGAGAGATAACCTAATGGTAGATTAGTATTTCGGCCCTTTAACTTGTGCTTAACCAAAGTTAAACCAACCGAAGTTGCGGCAGGAGTATAACTGCAACCACTGAAGATAAATGAAGAATATTTTTGATAATATGCTTAAATGAGAGGTATATTTAGTATAACTAATATTTAGAAGGATATTTATGTAAAAAATTCTTTTTAGAATGAGAAACATATGTTGGAAATGAAATATATCTATTTGGAATGGAATATATCTATTTTATATTTGGGATTTTTGCATACATACCATTGTAAAGTTCGATTTTGTCAAATATACCCTTCATCGGAGCATATTATCATGAATATCCTTGAAATATGGGTAATGTCACGATTATGCCATCGCCGTAACTCCCGTGTGTTTAACCCTAGCTAAGTGTGAGTTAAAGAATAAGATTTTTGTATATATACCCCTATAAAGTTTGATTTTGTCAAATATACCCTACATCTAACGATCGTAGGTGACATATTTCACGGAATATTCTCCTCCGTCAACGACAATAAACTAAAGGGGTATAACCATAATATTTTTATCTAAATTAAAGATATTCATGATAATATGCTCAGATGAAGAATATATTTGATGGAGAGGGGAAATCTAACCGCCCGAACGGAGAGGTCAAACGAGGTTTAATTTGACCCAACGAGGCCCAGCTCCTTGAAGTGGTAGCCCCATGACCCACTTATTATAAGCCTAATAACTTACTCGGATCAAGCACTTCCTAGGCGACCTTCGGGTTGGGAAGTCTGAGCATCAGTTTGATCGGGAAAGCTCCTTCGGAGCCCAGTATTCCCTGCCCAATCCATGCACTCATCGCTCGTGAAGCATCTCCTGGGGCAGTGCCTCATGCTCGGGCCGACTGATGGAAGCTTATCTGTACGTCTGTTATGCGTCCCTTAAAAGCTAGGAGCTCAAGGGGATAAGGGAGATCAAGAGCCCGCAAGGAGGACGTAACCTCCCCCAGAAACTCCTCAGCTTACAGGGCTCATTCACTCAACGAGCCACTATTTAAACTGGAAGAACCCTCCTGTGAGAAGGTAAGCCAAAAACTCTGAGTAGGAACCACTTCACCTTTCGGTGGAGAGGGATCTTGCGCCCCCATCTTTCTCCTAATTTCTTCCTTAGCACCAGTGCTCTATTACTCTTGCTGACTTAAACATCGGAGGGTCTTCCCCGGGGATCCATCCCTGGGCACCTCTGACTTGTTTCCCCCCTTGCAGTTCATACTCCAAGTGTACGTGGTCATCCTCTTCCCCGCTCAGGAGTAGCGCGAGATCGCCCCTCTTCATCTGGCGCCGTCTGTGGGAAACGTACAAAGAGCCATCATGGTGCGAAGAAGCTCTGGCAGGAGGGCTGTCGGCGACAAGGGAAAAGCCCTGGTGACGGAAGAAGGTGCACCTTCCCTCCCCATGGAGAATGCCCCGTCAAGCAACCACGCCAATGAAATACCTCCGTCGGTGGTGGGGGAACAGCTTCCCGGCGGGAGTACCGACGCCCTCCAAACCCTCAACGCAAAATTGGATGTCCTCGTGGATCTCATGAGGGCCCAGGCGGCTAGGGAGTACAAGTCGCATCTCCCCCGGAAGAGCCCCCCCCCCCCAGCGGAGATGGCTCCCAGCAAACCGCTGGAGGCCATTTTACCCTCCCGAGGCAGCGGCTCATCCGCAACCAGTCAGGAGGACCATCGCATGCCCCTCCCTCAGTGTAGGAAGCCGCCTCCACCCCAATGAGGGAGAAGTCCGGAGCACGTCGACCGTTCCCAGAGACCGAGGCCCCCGAGGAGCGCCGGGACAACATGCAAGTGTGTCCTCCCAGCCCCTCGGGTCAACGACAGCCAGAGCTGTCTTTCCGGCTGTGAGACTTTGAAAGGCGTTTTGTAGAGCAAGAGCACGCCCTCCGCGCCTTGCACAAGACCTCTCCTGTGGAGGACGAGGAGCGATCCCCGTTCTCCGATTGTATCTTGAAGGCCGAGATTTCCCCCAGATCTCACTTCCGACCTTCAAATCGTATGACGGCCAAGGAGACCCGGCCGATCATTACGGCAGTTTTGACGCCCTAATGACCTTGCATGGGGCGTCTGACATGATTAAGTGCCGAGTGTTCGTGACCACTCTCGTTCAGGGTGCTCAGGCATGGTTCAGAGCCCTTGCCCCAGGTAGCATCCACAACTTCAAGCAATTCGGACGAGTGTTCAAGGAAAGCTTCGCCGGCAGCGGTCCTCCCCGGTCAGTGGAGGGATTACTGGCCCTCAAGCAGGAACAAGGGGAGAAGATGCGGGCTTATATCAATCGATTCAAATCGGAAGCCATGCGCATCCCCCGCCTAGATGTTGCCTCGGCCATCACCGCACTAACCGGGGGCACCCGCGATGAGAACCTACGGCGCGAGCTAGTGCTTCATCCACCTACCTCCCTCGTCGAGCTAATGACCCTGGCCCTGTGCCACGCAGAGTGTGAGGAAGTTTTTAGTGCCTGCCGAGGCACGATAGGCTTGGGTTGGGAGGGAGACAAGAAGCGACCATCTGAGCAAGGGACGGGTCAAGGAAAAAGGTAGAATCAGGATGGAGACCGCAAAGAGCCGTCCCGAAAGTATGAGCGGTATACCCCTCTTACCGCTCCCATCTACAAAATCTATGAAGACATCAAAGGCTCGGGTCTCCTCCACCAGCCCGAGCCTATGAAGGCCAAGCACCGCAATGGCCGCAAGCATTGCCTGTTCCACAGCGATCATGGGCATCACACCAGCGATTGCCACCAACTTCAAGATGAGATCGAGCGCCTCGTCCGCCAGGGACACCTATCTCGATACGTGTCCGGGCAGAAGGAAGACCGAGGCACCCCTGAGGAAATCGACAATGCTCCTCGGGGAGTCCACATCAACGTCATCGCTGGCGGCACAGCATCAGGAGGAGACAGCAGTCGAGGAAGAAAGCGTCACGCCGAGCGGGCGAGCCGAGCCTCTGTTGATCCTCCTAAGGCCCCGTAGGCGAGCGAACCGTAGGCCCTAGTATTCTCTGACCAGGACCTGGAAGGGTTAACCACCTCGCATGACGATACTCTCGTTGTATCGGCTACAATAAACCATTGTAACGTAGATAGGATCTTAGTTGACAATGGTAGTGCCCCTGATGTATTATCCTATGAATGTTTCCTCAAGATGGGAGAGAATCCATCTAAACTCTGCCCGATCCAAATCCCCCTTTATGGGTTCAACGGCCAGGTAACTTATCCCGAGGGATCCCTGAGCCTGCCAGTTACTATCGGCACCCCGCCCAAAATCGTTACGGTTATGGTGGACTTCATCGTGATTAAAGGGATGACGGCCTATAACGCCATCTTTGGCCGAGGTATCCTCAGCCGAATGAGAGCGGTGCCCTCTACCTTTCACCAAAAAATGAAGTTCCCCACCAAGCATGGCGTGGGGGAGGTCTGTGGTAACCATGCATTGGCTAGATGGTGCTATATAATCTCAGTCGCAGCCACGAGGCCGGAAGGGAAAAACAAAGGAGTAAAGGGAGCCGAGGAGGGACCAGCAACATCTGAGCCTGGCGGCGAGTTGCTAACGGTCTTCCTCAACGGTGACCCAACTCTAGGAGTCAAGATCGGAGCCGATCTACCACTTGAGAAACGATAAAAATATAAAGATTTCCTTACCCGGTACATCCAAGTCTTTGCATGGTCGGACGAGCATATTCCCGGAATCCCGGGAGACATGGTGACGCACAAGCTCAACCTCGACCCAATGGTGAAACCTGTCCAGCAACGCAGAAGAAAGCACATCCCGGAGAAGCAAGCGGTCATCAAAGAGCAAGTCATCAAGGGGTAAAAGACTGGCCTCTTTCGTCCGGTCCTGTACCCTACGTGGCTCGCCTACGTCGTCCTGGTACCGAAAGCTTCGGGGAAGTGACGAATGTGCGTAGACTTCACCGACCTCAACAAAGCTACCCCGAAGGATTGCTACCCACTGCCGAGCATCGATCAACTGGTCGACTCAACCTCTGGCAACGAATTGCTCAGCTTCCTGGACGCCTACTCCGGTTACCATCAGATCAGGATGGACCCGGAGGACATCAAGAAGACCGCCTTCATCACTGACTTCGACGTACACTGCTACACCCGAATGCCGTTCGGGTTAAAGAACACTTGAGCAACATATCAGAGACTGATCAACCACATCTTCGAGGGACAACTCAGTCGGAACGTCTAGGCCTACATTGATGATATGCTCGTCAAAATGCTGAAGGCCGAAGACCATCTTGCTGACTTAGCTGAGACCTTTGACACCCTCTTGAGGTGCAACATGAAGCTCAATCCCGCTAAATGTGCCTTCAGAGTCAGATCCAGGAAGTTCCTAGGCTTCTTGGTAACTCAGCGTGGGATCGAGGCCAATCCCGACAAGGTTCAGGCCATCCTGAACATGCGGCCACCCACCTGCATCAAGGACGTCTAAGGCCTTACGGGGCGCATTGCTGCGCTCAAGCGCTTCCTATCCGGAGCGGCCGAACGATGCCTACCCTTCTTCAAATTATTGAGGGGACCCAAAATGGCATCTGCTACGTTCGCCTGGGACGAGGAATGTCAGAAGACATTCGCCGAACTCAAGGAATTCTTGGCCTCGCCCCAGGTGCTGTCCAATCCGGTCTCGGGCAAAGCCCTATACCTTTACCTCTCGATGACCCCTTCCACAGTGAGCTCGGTCCTAGTCAGGAACGACGCGGGGGTCGAGAGACCGATTTTCTATACCAGCAAGGTGCTTAATGAGGCTGAAAGAAGGTACCCTGCAACCGAGATACTCGTGCTAGCGTTGGTTACCACAGCCAAGTGTCTCCGACCCTATTTTCAAGGGCACCCCATCGTTGTATTGACCGGTAAACCCCTGAAGAAGATTCTCTTTCACCTTGAAGTCTCTGGACGCCTCGTCAAGTGGGCCATCATGCTCGGGGCCTATGATATTTCGTATCGCCCCCGCTCGGCCATCAAAGGACAGGCCCTCACGGACTTCATCGCCGAAAGCACAGTCCCGATTGAGGAGGTACCTCCACCTGTGCCTGGGCCCACCTGGGACCTGTTTGTCAACGGGTCCTCCAACTCGGTCGGTAGCGGTGTTGGTATCCTTCTCAAGTCCCTCTAAGGAGCAGAGCTACGGTATGCCTTGAAATTCAACTTCTAGGCATCCAACATGCCTCCGAGTATGAAGCCGTTATCTCAGGGGCCAGGATGGCTCGACGACTGGGGCCCAAGCGAGTCAGGATCCACACCGACTCCCAATTGGTCGCTAGCCAGGTTAACGGTGATTATGAAGCTCGGGAAGGACAAATGATCAAGTACCTCCAGGTGGTCAAGAGGATGGCCCGACTTTTCGAGAGCTTTGAGGCAGTCCGGATAGCCAGGGAGGAAAACTCCCGAGCGGACGTCCTCTCTCGCCTGGCCTCCTCCCTCGACCCCGAAGGTACTCGATCGGTCTTCCTCGAAGAGCTCGAGCGACCGAGCATCGAGTACGAGCTTATGACCGTTGACCCAGCACCCCTGAGCGACTGGCGGACCCCCTACATATCCTGGCTCCAGGATTCTCAAGAGCCTCCCGACCCCCGGGAAGCTTGGAAACTCAAGTACCAAGCTCGGTGTTTTGTCATGCTGGACGATGCCTTGTACTGCAGGTCTTTCTTCGGTCCCCTCCTCAAGTGCATCGGGGCCTACGAAGCCAGCCGAACGGTTCAAGAAGTACATGAAGGCATCTGCAGTGCGCACCAAGAAGGAAGATCGCTCGCTAGGATCTTGCTTCGGCAAGGCTATTGGTGGCCCACTCTCCAGCACGACTGCATGACCTACGTATAGAAGTGCGACCGATGTCAGCGCTTCGACCATCTGATCCACCAACCCGCCGCGAAGCTCATCACCCTTGCCGAGCCGTACCCCTTCGCTCGGTGGGGGATCGATATTTTGGGACCATTCCCCACAGCCCAGCCTCAGAAGAAGTATGTCATCATCGCCATCGACTATTTCACCAAATGGATCGAGGCCGAGGCCACCACCAGGATCACTGAATCAGTCGTGTGGAGTTTCGTTTGGAAGTTGATCATTTGTCGCTACGGTGTCCCCCGAGTGATCGTGAGCGATAATGGTCAGCAATTTGATTCTCATTACTTCAGAGACAGATGTGTCGACCTAAACATTCGCAACAACTTGACTTCGGTAGTGTTATGGTGCTAGGACCAGATACAGAGGGGGGTGAATGTATCCTTTTATGAATAATGGCCAATTAAAAACTCAGATGCTAGACGCAAACACAGAATGAAACGAATTCAATTAAACTTATGAGCAAACACAAGGAGCGCGCCTATCCAAGCATCTAGCGGAAGCAAGCACACAAAGCAAACCATTGCTCAATAGACTTTTTAGGTGGTTCGGTCCTTCAGACCTACGTCCACCCCTCACTCCCAACCAAAGTGAGGCTTCACTAGCCAATGCTAGACAAGCAGACTCAGTCTGCAAACAATTGCTGCCACACAGCTTGACCAGGGGAAGAGCCTCCCCTCTTCCTCCCAACCGGAGGGACCCCTGGACTTGCAACCTGCAAGCCCAGAACCGGAGACAAGTCTCCCTTCCTCTGACCAGAGGGAACCCACAAGTAGCTCTTAGCTACTTGCAAACGGAGATCAGATCTCCCTTCTCCTGATCCACAGGAGGAACCCGACCTCACTACTGAGAATCAGAAGAACAAGGATAACCAAATAAGAAAGTGAAAAACAGAAACACGAAATGAAAATAACTTCAGCAAACAGAACGCTGAAAAATGAAATGCACAATGTGGCTCTCAACGGAGCTGACTGGCCTGGATCTGATCCACGGTCCAGTAGACAGATCTTCAGGTGAGCTTCGCTTCCTCTTCTCTTCTCTCTCACTTTCTTTTTCTCTTAACCCTCACGAGCTCTCTAACTCTCTCTTTCTCTTCTTTTCCTTTTGCTCTTCTTCTCTTTCTTTTCTTCTGGATCGAACTCTCTGCACTTCTCCTTTTTTGCTTTTTCCTTTCGATCAACCTTCATCTGTGGACGAAGGCTTCAATATATAGCAGCAGCAGCAGGTGAATGAGGTGCAGAATGCGTGTGCCTCCCACACTTCATCCAGAACCTTCTTGCCACGTGCCTTTATAGCATTGGTTCCTTTAGCATTGGATCACGTGCAGCCCAGACACCGGTGAATGTTCTTCCTCGGACCTGCAAGGAGATAAAAACCATTAACACTGAGGGCCACAAAAACTAAAACTGCATGAGGTATGTGATAGCAATACGAGATGCACTGTACTGAGAACGACACGAGATACACAAGATTACTACAGTACGAAATAAAGAGAGAATGACACGAGGTCAGATTAAAACAGCACGAGGTAAAAAGAGACGACACGAGATACATACTAATAAGACTAACACTACGAAGAGAACGACACGAAGTATCACTGTAACAAAACAAACACTACGAAGAGAACGACACGAGATACACAATAATAACGCTAACGCTACAAAGAAAACAACATGAAGTCAGAAGAGAACAGCACGAGGTGAGAAGGAAGTCTCACGGAGTGAAAAGGTAGACAAACACGCGATCAGAAGGAACCTGGACGAAGATAGAAAGAAACAACACGAGGACATAACCACAAGAATAACACAAAGACACGAATACAAAAGCAACACGAAGACATGAATACAAAAACAACACGACATAACAAACAGCAAGGAGAACGGCACGAGGTGAAACGACACTTTACTAAAAAGACTTGAATACACACGAAAACAACTTGGACTGAAACCAACTCGAAGACGAAAACGACACGAAAACAACATGGACTGAAACAAGGTATAGACTTGCCAAAGAACTGGACGATGTATAGACTTGGACAAGGCAAAGTCTGTACAGACTTGAGGGTTCACAACGTATATACTTTGGCAAGACAATGGCTGTACATACTTGAAGTGAAGACCAATGTATAGACTTCAAAGTTCAGCTGCCAATGAATAGACTTGGAACGCTTGAAGCAATGTATGGACTTATCTTCGAACATGCTACAGTGTATTGTATGGACTTTGAAGACTGATGCATGACGCTAAGCCAATGTGTAGACTTTGGCTTGAAACGAAGGTACAGATGAGGCTGTATAGACTTGGCCAAACCAAGAGACTCGACGACAAAGGGGTGACACAGATGGAACGACACGAAGTGGCACAGAAAGCAGCACGAGGTGCTGCAGTGTTCAGCACGCGCTGGAACAAAACACGACACGAAGACAACCAACAAACATTATTGGAACAACATGATGTTGAAAAAGACAACACGAAGTGAAGTGAACACAACTAACACGAAGTATGAAAGGAACAGTACGGACATGCAGGGTATTATCTCATAGCAGTTTTTCTTGTTAATCATGGAAAGTTCGAATGCATAACATTACTCATGATATCTGATTAAAAATAACAATATTTAACATAGTGATGCTCATCATCAAAACACTAGGGAAGTCACAAAAGTCCAATAGGTAGCCCACCCTCAGGCTAACGGAGTGGTCCAGAATGCCAACAAAACTATCTTGAAAGGCATCAAGACCGGGCTCGGCAAGGCCAAGGGAAGCTGGCTCGAGGAATTACCAAGCGTACAATGGTCGCATCGAACTACTCCGAGAACGGATACCGGTAAAACACCTTTCCAGCTGGTGTATGGCACAGAGGTCGTGATTCCATTGGATGTCGATAATCCTTCTCTCTGAGTCGTCCACTTCAAATCCGAGGTAAACGAGCAGAAACTGCTAGAAAACCTCGACCTAGTGGACGAGATCCGAGAGATTGCAAATATTCGAGCAATGGAATACCAACGGCGCGTCACTAGATACTACAACTCTAGAGTCCGAGACAGGCATTTCCAGCCAGGGGACTTCATCCTGAGAAAGGCCGAAGCCTCTCGACCACTGGAAGTGGCGGGGAAGCTAGCCCGAGTGGTCGAGATGCTCGGGAAAGGGGCGTATCGATTGTCCACCATGGAAGGAGCACCCATCCCTCGGACATAGAACGCGACAACACTTCGCAAGTTCTACTTTTGATCATCTGGCAAGCACACACATGTAAGTAATGTGGAATAAACGCCATTCCTCTCTTTTCATTAAACTCTGGTGTAAATCAAGTAGGTTGCAGCCAATACAATATACAGTTCAGCAAAAAGAAAAATTACATCCACTGGTACTACGACATGAGCAGAACACTCGGCCAACTCGGTAAGCACTCCTACGTCCAGCCACTGACTCTGCCTAGTGCGGAAACTGGCTCGGATAAAGGATAGCCTTTCCCGTTGGTTCGAGAAGCTCAGAGGAAAGGTGCCAGAGGGATTGGAAGAAGAAGAAAGAAAACAAGAGAAGGCCTCCCCTGCCAACTCTCTGGAAGGAGGATGGAAGCTAAATAGAAAGCAAGCACCCTCAAGTGGTGCGAGCAAGGATAAAGGCACCCTCCAAAGAGTGAAAGAAGAGGGGAAAGACGAGCGGCAGGGATGGAAGAGGAGGGAGAAGCGGGCTAAGGTAAGGAGGGAGCTTGAAGTGCTCCCCCTCCTCTCAGGATAGCGTCAGCGGGTCGGGGGCATGAAGGCGACATGCTCCAGCATGTCGAACCCTCTCCCAAATCGACCTCCGACTGTCGAACCCTCTTCCAAACTGGAGTAGCAGGAGCTTCCCTCCTATTATTTTCCGCATCATCGTCCTCTGAAGCACTTTCCATGCTCCGTCGAGATCGACAGCACAACACTTCGCGGAAAGGGAAGAAGGAGAAACCGTCGGGGATGGCCTTAAGCGATGAAAGGAAGAGGAGATGCCCCTCGGACCTTTTATAGCCCGAAGGGGGAGCTGATCGCCTTAAATGACTCTCCCCTTAAAAACACGCTAAAGGAGCCTTCCCTGAGATGGTTACCTCATTTCCCAACATTCCCCCCCCCCAACGGGACGCGCAAAGTGGCAAGTCATTTAGGACGGCATGGAAAAGTGGAAAGGCTCCAGTGCCATGTCAGTTATATGAGAGATCGGCACGTGCGATATCTGCAGAGAAAATCGTCGCCTTCCCTAACAACTATAGATACGGTAGTCAAATCATGCTAAAAGCGGTAAGGAACAGTCAATTCAGCACTTAATATCGCCGCTATTATATTTTCCAAAAAATATTTTCTCGTGACTACATAAGGGAAAAGAAAAAGAAAGAAAGAGCTTGTACATCAGGCCTTGGGCCCATCTCAAGGCTCGGAAGATGAAGGCCCCTCAGCACCAGACGATTTGCCCCCGATACTCTCGGCTACGGCTGACCCAGGCACTGACCCCACCTGTGTGGGAACTGTCTCGGTCGCGTGCCCTCCCGAGGCTGTTGGAGTTGGCGATCGCTCGGACGAGGTCGAGGCCGCCCGACTCTCCTCTTCGCTCGACGTATAGTGGGAAGAGTCGGTAGAACCCCAGTCCGAGTCATAGCGTTGCCCGGTAGGGAAGACGAGCCCGGACGCTTGGGCCTCCGCCTCTATGATGGCCCGATTGAAGCTCTGGTAGAAGCCCTTCCGAAGGCCGCGACGGTAGCCCGACTCATAGTAGGGGAAGGCAGTCGTATGAAGAGATACGTGGTAAGCCTCTGAGCATTTATATTGCTCGTGCGTTTCCACCCCAGACAGCTCCGCCTTCCTCTCAAGCTCGGCTATCCTCTGTTCTGACTCGGACAACCTCCACTCGGCCTCGGCCCGTGCATCCTCGGCCCCCCAAACTCGATCCTCGAGCCCCTCTCGCTCGGCCTTCCATTGCTCATCGCGCTCGACCTGAACCCTGCGCTCCGCTTCCAGGAGCTCATTCTTCATATCGGTCATACGACGAGCCTGGGCCAGCTGCTCAACCAGCGACCGAGCCTCCGCCTGGCTCGACTGCACCTGTGCCCGGAGCGGGGCCACTTCCCGACGAAGATCCCCAAGATTGAGGGTCAAACGCTCGACCTTCCGATCAAGCGCACCGTGGGCCCATGAAAGAGACTCCCGCTCCGACTCCACCTGAGTGTACGCGTCCACCGCCTCGGCCCCCAGCTGGGCCAAGACCAGACCACCCTCCATAATCCGCTCGAGGAGCACAGAGGGGGGACTTTTCTTGAGCTCTCCTCGCATGGCTCCCGAGGCTCTGGAGTGGCACCTCCGATATAAAGGAGGCCGGACGTTGAAGGTACTGGTCGAGGGAGGAGAGACCCTCTCTAGGGCTACCGGGACTAGGACACCTCCCCCGAGCATCCCCGCCTCCGGGGCCCCACCGGTTAGCTCGGGCTGAGCTGCCTCACCGCGTACCTCCCCGGCCTCAACCGGCTGCGACTGAGTCGCTTCATCCTGTGACCTTCCAGCCTCAACCGGCTCGGACCGGACTCCTCCGTCAGGCGCCCCCTCTGTTCCGCTCGACTCCCCGACATCAGCCACGGTCCCCTCCGACATCTGCTCCCTCTTGCTCCAGAGAGAGAGAGAAGGCAACAGGGGAACCTCATCGGCCGGGCAGGCAACCTCCGCCTTTCTCGCCCGTTTCTTCTCAGCGGACAAGGCTTGCAAGGAAGACCTCAGCAACTTCACCACGGGATCCTTGCGCTTGACCCCCCGGCGTTCGGAAGCGTCGTCCCAGACGACCCGCTTGCCCTTATCTCGGGCACGGGAGGAACCCTCTGTGGACGCACTTTTCGGCACTTGTTATTCTCTTTTTGGTTTATTCAGTTTATTGAGTGCGTGGGCGTGCCAGTCACCGAGGTGACAGTTTATTCAGGCTCCGAAGAGCCCATGGTGCGCTCGATCTGACTTCGTCAGATGATTGTGTGGTTCGTGTCGGGACCAAAACCCGCCGTGCCATAAAGGTCACGACGTCATTTACATCCCCCATACGAGGGAACACCCTTGATTAATCGCCGAGATTCAGGGCCTCATGGCCAAGAGATTGATTGTATAAAAGGTCTATTAGGGGGTATCGAAGTCCCCGCGCGAGGGCGAGAAGAAAACCACTTGAGATCATGTCGGTCATGTGCTGACCACTTAATGTTCGGACGAGTGTCCGTCTCGGGAAAAGCGCGATCGTCGCGGGAAGACCGGAGCGTGTGTATGCCAAGGTATGGCAAGTTTATTGTTCGGAAGAACGAAAGACGTTCGGTTAAACCTTGGTTAGAGCAGTCGAAAACCAGTGAACCTGTTGGCCCGGTGCAAGAGCAGGCTGCGACCATACTGCGGTGGGCCCCCCGCGGTCGTAACAAGACTTGCATGAGCGTCATTAATATTTCCGGTGCCAAAGGGCGGCGCGGGAGTATCCCTTGAATTGGTTGAAGAGCCCTGTGTCCCGGAGAAGCGGGTGTTCGAAACATGTCGGTCATTCGGGAGACCGTTTAATATTCGGACGGGAGTCCAGCTTGAGAATATTGTAATCGTCGCGGGAGGACCTGGAGCATATGCATGCTGGGATACGGCAAGTATATTATTCCGAGACACTGAAAACATTCGGTTGAATCTCGGTTATTGTAGCCGGAAACCGGTGAACCTATTGGCCCAGTGCAAGATCGAGTCAGGACCATATTGGGGGCGCCTCCCGTGGTCCGAACAAGACTTGTGCGGGCATCATTAATATTTCCGATGCCGGAGGGAAACGGGGGCGAGTCCCGGGACTAGACTCCAGAACCGAAAATGTGTTCGAAAGGAACGGGCTGTAGACCGAGGATATGCGCCAGGCGGTGACCATGATCGGGACAGGCCCGAGGTCTAAGGGTGGCCCACAGAGGTCTTATTGGTATTCCCATGGAAGGAGTCCAGGGGTGGCGAGGGCCATCTCGTTCTATTCCGATTCTGTCGGTCACTTGTGGACCTTTTCATGTTCGGGCAAGGGCCCATATTGAAAGTACGACGTGGGCGGAAACGACCCCGTACAAATGTATGCCGAGTTTATGGCAATTTCAATGAAAGAGCGGGAGCGAATCCCATTAGAATGAATCCGATTTAACGGGCTATCAGCCCGGAATAATGCCGACTCACGGCCATATCGGGGCGAGAGCCGTCGGCCATGTTGGTCGTTCACGGGTCTTTTCATATTCAGACACGGGTCCATAATGGAAACGCGGCAGAAATCGATGTGAACCCGTTCAAATGTCTGCCGAACGTGCGGCAATTTTAGTAGCGGCCCGGAAGGGCTCCAACCTAAGAAACGAGTCTGATTTAATCGGAATGTCGGCCCGAGGCGAGGTCGGGTCATGGCCATTTCGGGATAATTCCCTGGACTAAGGCCCAACTCGCAAGGGCGGTATTGTTATTCCTTCAGCACCGGGTCACGAGAGAGACGGGGCTGCAAAGTGGATTTTACCATCATTTATTATTACTTAGAGTTTTCCTATTATTATTTGTTGATTTACGTGTATTTTTGAGTGAGTTCGTTATTACTACTTATTCATTTTTCTTGTGATTTTTTTTATTCATTTATTATTGTTATTATTAGGTTTGTTATTATCTTTGTTTGTTTTATTATCATTCACTTGCTTGTCATGTTTCGTTAAATTTGTTATTATTATTTATTTTGGTCATCTTTTATTTATTTATCATTCTTGGTGAGTTTGTTATTATTATTCATTTATTTTTTGTTATCATTTATTTATCTAATTATTATTATCGTTATTATTTTTAAGCTTATTATTATTATCACTTGTTCTTTTATTATTCCTATTTATTTATTCATTTTTTTTGAATTTGTTATTATTTATTATTTATTATTATTATTATTATTATTGTTACTCATATTTTCTGGAGAGAGAATGGGCCATTAGAGGGCTAAAAGGGGTGTACCGCTGATGGGCCGAGGGCGTGTCGCCGAAGGGTAGGAGGGCGTACCGCTGAAGGACCTGGGAGTGTGCCGCTGGGGGGGGCCAAGGGAGTGTACCGCTGAAGGGCCTGCGGGTGTGCCGCTGGAGGGCTAGGAGAGTGTGCCGCTGAGGGCCAAGGGGTGTACCGCTGGAGGGCTGAAGGGGCGTGCCACTGAGGGCCCGGGGGTGCACCGCTGGAGGGCCTGGGCGTGTGTCGCTGGAGGGCTAGGAGAGTGTGCCGTTGAGGGCCAAGGGGTGTACCGCTGAGGGCCAATGGGTGTGCCGCTGAGGGCCGAAAGGAGTGTACCGCTGGGGTTCAAGGGGGTGTGCCGTTGGGGCAATCAGGGGTGCGCTGATGGAGGTCCATCTGAGTGGAGGGTAGGGGCAGGCATGCCGGTGGAGGTTCTTTCTTTTATTATTTGTTTTAAGGCTTTTCTTTTCTTCTTATCTTAATTTTCACGTAGTTTTATACAAACTCTCCCCTTGCCTTTGTTCTGTTCCGTCTCTTCTCGCGGGTCGGATGTTCGGGCTGTCAGGTAGTTAATCAGTTCAGTTCTCGTCACGGTGCCGGCAGTGACTCGATTAGTCGAAACGTTTTATCGTTGATTGTTCTATTCGTTTGTTGCTTCCTTTTGCTTCTTTTAACGTTTTGTTATTTTCTCACAAAAATTCGGCAGCATCTCCCCTTGACCCGGGGCGTAAGGGAGATAAAGGGAACGCGCCCACATGGAGTGGCGGAACCCGACAACTGGAGGTGGGCCCCCGGGGGAGCAACGCCTTTATAGAGCCTCGAAAAACGTGAAGGAAAGGGCTCGGGGCAGGGTCAAGAAGTGTGTTGCTGGGGGACTGAAGGGTGTGCCGCTGAGGGCCATAAGGGTGTGCCGCTGAGGGCCATGGTGAGCGTGCCGCTGAGGGCCAATGGGTGTGCCGCTGAGGGCCAGTAGGGGTGTGCCGGTGAAGGCCCGGCAGGGCGTACCGGCGAAGGGTCAAGGAAGGGGCGTGCCGCTGAAGGCATCAGGGCGTGCCGTTGGAGGCACAATCGGGGCATGCCGTTGGAGGCCCGACTGGGTGAACGAAAGCGAGAACGCCCGGTGAGGAGGCAAACCCCAAAGAAGGGAAGAAAGGAAAGGGGGGACAAAGAAAGAAGGAAAGAAGATGCAGTGGGGGAGGGGGACGGAGCACAGACTCCTCCCCTCCCGGATCTCACTCCCTCTCTCCACCCACTCTTCTTCTCTTCTCCTTCTTCTCTTGCTCTTCGCGCGGGCGACGGTGGACGGAGCAGATTCTTCTCTTCTCTTCTTCTTCTTCTCTTCGCACGGACGGCGGCGGTGGGTGGAACGGCGAACTCCCTCCCTCCCTTCTCTTCTTCTCTTCCTTTCTTCTTCTCTTCTCCTTCCTCTTCTCTTCTTCTCTTCTGCGTGTGTCTGTCTGCGTGGATGCCTCCTTTTTCGTTTGCAGCGAAGAAGAGGAGTTTTATACCCCCGCCACGGCGAGCGTCCAAAGGCCGGAACGATTCGACAGGTATTGAATGGGGGTTGACCCCATTGTCCTGGGTGGCAGGGGGATAGGCAGCGTGGCCCTCTCCCCAGGCGACACCTCGGATGGCCCACTGCGCGCCAAGGATCCGTAGGGCATGGGCTCCGTTGAAGATGCTTCACGCTGTGCCGCTGGCGGGCTGAACAAGCGTGCCGCGGGAGAGCCAAAAGGGCGTACCGCTGGGGGCCCGAATGGGCGTGCCGCTGAAAGCTCATGGGGCTGTGCCGCTGAAGGCATCAGGGCGTGCCGTTGGACGGCCCAGGGGGTTGTGCCGCTGAAGCCCAGGGAGGGTGTACCGCTGGGCAGCCTGGGGGCGTGCCGCTGGGCGCTCGGGGGGCGTGCCGCTGGGCACCCCCCTGGGTGTGCCGCTGGACGGCCCAGGGGGTGTGCCGCTGGGCACCCCCCCTTGGGTGTGTTGCTGGACCCCCACGAGGGTGTGCCGCTGGGGGCACCCTGGGGGTGTGCCGGCGAGCGGGAGCTGAGGGCGTACCGAGGAGGCCCTCCAGGGTGTGCCGGTGACGGAGGCGCCTAGTGTGCCGGGGAAGAGGCACATGGCTGTACCGGCGAAGGGCCATGGGGCGCGCCGCTGAGCGCCTTTGGGGCGTTTTTTTTTAAGAAGGGCCATGGGGCGCGCCGCTGAGTGCCTTTGGGGCGTTTTTTTAAGAAGGGCCATGGGGCGGGCCGCTAAAGGCCTCAAGGGGGTGCCACTGAAGGGCACCAGGGTGTGCCGCTGGAGGCCACCCTGGGTATATTTCTGAGCCCGTTCTGAGCCCGTTCTGAGCATGAGTTGTGGCTCATTTAATTTTCTTCGAGGCCCATGGATCGTGGGGCTCTTTGTGGTTGGTTTTCTCTTCACTGTCGTAACTCCGGAGATGGCTTCACGGTAGTGTGCATTTTTGGGGAGTCTGGGTGACTAGTCTTTCTTTGGGGGTTCTTCACTCGGCGCCGTTGTTGATGCTGGGCCGAGCAGGATGTTTGGTGTGCAATTTTTTTGGTGTCCACAAATGCCCCCCACCCACGGGTAGCGCAGGCGAAGGATGAGCCGGGCGGTGCCTGTGGGTGTACTTGTCTCTTTTCCCTTCGTCGATGCCGACGGGGTGTCAGAAGCCGACTTGACATGTTGGTCTCTTCTTCTCTTCGTCAGTGCTGACAGTGCGTCAGGAGCTGGCCTGGTCTGTTGTCTCTTTGTCTCTTCGCCAGTGCCGACAGGGTGTCGGGAGCTGGCCTGGTCTGTTGTCTCTTTGTCTCTTCGCCGGTGCTGACAGGGTGTCGGGAGCTGGCCTGGTCTGTTGTTCTCTTGGTCTCTTCGCCAGCGCCGACAGGGTGTCAGGAGCTGGCCTGGTCTGTTGGTCTCTTTGTCTCTTCGCCAGCGCCGACAGGGTGTTGGGAGCTGGCCTGGTCTGTTGTCTCTTTCTCTCTTCGCCAGTGCCGACAGGGTGTCGGGAGCTGGCCTGGTCTGTTGTTCTCTTTGTCTCTTCGCTAGTGCCGACAGGGTGTCAGGAGCTGGCCTGGTCTGTTGTCTCTTTGTCTCTTCGCCAGTGCCGACAGGGCGTCGGGAGCTGGCCTGGTCTGTTGTCTCTTTGTCTCTTCGCCAGTGCCGACAGGGTGTCGGGAGCTGGCCTGGTCTGTTGTTCTCTTTGTCTCTTCGCCAGTGCCGACAGGGCGTCGAGAGCTGGCCTGGTCTGTTGTCTCTTCGCCAGTGCCGACAGGGTGTCGGGAGCTGGCCTGGTCTGTTGTTCTCTTTGTCTCTTCGCCAGTGCCGATAGGGCGTCGGGAGCTGGCCTGGTCTGTTGTCTCTTTGTCTCTTCGCCAGTGCCGACAGGATGTCGGGAGCTGGCCTGGTCTGTTGTTCTCTTTGTCTCTTCGCCAGTGCCGACAGGGCGTCGGGAGCTGGCCTGGTCTGTTGTCTCTTTGTCTCTTCGCCAGTGCCGACAGGGTGTCGGGAGCTGGCCTGGTCTGTTGTTCTCTTTGTCTCTTCGCCAGTGCCGATAGGGCGTCGGGAGCTGGCCTGGTCTGTTGTCTCTTTGTCTCTTCGCCAGTGCCGACAGGGTGTCGGGAGCTGGCCTGGTCTGTTGTCTCTTTGTCTCTTCGCCAGTGCCGACAGGGTGTCGGGAGCTGGCCTGGTCTGTTGTTCTCTTGGTCTCTTCGCCAGCGTCGACAGGGTGTCGGGAGTTGGCCTGGTCTGTTGTCTCTTTGTCTCTTCGCCTGTGCCGACAGGGTGTCGGGAGCTGGCCTGGTCTGTTGTTCTCTTGGTCTCTTCGCCAGCGCCGACAGGGTGTCGGGAGCTGGCCTGGTCTGTTGTTCTCTTGGTCTCTTTCTCTTTCTTTTCTTCTCTCTCTTCTTTTCCTTCTCTTCTCCTTTTGTCATCTCTCTTTTTTTGTTCTTTTGTTGTTGTTTTGTCTCTCTTCTTTTTTTTCCTTTTTTTTTCTTCTCTTTTTTTTCTTCTCTTTTTTTTGAACAACTCCGGGTAGCTGTTGGCGTGGATGCCAATGATATAAGAGCTGTCGGCGCGGCGGCCGATGATTGAAAGCTGTTGGCGTGGGAGCCAACAAGTGAAAGCTGTCGACCCGAAGGTCGATGACTGAAAGCTGTCGGCTCAGGGGCCGATGACTGAAAGCTGTCGGCATGGGAGCCAATAATTGAAAAGCTGTCGACCCGAAGGTCGATGATTGAAAAGCTGTTGGCATGAGAGCCAATAATTAGAAAGCTGTTGGCATGGGAGCCAATAATTGAAAAGCTATCGACCCGAAGGTCGATGACTGAAAGCTATCGGCTCAGGGGCCGATGATTGAAAGCTGTTGGCATGGGAGCCAATAATTGAAAAGCTATCGACCCGAAGGTCGATGATTGAAAAGCTGTTGGCATGGGAGCCAATAATTAGAAAGCTGTTGGCATGGGAGCCAATAATTGAAAAGCTGTTGGCATGGGAGCCCATAATTAGAAATCTGTTGGCATGGGAGCCAATAATTGGAAAGCTATCGACCCGAAGGCCTATGATTGAAAGCTGTCGGCTCAGGGGCCGATAATTGAGAGCTGTTGGCATGGGAGCCAATAATTGAAAAGCTGTCGACCCGAAGGCCGATGATTAAAAGCTGTCGGCTCAGGGGCCGATAAGGGAAGTCAAAACAGCCAAGGCTGGGAGCGGGCTTAAAGAGCCGAAGTCGGGGATTAACGAGCCGCGAGGGCAAGAGGTAGGCCATGGGGGCCAAGCTTGGGCTCTACGAGCCGGTGCTAGGAAAGTAGGCTTCGATGGCCGAAATTGAGTTTGTTGCACACGCACATTCTTATTATTTTATTGTTATTATATTTTTTTTTATTTTTTTTGTTGTTATTTTTTTTTTGTCATCATTTTTTTTCTTTTTCTTCTTTTTTTTTTAAAAAAAAAGCATGCAAGCATTCATTAGCAGGCATAACATAAATATAAGTAAGGTAGCTCCCTCTATAGGGGATAGGATAGGGACGTCACCCGTAATTCGTAGATGCGGTGCGGGCCGCGAGGTACGATCGAGGGGTGGTGCACCCGTCAAGAGGATATCGCATGTCTTGCATGCATAGCCTAAATTCACGCATTTCACCTGAGGTAATTCTCTGTAGCGTGGCAGTGCAAATGTGTGAACAAAGGGCCCTAACCATAGGGATATGCATGTTTTCCTGGTGATACTCGAGGATCACTCTAGCGCCTACACCTTAGTTCCAGGCTTTCGACTTTCGGTAGCTTCACACAGCCCCCATCTGTTTATTTTGGTAGCGGATTTCACCGTTCGGCGCGAGTCTCCTCATGTGTCTCAATGGGGATTCCCGGCTACTAAGATTCGTCCTCATTAAAGTTCTATCACGGATTTCACCGTTCGGCGCGAGTCTCCTCATGTGTCTCAATGGGGATTCCCGGTTAATAGGTTTCATCCTTATTATAATTCGTTTCACCATTTCGCGCGAGTCTCCTCATGTGTCTCAATGGGGATTCCCGGCTACTCGGATCCACGTGTCCCTCTCTTATCTTTTTTTTCTCTCTCTTTTTTTTTGCATCATCTCTTTTTTTTTCCTTTTTTTTTTGCAGTGGGGGTAGGCAGCTTTTTCCTCACGATTACCTTTCACGCGAGTGTAGGAATTCAAGCATCCGTAGAGTGCTAAGGAGAAATTCGGGCAATCCCTATAGTCGAGGACTATTGAACACATTAAGTGCTAAGTGTGGGAGCGTTGCCTCAGGTTTATTTTGCGAGTTGGGCTTAGCAATTCAGCCATGACTCTTCCCCTTGACGTGTGCACCTGCCATAAATGGGTTCCCTTTGAGTGTATGCCGTGACGCGCGCGCATCCGGAATCGGGGCGATATTATTTAGCAAGGAAACACGGCCCTAGAAAATTTCAAGGAGGTGTATTATTCTATATTAAGCAAGCATGCAAACAGGGCAATCAAGCATTCTCTTCTTTTGTTTCCGTTTTCCTTTTTTTGTGTTCGTTTTGTTGTTTTCTTTTTGTTTTGTTTTGTTTTTTTTATTTTTTTTTGTTTGTTTGTTTGTTTTTTTGCATAAGAAAATATTACTGTTACGTATCAGTGTAGTGGTAGTAAAGGTATTAGGGAAGCAGACCACGAACGGCCGAAAGGACACTGGGGAAGCGGGCCGTGAAGGCCGAAGTTGATATTGGAGGTAGGCCACAATAGCCAAAAATCGAGGGGAGCGGGCTGCGAGAGCCAAATTATGGGAAGCACGCTGTAGGAGCCGAAGTTGAGAAGCGAGCTACAAGGGCCGAAGTTACGAGAAGGGGGCCGTGAAGGCCGAATTCTGGGAAGCAGGCCGTAAAGGCCGAATTCTGGGAAGCAGGCTGCGAGAGCCAAGGATATTGGAAAGCGGGCTGTAGAAGTCGAAATTGGGAAGCGGGCCGTGAAGGCCGAATTCTAGGAAGCAGGCTGCGAGAGCCAAAGATATTGGGAAGCGGGCTGCAAAAGCCGAAATTGGGAAGCGGGCCGTGAAGGCCGAATTCTGGGAAGCAGGCCGTAAAGGCCGAATTTTGGGAAGTAGGCCGTAAGAGCCAAAGATATTGGGAAGCGGGCTGCAGGAGCCGAGAGATGTTAGGAGTAGGCTGTAAAGCCGAAAAGATATCGGAGAGTGTAGTGGGACGAGTGGATTAATCCTGCTAGTGGGCCCCGGCCGAAATGGCCCTGCAGAAGGGCGTTGGGTAGTGGGACGTGAGAGTCGAAGAGAAGGGTCTCTTTTGTTCTCTGGTCAGGGGAGAGTCCGGACCAAAGCGAAAGGTTTATTCTCTTGACTGGGCAGCTGTCGGCTGGGGTGCCAATGATGAGATAGCTGTCGGCTAGGAGCCAATGATGAGATAGCTGTCGACCCGAAGGCCGATAATGAGGTAGCTGTCGGCTAGGCGTCGATGATTAGGTAGCTGTCGGCTGGGAGCCGATGATTAGGTAGCTGTCGGCTGGGAGCCGATGATTAGGTAGCTGTCGGCTAGGAGCCGATGATTAGGTAGCTGTCGGCTAGGAGCCGATGATGAGATAGCTGTCGACCCGAAGGCCGATAATGAGGTAGTTGTCGGCTAGGAGCCGATGATTAGGGTTGGTCGGTTTAACGCCCCGTCGGCGGAAAGTCTAGTCGGTTCAACGCCCGGTCGGCGGAAGGTCTAGTCGGTTTAACGCCCCGCCGGCGGAAGGTCTAGTCGGTTTAACGCCCCGCCGGTGGAAGGTCTAGTCGGTTTAACGCCCCGCCGGCGGAAGGTCTAGTCGGGTTCTATTTGTTGGATGGCTGGAGGTCGGAGGTAGAAGTTCGCCTCGTGACCCTTCTTTCTCTTCTTCTCTTCCTCCTTTGTGTGGGGAGGCGGGTTCAAGGACTGCGTCTGCCCCGTGACGGTTCTTTCTCTTCTTCTCTTCTTCTTTTGTGGGGAGGCGGGTGCAGAGACCATGTTTGCCTCATGTCTCTCTTTTTTTTTCTTCTATTTTTCTTTTACAGAGAGGCAGGTGCAGAGACCATGTTTGCCTCGTGATTGCCCTTTTCCTTCTTCTCATTTTCTTTTGTAGAGGGGCAGGTGCAGAGACCATGTTCGCCCCATGATTGCTCTTCTTCTTCTTCTCTTCTTCTTTTGTAGAGGCAAGTGCAAGGACCATATTTGCCTCGTGATCATTTCTTTCTTTTCTTCTCTTCTTCTTTTGTGATGAGGAGGCAGGTTCAAGGACCGTGTTCGCCTCGTGACTGTTCTTTCTCTTCTTCTCTTCTTCTTTTATAGGGAGGCAGGTGCAGAGACCATGTTCGCCTCGTGACTGCTCTTTCTCTTCTTCTCTTCTTCTTTTCTGGAGAGGCAGGTGCAGAGACCATGTTCGCCTCATGTCTCTTTCTGTTTCTTCTCCTCTTTTTGTTTGGTGAGGCGGGCTCGAGGACCACGACTGCCTCATGTCTTTTCTTTCTTTATTCTGATCTTCTCTTCTCATTGATGCTTTCGCGCTGGAGTGTATTTCTCTTAATGTGCCCCCGGGTTGGGGTGTAGCTTCATTTGGTGTGCATCCCCCCCTGAGGGATGTGTTTTGCCTCTTTGCTTCTGTGTCCCCAGGCGGGGTGTATTTTTTTTGGCTTCTATGTCCCCAGACGAGGGTGTGTTTGTTTGTTTTTTTTTATGCCCCCGAGGCGGGGTGTAGTTCTCTTCAAATGCCCCCATGGTGGGGTATACTCTTCACGGCTTCTATGCCCCCAGGTGGGGTATGTTTCTTCTTCAAATACCCCTAAGCCAGGGTGGACTTCTCTTCATATGCCCCTGAGCCGGGGCGTGTTCTTTATAGCTTCTAGGCCCTCGAGACGAGATATGTTTCTTCTTCATATGCCATTAAGCTGGGTGGATTTTTTTTTTTGCTCCCAAGGCGGGATGTAGCTTCTTCAAATGCCCCCCCCCCCAAGTCGGGGTATACTCTTCACGGCTTCTATGCCCCCAGGCGGGGTATGTTTCTTCTTCATATGCCCCTGGTACGGGGCGTGTCTTTTGTTTCTTATACCCCCCATGGCGGGGGCGAATTCTGCTCTCTTTCTACCCCTGAAGGCGGAGGGGCGCTTCTCTTCATATGTCCCCGGCGCGAGGGTGCATCTTTTGCTTTTTATGCCCCCCTGAGGTAGGGGTGTATCTCTTTACGGCCTCTGTGCCCCCGAGGCGGGGTGTGTTGTTTCTTCAAATGCCGCTTGGGCGGGGTAGATCTTTCTTCTGATGCTCCCAGATCGAGATATATGTCTCTTCGCTTCTGTGCCCCGAGTCGGGGTAGATGCTTCTACTTCTTATGCGCCAAGGGCGGAGAGTGTCTCTTTCTGTGCCCCCAGAGCGGGCTAGATGCTCTGCATGTGTCCCTGGGTAGGGGTGTAGCTTTGTCTCCCATGGAGGGGGTGTGTGTTGTTTCTTCAAAAGCCCCCAGACCAGGGTGTATTCTTCTCTTTCTTATACTCCCGAGGCGGGAGGGGTTCTCTTCATGTGTCCCCGGGAATGGGGATGTGCTTCTTTCTTCAAGTGTCCCCAGGCCGGGGTGAATTCTTTTTTTTTTAGACACCCCGGGGGGGAATGTTTGCTTCTTGTGCTCCCAAGGTGGGGTGTATTTTTTTGCTTTTGATGCCCCCAAGGTGGGGCGCATTGCTGCTTCTGATGCCCCAGAGCGAGGTATCCCTTTTTTTTATATGCCCCCGGCACGGGGTGTATTCCGCTTCTAGTGCCCCCAGAGTGGAGTGTATTGCCGCTTTTGATGCGGGGTGTAGTTCTTGCTTTTTATGCACCCGAGGCGGGGTGAATTCTTCTTCTTTGCTTATGTGCCCCCATATCGGGGTGTATTCCTCTCTTCATATGCTTCCCAAAGCCGGGGGATGTTGTTTGTTCTGCTTCAGATGTCCCCCCCCCCCCCGGGGGGGGCTTAATGTTGCTTCATGGACTCCAAGCCTGGGGTATGCTCCTCCAAAGGTCCCTAAGCCGGGCTGGATTCTCTTTTCTTCTCATGCTCCCAAGGCGGGATGTAGCTTCTTCAAGTACCCCTAAACAGGAGCGGATTCTTTATGGCTTCTATGTCCCCTGGCGGGGTATGCTTCTTCTTCAAATACCCCTAGGCCGGGGTGGATTCTCTTCATATGCCCCTGAGTCGGGGCGTGTTCTTTATAGCTTCTAGGCCCTCGAGGCGAGGTATGCTCCTTCTTCAAATACCCCCGAGACGGGGGTGTGTTTCTTGGCTTCATATGCCCCAGACGTGGGGTATATCTTTTGTTTCTCATGCTCCCGAGTCGGGATGTAGCTTCTTGGCCTCATATGCTGCCGAGGCGAGGGATATGTTGCTTCATGTGCCCCCCCCGGGGGGGGGGGGACGCATTTTGCCTCTACTGCCCTGTGGCGGGGTACATCTCTTGGCTTCTTACACCCCAAAGGTGGGGTGTGTTTTCTTCTTGTGCCCCCGGGGTGGGGTATGTTGCTTTTTGCGCCCCAAAGGTGGAGTGTACTTATCTTCAAGTGCCCCTGAGTCGGGGCGTACCTGTGTCTTACATGCCCCCATGCGGGGTGAGCTTGGCTTCTTGTGCACCTGGGGCGGGGTGAGTTCTTCTCCTTTGCATGCCCCTGAGTCAGGGCGTGTTCTTTATAGCTTCCAGGCCCTCGAGGCGAGGTGGGCTTCTTCTTCAAATACCCCGGGACGGGGGTGTGATTCTCCCGCTTCCTCTACCCCAGAGTGGGGTATACTTCTCTTCGTATTCCCCAAAGCCAGGGTGTTTTCTTTTCGCTTCATATTCCCCCAGGGTGGGATGCGCCTTCTGCTTCTCATGACCCCGGGATAGAGTGTATTCGCTTCATGTGCCCCCGGCACGAGGGTGTATCTTTGCTTTTTATGCCCCCCGGGGGGGGATTCTTCTTCTTCTGCCCCGACACGCCAGGGAATGTCTGCTTCTTGTGCCCCAAAAGTGGGGTGTGTTCTTGATGGCTCCTGTGCCCCCTTCGGTGGGGTGTATTTTCCTTCTTCAAATTCCCCTAAGGCGGGGTGTATTCTTTGTCGCTTCATGTACCCCCGAGTAGGGGTGAATTCTTTTCTTCTTACGCCCCCATGGCGGGGTGTGTCTTTCGCTTCATGTGCCCCCATATCGGGGTGTATTTCTCTTCTTCAGATGCCCCTAAGCTGGGGTGCAACTCTATTTCTTCTTATGTCCCCAGGTCAGGGCGGATTCTTCTTCAAATGCCCCGAAGCCGGGGTGTAGCCTTTGCTTTGTGCCCCTCAATCGGGGCGGATTCTCTTCATGTGCCCCTAGGAATGGGGTGTATCTCTTTTTTGCCTCTTATGCCCCCGTAGCAGGGTATATATCTTCTTCTTATCCCCCATGGCGGGGTATATGCATGCTCTCTTCGGGAGTGGTGGCCGTGCTTGGACTCATTGCTATAAAGCATTCCCCACAGCGGGCAGCCATTCACCAAGCCACGATTGTGGCTCGCTGGGTCTTTTAACAGCCACTCGAGGGGCCGTCTTGTGCCGGATGGAGGCAGCAGGAAGGAGGAACGAGCGGGGTCATTACACCACGGACTCGGAGCCTCCTAGAGTCGGGCGGGATGCTGGGTTTCTTCTTGCTCTTTTAGTCGGCGATGCTGGCCTACTTTTCTTCTTTTCTTCTTTCTCTTTTTTTTTTCTCTTTTTTTGGTCTCTTCTTCTCTTCTCTTCTTTTTTGTATGATTGACCAGGGTGGGGGTGCAGGAGAGCGCTCACCCCCTCAGGGAGGGGATGAGTGGTTCGCTCCACCGCATCAACCCCACAGTGGTAATCTTTGTTCAGCACGGGTCTCGACGGACGTGGCCGTACAACCCTCTATCGTCAATTCTTTCTCTTCTTTTTTTTTCCTCTTTTTTTTTCTTCTTTTCTACCTTTCTTCTTTTCTTCTTTTCTTCTTGAGGGAAACGGGGGGCTTGATTTCCCCTCCCTTCTGTTCTCTTTCTCTTACCTTCTCTTCCCTTTTTTTATAACAGCCCCCATGATTCCTGGAAGCTGCATATGCTTCGAAGCAGCGTTCTCGAGACCGCGAAGGCAGCTGCACCGAGCCAGGCTTTTCTCCCCATAGGACTGGCGAAGACAGCACCTGCAATTCATCAAAGCAGGCAAACATCGTTTATTAGGGGGCCATGAGGCCCTGAATCTCGGCGAAGAGATGAAGGGTGGTTTGGTCCCACCGGGCGTGCCAGAGTTGTGGACGCACTTTTCGGCACTTGTTATTCTCTTTTTGGTTTATTCAGTTTATTGAGTGCGTGGGCGTGCCAGTCACCGAGGTGACAGTTTATTCAGGCTCCGAAGAGCCCATGGTGCGCTCGATCTGACTTCGTCAGACGATTGTGTGGTTCGTGTCGGGACCAAAACCCGCCGCGCCATAAAGGTCACGACGTCATTTACATCCCCCATACGAGGGAACACCCTTGATTAATCGCCGAGATTCAGGGCCTCATGGCCAAGAGATTGATTGTATAAAAGGTCTATTAGGGGGTATCGAAGTCCCCGCGCGAGGGCGAGAAGAAAACCACTTGAGATCATGTCGGTCATGTGCTGACCACTTAATGTTCGGACGAGTGTCCGTCTCGGGAAAAGCACGATCGTCGCGGGAAGACCGGAGCGTGTGTATGCCAAGGTATGGCAAGTTTATTGTTCGGAAGAACGAAAGACGTTCGGTTAAACCTTGGTTAGAGTAGTCGAAAACCAGTGAACCTGTTGGCCCGGTGCAAGAGCAGGCTGCGACCATACTGCGGTGGGCCCCCCGCGGTCGTAACAAGACTTGCATGAGCGTCATTAATATTTCCGGTGCCAAAGGGCGGCGCGGGAGTATCCCTTGAATTGGTTGAAGAGCCCTGTGTCCCGGAGAAGCGGGTGTTCGAAACATGTCGGTCATTCGGGAGACCGTTTAATATTCGGACGGGAGTCCAGCTTGAGAATATTGTAATCGTCGCGGGAGGACCTGGAGCATATGCATGCTGGGATACGGCAAGTATATTATTCCGAGACACTGAAAACATTCGGTTGAATCTCGGTTATTGTAGCCGGAAACCGGTGAACCTATTGGCCCAGTGCAAGATCGAGTCAGGACCATATTGGGGGCGCCTCCCGTGGTCCGAACAAGACTTGCGCGGGCATCATTAATATTTCCGATGCCGGAGGGAAACGGGGGCGAGTCCCGGGACTAGACTCCAGAACCGAAAACGTGTTCGAAAGGAACGGGCTGTAGACCGAGGATATGCGCCAGGCGATGACCATGATCGGGACAGGCCCGAGGTCTAAGGGTGGCCCACAGAGGTCTTATTGGTATTCCCATGGAAGGAGTCCAGGGGTGGCGAGGGCCATCTCGTTCTATTCCCGATTCTGTCGGTCACTTGTGGACCTTTTCATGTTCGGGCAAGGGCCCATATTGAAAGTACGACGTGGGCGGAAACGACCCCGTACAAATGTATGCCGAGTTTATGGCAATTTCAATGAAAGAGCGGGAGCGAATCCCATTAGAATGAATCCGATTTAACGGGCTATCGGCCCGGAATAATGCCGACTCACGGCCATATCGGGGCGAGAGCCGTCGGCCATGTTGGTCGTTCACGGGTCTTTTCATATTCAGACACGGGTCCATAATGGAAACGCGGCAGAAATCGATGTGAACCCGTTCAAATGTCTGCCGAACGTGTGGCAATTTTAGTAGCGGCCCGGAAGGGCTCCAACCTAAGAAACGAGTCTGATTTAATCGGAATGTCGGCCCGAGGCGAGGTCGGGTCATGGCCATTTCGGGATAATTCCCTGGACTAAGGCCCAACTCGCAAGGGCGGTATTGTTATTCCTTCAGCACCGGGTCACGAGAGAGACGGGGCTGCAAAGTGGATTTTACCATCATTTATTATTACTTAGAGTTTTCCTATTATTATTTGTTGATTTACGTGTATTTTTGAGTGAGTTCGTTATTACTACTTATTCATTTTTCTTGTGATTTTTTTTATTCATTTATTATTGTTATTATTAGGTTTGTTATTATCTTTGTTCGTTTTATTATCATTCACTTGCTTGTCGTGTTTCGTTAAATTTGTTATTATTATTTATTTTGGTCATCTTTTATTTGTTTATCATTCTTGGTGAGTTTGTTATTATTATTCATTTATTTTTTGTTATCATTTATTTATCTAATTATTATTATCGTTATTATTTTTAAGCTTATTATTATTATCACTTGTTCTTTTATTATTCCTATTTATTTATTCATTTTTTTTGAATTTGTTATTATTTATTATTTATTATTATTATTATTATTATTGTTACTCATATTTTCTGGAGAGAGAATGGGCCATTAGAGGGCTAAAAGGGGTGTACCGCTGAAGGGCCGAGGGCGTGTCGCCGAAGGGTAGGAGGGCGTACCGCTGAAGGACCTGGGAGTGTGCCGCTGGGGGGGGCCAAGGGAGTGTACCGCTGAAGGGCCTGGGGGTGTGCCGCTGGAGGGCTAGGAGAGTGTGCCGCTGAGGGCCAAGGGGTGTACCGCTGGAGGGCTGAAGGGGCGTGCCACTGAGGGCCCGGGGGTGCACCGCTGGAGGGCCTGGGCGTGTGCCGCTGGAGGGCTAGGAGAGTGTGCCGTTGAGGGCCAAGGGGTGTACCGCTGAGGGCCAATGGGTGTGCCGCTGAGGGCCGAAAGGAGTGTACCGCTGGGGTTCAAGGGGGTGTGCCGTTGGGGCAATCAGGGGTGCGCTGATGGAGGTCCATCTGAGTGGAGGGTAGGGGCAGGCATGCCGGTGGAGGTTCTTTCTTTTATTATTTGTTTTAAGGCTTTTCTTTTCTTCTTATCTTAATTTTCACGTAGTTTTATACAAACTCTCCCCTTGCCTTTGTTCTGTTCCGTCTCTTCTCGCGGGTCGGATGTTCGGGCTGTCAGGTAGTTAATCAGTTCAGTTCTCGTCACGGTGCCGGCAGTGACTCGATTAGTCGAAACGTTTTATCGTTGATTGTTCTATGCGTTTGTTGCTTCCTTTTGCTTCTTTTAACGTTTTGTTATTTTCTCACAAAAATTCGGCAGCATCTCCCCTTGACCCGGGGCGTAAGGGAGATAAAGGGAACGCGCCCACATGGAGTGGCGGAACCCGACAACTGGAGGTGGGCCCCCGGGGGAGCAACGCCTTTATAGAGCCTCGAAAAACGTGAAGGAAAGGGCTCGGGGCAGGGTCAAGAAGTGTGTTGCTGGGGGACTGAAGGGTGTGCCGCTGAGGGCCATAAGGGTGTGCCGCTGAGGGCCATGGTGAGCGTGCCGCTGAGGGCCAATGGGTGTGCCGCTGAGGGCCAGTAGGGGTGTGCCGGTGAAGGCCCGGCAGGGCGTACCGGCGAAGGGTCAAGGAAGGGGCGTGCCGCTGAAGGCATCAGGGCGTGCCGTTGGAGGCACAATCGGGGCATGCCGTTGGAGGCCCGACTGGGTGAACGAAAGCGAGAACGCCCGGTGAGGAGGCAAACCCCAAAGAAGGGAAGAAAGGAAAGGGGGGACAAAGAAAGAAGGAAAGAAGATGCAGTGGGGGAGGGGGACGGAGCACAGACTCCTCCCCTCCCGGATCTCACTCTCTCTCTCCACCCACTCTTCTTCTCTTCTCCTTCTTCTCTTGCTCTTCGCGCGGGCGACGGTGGACGGAGCAGATTCTTCTCTTCTCTTCTTCTTCTTCTCTTCGCACGGACGGCGGCGGTGGGTGGAACGGCGAACTCCCTCCCTCCCTTCTCTTCTTCTCTTCCTTTCTTCTTCTCTTCTCCTTCCTCTTCTCTTCTTCTCTTCTGCGTGTGTCTGTCTGCGTGGATGCCTCCTTTTTCGTTTGCAGCGAAGAAGAGGAGTTTTATACCCCCGCCACGGCGAGCGTCCAAAGGCCGGAACGATTCGACAGGTATTGAATGGGGGTTGACCCCATTGTCCTGGGTGGCAGGGGGATAGGCAGCGTGGCCCTCTCCCCAGGCGACACCTCGGATGGCCCACTGCGCACCAAGGATCCGTAGGGCATGGGCTCCGTTGAAGATGCTTCACGCTGTGCCGCTGGCGGGCTGAACAAGCGTGCCGCGGGAGAGCCAAAAGGGCGTACCGCTGGGGGCCCGAATGGGCGTGCCGCTGAAAGCTCATGGGGCTGTGCCGCTGAAGGCATCAGGGCGTGCCGTTGGACGGCCCAGGGGGTTGTGCCGCTGAAGCCCAGGGAGGGTGTACCGCTGGGCAGCCTGGGGGCGTGCCGCTGGGCGCTCGGGGGGCGTGCCGCTGGGCACCCCCCTGGGTGTGCCGCTGGACGGCCCAGGGGGTGTGCCGCTGGGCACCCCCCCTTGGGTGTGTTGCTGGGGGCACCCTGGGGGTGTGCCGGCGAGCGGGAGCTGAGGGCGTACCGAGGAGGCCCTCCAGGGTGTGCCGGTGACGGAGGCGCCTAGTGTGCCGGGGAAGAGGCACATGGCTGTACCGGCGAAGGGCCATGGGGCGCGCCGCTGAGCGCCTTTGGGGCGTTTTTTTTTAAGAAGGGCCATGGGGCGCGCCGCTGAGTGCCTTTGGGGCGTTTTTTTAAGAAGGGCCATGGGGCGGGCCGCTAAAGGCCTCAAGGGGGTGCCACTGAAGGGCACCAGGGTGTGCCGCTGGAGGCCACCCTGGGTATATTTCTGAGCCCGTTCTGAGCCCGTTCTGAGCATGAGTTGTGGCTCATTTAATTTTCTTCGAGGCCCATGGATCGTGGGGCTCTTTGTGGTTGGTTTTCTCTTCACTGTCGTAACTCCGGAGATGGCTTCACGACAGTGTGCATTTTTGGGGAGTCTGGGTGACTAGTCTTTCTTTGGGGGTTCTTCACTCGGCGCCGTTGTTGATGCTGGGCCGAGCAGGATGTTTGGTGTGCAATTTTTTTGGTGTCCACACCCTCCGAAGCTTGAAGATCACTCGGAGCCGACGTAACATCCACGTCGATGATCTCCAACTCGGATGGCGGTGCCTCATCCTCAGCCGCTCGCCTCAAGTCTGAACGAAGGAGAGCAAATTATGAGAAGGAAGGCACTCACCTGATAAGAAGAGAACAAGCCCCTGAGACCCTTACCTGTCGGCAACAGTGCTAGAGAAAGGTACTCCTCAATGTTGGACGGGGTCAACAACTCAGCAATCGGCCGGCGATTCTGCAGAAGGATAGCAGCATCCCTCTCCACCTCCCGGGAGACCTCTGTTTGCTTCGAAGGAATGTTCGGGTGAAAATTGGGCACCGTCGGGAAATCCCAGATCACACCGACCACGGACGTGCCAACCCAGAAATATTGGGTCTTCCACCCCTTGTGAGAGGAGTCCTTTATGGAAAGGGACACGCAACTCCTTTTTTGCTTCGCTTGGACGAAGAAGAAGCCCTTCCCCGCATGAAGATTCTCCTTCAGCTCGAAAAAATAATGGAAGAGGTCCAGCGAGGTGCTCACCCCACTCTGGCCGCAGAGGAAAATGAAGGACAAGATAAGGGTATAAGAGTTGGAGACCAGCTGGACAGGAGCTAGCCGGTAGAACCGAAGTAAATCGGCGACAAAGGAATGGAGGGGTAGGCAAAGCCGCACTTCCAAGCCAAGAGGGAGGAACAGAAGAGGCCGGAACGAGAGGCCAGGCTAGACTCATGGGGTTCAGACGCGAAGAACTGAAACCGCCAAGGCAGCCCATACTGGTTCACCAGTCGCTTCACATCAGCCTCGCCCAGCTCGCTGCGAAGAGGCTCCGATGGCACCAAAAAAGACCTTGGGGCCTGTTCTGCCCCCCGCCCCTCGGCCTTAGGATTTTGGTCTGCCATGGAACAGATAGAAGAACTGAAAGAAGAAGGGGAAAGCTCTGGACTAGAGGACTCCGGAGGAGAAGGAAGTTGAAGGATCGCCGCCGCGGTAATCTCTTCCAGCTCCGCGAAAGCCACTGCGATTCTCCACTCTTTCGAACTGCTCTCACGGCGCATGAGCCCCCCTCCAATATAAATGCAATAGAAGGCAAAACCATAAACCCCGGAGATAAAGGGACGCAAACAACGCGCAATGCTTATAACCCCTAGCTGGAAGCAGCGCGACGTTCCAATCTTCCGTAGAGTTCTTGCAAAAATTCTCAGAATTATCATCATGACGGGCGTATTTTCAGGACAAGCCACATCATGTGGCTCCTACAGAGAGAGATCTCCACCCAACTAGAGTCACGAAAAGTCCAGCCCAGATGCTACTCATCCGAGCCTAATTTTGGCTCGGGAGTAGGAGGGGGACAAGTGGAGAGGGAAAATCTAACCGCCCGAACGGAGAGGCCAAACGAGGTCTAATTTGACCCAACGAGGCCCAGCTCCTTGAAGTTGTAGCCCCATGGCCCACTTATTATAAGCCTAATAACTTACTCGGATCAAGCACTTCCTAGGCGGCCTTCGGTTGGGAAGTCCGAGCATCAGTTCGATCGGGAAAGCTCCTTCGGAGCCCAGTATTCCCTGCCCAATCCATGCACTCATTGCTCGGGAAGCATCTCCTGGGACAGTGCCTCATGCTCGGGCCGACTAATGGAAGCTTATCTGTACGGCCGTTACGTGTCCCTTAAAAGCTGGGAGTTCAAGGGGATAAGGAAGATCAAGAGCCCGCAAGGAGGACGTAACCTCCCCCCGAAACTCCTCAGCTTACATGGATCATTCACTCAACGAACCACTATTTAAACTGGAAGAACCCTCCTATGAGAAGGTAAGCCAAAAATCATGAGTAGGAACCACTTCACCTTTCGGTGGAGAGGGATCTCGCACCCCTATCTTTCTCCTAATTCCTTCTTTCGCACCAGTGCTCTACTACTCTTGCTGACTTAAGCATCGGGGGGTCTTTCCCGGGGATCCATCCCTGGGTACCTCTGACTTGTTTCCCCCTTTGCATTTCATACTCCAAGTATACGTGGTCATCCTCTTCCCCGCTCAGAAGTAACGCGAGATCGCCCCTCTTCGTGTGAGAAAATAAAACTTTACGGGGGATATATATATATAATCCCTTTATATTTTGCTCCTACCAACCATGGTTTGCCGTCCCGCCCCGACCCGCACGACCCGACCCGACCCAGGCCGGGACCGGGTCGCACGGGCTGGGGGTCGTGGACGGGACGCACTGGACCGCAAGGTCCCGTGCGTCCCGCCACGTACCGCTCCGGTTCGAGGCGAGACCCGGCTCGGTACGGGCGGGTCGAGCGGTTCGCCCATTTAACGGGCCGAAGGGGGAGGCTCCCTCCATCCCTCCCACCGGCGAACGGCGGTGCAGCGGCGGCGGACGGCGATCAGAGCGGCGGCCGGCGGCTTTGGGCGGCTCAGGGCGGCGATCGGAGGTAGGTAGGTGAATTTTTTTTTTAAGGGTGGGGAAAAGGCCCGTCTGGCAGCCGCATCTGGCCGGAGGTGGACGGAGGTGGGGGTGGGGGACGGCGGCGTCTGCCACCGGCAGGCCGTGGGGGGACGGGGGGGCTGGCTGTCTGCCGCCGTCGGGGACGGGGGGTCGGGGCGGGCGGGACCTGCAGGCCGTGGGGAGACGGGGGGCGTGGGTGGCAGACCGCGCCGTGGGGGGACCGGGGGGGGGGGGGGGGGGGGGGCTGGGCGCTGGGCGTGTGCCACCGGCAGGCCGTGCCGTGGGGGGAGGGGGGGGGGCTGCCACCGGCAGGCCGTGGGGGGACGGGGGGGGCGGGCGGGGGGCGTCTGCCACCGTGGGGGACGGCGGGGGGGGGGGGGGGGGGCGGGGGTCTGGGCGTCTGCCACCGGCACGGTCGGGGGGGGGGGGTGGGCTGGGCTTCTGCCACCGTGGGGGGGGGGGGGGGGCGGGGGTCTGGGCGTCTGCCACCGACAGGGGGGGTGGGCTGGGCGTCTGCGACCGTGGGGTGGGGGGGGGGGGCGCTGGAACAAGGGCGGTTTGGGGGGGGGGGAGGAAAAAAATTTATTTTTTTAAAATTTTATATCTTTTTTAATTTAAAAAAGTATAATAATAAAATTTGTTACATTGTCATTGTTTAATATTATTTTTGATGTATTGTTGAATTCATGTTGTAGAAAAAATATAATTTTTATTTAATTCATGTTGTAAAATTAAATATATTGATATATTATTTAATTCGTGTTGTAGAAATAATATAAATATCGTTTAATTCATGTTGTAGAAATACATTTATGTTTGATATATTACTTAATTCATGTTTAAATATTAGATTTAATTGAGATGTATTAACTTTAAAATTTAATTTTGTAGAATTAATGATATTATTTTCATTATTAGTTGTAGACGTAAAATAATATAATAATTAATTTTAAAATTTTTAAAGATGTTTTTCATTTAAATATATCTATAGTGAGAAATATTTTACAAAAAATTAAAGTTAATATTTATAATTTAAATTAAGTAGATATGTTTTGAATTTAAATATAAATTTATTGATAAATATTTTACAAATAATTTTAAATGTAATTAAGATGTATAATGTAATTTAAGTAGAGATGTTTTTAATGTAAATAGTGTTGAATATTTTTTAAATAATTTTAAAGTTAATTTAGATCTATAATATAATTTAAATAGAGATGTTTTTAATGTAAACTCTCTTGAATATTTTATAAATAATTTTAAAGTTACTTTAGATCTATAATGTAATTTAATTAGAGATGTTTATAATTTAAATATATAAATAGTGATAAATATTTTACAAATAATTTTAAAGTTAATTTATATGTATAATGTAAATTATTTAGATATGTTTATAATTTATATGTGTCATGTAATTTAATTAGAGATGTAATTTTAAATATCTAATTAGTGATAAATAATTTTAAAGTTAATGTATATGTATTAATTATAAATATTACCCTTATATGTATGTTATAGAAATAATTATAATATTTGGAACTAAATTATATTAAGATGTATTAAATATTGAATTTAGTCTTGCATGTTACACAAATCATGAAATTATGTTCATTGTTACTTGTAGATGGGAAATAATATATTTTCATAATTTGAATTTCTTAATTTTAGGAGATAGCACCCTATGGCTCCTAAGGAACGAACAAATGATATTGGGTGGTCACACGGAGTTTTGTTGGATGGCAACCGTAGGTGTTGGCGTTGTAACTATTGTAAAATAGAACACCGGGGAGGAGGGGTGTCTCGATTGAAGAAGCATTTGGCAGGAGGAGCCGGGGCAGGATACTCTGAGATTGCTGGGTGTACCCATGTGCCTAGAGATGTGAAACTTGCAATGGCTAGGCACCTGCGGGAGAAGAGAGCTGAGATGCAAGAAAAGGAAAAAAAGAAGAAAAGAGATCAAGCGGCAGTGAGCGGGCGCGCAAGTGGCAGCAACGAGGAGGAATGTGCATGGACACCCAGTGACGAAGACGAACAAGCACGTGCTGAGCAGCCTGATGTGTATGTCACTGTGAACGATCCATACGAAGCCCAGTTTCGTGAGGCAGTACGTCAGAGCAGGGAAGAGTCAAGACATCCCGAGGAGACTGTAGTCCGTAGTCGCGAGGCGGCGAGGACCGGAGCATCAGGGAGTGGTGGTTCATCTACGACTCGACAACCACGAGGCATAAGGAGTTTATTGACTGGTGACTCGGGGACACAAAGAAAAAGGACACAATCGATCAACATTGAAGATGTGGAGCCCGGTGCACTATCCCGAGAGCATGGCAAGCAAACGAGGATGGACGATGCGTATGGCCAGAAGGGACCTAAATGGAAACTTGGTCAGGCTGTTGCAAAATGGTGGCACCACGCGGGTCTGCCTTTCAATGCAGCCAATAGCCCTTACTACAAGCCAATGTTTCAGGAAGCACAGGTCCTTGGGCTACACGTGCAGCCACCTACAGCGAGAGAATTGGCTGGCGTATACCTTGATGAACAGGTTGCTGAGATCAAGAGTTACATTGACTCATTCAAGCAGAAATGGACAAAGTACGGAGTCACACTGATGTGTGATGGATGGTCAGGTACCACAAAATCTAGCCTGATCAACTTCCTTGTTTATTGTGACAGACAGGTATTCTTTCACAAATCAGTGGATGCGTCTGGTCAAATTCATAGTCATCAATATATTTTGTCATTGATGGAGCAAGTGGTGACTGAGATTGGGGAGGAGTACATTGTGCAAGTTGTGACTGACAATGGGTCGAACTATAAGAAGGCCGGGGAGGAGCTAATGAAGAAAAAACGGCACATTTTCTGGACCCCCTGTGCAGCGCATTATGTAGATCTGATGCTGAAGGAGATTGGGCAGCTTCGTATGGTAAAATCTGTGGTCGATGTGGCACAAAAAATCACGAAATATATCTACAACCACACACTTGTATTGGCATGGATGAGGGAGCATTGTGGCGGCGAACTGTTGAGGCCTGGCATCACACGATTTGCCACCAACTACATCGCATTGCAGAGCCTATTGAAGCACAAGGATGGGTTGAAGCAAATGTTTAGATGTGAGACCTGGCTGAGTTCCTCTTTTGCTGCTTCACGTGAAGGGGTGGAGGTCGAGGGGATTGTAAACACCTCGAATTTTTGGGAACGAGTGAAGGTATTAGTGTCATTGATAGAGCCACTGTATGAGGTTCTACGATGCGTGGATGGGGATAGAGTACCAACCATGGGGTTGGTGTACAGCAAAATAGAAGCAGCCAAGCGGAAGATCCTTACAACGTCCAGAAAATATGGACCCACCATTCTAGAGATTGTGGAGGACAGATGGGACAGACAAATGAGCCGCGATCTTCACATGGCAGGTAAACACTTACATTCTCGTCCAATCATCGTCCAATCAATGAGCTGTGATTTTCAATTGATACTAATATGTAATTCATTGTCTTACGATTGCAGCGTACTATCTACATCCGGCCTTCCAATATGCTCGGGCCCTTGCTTATGACGATACGTTGATAGAATCGGTCAACATTGTGGTAGACCGATTGTCTTTCACCCCAACAGATGCTGCTGATGCGTTGAATGAGGTATACTTGGATATTTTAACATTGACAATATTAAATGAAATATACACTTCATATTTTTTGATAATGCAGATGAAAACATTTAGAGAGGGAATTGGTTCATTTGCGACACCTAATGCCATGGCCAGTCGTGATAGACTCGACCCCGGTAATGTGTCTTCACAATGTACCTTCTATGTCTCGAGAAGTAATTTTTACATCTAATTACGTGATCTGTCTTAAACACAGCTGAGTGGTGGGTAAATTACGGCACAAGTGCACCCGTATTAAGGAAGATCGCAATGAGAGTTCTATCGCAAACATCCTCGTCGAGTGGGTGTGAGCGGAATTGGTCGACGTTCTCCTTCTTGCATACTAAGCTGAGGAATAGGCTAACACACCGCAGGCTAGACAAAATGGTGTATGTTCATTACAACATGAGGCTAAAGGTCCGGCATGTACAAATGGATACAAGGAGAGGAGAGGGAGATTACGACCCAACGGATGCTGTGTACTTGCGAGACGATGATGACCCTATGGTAGCATGGGTTGCAAGAGCCACAACCGAGCGTGGTGAGGCAGAATTAGACGAGGAGGCTGAAGAACCTGGCGAGACACCACGGCCTAATACTTTTCTCGCATCAGCTGTACAAGAGGCAGTCGGGGAGGGAGATGACACCCATGTGCATTTGGGTGGTGACGACTCTGCAACGGGACGTGATGATGAAATTAATTTAGATGAAGACCTCGTCATTGGGGGTGGAGACACATCGTATGCGTATGATGATACAGCATGGAAGCGATTGATCCAACCCCCATTAATTGAGCCTCAAGAGCCACCTCAGGTGAATTAATACATGAAAATCGAATCGCAAATTTCATTAGATAGCATAGTCATATATTTCTGTATGATAGCAATATATTGCAGGTCGGTCCGACAAATGACAACATTGCGGGAGAACAGTGGTCCCGAGTTGCTGTACCACGGCATTCAATATCTGCGGAACCAAGAAGGTTATCCACTTCAAGAGAGGCTAGGGGGAGTTCCTCATTTAGAGAGGTGAAATTATATTGTCATTTCTACATTTGTTAATATATAATTCATTGGTAATTGAATATATTCTTCTTTCAATTGTGTAGTCTTCGGTAGCATCGAAACAACCATCTCAGTCTGCTGCGCCCCGACGCTCAACATCTAAGGCTAAGGCACCCAATCAGTCTTCTCAGGTATACGTACAGACTTACACAATAGAAAGTAAATTGAAAAATTATCTAAACAGGCTTCTGCTTATCAGGCATCTATAGGGACACAACATGCAGCATGTAAGCCGCCCCCTACTCCACAGAAGAAAAAATTATCATGGACCACATTATTCACCAGCAAGAAGGACAATGGACCACCATTAAATCTTATAGATTTTGCAGACATGGAGACATTAGATCCCAATGCAGATGACGACACTACCGAGCCTTCTGTTGAGCCCCGCATTAGTGGGAGTCATGACTCCGATGCTGAGAGTACACCGACAGGGTCTTCATCCCATGGAGGTGGTGGTTCTCAAGATGACCAACGGAGTCCTCGTCAGAATACTAGTGCTGGTGGCAGAGAGTACAGCAGTGGTCATAGTAGAGGTCGTGGGGGCCGTCAACATGGCGCATGGACAAAGGAGCAGCACTTCACACATGCCACGCAAGATGAGGACCACGGTGTTCCACCGGCAGGGACGAGACGGGCAGCTGATCATTGGGATCCCTACTATGGAAGTTCGGTTGCAGACAGTACCAGCTATCAAGGTATGTTGTCTGATTTTGAGAGGATGAGCACACATGACTCCCAGGGATCTGGAAGCTCGTATGGACGGTCATGGCCGCAGCAGCCGATGTATCATGGCGACTCAGATAACAGTAGTTCATTTTTCCCATCGTATCCATATCCTTATGCCGCAGCTACGTCAGTAGAGGTCGTGTACGCACAAGGTTCGCTGGAGTATGAATACTACGTACGCATGTACTGGGAGAACTATTCAGGTTCAATGCGCTATGAAGACTATCTGTCCTATCTGCGGACCACATTTAATGTCAGATTGTTTGGAGATGGGCACTGGCCCAGTTTGGTTCCATAGGCTTTATTAGTTTGTATCAACTAACTAATAATTAATTGTAGAGTTTTTCATATATAGAGTTCTGTACTTGTCATTGTAATCACTAATGTAAATTTTTGCATCATTTGCAGGTCATCATGGACTGACGGCGTCACCCTGCGTGGGAGCATGGATACTCTGTTGAGGGTGATGGACATGTGCACTGTAGATACTGCAAACATCGCGTCACCGGCATACACAGGTTTGCGGAGCACCTTGCGGGAGTGGGACGCGATGTTCGTGCATGCGACCGAGTTCCGGGAGATGTCAGACATTCATTCCGGACACAGTTACAGGATAGATACGGTTCTCGTAGCACACCGAGGACATCTTCTTCTACGTCCCGGGTACCTCCACCACGAGCACAGGGCGGAGCAGGATCTTCCTCCACGTCCAGAGTTCGAGCAGCACCAGCACCAGCACCAGCACCAGCACCAGTCGGACATGATAGAATTGAAGCTATAGATGTAGTGAGGACTTTTTTTACAGATTTTCATGTACCCTCCACCGCAGCACACGACCCATCATTTGTGCAGATGGTTACATATTTTCAGTCCCACCCACATGTACCTCCACCCACTAGGATAGAGTTAGATTATACGGGTGATCAGTCTCATGTATCTGATGATGAGTTTTGGGATTCGAGCTTCACTGATGATGAGGATGAGTGACTTTTCGGATTCGGGTTACACATATGAGGAGGATGAGTGAGTTTTGGGATTCAGGTTTCACAGATGGACGAGGATTAGTGAGTTTTTGTATTTTATACTTCATGAATGAATGTCATTATTATGTCACTGTTTACTTTTACATATTTAGTAATTGAAATAAATTTTTATGTATTATATATAATAGGATGTTTAGTTAAGCGGTGTAATATGTAATTTTTATATAATTAATTATGTATAATTTAGTATGGATCTATTATCTTAAATAAACTCTACATTCTAATATTTTTAAATATATATAACATTTAATCTTTCAAAATAAATTTATTAAATTTTTTAAAAAAAATTCATAAAAAATCGCGTCGAGAACCAAAGGGGCGGATCGGGTCGCTGTGCGACCCGCCCGACCCGACCCGTCCCGCGCCGAGACCGGGTCGACCGGGTCAGGCGAGTCGGCAAACCCTGCTACCAACCTCCCTGTGACATTTTGTTCCTAGAACTTTTTCATTGCAAGTACATACATTTCATTCCCAACGAGTACATTTCTTTCCTCATTTTTTTTAGGTTCTAAGTATGCATATTTTATTTCAAATATGCGTACTTCAATGTATCCTAGTATCTGTTTAATCGCGGACGATACCGAATCTTTCAATTTTTACCCATGGATCCCGATCGAACGAGCCACTTCATCCCCTTAATTGCAGTGGGAGGGGTTGGGTGGGGGATGAAATGAGAAGAGATGTCAGTAATTTGCAACATTTTTTTTTTTGGGTTCAACAAATCTATGACTCTGCTAGGGAGGTGGCATCAGAAATTCATACCAATAATCTGTGACCGTTGACGAAGGAAATGAGAAGGGATCACCTACGTATTAACTGTTGCAAATTACAAAGGATTGATTCGGGATTATCCGTTTCTCAGGGTCCCGTTTGGCATTCGTGCTGAACCTTATTCTTTGACTTCTAAAGTCTAAAGTCTTAAAAATTAAATTAAATACATTAAAATTACATCATCTTTTTTAAAATTAAAATTAAAATTTAGAGAGATAAATAGAAAATAATTCATTTTTTAAAACATTTCAAAATTTCCTTTATACTAATTTCTTATCTCTCTAATAATTTTTGAAGGAAAAAACTAAAACGTACGTAGAATAGAATCAATAGATTGCCAACCTGAAGTGACACTTGCTTCAAAATCGTGGCCCCCACACCCCCAGCCTTTGGGACCTGACAAACGAGTCAATAATAACTCCCCCTCCCCATACAGGGAAGAGAGAGAGAGAGAGAAGGGAGTGAACCTAGAGAGAGAAGAGAGTGGGAGATAGAGTAGAGAGAGACCACAACAAGCAACAGCAGTAGCAGCAGGTCCTGCAGCAGACGGAGAGGGTAAAAACAGCAATTGGAGCAAACCAGCGACGGGAAGGCGGGGAGGGCGCGCTCCAGAGGCAAACCGGCCTTCTCCATTTCATCTGCTGGGCGTTAGGTTCTCCCTCGCCTCGACCCCGCGCACGTCTCTGCAGTTCTTCGAGGTACTGCACATGCAGTTGCTGTTCTTTCCTCTGCCCCCGCCCCACCCTGTGATTCCATTTGTCATTAACTTGTTCGCTTTTATTTTTTACTATGTTCCGGGAGGTATTTCTCGGATGTGTTCTTTGCCCGCTTATTTTTTTGGAAATTGTGCATTATTCCTCTGGTTTTGCATCCCCATTGGGAAACCCTAGCGTCGGATGCCGCCGTCTTCTCCGGCCGAGTTTGTGCTGCTTGGATCTGATTGGCTGGGTGATTGTCTGGGTTTCTGAATCCTTTTTTGTATGCCTCGCCACGTTTTGCGTCGGGACTCCTGGAATCTCATAGCTTCCCTCCCCTTTTACAGTAGTTATGGTTACCGGAGTTTGTTACTGGTGACTTGCAGATTTTTGCTGCGGTTGGTGCTATAAGTATTTTTAACGCAGCTCATTCTGGTTGCTGCTAGTGTTCCATGTCACGGCAGAGGAGTATGTTAAATTTATGCTGTCCAAAGCGTGCTAATTGCGCCTCTTGCTTGAACTTCGCGTTGAATAATTATATTTACATGTTTTTTTAATGCAGTTTAGCATTGAGAAAGTGCCCCTGCTAAACATTTTGTTTGGATAAGTAAGGTTGAGCTGGTCTGAAGTCGGTGGTGAGAGATGTGGGACAAAACTAAACAAGGTATTGAGGATGCACCTCAGAGTAAACCTATGTAGTCTGAGGCGTGAGGCGAGCGAGGCGACCAGGGGGTTGCCTCACGCCTCAAAGGCCTAGGCGATGGCCGAGACGTTTGAGGCGAGATATTATTAAATAATTATATATAATTTAAAAATTAAATTATATGTCAAAATATCATAAAATATATTTTTTTGAACAGTAAATATCATAAAATTGCATATACACTAAACAAGAAAAACAACTAACAAGTGCAATATTATAACAAAACAAAAATAGTTAAACAACCAAACAAGTTAACCAAACAAAAATAGTTAAACGACTAGTGAGAGAGGGGATTAGCCCCTCTAACTGTGCATGCGTGTGTCTGTGTGAGAGAGAGAGCAAGAGACAGAGAGCGGGAGAACAAAGAGAGTGAGCGGGAGAACAGGAGAGACAGAGTGAAGGCAAGGGAGAGAGAGAGTATGAGAGGGAGACTGAGTGAGGGAGAGGGTGACAGAGAGGGGCTCGGCCCCTCCCTCTCACTGTGACGGAGATAGAGAGGGGAGAGAGCGAGAGTGGCAGGGGGAGAGAGGGTGGCAGGGTGGGACTGTGGGAGATCTGCTGGAATTGCTCGGCCCCTCCCTCTCACTGTGAGGGAGAGAGAGAGTGGCAGGGGGGAGAGAGAGTGGCAGGGTGGGAGAAGGGGTGAGCTCCCCTCCGTGTGTGTCTGCGTGAGAGAGAAAGAGGGAGTGGCAGATGGAGACAGCGAGAGAGAGGGGATGGAGACGGCTCAGCCCCTCTCACTGTGAGGGTGACTACACAGGAGTAAACTTGAAGATTTGAGAGCAGATGTAGTTTCCTTGTAATTCGCAACAATCAAAAGAGAGATAAGGGGCTGTCTACTAAGAAGTAGTATCAAAAGTTCATACCAGTAATTTCTGACTGTTGATGAAATGAAGCAATCCTTATGTTTATTGAGCACTTAGCTATTTTTTGACTTCTTCTTTAAGTGAATTATTAATCAACTAGTTGGTGGAACTAAGGTCAACATAGTGACCTATCATATGTCTAACATAAGTGTTGGCATAGTTACAAGTCAGAGATTGACCTATGATAAGCTAACTGCATTTGAGGTGCTTTTCATGTCCTCGCCTTTCAGCTCAAGATGGACCATATTGTAGGGCAATAGTCAATATACATGAGAAATTGATTACTTAGGCAGCTCAAGGTTTGAAGAATTATAGAATAACATAGATTCATCCACTCCTATTCATGGTTCTTGTTGAGAAAAAATGGTAACTGCTGATATCTTCCAAAATACTCAAATCATTTTAATGTTCTCTATATGTTTGGACTATGGAGAAACAATATGGACCTTGGTATATACGAGGGCATGCTGTGGGCAGGGAAGTGGTAATCAGAACAAGATGGGAGCAGAGGATCTTCTAGTTTGCTATTCAAATTCTGTTTGGGCGTAGGAGTGGGTATGGGGAGTAGGAGTGCTTTTCGAAGTGGGAATGGTGCCAAAATGAGTGAATCCTGCTTCTAGGTGACAAACCAAGGATTCATTGAAAGATGACTCTCACCCTAAGGCAAGAGGTGCTGATAGCCTAATAAGCAAACAGTCATCACCACATTCAAAGCTGTCTTGTAACCAACTACTTCATAAACATATAGGATTTTTTTTTGAAAGTGGGTGGTACCACTATTGTATAAAATGAAAATCAGGATATACAAGTATAATCAAAAAGCTCCCAAAAAATCCCTATGCAAAGGGCCACATAATGCCCGCGTGGAACACCCTAATCTCCCAGCAAACCAAAAAGAGTAGTTGAGAGAATTCACGTTACAAAGGAGTTCAGCTCATTCCCTCACTCTAACACAAATAAAGGAGACAACCAACTCCACATCTCTCGACTCCCTCCTAAAGATCTTGTTGTTACGTTCCTCCCATAGGGACCATAAGGTGGCATGGAGAATGAGCCACCAAATGGTCCTGTCACCTCTTAGGGGCCAACTTTTACCCCAGTGCTCCATCAGGTGGTGCACCTGTTTGTGCCGTACGACGCCACTACGAGTCCTGCTAGCAAACTCACCCCACATCCCCTATGACTAGAAGTAGCCTACAAGCAGGTGGTCTAGGGTCTCGACGTCCACTCCGCACAAGCAACAAGTCAACTAGATACTTGGGAGGAATTAGCTCAGTCTATCTTGAGTAGGTAGTCTCTCGTGAGAGATCCTCCAAGAAGAAGCTTCACCTTCAACGGGCTTTTAGGTCTCCAGATTGGTGCGAAGAGCCTATGACAAACACCTCCATCTAAGATAATAGCATAGGCAGAGCCGACCAAGAAAGTACCCTCTTTTCCTCACCTTAATGACCACTCATCCTCTCTGTCTAGTAGAGGATGGAGTGAGAGGAGGAAGGAGAGAAGGTCCTGGAGCTGCACCATGTCATCATCCTTGATGTCCCTCCTGAAGGTCGACGCCTAGTACCCCTAGAAAGGTGGGAGTCGAAGGCCTAGTGGGCGGTTCACTTGGTCCAACCTGCGAGCAAATGCTTCTTGCTCAAGGTTGGACAGATTTCTGGTGTCTGTTGATTGGGAGGATCACTTTCAATATGTGCGAGTGCTTCCCCTGGTGAAGTCTACCTTAGATCATAAGCCTATTCTTCTGAAGACTAGCCGTGCGTTTGACAAGAGTCACAACTTTAGGCTCGAGAAGCTCTGGTTCAGAGAGACTGATTTTTTGGACATTGTTATAGGTGCCTGGAATACCTAGGATGTGGGCTCCTCTACTATGACTACTCTAGTTAGAAAGCTTCATCACACTGCTTAAGTGCTCAAGACTTGGGGGGCGGATAAAACCCTTCCAGGTAGAGCAGCGAAGGACAAGATTCTACAGCAGAGGTCTTGATTACCTGGAGGAGACAGGTCCGTTGGATGATGAGGACAGGAGACTCAGGGATTCCTTGAGGGAGCACTTTGATGAGATCCTTTCTAGAGAGGAGATTGCAACCTCCACAATCACTTACACGAGGGCCAGATTGAAATCTCTCACATCTTTGATCCCCAAGCCTCCCACTTCCTTGTAAGTAGCCACCCTCCCCTAAACAATGTCATGCCACCCCTTATATCTCCCTCCACTACCATGCCAAAAGAATCTCCATTAAATTGACTCAAGTTTCTTGGCCATCGTGTTGGGGATCCTGACCATAGAGAGAAAATAGATAGGAAGACTATCTAGCACAAATCTACACAATTCTAGTCAGCCCCTGTAAGATAATAGTCTTGTCTTCCATCCAACCAGCCTAGATCCATATCTCTGAACAACAGGAAGTCAATCTGCAGAGCGAAGAGCACTCGGAGACAACGGAAGCCCCAGGTACGAGATAGAAAATTCTCCTATCTTGCACCCCATAATGCACGCTACCCTTTGCAAAGGCCACTCAGACCCACCAACAAGCTTTTAAAGAAGTTGACTTTGAGATCAGTAACCTCCTCCAATAGTTCCAATAAAAGCCTAATCATGTAGATATGCTTCTCACCCTCAGTAACGAATAGAATGGTGTCGTCTGCATACTGCAAGTGGGAAAGAGTGGGTCTCCCTTTGACAACTTGAAAACTCCTGATCAAACCAGCAACCTTAGCTCTCTGCGACATCTTGCTCAAAACCGGCAAAGGAGGCAGAAGAGATGCAATCCTTGATCCAACCAATCTATCTCTCCCCAAGCCCATCTTCTCCAGCACATCAAACATGCATTGCCAATTGACCCTATTATAAGCATTCTCAAAGTTCAGCTTCATGACCACACCTTTCTTCCTTTGTATTTTCATAGCAAATAAACATTCAGGGGCTACCAAGAAGTTATCCTGGATATGTCTTCCCCTAATGAAAGCACGCTGAAACTTACGGACCAACCTATCCATGACCTTGACCAATCTCCCTGCCAGCACTTTAGTGATGATCTTGTAAGTATCATTCAACAGACTTATAGGTTCGAAGTCTCAAAATACGTGAGCCCTTGACTTCTTAGGGATCAACACAAGGAGGGTTTTGTTGACACCTCCCAAGTGTGCCCTCCTCTCCTGAAACTCCCTCACAACAGTCAGTAAGTCACCTTTGACAACCTCCCAACACTACTGGAAGAAAGCCAGAGGAAAGTCATCCGGACCAAAAGCTCTATCCCCTACAAGTGAGAAGACCGTCTAATGGACCTCCTCCTCTGAAAAGTCCTGCGAAATAGCCTCCCTCTCCTCAGCAGAAAGTCTGGGAAGAAGGTCATCTACAATCTTCAGCTTGTAGTGGTCATCCTCGATGAACAATCTAGAGTAGAAGTCTCTCGCCTATCACCTAATATCCTCATAAGAGAAGGAGAGGACACCCACCTTGATACAAGTAATGGTGTTGACTCTGTACCGGCCAGTATGTATCGTACCGGAGGTACGATTCAATTTCTTCATGTACTAGGCAGTACATGCCGGTATCGGCCGGTATGTACCGGTACCGGGCTTGTCCAGTACCGAAACCGGTATCGGGTTTGAAGACCTTGCTCTCACCTGTCTGAAATATAGAGAGATGGTCCACCTGCTAACTAGCCTATCCATCACTACCTCCTCCACTTCATAGGGGTTCCAAAAGATCATAACCCCCCCGACTTGCTCATCGCCAACGAGACAACCCCCATTGGGAGTCTAGCACCACCGATCTCCCTCATGAGAGAAACACCATCCTCTTCACACTTATTCTCTTAGATGCAGAGAATATCAACTTTACATCTCCTAATGATCTCCCTCACTGCTCTCTTCTTATCCACCCCCCCAATCCCCCTTACATTCCATGAGACGATCCTCATTAAACACTTGGGACGACCCTCTCCTCCTCACCCTCACCTCCTTCCAAGTATGCCTTAACTTGAGCTCTGATACTCGCACCCCATCTCTTTTTGATTTAGAGAAGGCCCCATTTACATCCTTCTCCTTCGCCACATCCCACCTTATTTGCCACCTCCCTCACCTGTTTCCCTACCATTTTTTCCACTTTGCCCAACATTACCCTCACCTCCTGCATACCCACAACACCCTGACATCTTTGCTCCTCCCCTACAAGTTGCACCCCTACTACTCCTCCCTCTACATCCACCAACAACAGCTCTAACCCCGTCACGGAGGGAACCTAGGCAGAGACAAGATCTCCAGAGCAAGGCGCTTGAACCTGTTGCAGCAGCTCCACCTCCGGAGGGGGAGGCCTCGCAAAAATAGCGAAGGCTGGCAGTGGAACGCGGTAATCAAGTCCTGAGCAGGACTCACTACTGGGGGCTTACCTTCAGACAACAATGAGAGGGGCTGCATCTCTGCCTGCTCGTTGTACGGACTGCTGACAACAGCTGGCAGTGCGTCTAGGAACTCCACGCCAATAGTTGCCTCCTCTGGACCCCTGCAGTCAGAAGTCGAGACTAGTGAATCTGACTCTGCCAGACAGGACCGCCCAAGAAAATGGGTCCCACCTTTGCCGCAACAGAGGATAACCCCCTAGTCTGCTCGCCCACCACGGGGGAGCACGACATCGCACCTCCGGAGCCGACCTGAGACCTAGGGAAAGGCGACAGAGAGGAGCCCCCTTGCTAAATGCAAAGGGCACTCGTGACAGACGTGAGCTCGTTCGTCTACGATGTGGTCTCGCCGGCAGTGGCTTGCCGGCTCTGTCCCCACGAAGAAGATACGCTGTCGGAGACCTGCACAGGCGCCTGCCTGAGAGGGCAAGAGGGTTGCCCTAACGAGTTTGGGAGATGGCCCTTATCGGAACCCTCGGGCCTGATAATCCTATGACTTCCTAGCATGGTTTTGCCATATCGGATCTCGGCTTCGTATCTGGGGGGTTGGAGAGAAGAGGTCTCGGAGAGATCTCGGAAAAATCTCAGGAGATCAAGTTCGGGGATTTCAGAACATTTTTTCATATATATAGCCTATTTCTAAGAAAATCCTAATTCTTTTATACTAACCACTCAATTTCACAAACATGTTTTTGTAATTGACAACTCAATTTTACCAAATAAAGAGTAATGATAACAATAACAAATTCATTTACTAATATCAATATGCATCAAAAGTTACATAAATATAAAATTATACCTTCTAAATTTTAAATAATTCTTCAAGAATTCGTTATTTTCCCAAGACTACTACCACCTTGATCGCCCGTTTCGACGAAATAAACTAAGACAATTGACACAAAAAACTAACATGAAAAAGCCAAATGAAGGCAGGTGGTGTTACAAGGTAAACTATTAAATTATAAACTATTAAAAGGATTTTCAAACCCTCTCCGTCTGTGTCTCCCTCTCTCTCTCTCAGTCTCTCTGCCTCCCCCCTCTCCGTCTGTCTCCCTCTCTCTCACTCTCTCTATGTGTCTCTCTGTCTCCACCATCTCTCTCAATCTCCCCCGCCTCCGTCTCTCTCTCCCCCCCTCTCTACATCTGTCTCCCTCTATCTCAGACAGATAAGACGGAGGGAGGGGAGACAGAGACAAAGATAGGGGAGATTGAGAGAGAGAGAGAGAGAAGGTGGAGTCAAAGAGAGACGCAGAGAGAGAGAGACATGGGGAGACAGATGGAGAGGGTGGGGACTGAGAGACTGAGAAAGAGAGAGGGAGACAGACAGAGAGACGAAGAGAGAGAGAGAGGGTGGGAGACGGAGAGCGAGGGCGGGAGGAGAGATTGGGGGCCAAGGGGAGCGATAGATAGAGAGAGAGAGGATGGGAGATAGAGAGCACGAGAGGAGAGACGGGGGGAAGAAAGAGAGAGAGAGAGAGGATGGGAGACAGAGAGGGCTGGAGCCGGAGGAGACTCGGGATCGGGAGAGAGAGAGGGGGAAGAGAGAGAGAGGGGATGGGATCTCCCTCCCTCCCTTTCTCTCTGTGTGTCTCTCTCTCACACATACACATCCCTACGAATAGATCGGGGGAGATAGATGGGGAAGGAGGAAGATGGGAGCGGGGGGGAGGGGGGAGAAAGAAAGGCATACTGGAGAGAGGGGGAGACAATCGATGCCGATCGCCTGTCCACTCGGAGATCCAACGCCGGCGAACTCGGCCGTACACCTATCACCGGTGATTGACGCAATCGGCGGGCCGGGAGAGCCACCTAGCGCTGCTCCGACGACCTCGTGCGACTGTGCGAGAGTGTACGAGAGTGTCGGGGAGAGAGAGAGTGCGTCGAGCGGTCGGGGTGAGGCGTGAGGACTTGACGGGGGTCTGGGGGTGGGGGTTTAAGGCTTTTAGGGTCAACCAGTTCGCCTAACGGGACCGGTTCACCCCGTTCGCACCCGCCGGTCTCGCCTGCGCACGATATCTCCAAGACGCGCCAACTCGCGGCGTTTTTGTGTCTCGCAGACGCGTTGAGACTGAGATCTCGGTGAGATCTCGCGAGAATGGATACCATGCTCTCGGGAATAGGTAAGTCATGGGTCATGGCCGACCCGACCAATGACCTGCTGCCCAAAAACACCACGTCGACAACCATTGGGCTCTTCTCCCGGCCCACTAGAGAAGGGGCTGCTCCCCCGGTTGAAGGCCCGTCTATCACCAGGCCGGACACCTGCACCAGCCTACCCACCAGCCCACCCCTGGCCAAACTCGGCCCAACGTCCAAGCCTCTCCACTCCCCGCCCTGGCCCACCCATTTGAAATTTGAATGGGGGGTTGGGTGAGCTTCACGTACCCCCCAGCTATCCTCAACCTCCCGTTTGCAACCGGGCTGCCAGTCGATGGGGCCGCCAGCCTGAAACGCCGCTACTCTGGCACGCAGTGCACTCGGATCGGAAAGAGAACTCCGTCGATTTCCATTGTGACGACAACATGGACCTTCTCCAGCCTAGACGTCCAAAGAACCGCTTCCAGGGAGGTAAGGGCCCCTTGTCCGGCGAAGCCGACAGAACCCTGCTCTAACCGCCCAAACCTCCTAACCCGGCCGCCTCATCACAAAGGATGAGGGGCATCCCTAGGAGCCGGAGTCTGAGCGAGTGGCCTCTAGGATCAGGGTATGTGTCGGTGTAGAGTGACCAGGCCTACAACTTGAGCAGGATGCCCTCCGCCACTGCAACCGTCGTCTTGGCCCAGGCTGCCACATCATCTTCACTACTGGCCACTGCAAGGAACACCTGGCCATCAATTGGCACCACCTCCTAGTTCTGACCAGCAGACCTTCGTTTGTTCAACACCGACTGCACTCGGCCTGCTTTCGCAACCCCTTCAACCACCTCCACCTTGAGGCATCGCCTTAGCCAGCTCAACCTCCCAAGTAACACCTCCTTGCTCAAAGCCGCCACTTCCAGACAACCCTTACCTTCCTTGTCTTTGGTCCGGTGGGAAGGACTGCTTCGCAGGACATCTACGAATGACCTACCCGGTCAGACAAATGCCCCCTGGTTCACTACCGGCGAGACAGGAGCGTTGGAGATGCCACCTGCCCCCACACCGGTAGCAGACTACATGTGTCACGCCCCGAGCGCGGAAGATACCCGGAGATGCGCGACGTGTCTATATCAATCATGTCAATCAGAGTGGTCGTGTATTCGACACAAAGACAGAGATGCGCAAAATAGCAAGATAACCCAATCCTTTATTTCATAATGGATAGACTATTACAAATCCAATACTCTGTTTAATAAAAAGGAAAAGAATACATATTGACTCAAGAAACTATAGAAAAGACTAGACGACACTTGTAGAAGCTCTATCACTTGCACTCTTGATCATTCCCATCCGATTGACTTCCATCGTCGTCGGACTTACCTGAAAAGTACAAAGGGACAAACGGAATGAGCGAACGCTCAGTAGGAAATTATATCTCAAGTACTAGCGAGGGGTTTAAGTAATTACATTTTTATGAATGCAATAAAGCTATGCATGCTCGCATAAAACGACAGGATAGATAGAATGTAGTATCAAGGAAATAAGATGAACTTATCATGAACTTTCAACAAGATAACAAGTTTATTCGAGATATTCAAGCAAGTACATTTAACAAATCATGTCAAGAACTTTGGCTATCATGTATCAAGCAAGCAAGTAAATTACCATTTTTCGGGCCACGCATTTCATTTCATGTCAAGTACGAGTCAAGTACAAGATGTGTGTGGAATGTCCAATCAAGCAAGTCAAGTACTCGGTATAATGCCAGATACCTTATCATTTTAACTCCCATGGGCACAAGTACTTTCGGGTGCTCCTCCCAGGACCAGATCGGGCCCTATATGCGCAGGCATTTATCATGTGTTTTGACATCCACTCTTGTTTATAGCCAACATAGAATTTCAATAATCAAGCTTGTAGACACGTATGACAACTTTGATAGAATAGAGTCCAAAATATGACAAAGGACATAGAATGGCGATAATAACGGTATAATCACGATATCGATAAAACTAGGTAGAACATGATTCCCTTAACTTGGGTACCATGACAAATCAGTATGGACATTCTTTATATAGAATTGAGGTCCACATGAACAGTATATCAAAGGTAAGATACCCTCATTCTTATCATAGAATTGAGGTTTACAAGAATGGCATGATATGGCATGACGTCATCATCCCATTAAGAATTTCTTATGATATACTCTTTGTATAATCATAAGGGCCGGTATCCCATGTTTCTTCAGAGTGACATGGCATCAATGGTGTAATGGGTTTTTAGGGTACAACCAGCTCAGTCGGCCTTGAGGGAATCCAAGGCTACGAGGAGTCTTACGGAGGTCTCTATGACTAACTCGCTAGTCCAAAGGAACGGAATGTCCAATGGAGAGCTTGTATGTCAATGAGAGTTGAGTGTGATCGATAAATCAACGTGAAAAGTGGGACTATACTCACGGAGTGGAGAATAGTGCCGATATATGTATATAAATATATATTGAAACAATCGTTTAACAGTAACGGGTTAAAAACAGTTTACAGTAAAATAACGACTTAGGTCAAGTCGTTTCTCAAGTAATTAACGCCTAACAGAAGGGCGTTTACATCTGTTTCTATTTTGCAGAATTTTCATTAGTTCAGTAATTTATCTAAAACACGCCTTGGTCAGGGTCGTTTCTTCAAGATCTGACGACTACACCAGAAGGCGTCTTATTGTTTACATATTTGACAGAATACAATTAATTTTCAGGAATTATCAAAAACGCGCCCTGGGCAGGGGCGTTACTATTTAATTCTATTTTTCAGAATATATAAATTTCAAGATTTTAACCGATACACGCCCTAGGAAGGGGCGTTACCTTTCAGATTCACACCCTATGAGGTGGCGTTAATATGTGGAAAACGACTTTGTCCAAGTCGTTAATTCAAGTTCCTTCAGAAACTTTAAGGACAGTAACAATTTCAGGATAACAGAGGAACGAATGTAATATCATGACAGTAAAGTTAGCAGGTTGAAGACAGAGGATCATGCATTATTTTATAATCATGATTTCATAGATAATCAATTCTTAAGATGGGTGATTAACGGTTTAAAGAAATTAACGCCTGAGTACGGGGCGTTAAACATGAAATTAACGACCTGGGAAGTGTCGTTTCATGTGAATTAGCGCCCTTGACAGGGGCGTCTCTTTCAAAATATTGCAGAAAACGCATGGAAACTATAATAACCGTATGCATGACATGCTTATATATATATATCTTGCATTAATTTCATTTGGGCTACAATAACTTGAGAAAACCTACCTTAATAATGGATTTGAAGATGAATTCTGAAGGATTTGGTGAGAAGCCTAATACTCTGAAGCTTCAACTGCAACTCAATAACAGCCGTAGCAACAGCAAGAAGAAGAACATTCGTTCTTCAGAAATCTTCACTCTACCGTCAACCTGTAGAGGGAGAGAAAAAGAAGGAAGATGAAGATATTTAAATAATCTTCACAGATATAACCGAAGTTTTTAGGGAAAAGATAGAAGAACAGTACCTTGTTCTTCACGTTCGACAAGCAGACTTCCTACAAATAAGAGAAGATCAATTAATGTTCTTCACACGATCGTATAACAGAGAAAACGATGAGGAATAACCTTTGGTTCTATACATACCGTAGCAGCAGTCGACCAAATAGATTCTAGGGTTCGAGCAGAAGATTATTTATAGGGATTTAGGGGGTCCAATTAGGGTTAGAGTTCTAGTGGAAGTAATGCTTCCAATATAGAGTTATTGCCACGTTATAACTCTTTCTAATACTTATCACTTACTCTGGATGAGCTCTGGGACGAACGGTTCCCGAATGGAATTAACGACTTTGGTCAGGGCGTGTATTCTTTAATTAACGCCTTGCATAAGGGCGTTTCTTAAAAAGCGCCTTGAAAAAGGGCGTTTCGTGTTTTAAAACACGCCCAAGATAGGGGCGTTTCTTTTACTTACCCATTTGGTCGCGTGAGAACTGACGACCGTAGGTGTGGGCGTCCTTTCTTTATTCACGCCATGGATAGAGGCGTTTCTTTATAAATTAACGCCTTAATAAGAGGCGTTATTTTTAATTTGTTTTATTTCGTCCAATTAACCCTATTCCTTTTATATATATTACTTCTGTAATATATATGTTTTAATTCATTTCAATTATTCATTTATTAGGGTTGCTACAACATGAGACAGGTTCCTACCCTTCCCGGTGGGAAATGGCCGGATTGCTCCCGGAGAGACCTCTTGTGAACACCGGATGGTCCCCCCCTGCACCATGCCTTTCCCTGAGCTTCTCACTCTAGAAAAGGTTAGAGAGAGGAGAGAAGCACTTGAAAAATAAATTGTGCAAAACCTCACTTCATAAACATAAATGATAAGGGGTCATGCCAGCTGATTCTGGAATCTGGAAATGACAAATGACTATGGTGAAGAAAAACATCTTTTATTTAAGTCATGAGAGCAGATTTGTTTCCTTGTTCACTGATTATTTACTATGGACAGGCCTTTTGTAGCTTAAGTGGACAAATTCTTAATTTGTCTTTCCGAGATTTCTGCTTCTTGTAGCTTTTTCACTTTATGACTTCTCCATTATTAAGAAGTTACGGGGGTGTGTGGATATCCACTTTATTCCTCTTGAATTTCTCTCCCATCATTGCAGGGATGTGTGATAGGATGTAAACCCAAGTTTCATCTCATTGTGAAGGACAGTATGCCTCAACGTCACGTGCTGTTTCCTTTTCCTGCTGGCCCTTTATTGTATTTTAACTTTGATGTCACTTCTCATTCCTTTTCCTGCTTCCTGCAACTTTTGGAAATTAAATGGCTGAGTAATTTTTATATCTAAAATGAAACTATTACATGAAAGCTTATGTATTAAAAATTTTCTTCTTTGTTATTTGCTGAGGTGGAAACTTCTTTGAGGAGGTAAAGAGCTAAACAATGGACCCATCAAGACAAGGAAATGTAGAAAGTGTTGGGTGCACAGTAGGATCTAAAGGGGGGGTGAATAGATCCTCTTACAAGAATTATATGCCCAATTAAAACTCAGCTAACTCAAAATGGACTGAAAATAAGATTTCAGAAATCTTCTCACTGAACTGACAGTAAACTGACAGGTAACTGGAAATAAAGAACTACTCACAGAAATGTTCAGATCTGAAGGATATGAAATAAGTAATCTGAAAACTTCTCTCAACAGGAAAAGCAAACTGCAAAGCTTAAACTGAAGTTAAGCCAATCAATACCGAACTAGAATGCAACTGACCAGTTAGCTGTTCAGGCGAGACTAATATCAAACACCTGGCAGTGTACCAGTGCTGAACACAAGTTAAACTCAGCCCAACAAATTTAGATTGAAATAATGCGACAGAGATCAACTTAGCAATAACTGGTTCATGCAGAACTAGTGTCGAACACTGAACAAACACAAGCTAGATTCAATCCAAATGACATTCAGCAACCAATCAATCACAGTGATATCAACCAATTGAATTGGTATTAGGCGGAGGTTTGGGTTCAGAAACCCTCCTCACGCAAGGAGCACACCTTTGATATACCAATCAAAAAGCAACTGAAACAAGAATGTGCATCCCTGTGAAATCAGATCGAAGTGAAAGATTACACGCACAAAGCAAACCCTACACAGATGATTTTTTAGGTGGTTCAGTCTGCATCCAGCAGACCTACATTCACCCCTCACTCAATCGAGTGAGGCTTCCCTTGCACCAAGCAAGAACGTGGAGAAAACTCTACTACAAGATGCTGCCGCACAGCTTGAACCCGGAGGAACACTCTCCTCCCTTACTCTGAAATCTCAGAGTGAAACCGTGTACAGCAACCTGCTGTGCACACCACCGATCTTGCACCCAGCAAGATCAGCAACGCTGCCTAGAGCAGCAAACGAGGAACCAATCCTCCGAGGAACAAATCCTCACGCTGACTAACAGCTTGCCCCGACCCCAGAATAGGGTATCGGAATTACAATGTAGAAAAGGAAAAAAGAAAAACAGAAAACAAAAGGAAACAATGAAAATGTAGCTCCGCAGAGCACAATAGCTTTTGGATTTGATCCAACAAGCTAGACTTCGAACATATCCTCAATTGAATTGGCTGCACTCATAAATTCTCCTCTGACGAACTGGTCTGCAGATTTCTGGAAAGGGCTCTCGATCTCTCTCTCTTTTCTTCTTCTTCTTCTCTCAGACTCTTTCAGATCTTCTGCTGCTTCTTTTCTCTCTGGAGAGGGGGATTTCTGTAGCCCATTCAAAGAGCAGCCCGACTAGGCCCGACAGGACCCAACGAGGCCAAGCTCGCCTAAGTGACAGCCCACAGGGCCCACTCAGGGAAGAAAGCCCAATAAAAAATCGCTCGAGGACACAACCTTCCTAGGCGGCCTCTAGGCTCGGAGGGCCCGAGTGTCGGTCAGGTCACAGGAAAGGTCTGGCCCAAGCCAATCTCCGCCCGGGAGAAGAAGGCGTACGCCGACCCATCCGATCCATCCTCTTCCGAGCTAAGCCTATCTCGCCCGATAGGGCTGGCCTCTCTGAGCTCGGAACGGCCGACGATTGCTTATCCTTTGCAGCCGTTAAGAGTCCACAGCAGGCAGGAATTCAGGAAGGCAAGGGACTTCTTCTTCCCCAAGGTGATAACGCTCCCACGATAAGGCAATAAAAGCCCACGATGAGGACGTAACCCCCACCTGAAACCCCTCGGCTTACAGGACTCCAGGAGACGGCGTACTATTTAAACCATGGAGACCCTCCGACGAAGGTAAGGGCAATCATACGCTCAAAGCTCCTGAGAAAGAACCACTTCACCCTCTGGTGGAGAGGGATCTCGCGCATACGCTCTCTTCTCCCTTTACTGCTCCCGCCATAGCTCCACTGACTTAAGCATCGGAGGGTTTTCCCCAGGGACTCTCCCTGGGCCCCCTGATCCGTTTCCCTATCTTGCAGTTCACTACCCGGTGATCCTCCATCCGCTCAGGACCAGCGCGAGATTACGCCTCTTCATCTGGCGCCGTCTGTGGGAAACGTACAAAAAGTCAGTATGGTGCGAAGGAGCTCAGGGAGGAGGTCCGCCGGCGAGAGGGGAAAGGCCGTGGTAGCGGCAGGGGATGGCCCCTCTCGGGCCTCACAGAACCCTCCCTCCAACGCCAGCGCCCCCGCCGACGATCCACCACCCCCTCCTGCGGCGGTAGGGCTACCACCCAACGGTGGCGCCGAAGCCTTCCAGGCCCTCAACGCGAAACTGGATGTCCTCGTGGAACTCATGAGGGCCCAGGCGGCTAGGGATGGAAGGTCCCGGGCTCCGACAGGGAGCCCTCCCCGCGAAAATATGTCCCAGCACACCGTCGGAGGCCGCTTCACCCTCCGCGGCCAGCAGATCATCCGCAACCGGACGGGAGGTCCCTCGCATGCTCCGCCTCCGGAGCAAGAGGCTTCCTCCGCGCCGAGGAGAGGAAAACTGGGGGCGCGCCGTCCGAACCCGGAGACTGACGTTCCCGGAGATCGCCAGGACGCTCCCCCCAGTCCCACGACGCGGCAGCAGCCGGAGTTATCCCTCCGACTACGAGATTTCGAGAGGCGATTCGCAGAACAGGAGCGCGCCCTCCGCGCCCTGCAGAAGACCTCTTTCCCGGAGGACGAGGAGAAATCCCCGTTCTCCGAGCACATCTTGAAGGCAGAGGTATCTCCCAGAACCTCCATCCCTACCTTCAAGCCCTACGACGGTCAGGGCGACCCGGCCGATCATTACGACAGCTTTGACGCTCTGATGGCCCTGCACGGAGCGTCCGACGCCATCAAGTGCCGAGCCTTCGTGACCACCCTGGTCCAAGGCGCTCAAGCATGGTTCCGGGCCCTCGCCCCCGGGTCCATCCGAGACTTCAAGCAATTTGGGCGAGTCTTCAAAGAGAGTTTCGTCGGATGTGCCCCCCCAAGGTCGGTAGCGGGGCTCCTGGCCCTCAAACAGGCGCAAGGGGAAAGACTCTGGGCCTATATTCACCGATTTAAATCGGAAGCCCTGAGAATCCCCCGTCTGGACGTGGCCTCAGCCATAACCGCACTGACTGGGGGCACCCGGGACGAGAATCTCCGCCGCGAGCTTGTCCTCCACCCTCTCTCGACCCTCGCCGAGCTAGTGACTCTGGCTTTGCGCCACGCCGAGTGCGAAGAAGTGCTCAGCGCCTGCCGATACGCAACCGGCCCGGGTCGGGAGGGGGACAAGAAGCGGGCTCCCGAGCCAAACTCAGGTTTGGGGAAGAAGAGAGACCGTGATGGGGAACGCAAGCGGAAGTACGAGCGGTACACCCCACTAGCCGCACCGGTCTATGAGATATATGAAGACATCAAAGACTCGGGACTTCTCTGCCAACCCGAGCCGATGAGGTCGAAGAACCGCAGCCGCGACAAGCATTGCTTATTCCACGGCGATCACGGGCATCGCACCGGTGACTGCCACCAGCTCCAGGACGAGATCGAGCGCCTCATCCGTCTGGGTCACCTAGCTCGGTTCGCTGCCGAGCGTAAAGAAGATCGAGGCGCCGCAGAGGAGATTGACAACGCCCCCCGAGGGGTCCACATCAACGTCATCTCCGGAGGGACGGCATCAGGAGGCGACAACAGCCGAGGAAGGAAGCGTCATGCCGAGCGGGCGAGCCGAGCCATAGAGCCTCCCAAGGCCCCGCCAAGTGAGCCCCAGGTCATAGTCTTCTCCGACCGAGATCTGGAAGGGCTGAGCACCCCGCATGACGATGCCCTCGTGATCTCTGCTACGATAAACCATTGTAACGTAGATAGAATTCTAGTTGACAATGGGAATGCCCCTGATATATTGTCTTATGACTGTTTCCTTAAGATGGGGGAGGATCCATCCAAACTCCGCCCGGTCCGAACCCCCCTCTGCGGGTTTAATGGCCTGGCCACCTATCCCGAGGGAGCCCTAAGCCTGCCGGTTACCCTCGGCACCCCACCCAAAACCGTTACGGTCATGGTGGACTTCATAGTGATTAAGGGTATGATAGCGTACAACGCCATCTTCGGCCGGGGAATCCTCAGCCGAATAAAGGCAGTACCGTCTACCTATCACCAGAAAATGAAGTTCCCCACCAAAAATGGGTTGGGGGAAGTCCGAGGTAACCAAGCCACGGCCAGAAGGTGCTACAATATCTCGGTAGAGGCCACAAGGCCAGACGGGAAGGACAAGGGCCCTCGGGGAGTCGAGGATAAAACCGCAACCACCGAGCCTGGTGGCGAATTACTGACGGTTTTCCTAAACGATGACCCGACCCTAGGAGTAAGGATCGGAGCCGACCTACTGCCCAAGGTTCAGCAGCAATATAAGAAATTCCTTTCTGAATACATTCGAGTTTTTGCTTGGTCCGATGATCAACTCCCTGGGATACCAGAGGAGACTGTAATGCACAAGCTCAACCTCGACTCCGCCGTGAAGCCCGTTCAGCAACGCAGAAGGAAGCATGCACCCGAAAAGCAGGCGATCATCAAGGCGCAGGTCACCAAGGGACAAGAGACTGGCCTCTTCAGACCGGTCCTGTACCCGACGTGGCTAGCCAACGTCGTCCTGGTGCCTAAAGCCTCGGGCAAATGGCGGATGTGCGTGGACTTCACCGATCTGAATAAGGCCACTCCTAAGGACTGTTATCTGTTACCGAGCATCGACCAATTGGTTGACTCAACCTCGGGCAACGAGATACTCAGCTTCCTAGACGCCTATTCAGGTTACCATCAGATCAGAATGGATCCAGAAGACATCGAGAAGACCGCCTTCGTCACCGACTACGGCGTATACTGCTACACCCGGATGCCTTTCGGGTTGAAGAACGCTGGAGCTACGTATCAAAGGCTGGTCAATCACATGTTCGAGGAGCAACTAGGTCGGAACGTCGAAGCCTACATTGACGACATGCTCGTCAAGACCCCCAAGGCCCAAGACCACTTCACCGACCTCGCTGAAACCTTCGGCACCCTCCTGAAGTACAACATGAAGCTCAATCCTGCCAAGTGCGCCTTCGGAGTGAGATCTGGGAAGTTCCTGGGTTTCTTGGTCACTCAGCGTGGGATCGAAGCCAACCCCGACAAGGTCCAGGCCATCCTGGACATGCGTCCGCCCACCAGCATCAAGGACGTCCAGCGCCTAACTGGACGTGTGGCCGCTCTCAGCCGTTTCCTGTCCCGTGCGGCCGAACGATGCCTGCCCTTCTTCAAGCTATTGAGGGGGCCCAAGTTGGCATCTGCTACGTTCGCATGGGATGAGGAATGCCAGAGAGCGTTCCCCGAGCTCAAGGAGTTCCTGGCCTCGCCCCCGGTGCTCTCCAAGCCCGTTCCGGGCGAAGTCTTGCTGCTCTATCTCTCGGCAACACCATCCACAGTCAGCTCGGTCCTAGTCAGAAATGACTCGGGAATCGAGAGGCCGATCTACTACACCAGCAAGGTGCTCAACGAGGCTGAAAGGAGGTACCCCGCAACCGAGAAACTCGTGCTAGCGTTGGTTACCTCCGCCAAGCGCCTCCGACCCTATTTCCAGGGGCACCCCATCACCGTGCTGACCGGCGAACCATTGAAGAAGATTCTGGCCCATCTCGAAGCTTCGGGGCTACTCGTCAAGTGGGCCATCATGCTCGGGGCCTACGATATATCCTATCGGCCGCGCTCAACTGTGAAAGGCCAAGCGCTCGCCGACTTCATCGCCGAGAGCACCGTCCCGACTGAAGAAAGATCTCCGTCCGCGCCCGGGCCAACCTGGGAGTTGTTCATCGACGGATCCTCCAATTCGGTCGGTAGTGGTGCCGGAATCCTCCTGAAGTCTCCCGAAGGAACAGAGCTACAGTACGCCTTGAAGTTCAACTTCCCGGCATCCAACAATGCTTCCGAGTACGAGGCCCTTATTTCGGGAGCACGCATGGCCCGACGGTTGGGGGCTGAGCGAGTCAAAATCCACACCGACTCCCAGCTGGTCGCTAGCCAAGTCAACGGCGAATACGAAGCTCGAGAGGCACCAATGATCAAATACCTCCAGCTGGTCAGAGACCTGGCCCAACAATTCGAGGGATTCGAGGTAGTCCGAATAGCTCGGGAGGAAAACTCTCGAGCGGACGCCCTCTCTCGGTTGGCCTCATCCCTCGACCCGGAAGGTACCCGGTCGGTCCTCCTTGAAGAGCTAGAGCGCCCGAGCATTGACTCGGAGCTCCTCGCTGTTGACTCGGCCATTCTCAGCCACTGGCGTACCCCCTACCTGTCGTGGCTCCGGGACTCCCAAGAGCCTTCCGACCCTCGAGAAGCCCGCAGAATGAAGTACCAAGCCCGGCGCTTCGTCATTCTAGACGACACTCTCTACCGGAGATCTTTGTCCGGTCCCCTCCTGAAGTGTCTCGGCCCCGACGAAGCCAACCGAGCCATCCAAGAGATTCATGAAGGTCTGTGCGGAGCGCATTCAGGAGGAAGATCGCTCGCCAGGATCCTGCTACGGCAGGGTTACTGGTGGCCCACCCTGCAGCACGGCTGCACGGCCCACGTACAACAGTGCGACCGATGCCAGCGATTCGACCACTTAGTCCATCAGCCGGCTACGGAGCTCGTCACCCTTACCTAGCCTTATCCCTTCGCTCGGTGGGGAATCGACATTCTCGGGCCGTTCCTTACGGCTCAGTCTCAAAAGAAGTTCATCATCGTCGCCATCGACTACTTCACCAAATGGATCGAGGCTGAAGCCACGGCAAGGATCACCGACACAGTCGTCTGGAGTTTCGTCTGAAAGTCGATCATCTGTCGTTACGGCATCCCCCGGGTGATAGTGAGCGACAACGGTCGGCAATTTGATTCTCGCTATTTCTGAGACCGATGCGCCGACCTAGGTATTCGCAACCACTTCACTTCGGTCGCCCACCCTCAGGCCAACGGGCTGGTCGAAAATGCCAATAAGACTATCTTAAAAGGCATAAAGACCAGACTCAGCAAGGCCAAGGGTAGCTGGCTCGAGGAACTGCCTAGCGTACTTTGGTCACACAGAACGACTCCCAGAACGGCAACCGGTGAGAGTCCTTTCCAGTTGGTGTATGGCACTGAGGCCGTTATTCCGTTAGAGGTCACCAACCCTTCTCTCTGAGTCATCCGCTTCTCGCCTGAGGTAAACGAGCAAAAGCTACTCGAGAATCTCGACCTAACAGATGAACTCCGAGAGATCGCCAGCATCCGAGCAACGGAATACAAGCGCCGCCTCACCCGATACTACAACGCCAAAGTCCGAGACAGACACTTCCAACCAGGAGACTTCGTCCTCAGGAAAGCCGAAGCCTTGACCACTAGAGGCGGCGGGCAAGCTATCCTCTAACTGGGAAGGCCCCTACCGAGTGGTCGAGACGCTCGGGAAAGGTGCGTACAGGCTAGCTACAATGGAAGGGGAACCCATCCCTCGGACGTGGAACGCAGCCACACTACGCAAATTCTACTTTTGAAGTTGTGCAAATAAGTTGGATGAAATAAAACTTTCTTCTTTTCATTCAAACAATTGTTAGTACATCAGAAAGGCAAAAGCCAGTACATCGTATAGCAAAAAGCAAAAAATCCATCTAGCACCACTGCAAGAGGCCATCGCTCGGCCGACTCGGTCTTGATCTCCTTGCGTCCAGCCACTGACTCTGCCTCGCGCAGAAACTGGCTCGGTCAAAGGGCGGTCGACCCAATTGACTCGGGTGGCCCGTGACAAAGGTGACAGAGGGATTAAAAAGAATGAAGGCTACCAACTTGGAAGAGGAAGAGGGAAAGAACGCCTATGAAGGCCTCCTCCTTTCCAACCTGCCAATTCTTTGGAACGTACAGAGAGCAAGCAGCCTCCGCAGAGTGAAAGAAATGACAGGGGAGGGCCCAGAAAGGAGGGAGCTTAATTTGCTTCCTCCCCACCCTTGGAGCGAGCAGAGAGAGAGTGGCGGCGGGTGTCCCGGATGCCCCCATTCGTCCTCCATCTCGGCGCTCCCCGGGAAGCCTCGCGGGAACTGGTAAAGGGTAAACGGCGTGCCTCCGCACGTCGAACCCTCTCCAGATCCGCGCGACGACCATCGGACCTGTCTCAACCCCGCGCGACGACTGTCGGACCTGCTCAACAGCCCAAAGCAGCAAGAACTCTCTGCTCCTCCATCACCGGTAGCGTCGTCTTCCGAAGGATCCTCCATGCTCCGAATGCAACGGCACAACGCAACGTGAAGAAGGGGCGAGGAAAGACTGTTAGTGAAAATCCTAAGCGGTGGAGAGGAAGGGACGCCCTTCAGTCTTTTTACAGGCTAAGGGAGGCTACTTGCCTTAAATGACTCCCCCCTCGAAAACACGCCAAAGGAATTTTCCCCTCTGAACGGTCACCTCAAATCCCTCATTTTCTGCCTCAGCGGAATACACGAAGCGGCCTGGCATTCAAAGCGTGAGAAAACGGAAAGACACCCTGTTAAGAATCCATCCAACCAGCATGCGAAAACCACGCAGGACGTATCGGCAATTTCTAACTACTGCAGATACGCTAATCGAATCACGGCAAGGAAGGCAAGAAGCAAGTAAGTCATTTATTGCCTTGCAAAAAGGAAAATCTTTCTTTTTCAGAAAAGGAAAAGAGACAAACAAAGGAAGAAGGCAAAATAGAGCGATACATCATGCCTCGGGCCCAATTTGAAGCTCGGGAATGGAAGGCACGGGTGTTTCGCCCCCGGCACCCTCGGTGACGGCCGGCCTTGGCACTGACCCCGCCTGCGCGGGAACTGCCTCTGCCGCGAGCCCTCCCGAGGCAGCCGGAGTTGGTGACCCCACCGGAGAAGAGCTCTCTGGATCTTTCCCGCCCGACGCAGAGGAGCTAGAAGACGACTCGTCCGAGTCATAGCACTGGCCAGAGGGGAAGTCGATCCCGGAATCTTGTGCCTCGGCATAGGCAACGGCCCGGCGGTAACCCTGCTCGAACTCTTTGCGGATGCCTCGGCGAAGTGCTGCCTCGTAGTGTGGAAGGGCAGCTTCCTGCAGGTCGGCTAGGTAGGCCTCCGAGCCCCTGTATTGCTCGATCGCCTCCGCTCCGACCAGCCCCATTCTCTCGGCAAGCTCGGCCGACTTCCGCTCCGCCTCGACCGCACGCTCCTCGACCTCCGTTGATCACCTCTCAGCCTCAGCCGACTTCAGCTCAGCCTCAGCCGCCCGCTCCTTGGCCTCCGCCGATCGCTCCTCCGCCTCAGTTCGGTCGGCCTCGGCCTCAAAACGAAGGCGCTCCGCTGCCTCCGCTCGGTCCACCAGCTCGGCGCGCTCAGCCTCCCAACGGCCGTCCAGCTCGAGATGGTGAAGGCGCTCCTCCTTAAGGAGTTTGCTTTTCCTCTCAAGTGATTCCCGGGCCTTGGCCAGCTGCTCGGTCAGCACTCCGACCTCCAGACGGCTCGATTGCAATGACTCCTTAGTCATAGAGAACTCCCGACGGAGCCCCTCATGCGCCTCGTTGAGTCGAGCCAGCTTCCTCTCACACCCTCCGAGGGTCCAAGCCAAGTTCGACCGCTCTGACTCCGTTCGGGCGTAAGTCTCCGCCATCGTGGCCCCCATCCGGGCCATGACCAAGCTGCCCTCCATGATGACGTCGAGAACCCCGGGAGGAGAATGACACCTGTCTCCCCCTTTCATCCTCGCGGACACCTCGCAGCAAAGTTGATACAGAGCGCTCGAGACGCCGAGCCTCTCCAAGGCCACCGGCATGGGCACCCGCTCCGCCCCTGGCGCTGCACTGGAAGACCCAGGTTGAGCCGCGGAAACGACCTCCCCACGCTCCACGGTCGGTTGGGGTTGCGACGCCTCCGTAGGCGAACCCCCGACCTCGACCGACGCCACCAGCTCGGCCGCACCAGGAACCTCGGACGCTTGGGGCTGTGACGCCTCTACAGGCGAACCCCCGATCTCAACTGTCTCGGCCCGCGCATCGCCACCCGAGACATCACCCACCTCGGACCGGTCCCCCGGTCTCGGCCTCGGCTGTTTCTACTTCGGCCCCCTCTGTTCCCACCGAGGGGAGAGCCGACCCATCGTCACCATCCTCTGAGGGGCCCCTGGTCTCCTCGGCCCTCTCTCGCTCGGCGGATGGGGGAGCCAGCCCGGTTGGGTCGGCCCCATCTTGCCCCCGAGAGGGGAGCGCCGCCGAACCAGAGTCGCCCTCGGCAGTGATGAGGAGACCGGCCTTCTTGGCCCGTTTCCTGGCCTTCGCGGCTTCCCGCAACCTTCCCTCCATGGGATCCTTGCTCTTTGCGCCGCCCGGCCGTGAGGCCCCCTCAGAAGCCGCCCCCTTGCCCTTATCTCGGGCTTGGGAGCGACCCACCGGGACGCCCGGCTCATCGGCCGCCGAGTCGTCAGCAAGATCGATGATCTCAGCAACTTCCTCCAGAGGCTCCCGCCTAGTGTCTGCAACAGAGGAGAAGGCGTGATCAGGAAAAGAAAGGCAACCCCCAAAGAAAAACCTAGATGGTGGTACCTGACGGCTTCAGCCGCGTGAGAAGACACCGCTCGACATTCTCCGGCTATACCAACTCCTCGGTAGACTGGCGATGCTTCAGCAGACGAGCGGCATACTCCTCCACATCTGAAGGGAACTCCTCCTGCCGGGGAGGGATATTCGGGTGGAAATTGGGCATCACTTGGCATCTCCAGGTTTCCTCCACCGAATGTATCTTCACCCAGAAAAATTGGGTCTTCCACCCTTTATGCGAGGAATCCTTCGCCGCCAGTGAAATGCAGCTCCTGTTCCTCCTCGCCTGGATGAAGTAAAAATCTTTCCCCGCCGACGGATGCGCCTTCAACTCAAAGAAATAATGGAAAAGGTCCAGAGAAGGAGGAACCCCGCACTGACGGCAGAGAATTCGAAAGGCAGAAAGGAGGAGGTACGAGTTGGCAACCAACTGAATGGGCGCCAACTGAAAAAAATTGAGGAGAGGACGAAGGGCTCGAAGGGGAGGCGAAACCCGCTCTTCCACGCCAGAAGAAAGGTGCAGATGTGGCCCGTGCGGTCGTCCAGACTCGTCTCATACGGGGTAGCAACAACAAAGTTGTACCTAAGAGGCAGACGGAACCTGTGCTCCAGCCTCTTCACCTCAGCTTCCCCCAGTTCGCTGCGATTCGGGACGGGCGCTCTCGCCACCGGTTCGTCGCCCCATCCTTCAGCACACAAACGCTGGTCCGCCATGGATTCCGAGGAAGAGCTGGAAGAAGAATTCTCAAGGGATCTCGAAGATTCCGGGGGAGGAGGAAGCTACCGGACCGCCTCCGCAGTTATCCTCGCCAACTCCTCAAACGCCGCCGCAAGTCTCTCCTCCTCCGCTGTGTCTTCACGGCGCATCAAGGAGCCCCGAAAGCAAAGGAGTGAAGGAAAGCCAAAACCCTAGAGAGTCTGGAATGACAACCAGCGCCCAACGCCTATAAACCCTCGCGGGAGGCGGCGCGTCGTTCCGACCTCCGAGAAAAAGGGGGCCCCTTCATTTCAAATCCGTCAGGATCACAATTATTACGGGCCCAGGTGACCACGGCACGTGGCTTCATAACACCGCCAGATCTCCACCCACCTGAGCCACGCCGGTCCAAAACCCTCAAATACTACTCGTCCGAGCCTCCTTTGGCTCGGGAGTAGGAGGGGGACAAGTGGAGAGGGGGATTTCTGTAGCCCATTCAAAGAGCAGCCCGACTAGGCCCGACAGGACCCAACGAGGCCAAGCTCGCCTAAGTGACAGCCCACAGGGCCCACTCAGGGAAGAAAGCCCAATAAAAAATCGCTCGAGGACACAACCTTCCTAGGCGGCCTCTAGGCTCGGAGGGCCCGAGTGTCGGTCAGGTCACAGGAAAGGTCCGGCCCAAGCCATATCTCCGCCCGGGAGAAGAAGGCGTACGCCGACCCATCCGACCCATCCTCTTCCGAGCTAAGCCTATCGCCCGATAGGGCTGGCCTCTCTGAGCTCGGAACGGCCGACGATTGCTTATCCTTTGCAGCCGTTAATAGTCCACAGCAGGCAAGAATTCAGGAAGGTAAGGGACTTCTTCTTCCCCAAGGTGATAACGCTCCCACAATAAGACAATAAAAGCCCACGATGAGGACGTAACCCCCACCTGAAACCCCTCGGCTTACAGGACTCCAGGAGACGGCGTACTATTTAAACAAGGGAGACCCTCCGACGAAGGTAAGGGCAATCATACGCTCAAAGCTCCTGAGAAAGAACCACTTCATCCTCTGGTGGAGAGGGATCTCGCGCATACACTCTCTTCTCCCTTTACTGCTCCCGCCATAGCTCCACTGACTTAAGCATCGGAGGGTTTTCCCCAGGGACTCTCCCTGGGCCCCCTGATCCGTTTCCCTATCTTGCAGTTCACTACCCGGTGATCCTCCATCCGCTCAGGACCAACGCGAGATTACGCCTCTTCACTCTCAAATCTCTCAAGAAGGAACACTCCAATAACTCACGCAGCTCTCCTATTTTCAGCCCTTGCAGCCGCCCTTACGTTTGGAAGAAAGACGAGATATATAGTGCAGAAATAACCCATTTTATAAAATAAGGATATCTTCAATCGGAAATATCATTGGTCCATGTGGCAGATGGAATATACTTCTGTTGGGAACCTTCCAGAGTCCAGCCCACGTGCATTGGATCGTGTGTCAATGATTAGAGGTCAAAGACACGTGGTCCACTTGAACTCCTCACGCATTTCTCTGGACAAGGCAGACTGCGTCGACGCATGGCCTTTATTGCGTCGACGCACTGATGCTGAAGACGCCCAGACAGAGCGTATGAACTCTGGGGTCGACTCTGAAAGTCGACACCACCTTGTTTCTGAACAGAAGTTTGCTGATTGCGTCGACTCCATATCATCGTTGTGTCGACTCCACTATATCACCTTCTTAAGTTTGAACGGTATTTTGTTGAAGAGCCTTGGCTGCGTCGACTCCACTTCAACATGGGGTCGACTCCATCTTCATGTTTCTTTGTAGATGCATTGCTGCGTCGACTCCATGTCTCCCATTGCGTCAACTTCTTCTTGAAGTCTGCTGATTTCTCAGTCTTTCTGTCACCCTTTCACTAACTCCTTTCCAACCCATATCCAAAGCGTATCCACTTAGCTTGGCATCTTAATTTGAATACATTTTTACACAGGGATGATCTTGGACTTGATGTTCTTGAAAGTCTTCATAAGTCTTCTGCAAGCCTGCTGGTTTGATAAAGGCTGTTGACCTCAGGCTGGACCAAGTCGACTTCTGTCTTCTTCTGAACTTCTGACATTCTATGAATTTCTGTGAATCTGAACTTGAGCTTCTGAACCTATTCTTCACAGAATTCAAGGATATACACATGTATATATATATATATATGTCATTGTCAAAACCATGACATCATCAAAACCATGAAATGATTCATAAATGAGTCATAGTGCTTGACATCATCAAAACCACGAGGGAGACCACCAGGGACACAACAGAAAGGAACGGGTTTTACTTTCTTATTATCAACATTGTTAGTAGTGAATTTCAACTTTTTGTTCCAGATGGCTTTTGCGTTATGATGCACTGATGCCTTAGTGTGACCATGTTTTATGCTTTTGTATCGCTTCTGCAATATAAGTTATGATCCCAGCTGCCAACATTCATTTCCTTTTGATGGCTTTAAGATGGGCTATCATATGATTCTTCTAGTATTATATGAGCAGTTTCTTTTTCTGTCATTGCAAGTGAAAGGACTGGACTTTTGCTGACTTTTAAAGCCCAGATCTAATATTTGGTTGTATTAGAGTGATTTTGTCTCTGCCATTGAATGAATCATGATATCATTGAAAGATAATTGGAGTGGTCCATTGGGACTGGATACTCTGATCATCTTCTAACAAGCAACAAGTTTTAAGTTTTTGAAATTGTGCCAGAGTCCATAGCAGTTATGAACTAATTGGTTCCAGTAGCATAAACATGGCTGCAAAATTGTTTGTTTTTCGTTAAAGTGCAAAATAACATGTGTATTAGGTGTAAGAAAAAAAGTGTGAAGAAAAAGGGACTGGGAGTGGAAAACTAAAACAAGGACTGTGTTAAAGTAATTCACCTTGTTTGCAGCTCAGATAAATATAGAAATCTCCTCCCTGAAGAAAATCAGTATCAGTGCAGTTTGATTAACAACTTAGACTTTATGTTGTGTCTCACAAATGCCAATTTCCTTGCCATACCATACATTATCCCAAATATAACCGTATCAGACAAAGATTCCACAATCCCTTATATACTCCCCAATTCTCCTTTGTCTGGTGTACATGGTACTTGTTTAAACCAATATGTTTTCTGGAACATCCTTTCATCTCTCCAACTCAGGTGAGGCAGCTAGTTTCAGGAAGTTCACACTGGAAAATATCTTTACAAAACTATGTCAGAAAATAGTAATGCATGAAGCAAGGCTGGCCGTGCCGCTAGGTCGGGCTGACTTGGTTCCCCAGCAGCACGGTACGGTACAGTACGGTCCATACTGCAGATGACTCGACCTTTTTTTTTCTCTCTTTTTTGGCCCTCCCTTCCTCATGATCTATGTTATCAAAGGTGATGGAGTCGGCCACAAGTCGCCTTGCCTCCGTCTCCACCTCAATCGCCTGAATCTGGCCTCGTGGTCCCGGTGCACCTCGCATGCCCCGGCCCTTTGGATGTTTTTGTTTAAATTTGTTTAGATTTGTTGTTAATTTTATTTAAATTTGTTTGATTTTAGGAATGAATGAATTTAGGAAGTTTATTGATTTTATATATGCATTTTTTGTGATATTTAGACATATATTTATATTTCTGAATTATATATATTATTTTAATAAAATATTGCCTCAAACGTCCAGGCCATCACCTAGGTGCTTGAGACATGAGGCGACCCCTTGGTCGTCTCGATAGTCTCTCGCCTCTGACTACATAGCTCACAATTTCCCTCCCTCACCCCCTACTCCTTCGACACCCCCTTTTCTGCCGGCCTCCTCCCTCACTGCCGCGGCCTCCTCTCGATTTCCCTCCCCCTCTACTCTCTCGTCCGGCCTCCCCCTCCTCCGCTGGCCTCCTCTTCCGCCCTCTCCTTTGGTATCCCCCCCCACTCATGGCCTCCCCTCCTCCGCTGCCTCCGCTGCGGCCTCCCCCTCCTTCCTCTGCCGCAGCCTCCCCCTTCCACCCTCCGTCGCCGTCGCCTCCGCCACAACCCATGTCATGTCGGCAACCTGTGCCATGCCAGCTACCCACCGACCTAGGTCCCCTAGGTACAGTACGAGTCAGCCAACTCGCACTGGTACAATATTAGTCGGCGAACCTTGTCATGAAGTGATGAACAATAAAATAGATCAACAAGTAAGACATGTCTCTATCATCATCATCATCATCATCATGAGCCTAGTCCCATCAATCTACGGGTGGCTAGATCCAATGAAGGACCCAAGTATTTGGCAGTGATTTTCACTGGTTGTCTGTCTGACCAACTCTCTCGAAGAGAGTGCCTAGTGTCTGGCCAAGGTCAATCCGCCGGCCTCCTCCCTCTCTGCTGCGGCCTCCCCTCCTCCCTCCCTCTCCTCCTCTGCCACCTCCGCTGCGGTCTCCCCCTCTTCCCTCCGCTGCACCCTCTCCCTTCCTGCCTCCGCCACGACCTGTGTTGTGTTGGCGACCTATGCCATGCCAGCGACCTGGTGACCCGGGTTTCCCTAGGTACGGTACGGGTTGGCCTACTCGCACCGGTATAGTGTGAGTTGGCAAACCCTGGCATGAAGTGATGAACAATAAAATAGATCAACAAGTAAGATATGTCTCCACTTTCAAAAAAAGAAGATATGTCTCTGTCACCATCATCATCAGCATTATAAGCCTAGTCCCATCAATCTATGGGTGGCTAGGTCCAACGAAGGACCCAAGTATTTGGCAGTGATTTTCACTGGTTGTCTGTCTGACCAACTCTTTCGAAGAGGGTGCCTAGCGTCTGGCCAAGATCAATTTGGAGAGGAGTTCCATCAACCTCTTAGTGCAGAAAATTTAGTTTCTTGGTTATGCTTTCAGAGTTCACACAACCCACGAGGGTTCTCTTCTAGACTTCAAAAGAATTTGGACGAAGAGGGAATGAGGAAATTTTGATTTGAGGATATTTGATCTTCTCTAGGACAACTATCAACCAAAGAGTGAAATGAACACGATCCCCAACTTCATGTCCCCCGGATAACATGTAAAATACTTCTCAGCTTTTGAAGATGGAAGTTTTTGGTGAACAGCCTCCACTGATTGTATATATATCCTTTAGATTTCACTGCATCAGTATACATTGAGTTCTCAATTATTAGTTAACAACAAGATTGTTTTGTCAGAATATTGATGTGACTAAAAAGCATCCTTTTCCATCCCATTTTTAATTTTTTACAAGCATACACCTTTTTTATTCATCTGGAGTTAGGGTGCATTGACTATACTGTGATACTTGTCAATGTGAAACTGGCTTATCTTCCTCGGGCTTTAGTGCTATTTGGTGCCGACATCCATCAGTTAAATTTGGACCAAATTTTTGTGTAGTTGAGGCCTGCCATATAGGTTCTCCCATTCTTCCAATGCTAGCCATTTCAGTGGTCCAGGCCTGTCAGATTGCAGCTGCTCAGATCCTGATGCCCTTTAGCAGTGGGAACCGCATCTTGTGTAAGTAGGATACTGATGTTAAAACGTTTCCAATCACTGTGTTAGATTGTGGATAACGCATGGGTGTGTTGGGTGTGTGCTGCTGCTGCCTGTGTCATTTCCATTGTACATAATGAAACATAGAAGTTTAACAGTTAAGAAAAAATGAAGTATGTTTCTCTTTCCTTTTAAATTGTCGGAGCAATGTGGAACACCATTAGGTTTTGCTAAAGTAGTCTAACTTTCTAGTCTCATTTTCTTGATGATTCTCCAGGGAAAGCCCTTAGATGCAATAACAGCCACCTGAACATGAGGCACCTTTTGTCTTTTCCCCCCTTTGGAGGAAAGACCTCATTTTAACTGTTATATGCCCATTTTCTTGGTTATCAACTTGTCTTCTACAGTGCTATCGTTTCTCACCAAGTTTTTTCCACTCTAGGTGACTGTGACCATCTTTCATGGAGATCTTAGGATTTGACTACTAACTTCCGATGGTGAGATATGGCCATACTTATTCTGAAAACTTCTTTGGCAGAAATATTCCTGTCTTGTCTGCTTATTTTCTTACATGCATTTTCACTTGCAGCTGCGACATACTAATGTTTTCTGGACCTAAAAGGTTGCCAGCCTTTCTGAAATGCTTGCTTGCTAGCAAATGACCTCTTTGTGGAATCGACTGCAGGTCTCAAACACTACTATTTTTTTAATTCCATAAAATCATTGTGACATGGACGACAGTGGGCAAAGGGAAAGCGGGAGGCAGAAGCAAGATCAGTACAAAACAGTTCACACTCAGGTAACTTTGTCCAATTGCTATTAATTCTCACTCATTGCTCAGTCAAACAAATAGTGCTTGAAACATTTGTTTAACATTCAACTTGCACAACCCTCTTACATAACCATAGTCCATTTACGTTACTAGCATATCCATGCTATTTGGACCCAAGGAGTGGGTTGAACAATTCTGTGCTTTGTTGGTAACAACGAGGTTGCAGTTTCAATTCCCTCTGTGGCAAAGCGCAGTTGTGTCTTCGCTACTATGTGCACACCCGCAGTTGGCTCCCTGGCTTGGGTCTGGACAGCACTGCTTGGGGTTTTACTAAGCCCGCCCCTTGCCCCAGCTGGTTGACCCCATGATGCGCAAGTGGGGGGGTGGGGAGGGGTCCGTAGGTCCAAAGTGGCCGGAGATTGGTGGCAGGGGTGGGTTTCCCACGGTCATCAAAGGGGGGGAAAAACATATTTGTGCTATTTAGATATCCATGTAACAGTCTTATGAGTTATATGAAGTTCTAGGTCTGGTTCTATTATCTTGTGGCTGATCTAATTTATCAAGCACTGAATCAGGCATCCTCCTTAGTGCCAGCAGTCAGTGTTAGGCTGAAGCCCTGACCCCTGAGCAGGATTGCAGTCTGTGTGGTGTACCATCGGACAAGCTGTGGGATTTTATTCTACTTTCATCTCAATTTCCGAAATGTGGGACTTCTTCAAATTAAGGGCCAGTCAGAATCAAGGTTTGCCATGCCGCCGGATCGAGCCATGCTGGTTTTCCAGTGGTACGATCTGGTCTGGTACCGTGCTGAAAACAAAACCTTTTTTGAGCCAAAAATTCTTTTTTAATTATAAATAAGATTTTCATATTTAAAAAAGGTACCAGATCTCACTGTACCTGTGCGTGCCATGTGCCGGTTTTCCACTGGAATGGTCTGGCATGGCTGGTACATGATGGTATGGTGTGATCCGGCAAACCTTGGTCAGGATACATCTAAAACCCAAGCTCAGATTTTCAAGCTCATACTTGCAGCAGTATGCTGGTCTGGAAAGAGAGTAATTATAACATGTTTCATGGCAGCAAGATGTACATACAGAACATCTGTTCTAGAGCCATTGTCCTCATTGGTAACCGGGGCCGATACATTCTAAGGGCACCTATAGGAAGTTTTAAGCTGCCGCTGTAGTTTCCTTGTAGACTGTTGGCCTTTTTTGAGGAAGAGGAACCTCTCCTCTCCTCTCCTCTTTTGATTGTACTACCACTGTTTTTTAATAAAATTGGTAACACAATCTACCTTTTCTGGGAAAAAAAAGCAAATCCCTGAATCTTGGCTTTCAAGATGATCATGTGTTGTGCCCCTGGTTTTGATGATGACAACCATGAGATATGAATGATGTGTTCAATTCAGTGATGAATTAAATTTTCATTCAATAATACTTTCACTTGATTTCATTCTTGTTGCTAGAAAGGAACAGGGTCGACGCTGGGAGCTTAAAGCGTCCACACATCAGTTGAAGAAGCCTTCATTGATATCCACAATGTTAACTCCACGAAGCAGAGACCCTCACGAGTTATTTCACTGCGTCAACGCCAAAATAGAGCAGCGTCGACGCAGTAGTTACAAAGGAAGAGCCAATGGCTTACTGGATTACTCTGGTGCGTCAACGCATTCATCAAGTGGCGTCGACGCAGCAGGTTGATGGATCGACAAGGTGACCAGAGGGTGGACGCAGTTGCACAATGCGTCAACGCACTCCACACGAAACGTGAGAGGGCTGAAGCCATCTAAGTTCAGATGCTGGAACACCAATGCGTCAACACAGCATGCTGAGAGCGTCGACGTAGCACGTCTATCTGTTGTAGACTTGATCACTGGATCACCGATGCGTCAACGCAGCAGGTTGATGGAGTCAACGCAGCAGACTTGAGATTTGCTGTAGAATGTCCTTGAAGGCTGCGTCAACCCTTTGGAGCAAGTGAGTTGACGCCACCTGACTCTAGTTGCTGACATGTGGGCCAAGTATTGGGCAGGAAATGTGGAAGACACACGCCCTAGCCGCTGCTGGTATAAAGAGAAGCCATCGAGCAAGAGAGAGTAAGAGCCAAAAGGGAGGAAAAAAAGAAAGGGGCTGATCGGGACAGTGAGAGAAGGAGCAGAACAGAAAGAGTGCGTGAGCTGAGAAGAAGAAAAGAAGAGGAGGAGAGAGTCTATTGAAGATCAGTTCAGTCTGTTCGTGGATCAAATCTAGAACGACTATGCTCATTGAGAGCTACATCTCTTGTATTTCATTTCCAACTTTCGTTGCTGTGCTTTTCATGTTTCTTATTTTTTTTGATACTCCTATTGCTATTGTTCTTCCGATCCTCTGGACTGAGGTCGGGTTCCTCTTGGTGGGTCAGGAGAAGGGAGATCTGATCTCCGGTTTGCAAGCAGCAGGGGGGCTGCTTGTGGGTTCCCTCCGGGCTAAGAGGAAGAGAGGCTAGGCCTCTGGTGGATTGCTGGTAGCAGAGTGCTACTGGCTGGTTCACTAGTAGCGGGGCTGCTACTAGTGGGGTTCCCTCTTGGTATAGAGGAAGAGAGACGTGAGTCTCTGGTTTCTAGTGACCGTGGGTTGCTGGAGGTTCCCTACGTGTAGGAGGAAGAGGGGAGGTTGTTCCCCTGGGTAAGCTGTGTATCAGCGTCTGTTGGCAAGCTGTGTTGCCCAGCTGTTAGTGAAGCCACACTCGGTTTGAGTGTGGGGTGGATGTAGGTCCGTGGAGCGAACCACCTAAAAATCTCTGTGCAGTGGTTGGTTGCTCCATATCTCCTATCTACTTCACAGGTTACATTGCATTCTCGTTTATATCTGTGCTGCTTCCGCTAGTTGTTTATTTGGGCGCAGGTTATGTATTTGATCTTTGGTTTAAAAGGATATTCTACTTGTTCTTCAGATTGGTTGTCTTGCTTTGTTAGAGTTCCAGTTTTATTATTGAGCCGAAAAGTTTTTAAGGGTGGGATTCATTCACCCCCCCTCTGAATCCTCCGCACCGATCCTAACAATTGGTATTAGAGCGGTTCCCTATTTCTCCAGATTCAACGATCTGTAGGGGATCCTGCTGGTCTAATAGGTGCATTTCTGATCGGGTCTTATTGCTTGGTTTTACTCCTGAATTGATTCAATGAAGCATCCACCGATGTTTAGTGGTTCTGGATTTAAGTTGTGGCTTAGAGGTCTGCGTATCTATGTTAAACAACTTGATCCGGATCTGTGGAAGTTGATTTCGCATGGTCCACACATACTGCCAAAGAAAACGTCCAAATGGACTGACAATGATAGATACATGTGTGATCAAAACATGAAGGCTATGGAAATTATGAAGGCTGCCACTGACAAGGCCTTACACTCGTGTTTTTATCATTGCAGGTCAGCCACCGAAATCCTGAACAAACTGAAGATAGCCTTCCAGTCAAAGGAGGACGCCTGCATGATGGCTAATGGGACTGATCACAGCAACAATCAAAGTGATGAAGAGGACAATGATGATAAGGTAAATCCCTTTGAAAACTATGATTTAGATGATTGAGAAAATGCATATTCTGAGCTGCTTGAATCTCATGAACTGTTAAGGAAAAGGTATAAAAAATTGAAGAAGGGTACTGGGTTAGTTAGTTCAAGTTCTCCATGTAAAAATTGTTCTAAGATGAATCAATTTCATAATGCCTGCATATCTGATATTCACACGCATAAAAATCAGTATGAAAAATTGATGAAGGATTTTGAATGTGTTAGCTCAGAACTAAGCAAGCTAAAATCTGAAAATGACTCTCTAAAACAATCTGTTAAAGAAACTGAAGGAAGGTCAGAGAAACTCAAAAAGGAGAACACGTTGCTGACTGAGAAAAGTAATGCCATAAAATCTGTAAACGTAGAATTACAGAAAGATCTTGAAAAACAGCAAAAAGACTTTAAGGAATTTGAAAACAGAGGAAAGCAAGAAGTCAATTCAGAAGATCAACTTCTAATAAATGAATTGGTTCAGAATGACAAACTTAAGGAAGAAAATGAGAAGTTAAAAATGCTGAACTCCACTATGTCAGAGAGACTTCTAACCTTAGAAAAAGGAAAAATAGTTAGTGTTGAAGTTCCTGAAAAATTGAGCAATCTGGAACAAGAAATTGAAAATTACAAAACTGCTAACAAGGTGTTAACTGAATGTGTGAATTGCAGTGAGCAAGAAATTGTCAGCTATGAGTTACAAATCACCTTTTTAGAAAATGAAATTCTAGATTTGAAGAGTTCCCTGTCTAAATTTGTTAATGGGCAGGATAATCTGAACAAATTGCTGGGAACAAAGGTCAACTTCCAGAAGGAGGGGTTAGGCTATAACCCTATAAATAAAAAGAACATTGAAAACAAAATTCAGACATCTTCTGTTTCTAGCTCTAATTTTAAGAAAGAGGGACTGGGCTACAGTCCAGTCATGAGGAAGGTCGATGGATCCAATTTGAAAACCGTTTTTGTTAAATCTTCTGAACAGGAAAAATCTTCTACTTCATCATCTCCACCTCAGTATAAGGCTAAGAAAACAGAAAAACTGGATAAAAATCAGAAAATGATTGGAAAACAGAAAGTGAATAAAAAGGGTCCATCAGTGCATGCTGATCACAGTCTTCACACAAACTCACATGTATCTAAAAAGAAAACCTCCTGCCATTACTGTCATAAACCTGGTCATTTGATGCATGAATGTAGATTGATGGAAAATGATGATCTGAGTGCTAGGAAATATCATGTTAAAAATCTTTCATCTCAGAAAAGGAGTGTCACATGTTCTAATTGTGGCAAATTAGGACACTCAATTGCTCAGTGCTGGTTTGCTAGTGGTAAGAAAACCTTCTATTCATATCATGCTAAATTCCCTGCAAACCAACATGTTTTTAATAGAAACAAGTCTATTTCAATGAACCAGCACATCATCTGTTTTAACTGCAACAAAATTGATCACAAGACCTCTGAATGCTGGTCAGGTACTTTTGAAAGAAATTCTCTCAAATGCTCTCACTGTGAAAAGCATGGCCACACAGTCAAGGACTGTTGGCATGCTCAGGGTAGAAAAGAGAATTTTAAACATGCTAAAATCCTTGCAAATAGACATGCTGTTCATGAGAATTTTAAGAGAATAAATTCCTCTCATTGTTTTAACTGTGGAAAGCCGGGTCACATGGCTGCAACCTGTTGGCTGGCAGGATACCAAAGCAATACTGGTTTTGATAAACAGAACTTTAATTCTGTAAACAGAAATTTTCATACATATGCACATAAAAATCATGTTAATAAGAATGTGCATAAATCCAATCTGAAACCTGCTGCATCTTGCCATTATTGTGGTACAATTGGTCATTCAATGAATAATTGCTACCTGATGAAATCTGATGACCATGCTGCTAGGAGATTGTTTAGAAAATCTGCTAGGAATGTCACTGCTAATTCAGGACCCAAGATTTCTTGGGTGCCTATTTGTGCAAGATAGCTTGCTAACCTGCAGGTGTGCCTTGGAAGCTGAAGAATAAAGAGGGGTAATAAACCAAGGCACTCAAGAAGAAAAACCCCTTCCCGAACTCTTCAGGTAAATTTCTTGCACTTCCTGGTTTTAGTGTTACTGCATAGCATGTTAAAGTTTTTTTCTTATTCACTCTTCATCTGCATTGTCTGAATTGATGTTTCTGAATTTTCCTCATCCGAAGTGCATATATGTGACTTGCATGCATAGCTCACTGAACCTCTGAATTACATATAGGACTGCATATTGAATTATCATGATTGACCACTATGGTATATAAATGGTAAGCTACCAAAAGGCAGGGAGATCTGTCTGGAGGTTCTTACTATGTGTGAGGTGGTCTTTTAGACCAGGTGCTCCGCCTAGTACCATGGGTCATTTTGCTTAATAGGGCATTCTGAATGTGCATAAATCACAAATTCATATGTTTAATTTTCATGGCAAACATTGCATGTTCTCAGGGGGAGCTTAGTCATCTTTGCTTGTTGTGTCTATCTTTCCTTCAATCATCTCATCATGAATACAGTTTCAGCTTGATACTCATTTTATTGACTGTTATAATTTCATTCATACATGGTTTGAGGGGGAGTTAGCTTAAGATTAATTTCTCGGTGACAAAATGCTGAATAAAGTACAGAGTTGTTACTGCTGGTTGGATAAGTGAGTTAACGCAGTGTGGAAATAGAGTTAACGCACCAGACAGCTTATTCTTTGAGAACCTGATGTGAAGTGCCTCTGGTTGAGTGAGTTGACGCAATGATGAAACTGAGTTAACGCACTGAGGAATATAATTTGGAAACTGGATTGGTTTGTGAGCTAGAACTGAGTCAAAACAGCTATGCCATGGTAAAATCTCTCTGTTATATCTTTCTTTTGGAAACTTCCCTATCTCACATCAACTTGTTTTGTCCATCAATTCCGCCCCTTCCGTTCTTATCCCACAATAAAGCCTCCTTGACATCTTAGTATGAGGGAAGAACTCTAGAGCACTGAGATATGTAGATGATGTCTTAAATTCAGGGGGAGTTAAAGTGATAATTCTTGTTGAGTATGAGATATGTTCTGAATAGCTCTATGATATGCTAATGATAGGAGATCTATAATTCTTATGATATTTGAATTTAAGAACTTTTGAACCCAATAATGCACTATGTATGGAACAAAAGCTGAACATTTTAATAAAACCAGGACCTTATCATCTCTCGAATCTTATTGCTCAAAAGTAAAGAAACCAATGTGTGCAGAGGAATTTAATATTTGTATTGATAATGAACTGAGAAATTGTTTATAAACGCTGAAGATGCAATATATTACACATGTAATAAAATGCAGAGCAATGGTAGTTATTCACTGAGAAACTAGTCCTATGCACCAAAGAAGTGCTGAAGAGCAAGTCATGAGGTACACTACTATCTCTGTCTTCAAGTGAAAAATAATTTATTCCAGAGCAATGGTAACTATTAACTGAGAAACTACCTTCATGCACCTATGAAGTGCTGATAGGCATGTCATGACGTCAGTTGCCAACTCTGGTTCGTATATGCAGAATAGTTTGCTATGCTGAGTAACCGGGGACTCGGGTGTCTGATAAACATGTGTACTCGTGTCAAAAGGCTAGCTATACTTGACTGTAAATGAAAACGTAAAAATAAGTTGAAAATGCTGAAAATGTGAAAATAATCAAAACTTGTGAGTATGTTTGATCTGAAGCTCCTTATTCAACTGAGTCTATCATCAATGCCAGTTAAATTTCTCTCTCTCTGAAAGGCTTCTTAAAATTGACAGATATAAGGGACATATGAAAATGGTTCTAGTGTGAAAAGAGTTCCACTTTTTCTCCAGACAGGTGGCTTTAGTGGTTCATGGTTTTTAATTCGATGTTTTAAGATTATTTCCTCTCTTTATCATTAAATAATTTGGAGCCTATTTACATACATCTCTTTCATGGGAACTTGATCTACAACTCATTATCTTAGTATCTTAAGAAAATTCCTTGAACGGATGTCCTTCTGGCTACTTATCTTGTTTCTTCTGTTCATATCTGCCTCACTGCGTAGACGCAATGTCCATTGGCGTCCACGTATTACTTCTAATACAACCTTCCTCACAATCCGGTTCACCGACTTGAACCGGCTGAACCGTTCACTAAAAGGGTCTTCGTAGTTTCTTTAAAAGCGTAGCTTGACCACTGCTCGTCTCCACTCCTTTCAAAAACCCTTGGTCGTTCCACCTTCCGTGTTCTCCAAAACCCTCACAGCTTTTTCCCTGTTCCATTCACCTCGCTGCCATGGCTCCTCCGACATCCACTACAAAGGGGAAGAAGAGGGCAGAGGAACCTCCCAGACGTTCAGCATCAGCCGAAGGCATAATGGAGCCCAGCTCCATAGCTGATCACGATAAAGGGAAGTGGAAGGAGACGCGTCCCCGCAATCCTAGTCCGCCAACCAAAAAGCGGAAGGCATCTGATGTCAGGAAAGAAAAGAAGGGTTCATCTTCAGGCTCTGCAACAGGTCAGAAAGGTGCGGACAGATCTCTTCCAGTCACAGCAGAAGAACCTCTGAAAGTTCTCATCTCCCGGTATGTTGATGCTACCGACCATGAGATGCTTGCAGTTTTTCCGGAACTGTTTCCGACCTTAGACTATCAGGGCTGGTGGTCGTTTGTCACAAACCATAAGGTCTATTATCCTACCCTGGTCAGAGAGTTCTACAAAAATTTGAAATATGAACCACAAGTTCCAAAACTTACATCATCTGTCAAGAATGTCTGTTTCGAACTAACAAATAAGCTGTTTGCCCGAGCCTGGAAAATCCCCAAAAATGGAGTTCAGCTGCATGATTTTGAGTACGATGAGCACGATGCTTTTGCGCTCCTGACTGACAAACCCAGTGATCATTCCGATGTCAGGGAAACCTATCTAGCCAGTCTCAAAGCCAATCAATTCCCTCCATTGAATAGACTGCTCCACCACATTTGTACTTCAATGATCACACCACAGAGCAGTGGTAGAGAAAGGGTGACTGAGATGCAAAGGTTTCTACTTTACTGTATGCTGAAGAGAATACAAATTTCCCTGCCTGATGTAGTGATTCAAACTATGGGGTCTTGTCTGACACAGTCCAGAACACTTCCTTTTGCTGCTCCATTAACTGCCATTTTTAGAAAAGTGGGTGTCGACTTTGGTTCTGAGAAGAAAATAATCATTCCTCAAGGGAATGTTTACACCCTTACTTACATTCAGAAGTTCATGGGATTTAAAGTCATTGATGGTAAGCCAGTTAGAATTCTTCCCAGTCAGAAAACAGCTCCATCAGAAACAGGTCAGGCATCAAGAACAGCCACTATGGATGAAAGTCAAGTGAACAGGACAGAGATACAGATTCCATCAGATGTGAGAGAAGAAAGACCAGAGGTTGAGGACACATTTGCTAGATCATCTAGCCCTCAGTTGAAAACTGGGGAACCCAGTGGTTCTGCACCTACAATGGAACCCCTTATAACTGGAACCATTGATGTTTATAGGAGACCTTTTCCAACTTCTGATGCAGGTCCACCACCAGCCACTGTTGAAGAGATGTTCACTCACATGTCTATGATGCTGCAGCGTCAGGATGCAAAGATGGACAAATTAATGGAGTTTACAAACTATCATCTCAACAAACTGATAGCTCGGATTGTACAATTTGAAGTTTCTGTCTTATCCGAGTGGCAGAAATTTTTACTCTCCAAGATGCTATCTGACCAAGCTACAAGGTCCGTCTTGCAGCACATATCATCTCTCCTTGACAAACTAGCCACTTTGGTGACAGAGATGCACAGCCAACAAGCTACAACTTTTTCATCCTTTGCCAAGATTACTGATCTGTGCTATGATGCGAGGATAGCAGTTGAAACCATCAAGAGTCCTGTCAATGCACTTCCCCAATGCCTCAAAGTTGTGTTAGAAAAGATTGACAAAGTGACTGCAGCAATTCAGTCACTTGGAGACAAGTTTCACAATAAGGAATCTGTCACAGCTGATCTCTCTTCTGCCATTGACAGTGTACGCACCACTCTAAGTCACCAGCTGGGCGAAATCTCTCAGGATATCAGGAATATACTGGCCAAAGATCAATCTGCCTCAGGACAGCAGTCTCATCAGCCACCTCAAGGGCAATCCTCTCGTCAGCAACAAACACCTTCTTCTGCCAGAAAATACAATCGTTATTTTCCATAGCTCTCCCACATCTACTCCCCTTCCTGATGATGTCAAAGGGGGAGGAGAATTATGAAGTCAAGCTGGAATCTAAACTAGAGTTCATTGCATCTAGAGTTCATTGCATCTGCATCAATCCTGCTGACTCACTATATGTTTTCTTCTTTTTGTCTGGTTCAATGATGTAAAGTATTGAACTTGAATGGACGACAAAATTAATGCTCGATTCAGTCAATAAATAGATTTCCTGTTAATCTAAAGCTCCTTGCTTGATATGAATAACCATGGTTGTTTAGATGCAATGGCATTAATGGCATTCACTTCATAGTTGCCATCATCAAAAAGGGGGAGATTGTTGTGCCCCTGGTTTTTATGATGACAACCATGAGATATGAATGATGTGTTCAATTCAGTGATGAATTAAATTTTCATTCAATAATACTTTCACTTGATTTCATTCTTGTTGCTAGAAAGGAACAGGGTCGACGCTGTGAGCTTAAAGCGTCCACGCATCAGTTGAAGAAGCCTTCACTGATATCCACAATGTTAACTCCACGAAGCAGAGACCCTCACGAGTTATTTCACTGCGTCAACGCCAAAATAGAGCAGCGTCGACGCAGTAGTTACAAAGGAAGAGCCAATGGCTTACTGGATTACTCTGGTGCGTCAACGCATTCATCAAGTGGCGTCGACGCAGCAGGTTGATGGATCGACAAGGTGACCAGAGGGTGGACGCAGTTGCACAATGCGTCAATGCACTCCACACGAAATGTGAGAGGGCTGAAGCCATCTAAGTTCAGATGCTGGAACACCAATGCGTCAACGCAGCATGCTGAGAGCGTCGACGCAGCACGTCTATCTGTTGAAGACTTGATCACTGGATCACCGATGCGTCAACGCAGCAGGCTGATGGAGTCAACGCAGCAGAATTGAGATTTGCTGTAGAATGTCCTTGAAGGCTGCGTCAACCCTTTGGAGCAAGTGAGTTGACGCCACCTGACTCTAGTTGCTGACACGTGGGCCAAGTATTGGGCAGGAAATGTGGAAGACACACGCCCTAGTCGCTGCTGGTATAAAGAGAAGCCATCGAGCAAGAGAGAGTAAGAGTCAAAAGGGAGGAAAAAAAGAAAGGGGCTGATCGGGACAGTGAGAGAAGGAGCAGAACAGAAAGAGTGCGTGAGCTGAGAAGAAGAAAAGAAGAGGAGGAGAGAGTCTATTGAAGATCAGTTCAGTCTGTTCGTGGATCAAATCCAGAACGACTATGCTCATTGAGAGCTACATTTCTTGTGTTTCATTTCCAGCTTTCGTTGCTGTGCTTTTCATGTTTCTTATTTTTTTTGATACTCCTATTGCTATTGTTCTTCCGATCCTCTGGACTGAGGTCGGGTTCCTCCTGGTGGGTCAGGAGAAGGGAGATCTGATCTCCGGTTTGCAAGCAGCAGGGGGGCTGCTTGTGGGTTCCCTCCGGGCTAGGAGGAAGAGAGGCTAGGCCTCTGGTGGATTGCTGGTAGCAGAGTGCTACTGGCTGGTTCACTGGTAGCGGGGCTGCTACTAGTGGGGTTCTCTCTTGGTATAGAGGAAGAGAGACGTGAGTCTCTGGTTTCTAGTGACCGTGGGTTGCTGGAGGTTCCCCTCCGTGTAGGAGGAAGAGGGGAGGTTGTTCCCCTGGGTAAGCTGTGTATCAGCGTCTGTTGGCAAGCTGTGTTGCCCAGCTGTTAGTGAAGCCACACTCGGTTTGAGTGTGGGGTGGATGTAGGTCCGTGGAGCGAACCACCTAAAAATCTCTGTGCAGTGGTTGGTTGCTCCATATCTCCTATCTACTTCACAGGTTACATTGCATTCTCGTTTATATCTGTGCTGCTTCCGCTAGTTGTTTATTTGGGCGCAGGTTACGTATTTGATCTTTGGTTTAAAAGGATATTCTACCTGTTCTTCAGATTGGTTGTCTTGCTTTGTTAGAGTTCTAGTTTTATTATTGAGCCGAAAAGTTTTTAAGGGTGGGATTCATTCACCCCCCCTCTGAATCCTCCGCACCGATCCTAACATCATGTTCTGCCTTCATCATTACCTCTTTCTATGTCATAAGTCATACTTTTTGTTGATCGAAGGACCCAACCCTCCCTGCTGGCCCTGGAATCTCCAATCTCTTCTACGAGATGATTTGTGAAGTCAATTGCCATGGTAGCCCCTTCTTTGCAACCATGGTGTTGTTTTGTTTTTGAAAGTGGGTAGTACGACTATTGTATTAAATGAAAAGGGATGTACAAGTATAGTCAATAATATCCCAAAAAATCTCTATACATGCACGGAGCACACCAAGCCAATGTAACCCCCACTAACCCCCCCCCCCCCCCCCCAACAAAACAAAAGGGGACGAGTTTTGGGAATTCACATTACAAAGGAGATCTGTCCATTCCTTCACCCTATCACAAATAAACAAAGCCACTGACTCCCCCGCCTTAGCTTCTCTTATGAAGGTCTTGTTGCTGTGCTCCCCCCAAAGATCGCAAGGTAGCATGGAGAATCATCCACCAGACAACTCTGTCCCCTCTAAGGGTCCAGCATCTGCCCCATCTCCCAGTAAGGTGACGCACCTCCCTGTGGCGGCCAATGACGCACTGTGTCCTCCTAGCCAGCTCCTCCCGTACCTGTGACTGTGGTGTTGTTAACATGCACTATGGCTTTATCTCTTTTCTGGAGAACTCCGCAATATCATATGCTGCATGCATCTGTATTTTCGATAAGTCTCTGTTCGTCCTTTCCGTGTGCTGATAATATCAGTTATGTTAGTATTGCTTTTTTTGGATGATGGGACACCCTGACATTTACCCAGTGGACCAGGGATTTACCAGGAGTTGCCCTCTCGTCTCCTCCCCTCTTCATGGACCCATGGGTTTGAACCTGATACCTTGCTTCATGAAGTGAGCTCTCCAAGTCAACTGCCTGCAATGGTGGGCAATTATGCTACTGTAGTTAAAAGGAATTTTTCCCATGTGGAATCAGTATAATGTTTGATGTAATGCTTATCTATGAGAAAGTAGGTATAAATAAGTATCATCCGTTGGTAATGGCTATAATGGCTGATGCATTTCCTTTGGTAATGGTAGAATGTTTCCAGTGTAAAATCAGTTGACCATTTGCTGATAATTTTATATTACAGTGGAGACCTTTCAGCTAAAGGTAGACAGGATGTAGTGACAATGCCTTATCTTGTGGACCATGTCTTTTTCTTTTTTTGCATGAAATTACAGTAGTCAAGTCCCTTATGATAGTAACCCCAATCTTTAACTATGTTGTTTAATCAGGTTGGATTACTGCTACTGTAACAATTGGATCAGATGGGACACAAAGAACCTACAAAAAATGACTGTTAAATAGGAATGTAAAAACCGAAGCATAAAAAATAGTGACTTATTTCATGTAGCAAGAGACAAATATTCAAATTCTATCAATAGGCATGACTTGTCTGTCACTTTCTTCGTTAAGGACTTGGCTTTTAACTTCCTTTTCGAGAATTAATTATTTTCCAGCCCTTGAATTGCTGAGACTTTAATCAAAATCTATTTCCCCTTGACCAAAAGCAATTCCTATGAATCCAACAAACAGAGTAAATACTACCAATATAAGCAAAGGAAATATCATGGTATCTTGATGTGTGAAAGTGAACATTGAACATGCACGCGGAAATGACCTTCATTTTGTTTGGTGTATATACGTGGTGCTTAGTGTGAGCCTTCAGTGTCTGTGTTTCTGAATAAACATGAAAATGAAAATGCTTTGCAGACTGCTTCTGCGGCAAAATGTTTTAGTTTGATTTTGCAGATAGTCTGTAGAGAATGATCCAAATATGACGGGAATTTTTATTCCTTTTTTTTTTTGCTTTCTTTTACTTCTCTTTGGCTGTGTCTGAAACATGAAAGGCTAAAATACTTTTAAGATGCTTCAGTGTGGGTTTGCATATGGTTTAAGATTACAGCTGCAATACTTGGATTTCTCTAACTTCCCTTTGTTTAATCTTTAAATTATACATGAGTGCATTGTCTTTCTTCCAAAATTCCAATTAAGTATACCTCTGGTAGCAATAAGGGATAATCTACTGCCTGTTTAGGTCAATCTTTCTTTATTCTGGGTTGCCTAATAAATATATTTCTTATAGCCCTTTCAAAAAAAATTATTTCTTATAGCAAATTTTAGAAAAGATGTTCCATACCCTGCTTTCTTCTCCAGAATGGGGATGTTAAGATGATAAATTTCTTGTTTTGAGGTCTGTCCGGCCTTCCTTCAAGTGTTATTTATTACAACGCAAATTTGGTACAAAACCTGTAGTGTCATTGCATTATGTTTAGTGAAGTACTTCTGCACTGAAATAATTCAACTTAAATCTTATGTATTGATGTGAAAAATCTCAGGAGGCATTCCCCGCAATATATATACATATGTATATATATATATATATGAAATTAAACTATTGTTCTTCCTCTAGTAGTTCCTGGACCTCGGAGGTATTAGGTTCTTCAACATCAGTTCCAAGTTAGAATCTTTGCTTTTAACAAGTGCATCTTTTAAGTTCACCTGCTTAAAGTAAGCCTCATGTCTTCTGCAGTGGATGATGCCGCAACATCAGATGAAGGATCACCATACGATAAAACTGATGACCATCATGGCTGAGCGGGACAATGCCATCCAGGAACGAAATTTAGCCCTCTCTGAGAAGAAAGCCGCTTTAGCAGAGCGCGACATGGCGATCCTCCAAAGGGATGCTGCCATTGCAGAGAGGAACAACGCCATCATGGAGCGTGACAATGCCATTGCTGCGCTTGAGTATGCCCGAGAGAATGGAATCAGTGGCAACAGTGGTCCTGCGTGCCCCCCAGGTTGCATTGCTTCCCGGGGTTCCAAGCACATCCACCATCACCAGCTTTCCAACGTTCACCCACCACCACCGCAGCTCTCCGATGCTCCCTACAACCATGCAAGGGACATGCACATAAGCGAGGCATTCCCAATATCTGTTTATTCAGAGAATGCCGTCAAAACACGGCGGACCAAGCGGTCGAGGAAGGAGGCAAAGGCCCCATCTGCTCCTTCAAAGAGGGTGTCCAAATCACCGAGGAAGAGGAGAACTGGGGGTGAGGACCTGAACAAGCATGTCACCATTGCTAAAGCTCATGGCGAATGGAAGGGCCAAGCGATGGGTGGGGGTGGGGAGGATCTGAACAAGGAAGTGTCAGTGACGAAGCACGAATGGAAAAGCCAAGACTTGGGTTTGAACCAGGTGACGTTTGATGAATCCACCATGCCGGCACCCGTCTGCTCATGCACAGGAACCCTGCGCCAGTGCTACAAATGGGGGAACGGGGGATGGCAGTCGGCGTGCTGCACCACGACGATATCCATGTACCCACTGCCGGTCATGCCCAACAAGCGGCACGCCCGTGTTGGCGGGCGGAAGATGAGCGGCAGTGCCTTCACCAAGCTGCTTAGCCGACTGGCAGCCGAAGGCCATGATCTCTCCACGCCGTTGGACCTCAAGGACCACTGGGCCAAGCACGGGACAAATCGCTATATCACCATCAAGTGACCCAGGGTAGCCACCGGTGGAGGTCTTCCATTTTAACTGTCTTATGGGGGGGGGGGGGTTTGGTAGGTGTAAATGGCTCTCCCCCCATGTCCATTGGTTTTTTTTTTCTGTTTTTTTTTCCCCTCCCGTCTAGGCCGACGTAAGGGCAGAAGAAGAATATATGATCCACGGAGAAGGGGTAACATTTTCTCGGTCCGTGCTCTTGGTTGTTGGGGGTGGGGGATGCGTTTTTTCTCCCATCAAAATTGAGCCATGGCTGTGAGATGTTTTGTATGTTGCTGCTCTCCGGGAATGATGGAATGAAACAACAGGTGTAGCTCGCTGCATAAATGTAACGGTGGTTGTGTTGCCCCGGCAAGTGCCCGGGCTTAGTTGTAGTCGTTTGACCACGGGGCAGCCGGCATCCTCTCAATATATAAATTTTAGTGAAAATATTTGTGTGCCCTTGTAATATTATAATAGCAACACTCTCGTCATATTATGGCCATCTAATCTAATACATAAAAGGCACCCATTGATCACCACATTTAATCCTAAGTTTGATAACCACGCACATGTTGTTTTAATTCTATGCCGAATTTTGTATGCAATTTTTATTTTGTGAAATATATATTTTTGGAGAAATGTTGTGGCACCATATTTAATACTACTATCTTCTCACGTCTCTTTTTAACTAAATAAACATTAGATGGCAAAAAAAGTGCAACTTCAATTTTGACGTTTCTAAACCCCAGAGCATCGAGTTTACGTTATTGGCTTCAAGGGTACAAAATGTGGTATCTTAGTATTTTCTCTATTTTTTAATATCAAGACTTTTTTTTGTTATTTATGTAATTTTAAGTCCAACGTTAACAAATGAACGTCATAAATTTGTTCCACTTCGTTTTTATTGGGGCTAAGTTAAAAGAGTTAATGCCCATTTGGTGTCAATTTGTTACATGGAGCGACTGGCAGATCATGTCGGTCGGTCGTCCGTCCGTCCCTTGATCTACATTCACACTTAAATTGTGTTCATGCGGCTTGAATTTCTTACTCATGCCATGGGAGCTGCGTTTGGCAACCTATTTTCTTTATTTTTATAAATTTCTTTATGCGGGACTCGAGTCTTCTTATCTTGTCGTGAGAACCAAACCATTATTTAACGAAGGGCCCGCACCCACGGTGCATCAACATGCTGCACCTAGATTTCTTTTTATATGATCTATATTCAGAACATGGGTTCATATTATCTCTGCATCCAAAGTTTGATTTCTGAACAAGTCGTTCACCAAAGTGAGTATATGCCACTCGTCCAAAAAAAGAATAATAATCCTGTTAACATTCACATAGAAGGTTGGGGGTTTTGCATATAAAATTATTTTTAGATGTATTATTCTTGTGTTTGCAATTACACATATACCATTAAAAGTATCAATTATATATAAAAAGACCATATGATGGTCTGTTTGCACTCTTTTTTGTATGCAAGAGGATCACTTGAACGTAGGCAAAAGTATATTTTTATCATCTTCTTACACACCCTATACATTTCTAACTATATGTCTGTAAATATAAATACAAAAATAATAAATCTATAACTTCTGTTCTCATAATAGTTTACATAAAAATGCCTCAAAGATACGGAGGTGTTTTTTTTATGATTATTTTTCGATTGAATCGGAATTGACCACAAATAAAGATTGATTGGCATTCAACTACCGCCCGTGCAACTTAAAAGACATCAGAACTCGTAGCCACCCCTTCACCACCACCACCACCGCCACATGGGTGGGCCAACTCGGTGAGGCTCGCGTAGCGATCCAGTGGCCATCATTCTAAGGTTGGCAAGTGGAGAGGGAAAAATCTGCGGCCCAATGTTTCACGGCCCAAAGGTCCATATAGACTTGTACGGCCCAGTAAGTGACAACCCAGCTCCACATTGAGGGCCTATTTACTATGAGATCAAAGGCCAAGGGCCCAAAAGAGAGCCACCGAGTCTTGGCACAGTCGCCCATGCGAAGGCCTCCCCTACGCTCGGGAGGAACCTCAACGCACCATCGACTGAGCCAGCAGAAGGCCATTAAGACACTCCCTCAGGGATGCCTGGGATCGGATCTAGAAGGGGAATATCCCTCGTCTACCGATGGGTCAACCCATCATCGGGACCCCCCTCCTTTCTTATGGTCTAGAGGAGATTCCCCGCGGTCGGGTACTTATCCCTCATAACTAGAAGCGCATTTCACGCTAGCATATGAGAGTGGGAAGTCCATTGAGGATAAGAGGAGAGCAAGAGTCCTACAACGGTAAGAGTTCACGCCGTGGACGTAACACCCCCGCCCAACGGCCCCTCAAGATTCCCACTACTCTAGAGAGGGAGTTTGCGACTATTTAATCACAGCGATCCCCTCCGGAAAGGTAAGCTCCAATCACAGCCTTCTTAACTGGTGAAGAGTAGTCTCGTGCCCTACACCTCCTTTGCCTCCCTTTGCACCTTGCTCTTGCCCTTACTGACTTAAGCATCGGAGGGTTTTCCCTAAGATCGTAATCCCAGGCCCCCTGATCACTTCTTTATTTTTACGGCAAACCTTCTCGAGGTGACTTTGTACGATTGATCTGGGATCCACTCTGCCCTGGATCCGACGACCTATGACTCAGCACGAGATCTCGCCTCTTCATGTCACGCCCTAGGATATAGACAACGGAAACCACTCGGGAACATGAACAGTCGCCAAAATAAGCCTCGCGCTAGCAAGACAATCAGAGCGCAACATATAACATCATAAACATTGTACGCAGTACCATATGACAAAAACCTAAACTTTATTGATCAAATAAATTAAAGTTTACAACCAGATAATGACTCTTTTAACAATATGACTCTCTAGACTCAAGAAAACAAAAAATTACATAACATGATCAACTTCACCGCCTAATACAGTGAAGGTCTCTAATTACAATAATAGACTCAATTTGACTCTATCTAGGCTTCTCTTGATCTTTACTCACTCTCGGACTCGCCACTTAAGTAGTCCGATTCCGACCCGCTAGAGTTTTCTGAAAAGATTGAAAAAGTAGGGAATGAGCGCATTCGCCCAGTAGGTATCTTCGTGTCAACATGATGACAAATTTACATGTTTAATAATTTAGCTCTAGAAGGTAAGATAATGAGAATGCGTTTGAAACATGCGAATAAAACCATTGTAAGTAACAAGACAGGAACGTAAAGAAGGATATAATTTACAAGAATATATGATCATGAGAATATAAGTTGGCCTTTCAATCAAGCATGTAATATCACGAGAATGTACTTTCGTAACCTTAAAAGGCTATGCACAAGAATGTCATGTAACGAGAATGTACTAACGAGCATGTAAATTTCATAAGATTGTATTGTGGATTTCACCAGTTTATCGGAGTACGGGCTATGTGCAAGTAACCAGAAAAGAGATAAGCTAAGAAGGAAACATGTAAGAACATAAACCGCTGTGTAACTAAGTGATGGAATCCCTTTATTACAAACTATATAAAATTTTCATGTGAAACTACACAAGATGAAAATAAGCCTTTAACACATGCTGAGACACAGTACAAATCATGACATGATCAGGGAATATAGATATGTGAAATAAGACATGAATACTATTGTATATAATAGGGAATGAACAAGGTTGATCTGGTTACTAGAACCAGATCGTGGTTTGTCGAGAACCGCTATATTGAGGTAGCGATCTCTGTAGGATCGCTATCTCTCCGTCTCCAAACAGAAGAAAAAGTCCGGCTTGCAGAGCCTATTCTATGGCAATTAGAGATGCAACCTAGCATGAAACTGAAAGAAAAACATGCTAACATGCGAACCATGCATGAAATGGGGCAAGTGATTAAAGAAAATTGCTATCTTTCAGTTAAGATTATATGGACAGCATGAGTGTAAAGCCCAATTGCGCGATCATACTAAAACATGAAATACTCCATGTAGAAAGTATGAAAACAGGAAAGATCAGAGGGCTTTTACTCCTAACATGCTATTTGAGCCAATCACGAGACAACCTACCTCTGGGATAGTCCTTAAACTTTGAATTTCTTGTCAGAAGAAGGCTCCCGTTCTTGCGCCTCCTGCATAGAAACAACTACTTTCGCGCTTCCTAACTCTTTAGCCACTTGATCTCCTAACATGAAAATCGGAAGGGAGTTAGACAATACTAAAGAGAACCAAATGTTCTAAAGGATGAACTTACGAAGACGACGTCCTACCTCTGTTCCTCGCGCTCCAAAACTAAGGTTTGCGCAGAACAGATCTGGGTCCTATTTATAGGGATTGGCCTAGGGTTAGGGTTTTAGGTCGAACTAGGAGTCCTTATTGGAGGTAGAGTCGATCCCTAAGAGTCCTAGATAGGTCTCCTTGCCAGATCACATCGAAAAATGGCGATTGGGTGGATGAAAATCTAATCTTTCCCGTGTTTATCACTTTTCATTTTCGGAAGAAGGTCGCGATCGGGTCTGGACTGCCTTCACTAGGTAGCGGCCGCGCGATAGACCGCGACTTGCCCGACTTTCCAAATTTTAAATTTTATCACAATTCAAACTCTAATTTCCCCTATTTATCTTATTTTAATTAGGGAAATATACCCTATTATGTTTCTAGGGTTGGTCTTTGGCTAAAAGGCTCAATTTTTATGTTTTAAGGTCCATTTTAAATGGGCTTAACCATTTAGTTATTAATTGGGTCTATTTAGCAAAATATTTTAACATATTAATCAATTAATTATCCCATTAAGCCCTCAAGCCTTATTGAATGCTTAAATAAATCCCTTTAAATTCCTAATATTTCTAAAAAATTATCAGGGGTGCTACACTTCATCTGGCGTCATTTGTGGGAAAGTGAATAAGAAGCCAACATGGTGCATAGGAGTAGCAGCAGGAGGTTTACTGGCGATAGGGGGAAGGCACTGGTGGCCGTAAATCAGGAGTCCATGTCGTCCCACTTGTTAACCAGCCCTGCTCTGAATGCTCAAGCCAACGCCCCTCCCCCACCGCCAACCCAAGGGGGGACAGCCTGCCGTGGTGGATCCTAAGGCCTTTCATTCCCTCAACGCTAAACTAGATGCCCTTGTCGATCTGATAAGGGCCCAGGTTGTCATGCCCCAACGCGGAATATCGGAGCACGACAGGGGAGAAAACCCCTCACTCAATCAAGACTAAATTTTTTAATTACATCACTTGATAAATAAATCTCAAATACAAAATTTCAATCTCTTATCAAAACTCTCCAATTAAACAATAGATAATTCCATACAACAAACTATTCATAATTACAAGACATCTCTTATAGGGTGTTCGTGAGTACTTTTATTTTTGAAGTGATTTCACTCTAAAAAATTAGTCTATCTCAAATTTTGATCTATTTTTTTAAAATAATGTAAATGATCGCTAACCTATTTGGTAAAATTGATATAATTTTTAAAATTTGTGCAGAGTTGTTTGGCATTTTTTTCAATGAAATAAACATGCAAAAACCCACCACGTGAAATCGAGGAATGAAGCAACTATAGATATAAACCGAACAAGTTACATGCGAGATCTGATCTTTTCTTCCTTGCAACCTCAAATCAGCCCCATCTGGGTTTTCTGTAGCGGCCATTCCCTGTCGAGGGAGGGAGCATAGGGAGAGAGAGGGAGAGGGAGGGGTCACCGGGAGAGAGGGAGGGGCTGCCACAGTGATTATGTACTGTTTCAATGAAGAAATGGGCACCTCAAATCTAGCATGCTTTCGGATGTAGGGTTGAGAAATGAAATCCTCGCAGAAGTGGAACCTTTCAATCCAACTATGCAACCATTATACCACTGTCCATCAAAATAACAAAACCTGCACTTTGATCCAATAGAGAACTTTTTTGATTTTAGAGGCTCTGCTACATCCTGGGTTGGATCTAGAGGCTCAACCTTGACATCTTGACCTAGATATTCACATCTAAGTCCAAATGTAATCTCATCAACCTCCCTCAAAAGGCGTGAACATTTCAAGTGAAGAAGCCCCTCCTCTGCATCCCTGATTGCAACAACAAGCTCCTCATGAACCGAGAGAAGCTCCACGTTGGAGGGGTCGGCAATGAGGGCGTCATCAAGGGCTGCCAGCGACTCCTTCTGATCGTCCAATTGCAGCTCCAGCTGCCGCTCGATTGCTCCCTCCTCAACACCAACATCATCCTCCGCCATCGCCGTCGGGTGGCCGACCTTGTCAGGTACGGGAACGGGGCACCAGCAAGACGTAGAGAGGGAGCGTGGGGAGAGAGAGAGCGTGGGACGAGGGGGATCGCTCCACCGTCTCCATCTTCGAGCGCCTCTGCTATGTCTTTGGGACCTTCATAGCCGACCTCCCTCGGGCCATGACAGGCCGCCACGGTCGCTTAGAGCTCATCCGAGGGGGAGGGGGGCCGCGGGGGAGGGGGGGGGGAGAGGACGCACAGTGCAGGGGAGGAGGGTGTTGTGCCCCTTAGGCACAAGCATGTGCTATGTTGAATTGATGATAGCAATACTGTTTTGTTTTGATGATTGCAACACAGTGAGTGCATTATGATATTATGTTTTGTTTTGATGATGGCATGTTGATTTGAATGCTTGAGTGTGTTATATCTGATTTAGTCTGTGGAGATTGCATGAGTGTGCCATGTTTGATATCCTTGATGGGTCGACTCCCTCAGACTGTCCATCTTATTTAGTGTCTCATGCAGCGTCAACGCTGTGAGTGTGTACACAGCATTCTCAAGTTTGCAGCGTCAACTCCATAAGTCTATACAGTGGTTCAGCAAGTGTGTACATCGCTTAGTGTAAGCATGGCGAAGTCCAAAGTCTATACATTGCTGCTTTGCATTGGACTTAAAGTCCATACATTGACAAGCCTGTACAATGGCTGCAACATGCTCGCATAAGTCTATACATTGCATCTTAGCATGTTTGCACAGCACACCATCAAGTCTGGACATTGGTTGCACTCAGAGTCTATTCACTGCTTCATGCGTTGCATTCTAAGTCTAGACAACATTGCACGATGAGTCTTCATATTCAAAGTATGTACATTGGTCTTCACCTGAAGTCCACACATTGGCCTTCAGGATTGGAAAGTCTATACATCGTAAAGTCCTCACATTGGCCTTTGAATCATGTCTGTACATTGTTAGTGTATCATAAGAAGTCCGTACAGAGTCTTGTTGAAAGTCTGTACATCGTCCTCTTATTCATGCATAGCTTGCATTGTTCATGAACTCTGTACAGCCCAAGCCTGTACATCGTATCATATTGTTCATGCAGTGTCTTGGTGAACTTTATACATTGCACTGTTCATGCACAGAGTCTATGTCTCATGCATTGTCTCGCAGAGTCTACACACTGCACTGTTCATGCCTTAACACTCAAGTCCACACACTGGACTATAGCAGACCCGAAGCCAAGTCCATACATCGGACTGTTCATGATTTCATTGGTAGAGTCTGTACATCAGACGCGCATGCTCGCCTATCCCCCCGGATGCTCTTCTGGGACCGAGTATGCCCTCCAGTGACTGCTAATGCTTCCCTAACTTTGAGGATGCTCCCCTGGAGCAGCGATTGCTCCCCAGAGACAGCATGTGCTCCACATGCTCCCCTGACGCTGGTGATGCTGTCCAGAGGCCATAGATGCTCCCCTGAGACTTCATATGCTCCCGTGCGAGAACGCACTAGTCTCTGGGTATTTAAAAGAATTGTATTACATGCATTCCCTTTCACTAAGTCTGTACAAAGCATGCGCTTTCACAAGTCTATACAATGCATTTCATTTTACAAAGTGTCGACACCAAGTTGATAATCCGATACTCTATCTGACAGGTGCTCTGCTCGTGAAGGCTAATGAAGGGCACGTGATCCGAGGCTGGAAGGGCAGACAGGATCGTGACACGTGTGCTGAAGCTGGCTGAGAGACTGACACGTGGTCCAAGGTTTTTGGGCTGGAAATGTGGAGGTCACACGCCGGGGCTGCTGCTGCGGCTGCTATATATATGAGCCTTCTTCCACAGAAGAAGACTGATCGAGTTGGCGAGAGGTGAAGTCCATACAGAGAGCCACGATCCAGACAGAGAAGAAGAAAAGGAAAAGAAGAAGAGAAAGGAAGTGGAGAAAGAAAAAGCAGAAGTGCAAAGACTTCGATCCAGCAGAAGAGAATAAGAAGAGTAAAGAGAGCAGAAGAAGAAAGAAGAGAGCAGAAGAAGAGTAAAGAGAGCAGAAGAAGAAAGAAGAGAGAAGAGAAGAGAAAGAGAAGAAGAGCAGAAGATAGAGAAGAGAAGAGAAAGAGAAGAAGAGTAGAAGATAGAGAAGAGAAAGAGAGAGGTAGAGAGCTCGAGTTGAGAAAGAGAGAGAGGTTGAGGTTGTCTGGCTTTTGGATCAAATCCAAACCAGAAGTGCTCATCGAGAGCTATATTTTGTACTTTATTGTTTCAACTTTCCGTTGCTGTCTTGTTCTATCTTTCATTTTCCTTTATACATTTCTTCAAGCTGTTAGTCAGCGGAGCAAGCTGTGAGGCTCAGCGTTTGCAGTGGAGGATTCCACTGGACGGGTTAAGCTGTAATCCCCAGCGGGTTCAAGCTGTGAGTCAACGATGGCTAAGCTGTATTGCCCAGCGGAAGCAAGCTGTGATGCTCAGCGGCTGTCAAGCTGTGAGGCCCAGCTGATGTATGACAAGCTGTGATGCCCAGCTGTTCAAGCTGTGAGTCAGCAGGAAGCCACACTCGGGTTGAGTGTGGGGTGGATGTAGGTCTGCTGGACCGAACCACCTAAAAACCTCTGTGCAGTGGTTTGATTTCTCTATATGTTTTTGCTTCCGCTAGATGTTTGCATAGGGGCACTCCATCTGTTTGCTTACAGGTTGAACAGAAGATTTAATTAGCCTTCAGATTATCTAATCTGTCTTGTTAGCATTCTAGTTGTTAATTGGGCAAAATTTTTATAGGCTATATTCATTCACCCCCCCTCTGAATACTTGCACCGAACCCAACAATTGGTATCAGAGCGGGTTGCTGTGCATAGGATCTAACAATCCGCAGCAGTTCCTGCTAGCTTTTGGTGCACATCAGAGTGGGCTTCTTCTGCTCATTGATTTGTTTCACTATCTTACCGATTTACTTTGATCATCTGGTTTAGTTCATTTCTGTTTGGTGCATTTCATAGTATGCTTTTTGTGTTCGTTATTTTGGTTCTCCGACTTAGTGCCTTGCCTTGCTCATTTGGTCTAGGTGCTTCAGTTTTTCTGTGTCTTCAGATTATTTGCAATGGAACCAATCGTGCTGAAGGCTGGCTCCAGCAAAGTAAACAGATCCAGCCACAGTGGATCATTAAGCGAGAAAATCAGCCTCTCGCGGTCTGAAATTGATGGAGACCACATTGCAATAGTGATCAGTGATTTCAGGAAATTCCTGAGAAAAAGAGAAGGAAAGCATGGTGATGGCAGAAAGCAAATAAGGTATAATTCTAATCCTGCCAAGATTGTTGACACTAACGGCTGCTACAAATGCAGGAAGGCTGGCCATACGAAGGCTGACTGTCTAGAACTATCGAAACTCAAAGGGAACACCTCGGACATTGATGAAGAAGGAGAAAAGTCTATATGTTTAATGGCCAACCGGGGAAGTGATGATGAGGAAACCTCATCTTAGGTAAGATCCGGATCAGAGGGAGTCTCTTTTGATGAATTGATAGTGATGTATGAAAATCTGTTCAAAGTGTCCAAGAAATTAAAATCTGAAAATAAAAAATTGAGAAAAGACATGAATCTTGAAGTCACTCGTTTGAAGGCAGAAAATGAAAATTTGAAATCTGAAAATGAGAACCTCAAAAATAAGCACATTAGAGAAGATGATTCTTGCAATGCATGTGCTATTTTAGAAGACATGATAAATGAGTTTGATCATGATGGTAATTTGCAAAAGGAATCAATCAAATCCCTGAAAGAGGAAAACAAATTATTGTTAGAAAAGAAAACTGAAGCTGAAGAAATTGAAAGTAAAATGCTTGAAGAAAATGCTCATCTGAAGGAACAAAATAAAAAGTTAATGGTTCTTAACACTGTTTTCTCTGAAAGATGGTTGACGATTGAAAAAGAGAAATCAGTATTGAAAGAGTGTATCAATTGCAGTGATGAAGAAATTGATAGTTTTTTAATACACACTGCTGATTTGGAAAATGAAATTGTGTTATTAAAAGAAAAACTGGCTAGTTGTGAAAAGGAGAAAGTTGATTCAGAAAATCTTATAATCTCCTTGGAAAGTAAAATTACTGAGATGAATGGTACTTCATCTAAGGTTGCTAAGGATAAAGGCAAAATGAAAATATCTTCTGAAGATGTAGTAAGTGATCAATGTGAGGAGATTGATAACATTTCTGAAATTAAGCAAGCTAAGAAGAACCAGCTGTATACCACTTTTATTCGTAGCTCTAGTTTAGCTAGCACTTCAGCTTCTTCTTCAAATATGCATGTTGCTAAGGAAATTCAAAAATGAAATAAAAATCAGAAAACCCCCAAAACTCAAAGGAACAATCTGCATGCTAAAAACACATCTGATAAGTGCCATGTTTTAAATAAATCTAATGGTTCTTGTCATTATTGTGGTAAGCATGGACACTTTATGAGTGAGTATTTTGTGATGAAACAAGATGACAGAAAGCATGCTAGAAAAGTTCTGTCTGATCAGAAAAAGGGTAATCTGAATGTTAAAGAATTTCATGCTAGAAATCATGCTTCTAGGAGAAAGAATCTAAATTATTTTTGTTGTGGAAAGTTTGGCCACATTGCTGCTCAATGTTGGCAGAATCCGAGAAAGAGATTCAACTCTAAACCTGTTAATTTTCATGTTAACAAAAAGATGTTTGACAGGAATAACCTTGGCTCCAAAGGTAAGAACCCAAGGTGCTTCGAATATGGGAGGCATGGCCACACAGTCAAGGACTATTGGCATGTACAAGGAAGTAGATTTAATTTCAAATCTGTAAAATTTCCTGCTCCCAATGCTGCTAGTAAGAAACAAAATGTCCATGTAAACAACAGAACATTTCATGCTAAGTTTCATAGGTCTCATGCTGCTGTTGATATGCATCATAGGACCAGAAAATATGTTGGTTCATGTCATTATTATGGAAATTTTGGACATTCGATGTCTGATTGCTCTCTAATGGAATTTGATGACAATATTGCTAAGAAATTATTTAGAACACCTGATAGGGGTAGTGCAGGACCCAAGACTGCTTGGGTCCCTGCAGGATCAAATTGATTGACATGCTGCAGGTGTGCCTTGGAAGCTGATGAATAAAGGGGTTAATGATCCAAGGCACTCAACAGAAAACACCAGGATTCTACATTTCAGGTTAGTTCTGAACTTTGTTTAAAATTCCATTATCTGAAATTATTGTTCTGCTTATTTGATGTATGATCTTTTATTGTTTAGCTGATCAGTCTGCATTCCAGACTCAGCTACTGAACTTATTCTGAATATATTTGATGCTCTTCTCATGTTGTTGTTCGCACTGAATGAATGAGATGCTAGATGCACTGCATTTTGCACTAGGCTAAACGGTTCTTTAATGTATAGAGTCGATGCATGTGTTTTGTGTTAATGCATTGCATGCTTGTTGTTAAATGCATAAATTGCTGATTGTGAATGATTCACTTAGTGTACACAGTCAATGCACGTGTCTTATGTTTGCATACATCAATTGCATGATTGTCAATGAATTTGTTCAATGATTGTAGGACTGCTTTATGTTGCATTGCCTTGCATAACCCTGGTATATCAAATGGTATGTTACTAAAAGGTAAGGAAATCTGCCCGGAGGTTTCTACCATGTGTGAGATGGTCTTTGAGACCGGGTTCTCCGCCTAGTACCATGGGTCCTGTCTTCATGTAGAGCAGTGTCCTGCATATAATTAAATTTTGAAAAATCTAAAAAGAAATGACTTGGGTGCATAAAATTAAAATGATTGCATACTTGTCTCATGTTTCATTGTTGCATAGTTTGAATATAGTGCAGTGTGCTGCATAGCATAATCTTTGCATCATGATGTCAGAGGGAGCTGAGAGTTTTTCTTTTCAATTCATTGAATACTTGCTACTTATCACTGTCCCCATTGAATTCATTCGTATTCTTTGACAATCAGATGCCATTGGACCATAATGCTTATTGCTATCTTTTCCCCATCTTTTTCACTGAACAACAACAATTGTTTCTAGTTTAGTATATTGAGCTATGATTAATGCAATTGTTCACTTATAAGAATCACTCTTACAAATTGAAAGGAACTAAAGGTTTAACCTTTATAAATTGGAGAGTTAAGTGTCTGCACTTCAGAATTTGAGATAAAAGAAAACTTTTATAGCTCTTAATCTTTGTCTCATGGCTAAAATAGAAAAACGTTTTTGTAATGCCTAAATGTGTTGAAATAGAAATGTCTAGAACAGGTGAACAAGAGTGTGTAATATTTTTCAAACAATCACTCTAAAAGAGATAAGGGCAGTAGTAAATAAGATCATAAATGCATGAACTGAACATTGTGATAGAGCAATGGTTGATTGCACTGAGAAACTATGAACTCCTCCAAAGAAGCAGGAAAATTCACATGTCATGAAGTGCTTTAGACTATCTCTGTTCATAGGGTCAAATCTATAGGGGGAGTCCTCACCAAGTAACTGAGGGTACTGGCCTCTAATCAAGGCATACCCTTAATGTCAAAAGTGAAGACTATTCCTTGTAGGTCTTGATCTGAAATAGATCTAGTAGTTTATGCCTAGTAACTGGGGGTACCTGCCTCTGATCAAGGTGTACACCTAATGTCAACATAAATTCCACTGATCTACTCACTTAGTTCAGTTTCAGAAATATTGAAAAATGAAAAACAAACTGCTGTAACCCTTTGAAATCAAAAGTCAATGAGTGAACATTATTTTTATTAATACATATTCAAGTTGCCTTTCTTGAATTTCCTTGATTAATCACAAAAGGGTATTATTTCTGACTTATCTATTCATACCATGTGCCCTAAATTCATTGCTATAAATGGAGTCTATAAACTCTTTTTCAGGGGTCATGTGTTTTACTCTAGTTTTATCACTGTTAAACCTGAATTTTGAAAATTGTATGTTGCTGATTCTTATACTTTAACAGTTGTTTATAATCATGCTTCCTTTCTGAACCTATGATTCAGCTGTTGTCAAGTGACCCTCCTACCTTCTCTACCTTGTGCTTATCTGTCCAAATTCCTTCTTAAATGGGGAGCTATTATTTAGGGGGAGAAATAATTCAGGGGGAGTCATACCTTCAGGGAGAGTTTATTGCATGCATACTGCCATGTTGCACTCTTGTTTATACTATTTTTCTCTTTTTGATTATGTCAAAGGGGGAGAAAATTTTGTGTGTGACTCACTGTCACAGTGTGTTGCCATCATCAAAAAGGGGGAGAATGTTGTGCCCCTTAGGCACAAACATGTGCTATGTTGAATTGATGATAGCAATGCTGTTTTGTTTTGATGATTGTAACACAGTGAGTGCATTATGATATTATGTTTTATTTTGATGATGGCATGTTGATTTGAATGCTTGAGTGTGTTATATCTGATTTAGTCTGTGGAGATTGCATGAGTGTGCCATGTTTGATATCCTTGATGGGTCGACTCCCTCAGATTGTCCATCTTATTTAGTGTCTCATGCAGCGTCAACGCTGTGAGTGTGTACACAACATTCTCAAGTCTGCAGCGTCAACTCCATAAGTCTATACAGTGGTTCAGCAAGTGTGTACATCGCTTAGTGTAAGCATGGCGAAGTCCAAAGTCTATACATTGCTGCTTTGCATTGGACTTAAAGTCCATACATTGACAAGCCTGTACAATGGCTGCAACATGCTCGCATAAGTCTATACATTGCATCTTAGCATGTTTGCACAGCACACCATCAAGTCTGGACATTGGTTGCACTCAGAGTCTATTCACTGCTTCATGCGTTGCATTCTAAGTCTAGACAACATTGCACGATGAGTCTTCATATTCAAAGTATGTACATTGGTCTTCACCTGAAGTCCACACATTGGCCTTCAGGATTGGAAAGTCTATACATCGTAAAGTCTTCACACTGGCCTTTGAATCATGTCTGTACATTGTCAGTGTATCATAAGAAGTCCGTACAGAGTCTTGTTGAAAGTCTGTACATCGTCCTCTTATTCATGCATAGCTTGCATTGTTCATGAACTCTGTACAGCCCAAGCCTGTACATCGCATTATATTGTTCATGCAGTGTCTTGGTGAACTCTATACATTGCACTGTTCATGCACAGAGTCTGTGTCTCATGCATTGTCTCGCAGAGTCTACACACTGCACTGTTCATGCCTTAACACTCAAGTCCACACACTGGACTATAGCAGACCCGAAGCCAAGTCCATACATCGGGCTGTTCATGATTTCATTGGTAGAGTCTGTACATCAGACGCGCATGCTCGCCTGTCCCCCCGGATGCTCTCCTGGGATCGAGTATACCCTCCAGTGACTGCTAATGCTTCCCTAACTTTGAGGATGCTCCCCTAGAGCAGCGATTGCTCCCCAGAGACAACATGTGCTCCACATGCTCCCCTAACGCTGGTGATGCTGTCCAGAGGCCATAGATGCTCCCCTGAGACTTCATATGCTCCCGTGCGAGAACGCACTATGTAACGACCCGAGAATCCGATTACCGGGAAGGCCCGATAACCCGAGACTCGCACCGCCACCCACGAGCCCGAAGACTCGGAAGGGTTAAAAGGATGGTGTGGAAACTACACAAGCATCACAAATAATTGCAGAAATTAAACAGTTATGATATTAAGCAGGAAATGAATTAACATTTTACATGGTCCACAATAAAATAACAACAACAGCAACAGTAGTCCACGACTAGTACAGTGACAAGAAAGAAAAGTACAGCTACACGGGGCATCCCCCGGCTCTGACCTCTGGCACTACCTCTGGGCACCCGCACCACGCTTCCGCTGCGCTCCTGACACGCTCCCCGAAGGTGGCGCCTCACCTGAAACACGGTGAAAACACGCAGGGAATGAGTCTCGGAACAAGACTCAGTAGGGATCACTCGAACCCTACCTCGAAAAACGAGAAACCACTACCCTAGCGGTAGGAAGGTACCTCGGAAAGGAAAGCCCTGTACTCTACAGAACTAGACCCTAACGGCACGCAAACCGACACACGTGCCACGGTACGAGAAGACCGAAACTCAACGGTCGAACCGTCAAAACCCGAAGGTCGGAAACACACGACTGACAGTCTGACACTCCGTACTCAACAGGAGTACCACCCACTAGAAGCACAGCCGGTAGCGTCCCCTGACGTCTTACACCGCACCGCAGGTGAACCGCCTGACATGGTAGGTCCTACCCGAGGCGCAAACACCGTACAAGTAACTACAACAAGTGACTAGCTGGGGTCACGCCCGTCGACGTGGGTCCAACCGCCCCCAACCACGTGTGCACACACAGACCGCGCGTCCCTGGTCTGGCCCTCTGACCGGTTTTCCCCTCAGCCGGACTCTGGCTGCAAGACGTGGGGCCCAACGGTAACCGGTCCACAAACCGTCTCTAAAGGTCAGCCCGTACACCACTCCCTGGTGCGACTAGCACACGCGTACTAGTAGGCTACGACTAGTGGAGGGTCACAGAAGGAGTAGACTCTCAAGTCTCGGAAAACAACGGTGCAACTGCAGGTACGAGGAACGCTCCTTGTACCAACACCGACGCACGGTGACCAGCTGACAACAACATCTCCCGGTACACTCTGTACGACGAGAGACACACCGACGCAACCCGTACCCTTGAACGGTCCACACTGGGCCGCTCAGGGATGTGCGGTCACACAGGGACCGCACAAGGATTAGAACGGTCATATCAGGACCGTTCCACCCAGGGTCCAAACGACAGATAAACGGCCAACACAGGACCGTTCAAACAGATGTGCGGCCAACTCTTGACCGCACGTGGGTGAGGAACGGTCACCTCCTGGCCGCTCGTCTCCCAACGGTAAAAAGCCTGGACGGTTAGTCCTTAGCCGCACTTGGGGAAGGGCGGCTACGGCTTAGCCGTTCAGGTGTTGTGCGGTCAGGGCCAGACCGCACATCCAACCATAGCGCTAGGGGATGTACGGCCAGCACCTGGCCGTGCAAGGGGTTATGCGGTCAGCTCCTGGCCGCACATCCCAGAGCACTGCACAACGGTCACAACCAACGGTCAAAACCCTTGGGGTTGGGCGGTAGCTGTGGGGCCGCACATTAGGATATGCGGTCCCACGATAGACCGCCCAAGCCCACTGCGCGCCAAGCCTCACCCAAAGCGCGCCGAGCCGATGAACGGTCCGAACGGAACCGCATAGGGGTTGTGCGGCCACTGGTTCGACCGCACATCGCTCACCGGCGAGAAAATGGCGAACCTCACCGGAATCGCCCAATCGGCCTCAAAACAAACCCCACGGAGGGGGAAATGGCGAGAGAAGAACCCCCAAGCCCCCTAGCATGCTCCTACGCCCTTAAACCGTGAAATCGGGGCTCAAAACGATGGATCGGACGAACTCACCCCGCGGCATGATCGACCCTTCCCGGCTCAAAATAAACCCCTCTCGACCTCGTCTCGAGCTGAAACTCACGGGGAAGGAAGACATGAGGCTAAGGAACGTCACCCTACCTCCGGTCCGCGACGAAACGCTCCGATCCGAGCTCGAAGTCGCGAAGAACGCCGCTAGAATCTCGCCTCTCCACGCCTCCCACGCTCGCCGTATGCCCGCACGATCGCCACCACGTCACCCACGTCCTCGCGCCGTCGCACCGCCGAAGTCTGCAGCCGGAACGGGGGTCGGCACGGTCGAACGGGAGAGAAGGAGGGAGAGAGCCGGCCACGGTCGCGTGAGGGAGAGAGAGGAAGGAAGAAGAAGAAAAGAGAAAAGAAGAAAAAGAAAAGAAAAGAAAATGGGAATATATAGAAAATCCGATTTTTCGGAAAAATACCGAAAATTAGAAAAATACATTTCCGGAATCCTCGGAACGCACCGATCGCAACGGTACCACTCGTGCCTCGGGGAACTGCCCGGTTCGCCCGCAGCGAGCGTCCGAAGAAAAAGCCGAAACACACACCGGAAATCGGAAAACACGCGCGGAAAAAGCCACGGAACGCCTCCGGGCCTCCGAAACGACTCCGGATCGCGCCGATCCGAACACGAAAGATGTCCGAAACGAAATTTCGGACACAACGGAGCCGGACGCTCCGAAAACCAGATCCGGGACCCATGAAGAAGGATCCGAAAGGTCCGGGATATTACAGCCCTCCCCCCTTAAGGAATTTCGTCCTCGAAATTGAGAACAACCCAAGGGGAAAGAAGAGGAAGACTCACTCAAACAGATACGGGAACTGCTGACGCATCTCGTCCTCACGTTCCCACGAAGCCTCACCACCAGAGTGTCGTTGCCACACGACCTTGACCAAGGGAATAACCTTGTTCCGCAGGCGCTGCTCTCGCCTATCCTCCACGCGGATCGGAAACTCTGGGAGAGAAAGATCTGGAGTCACCTCAGGCCAAACGGAAAACTCGAGCACATGAGAGTCATCGGGCATATACTTCCGCAACATAGAGACGTGGAACACGTCATGCACCGACGCCAACTCAGAGGGTAACTGCAACCGGTAAGCAACCTCACCGATGCGCTCCACAATCGCGAAAGGACCAATATAGCGGGGACTCAGCTTCCCACGCCGTCCAAACCGCATCACCCCCTTCATCGGAGAAACTCTCAAGAACACATGATCGCCCACGGCGAACTCGAGGGGCTGCCGCCTACGGTCAGCATAGCTCTTCTGCCGACTCTGGGCCGCCAACATGTTCTGACGAACCAGGTGCACAACATCCACACATTGCTGCACCAATTCCGGTCCCGTCAAAACACGCTCACCCACCTCAAACCAATCAAGTGGAGTCCGACAAGGACGCCCATACAATGCCTCATAAGGAGCCATGCCGATGCTCGAATGAAAGCTGTTGTTATAGGCAAACTCCACTAACGGTAGGTGATGAATCCAACTCCCCTGCCACTCCAGGCAGCAGGATCTCAGCATGTCCTCCAAAGTCTGAATGGTCCTCTCAGACTGACCATCTGACTGTGGATGATACGCCGAGCTAAATGCCAACTCCGTGCCAAGAGCTCGCTGGAAACTCCTCCAGAATCCAGAAGTGAAGCGCGGATCCCGATCCGACACGATCGAAATGGGAACCCCATGCAACGGCACGATCCGCTCCACATAAAGACGAGCCAACTTAGGCACGCTCCAGCTGACTTTGACCGGTAGCAACCGCGTCACCTTCGTCAGCCGATCCACCAGCAACCAAATACTGTCCTGCCCAGTCGGGGTTCTGGGCAACCCCACCACAAAATCCGTGGTCACATGGTCCCACTTCCAAGCAGGAACATCCAAGGGCTGGAGAGTACCGCCTGGTCGCTGATGCTCTGCCTTCACCTGCTGACAGATCAGGCACCTGGCCACAAACTCGGCCACATCTCTCTTCATGCCAGGCCACCAGAACTGCCTCCGCAAGTTCCGATACATCTTCGTCGCACCCGGGTGCACAGTGTACCTGCTCCCATGAGCCTCGCGTAACACCGCACGACGAACCTGCTCCTCCGCTGGGACGTACAGCCTGCCACGAAACCTCGCAGCACCGTCCTCGCCGAGCTCCACATCAGCCATCGCAAGAATCCGGGGCAACTCAGGGTCCGCATGCTGAGCCTCTGTCACCTGACGACGAATAGCAGGAGTGACAGTCAGACTCGCAAGCACTGCCAACCCTGGCTCCTGGGGAATCTTGAGCCTGAAAGATACTTCGGGCACCTGTTCCCAGAGCCTCCACTTCCTCAGCATCAAGGTACTGATCACGACCTTCCTACTCAAGGCATCGGCGACGACATTCATCCTGCCCGGCTGATAAGACAGGGTGAAGTCATAGTCCTTCATGAACTCCATCCAACGCCTCTGTCTGAGGTTCAGATCTCTCTGCGAGAACACATACCTCAAACTCTGATGGTCAGTGAACACCTCGAACTTCTCACCGTACAGATAATGCCTCCAGATCTTCAGCGCGAAGATCACTGCCGCCAACTCAAGGTCATGGGTAGGGTAGTTCTCCTCATGGGGCTTTAGCTGCCGAGATGCATAAGCCACCACTCTACCATGCTGCATCAGAACAGCACCCAATCCGACGCCGGAAGCATCTGTACACACCACAAAACCTCCCGATCCAGAAGGCAAAACCAACACCGGAGCCGAGGTGAGCAATCTCTTCAGTTCCCTAAAGCTCTGCTCACACTCCTCGGACCAGACGAAAGGCACATCCTTCCGCGTGAGCCTCGTCATCGGGGTCGCAATGCGGGAAAAATCCTGGATAAACCGGCGATAATAACCCGCAAGCCCCAAGAAACTCCGGATCTCCGTCACCGACCTCGGCCTCGGCCATTGCATCACAGCCTCGACCTTGGCGGGATCCACGGAAATGCCATCACCAGAAATCACGTGCCCCAGAAAGTGCACCTCACTGAGCCAAAACTCGCACTTGCTGAGCTTCGCATACAACTGGTGATCTCGCAACGTCTGCAGCACCACACCCAAATGGTACGCATGCTCCTCAGCAGACCGCGAATAAACAAGGATGTCATCCACGAAAATGACCACGAACTGGTCCAAATACGGGTGGAACACCCTCTGCATCAAGTCCATGAAGGCTGCTGGGGCATTGGTGAGCCCAAACGGCATCACCAGAAACTCATAATGCCCGTACCTCGTACTGAACGCAGTCTTCTCCACATCGGACTCGCGAATTCTCAGCTGATAGTAACCGGACCGCAAATCAATCCGCGAGAACACTCGCGCAGACTGCAGCTGGTCGAACAAATCATCAATCCGCGGCAACGGATACTTGTTCTTAATGGTCACGTCATTCAGCTGCCGATAGTCAATGCATAGCCGCAGACTACCGTCCTTCTTCTTCACGAACAACACGGGCGCACCCCAAGGGGAAAAGCTCGGACGAATGTACCCCTTGGCCAACAGTTCCTGCAACTGCGCCCTCAACTCCCTCAACTCCGCGGGGGCCATACGGTAGGGAGCCTTCGCCAAAGGTCCCGTACCAGGTACAACCTCGATCACGAAATCGATCTCCCGCTGGGGAGGTAATCCAGGCAACTCCTCAGGAAAAACATCGGGAAACTCGCACACCACCGCAATGTCCTCGACATTCGGCTCCATCCGGTCAGACACAACCACAGACGCGAGAAAACCCTGACAACCTGAATCAAGCAATCGACGGGCTCGAATAGCAGAGATAAGAAATCGAGAAGAGGCGGAACGGATACCTTGGAAATAGAAGGTCCTCTTGCTCGGATGTTGGAAGTAGACCCTCTTCATCCCACAATCCACCACCGCTCCATGAGTCTCGAGCCAATCCATGCCTAGAATCACGTCGTAATCCCGAAGCTGCAACGCATACAACCTGCCTGGCATACTCCGCCCATCGATCCACACCGGAACCTGGTCGAAGCAATACGGAGTGACCATAAAGTCACCCGAAGGCAACTCCACAGCCAAATCACAGGACAACTGGGTCACCGGCTCCTCGACGCTCGACGCGAAATCCTCCGAAATGAACGAATGAGACGCGCCAGAATCAAATAAAACCCGAGCCGCACAACCCAAAATCTGAACGGTACCTTCCACGAGCTGCGACGCTACTGCCTCTGCCCTGGTCAAGTGCGTGATCTGGCCACGAGCTCTCTGCCTGCCTCCCACACTAGCTGACCTGGGTAGCGGCGGATACTGTCCCTGCTGCTGCTGCTGCTGGGAAACCTGCTGCTGCGGCGGCCTCTGAGGACAGTCGCGCGCCATATGCCCTGGCTGGTCACACCGAAAACAGATGATCGGCGCCGTGCACTGCCTGCCTGGGTGGGTCCCACTACACCGTGGACAAGGTCCTCGCGATCCACCCACCGATCCCTGTCGCTGCAAAGGAAACGGCTGCTGCACACTGCCCGATGAAGCCTGCCCCTGATCCCTGGACTTCTTCTTGCCGAACCCTCTCTTGAAGAACTTTTTGACCTTCGTGCCAAAGGACGCAGATCCTGTCACCGAAGCTGCCGATGCCGGTACTCCTGAACCACCCGACGCAGACTGAAAGAAACCCTGCTGCTGAGTAGCCGACTGCTGGCTGCGACCTGACACAGACTGCCCCTGGCTGATCGGTCCTCGAGTCCTCTGCATATCCATCTCCAAGGAAATCGCAACACGAGACGCCGTCTCGAGATCAGTGGCCCCATTCGCGATCAGATGGTGCCTCAGCTCCAGCCTCAAGCCCTGCACAAACTGCGTCGTCCTCACCCTCTCATGCTCCATGATATGAGGTGCGTACCGACCCAGCTCGACAAATCGGGCCCTGTACTGCAACACGGACATGTCACCCTGCACCAGCTCCAGAAACTCCCGCATCCGCTGCGTAGCAACAATATCTGGACAGTACGTACGCTCGAAAGCACTGACAAAGTCATCCCACTCGATCTGCTCAAGCGGACGAAGCTGAAAGGACGTCTTCCACTCGGAAGACCACCACCTCCGAGCCGTACCCTGCAACTGGTTGTAGGCCAACACCACTCTGTCCTCGACAGCACTCTTTGCAGAACTGAACACCCGCTCCATCTCATCAAGCCAATCACGAGCCGCATCAGGGTCTGCCTGGCCGCTAAAGTAAGGTGGATGAAACTGCATGAAATCCCTCACTGCTCGGCCTGGCCCACCCCTGACTGACGAGCCCTCACCGGCCTCTCCGCCGAACTGCTGAGCCATGAGATGGTACATGCCACGGAGAAAACCCTCGGCCCCCGGAGCCCTCGCAGCATCCGCGGCCTCGGTAGCTCCCGGAACTCTGCTATGCTCCTCCTGGTCCCTCTGGACCCCCTGCTGGATCTCCTGACCTCCAGCCGACTGCCCCTGCTGAGAGCGAGAACTCCTCCTCGGCGCCATCCTCGCTCCTTAAGCACAAGACAGAAAACTCAGAAACGGAAGGTCAGAATAAAACACGCGGTGCCCAATGCCAGCGTCACCTGTACATCATCGTTGTGGACTAGTGGACCAATACAATTACCTATGATTCTCATGTAATTCCACAACCGCGCTCTGATACCAGCTGTAACGACCCGAGAATCCGATTACCGGGAAGGCCCGATAACCCGAGACTCGCACCGCCACCCACGAGCCCGAAGACTCGGAAGGGTTAAAAGGATGGTGTGGAAACTACACAAGCATCACAAATAATTGCAGAAATTAAACAGTTATGATATTAAGCAGGAAATGAATTAACATTTTACATGGTCCACAATAAAATAACAACAACAGCAACAGTAGTCCACGACTAGTACAGTGACAAGAAAGAAAAGTACAGCTACACGGGGCATCCCCCGGCTCTGACCTCTGGCACTACCTCTGGGCACCCGCACCACGCTTCCGCTGCGCTCCTGACACGCTCCCCGAAGGTGGCGCCTCACCTGAAACACGGTGAAAACACGCAGGGAATGAGTCTCGGAACAAGACTCAGTAGGGATCACTCGAACCCTACCTCGAAAAACGAGAAACCACTACCCTAGCGGTAGGAAGGTACCTCGGAAAGGAAAGCCCTGTACTCTACAGAACTAGACCCTAACGGCACGCAAACCGACACACGTGCCACGGTACGAGAAGACCGAAACTCAACGGTCGAACCGTCAAAACCCGAAGGTCGGAAACACACGACTGACAGTCTGACACTCCGTACTCAACAGGAGTACCACCCACTAGAAGCACAGCCGGTAGCGTCCCCTGACGTCTTACACCGCACCGCAGGTGAACCGCCTGACATGGTAGGTCCTACCCGAGGCGCAAACACCGTACAAGTAACTACAACAAGTGACTAGCTGGGGTCACGCCCGTCGACGTGGGTCCAACCGCCCCCAACCACGTGTGCACACACAGACCGCGCGTCCCTGGTCTGGCCCTCTGACCGGTTTTCCCCTCAGCCGGACTCTGGCTGCAAGACGTGGGGCCCAACGGTAACCGGTCCACAAACCGTCTCTAAAGGTCAGCCCGTACACCACTCCCTGGTGCGACTAGCACACGCGTACTAGTAGGCTACGACTAGTGGAGGGTCACAGAAGGAGTAGACTCTCAAGTCTCGGAAAACAACGGTGCAACTGCAGGTACGAGGAACGCTCCTTGTACCAACACCGACGCACGGTGACCAGCTGACAACAACATCTCCCGGTACACTCTGTACGACGAGAGACACACCGACGCAACCCGTACCCTTGAACGGTCCACACTGGGCCGCTCAGGGATGTGCGGTCACACAGGGACCGCACAAGGATTAGAACGGTCATATCAGGACCGTTCCACCCAGGGTCCAAACGACAGATAAACGGCCAACACAGGACCGTTCAAACAGATGTGCGGCCAACTCTTGACCGCACGTGGGTGAGGAACGGTCACCTCCTGGCCGCTCGTCTCCCAACGGTAAAAAGCCTGGACGGTTAGTCCTTAGCCGCACTTGGGGAAGGGCGGCTACGGCTTAGCCGTTCAGGTGTTGTGCGGTCAGGGCCAGACCGCACATCCAACCATAGCGCTAGGGGATGTACGGCCAGCACCTGGCCGTGCAAGGGGTTATGCGGTCAGCTCCTGGCCGCACATCCCAGAGCACTGCACAACGGTCACAACCAACGGTCAAAACCCTTGGGGTTGGGCGGTAGCTGTGGGGCCGCACATTAGGATATGCGGTCCCACGATAGACCGCCCAAGCCCACTGCGCGCCAAGCCTCACCCAAAGCGCGCCGAGCCGATGAACGGTCCGAACGGAACCGCATAGGGGTTGTGCGGCCACTGGTTCGACCGCACATCGCTCACCGGCGAGAAAATGGCGAACCTCACCGGAATCGCCCAATCGGCCTCAAAACAAACCCCACGGAGGGGGAAATGGCGAGAGAAGAACCCCCAAGCCCCCTAGCATGCTCCTACGCCCTTAAACCGTGAAATCGGGGCTCAAAACGATGGATCGGACGAACTCACCCCGCGGCATGATCGACCCTTCCCGGCTCAAAATAAACCCCTCTCGACCTCGTCTCGAGCTGAAACTCACGGGGAAGGAAGACATGAGGCTAAGGAACGTCACCCTACCTCCGGTCCGCGACGAAACGCTCCGATCCGAGCTCGAAGTCGCGAAGAACGCCGCTAGAATCTCGCCTCTCCACGCCTCCCACGCTCGCCGTATGCCCGCACGATCGCCACCACGTCACCCACGTCCTCGCGCCGTCGCACCGCCGAAGTCTGCAGCCGGAACGGGGGTCGGCACGGTCGAACGGGAGAGAAGGAGGGAGAGAGCCGGCCACGGTCGCGTGAGGGAGAGAGAGGAAGGAAGAAGAAGAAAAGAGAAAAGAAGAAAAAGAAAAGAAAAGAAAATGGGAATATATAGAAAATCCGATTTTTCAGAAAAATACCGAAAATTAGAAAAATACATTTCCGGAATCCTCGGAACGCACCGATCGCAACGGTACCACTCGTGCCTCGGGGAACTGCCCGGTTCGCCCGCAGCGAGCGTCCGAAGAAAAAGCCGAAACACACACCAAGAAATCGGAAAACACACGCGGAAAAAGCCACGGAACGCCTCCGGGCCTCCGAAACGACTCCGGATCGCGCCGATCCGAACACGAAAGATGTCCGAAACGAAATTTCGGACACAACGGAGCCGGACGCTCCGAAAACCAGATCCGGGACCCATGAAGAAGGATCCGAAAGGTCCGGGATATTACACACTAGTCTCTGGGTATTTAAAAGAATTGTATTACATGCATTCCCTTTCACTAAGTCTGTACAAAGCATGCGCTTTCACAAGTCTATACAATGCATTTCATTTTACAAAGTGTCGACACCAAGTTGATAATTCGATACTCTGTCTGATAGGTGCTCTGCTCGTGAAGGCTAATGAAGGGCACGTGATCCGAGACTGGAAGGGCAGACAGGATCGTGACACGTGTGCTGAAGCACACGTGGTCCAAGATTTTTGGGTTGGAAATGTGGAGGTCACACGCCGGGGCTGCTGCTGCTGCTGCTGCTATATATATGAGCCTTCTTCCACAGAAGAAGACTGATCGAGTTGGCGAGAGGTGAAGTCCATACAGAGAGCCACGATCCAGACAGAGAAGAAGAAAAGGAAAAGAAGAAGAGAAAGGAAGTGGAGAAAGAAAAAGCAGAAGTGCAGAGACTTCGATCCAGCAGAAGAGAAGAAGAAGAGTAAAGAGAGCAGAAGAAGAAAGAAGAGAGCAGAAGAAGAGTAAAGAGAGCAGAAGAAGAAAGAAGAGAGAAGAGAAGAGAAAGAGAAGAAGAGCAGAAGATAGAGAAGAGAAGAGAAAGAGAAGAAGAGCAGAAGATAGAGAAAAGAAAGAGAGAGGTAGAGAGCTCAAGTTGAGAAAGAGAGAGAGGTTGAGGTTGTCTGGCTTTTGGATCAAATCCAAACCAGAAGTGCTCATCGAGAGCTATATTTTATGCTTTATTGTTTCAGCTTTCCGTTGCTGTCTTGTTCTATCTTTCATTTTCCTTTATACATTTCTTCAAGCTGTTAGTCAGCGGAGCAAGCTGTGAGGCTCAGCGTTTGCAGTTGAGGATTCCACTGGACGGGTTAAGCTGTAATCCCCAGCGGGTTCAAGCTGTGAGTCAGCGATGGCTAAGCTGTATTGCCCAGCGGAAGCAAGCTGTGATGCTCAGCGGATGGCAAGCTGTGAGGCCCAACTGATGTATGGCAAGCTGTGATGCCCAGCTGTTCAAGCTGTGAGTCAGCAGGAAGCCACACTCGGGTTGAGTGTGGGGTGGATGTAGGTCTGCTGGACCGAACCACCTAAAAACCTCTGTGCTGTGGTTTGATTTCTCTATATGTTTTTGCTTCCGCTAGATGTTTGCATAGGGGCACTCCATCTGTTTGCTTACAGGTTGAACAGAAGATTTAATTAGCCTTCAGATTATCTAATCTGTCTTGTTAGCATTTTAGTTGTTAATTGGGCGAAATTTTTATAGGCTATATTCATTCACCCCCCCTCTGAATACTTGCACCGAACCCAACAATTGGTATCAGAGCGGGTTGCTGTGCATAGGATCTAACAATCCGCAACAGTTCCTGCTAGCTTTTGGTGCACATCAGAGTGGGCTTCTTCTGCTCATTGATTTGTTTCACTATCTTACCGATTTACTTTGATCATCTGGTTTAGTGCATTTCTGTTTGGTGCATTTCATAGTGTGCTTTTTGTGTTCGTTATTTTGGTTCTCCGACTTAGTGCCTTGCCTTGCTCATTTGGTCTAGGTGCTTCAGTTTTTCTGTGTCTTCAGATTATTTGCAATGGAACCAATCGTGCTGAAGGCTGGCTCCAGCAAAGTAAACAGATCCAGCCACAGTGGATCATTAAGCGAGAAAATCAGCCTCTTGCGGTCTGAAATTGATGGAGACCACATTGCAATAGTGATCAGTGATTTCAGGAAATTCCTGAGAAAAAGAGAAGGAAAGCATGGTGATGGCAGAAAGCAAATAAGGTATAATTCTAATCCTGCCAAGATTGTTGACACTAACGTCTGCTACAAATACAGGAAGCCTGGCCATACGAAGGCTGACTGTCTAGAACTATCGAAACTCAAAGGGAACACCTCGGACATTGATGAAGAAGGAGAAAAGTCTATATGTTTAATGGCCAACCGGGGAAGTGATGATGAGGAAACCTCATCTCAGGTAAGCTCCGGATCAGAGGGAGTCTCTTTTGATGAATTGATAGTGATGTATGAAAATCTGTTCAAAGTGTCCAAGAAATTAAAATCTGAAAATAAAAAATTAAGAAAAGACATGAATCTTGAAGTCACTCGTTTGAAGGCAGAAAATGAAAACTTGAAATCTGAAAATGAGAACCTCAAAAATAAGCACATTAGAGAAGATGATTCTTGCAATGCATGTGCTATTTTAGAAGACATGATAAATGAGTTTGATCATGATGGTAATTTGCAAAAGGAATCAATCAAATCCCTGAAAGAGAAAAACAAATTATTGTTAGAAAAGAAAACTGAAGCTGAAGAAATTGAAAGTAAAATGCTTGAAGAAAATGCTCATCTGAAGGAACAAAATAAAAAGTTAATGGTTCTTAACACTATTTTCTCTGAAAGATGGTTGACGATTGAAAAAGAGAAATCAGTATTGAAAGAGTGTATCAATTGCAGTGATGAAGAAATTGCTAGTTTTTTAATACACACTGCTGATTTGGAAAATGAAATTGTGTTATTAAAAGAAAAACTGGCTAGTTGTGAAAAGGAGAAAGTTGATTCAGAAAATCTTATAATCTCCTTGGAAAGTAAAATTACTGAGATGAATGGTACTTCATCTAAGGTTGCTAAGGATAACGGCAAAATGAAAATATCCTCTGAAGATGTAGTAAGTGATCAATGTGAGGAGATTGATAACATTTCTGAAATTAAGCAAGCTAAGAAGAACCAACTGTATACCACTTTTATTCGTAGCTCTAGTTTAGCTAGCACTTCAGCTTCTTCTTCAAATATGCATGTTGCTAAGGAAATTCAAAAATGAAATAAAAATCAAAAAACCCCCAAAACTCAAAGCAACAATCTGCATGCTAAAAACTCATCTGATAAGTGCCATGTTTTAAATAAATCTAATGGTTCTTGTTCTTGTCATTATTGTGGTAAGCATGGACACTTTATGAGTGAGTGTTTTGTGATGAAACAAGATGACAGAAAGCATGCTAGAAAAGTTCTGTCTGATAAGAAAAAGGGTAATCTGAATGTTAAAGAATTTCATGCTAGAAATCATGCTTCTAGGAGAAAGAATCTAAATTATTTTTGTTGTGGAAAGTTTGGCCACATTGCTGCTCAATGTTGGCAGAATCCGAGAAAGAGATTCAACTCTAAACCTGTTAATTTTCATGTTAACAAAAAGATGTTTGACAGGAATAACCATGGCTCCAAAGGTAAGCACCCAAGGTGCTTCGAATATGGGAGGCATGGCCACACAGTCAAGGACTATTGGCATGTACAAGGAAGTAGATTTAATTTCAAATCTGTAAAATTTCCTGCTCCCAATGCTGCTAGTAAGAAACAAAATGTCCATGTAAACAACAGAACATTTCATGCTAAGTTTCATAGGTCTCATGCTGCTGTTGATATGCATCATAGGACCAGAAAATATGTTGGTTCATGTCATTATTGTGGAAATTTTGGACATTCGATGTCTGATTGCTCTCTAATGGAATTTGATGACAATATTGCTAAGAAATTATTTAGAACACCTGATAGGGGTAGTGCAGGACCCAAGACTGCTTGGGTCCCTGCAGGATCAAATTGATTGACATGCTGCAGGTGTGCCTTGGAAGTTGATGAATAAAGGGGTTAATGATCCAAGGCACTCAACAGAAAACCCCAGGATTCTACATTTCAGGTTAGTTCTGAACTTTGTTTAAAATTCCATTATCTGAAATTGTTGTTCTGCTTGTTTGATGTATGATCTTTTCTTGTTTAGCTGATCAGTCTGCATTCCAGACTCAGCTACTGAACTTATTCTGAATATATTTGATGCTCGTCTCATGTTGTTGTTTGCACTGAATGAATGAGATGCTAGATGCACTGCATTTTGCACTAGGCTAAACGGTTCTTTAATGTATAGAGTCGATGCATGTGTTTTGTGTTAATGCATTGCATGCTTGTTGTTAAATGCATAAATTGCTGATTGTGAATGATTCACTTAGTGTACACAGTCAATGCACGTGTCTTATGTTTGCATACATCAATTGCATGATTGTCAATGAATTTGTTCAATGATTGTAGGACTGCTTTATGTTGCATTGTCTTGCATAACCCTGGTATATCAAATGGTATGTTATTAAAAGGCAGGAAAATCTGCCCGGAGGTTTCTACCATGTGTGAGATGGTCTTTGAGACCGGGTTCTCCGCCTAGTACCATGGGTCCTGTCTTCATGTAGAGCAGTGTCCTGCATATAATTAAATTTTGAAAAATCTAAAAAGAAATGACTTGGGCGCATAAAATTAAAATGATTGCATACTTGTCTCATGTTTCATTGTTGCATAGTTTGCATATAGAGCAGTGTGCTGCATAGCATAATCTTTGCATCATGATGTCAGAGGGAGCTGAGAGTTTTTCTGTTCAATTCATTGAATCCTTGCTACTTATCACTGTCCCCATTGAATTCATTCGTATTCTTTGACAATCAGATGCCATTGGACCATAATGCTTATTGCTATCTTTTCCCCATCTTTTTCACTGAACAACAACAATTGTTTCTAGTTTAGTATATTGAGCTGTGATTAATGCAATTGTTCACTTATAAGAATCACTCTTACAAATTGAAAGGAACTAAAGGTTTAACCTTTATAAATTGGAGAGTTAAGTGTCTGCACTTCAGAATTTGAGATAAAAGAAAACTTTTATAGCTCTTAATCTTTGTCTCATGGCTAAAATAGAAAAACGTTTTTGTAATGCCTAAATGTGTTGAACTAGAAATGTCTAGAACAGGTGAACAAGAGTGTGTAATATTTTTCAAACAATCACTCTAAAAGAGATAAGGGCAGCAGTAAATAAGATCATAAATGCATGAACTGAACATTGTGATAGAGCAATGGTTGATTGCACTGAGAAACTATGAACTCCTCCAAAGAAGCAGGAAAATTCACATGTCATGAAGTGCTTTAGACTATCTCTGTTCATAGGGTCAAATCTATAGGGGGAGTCCTCACCAAGTAACTGAGGGTACTGGCCTCTAATCAAGGTATACCCTTAATGTCAAAAGTGAAGACTATTCCTTGTAGGTCTTGATCTGAAATAGATCTAGTAGTTTATGCCTAGTAATTGGGGGTACCTGTCTCTGATCAAGGTGTACACCTAATGTCAACAACATAAATTCCACTGATCTACTCACTTAGTTCAGTTTCAGAAATATTGAAAAATGAAAAACAAACTGCTGTAACCCTTTGAAATCAAAAGTCAATGAGTGAAAATTATTTTTATTAATACATATTCAAGTTGCCTTTCTTGAATTTCCTTGATTAATCACAAAAGGGTATTATTTCTAACTTATCTATTCATACCATGTGCCCTAAATTCATTGCTATAAATGGAGTCTATAAACTCTTTTTCAGGGGTTATGTGTTTTACTCTAGTTTTATCACTGTTAAACCTGAATTTTGAAAATTGTATGTTGCTGATTCTTATACTTTAACAGTTGTTTATAATCATGCTTCCTTTCTGAACCTATGATTCAGCTGTTGTCAAGTGACCCTCCTACCTTCTCTACCTTGTGCTTATCTGTCCAAATTCCTTCTCAAATGGGGAGCTATTATTTAGGGGGAGAAATAATTCAGGGGGAGTCATACCTTCAGGGGAGTTTATTGCATGCATACTGCCATGTTGCACTCTTGTTTATACTATTTTTCTCTTTTTGATTATGTCAAAGGGGGAGAAAATTTTGTGTGTGACTCACTGTCACAGTGTGTTGCCATCATCAAAAAGGGGGAGAATGTTGTGCCCCTTAGGCACAAGCATGTGCTATGTTGAATTGATGATAGCAATGCTGTTTTGTTTTGATGATTGTAACACAGTGAGTGCATTATGATATTATGTTTTGTTTTGATGATGGCATGTTGATTTGAATGCTTGAGTGTGTTATATCTGATTTAGTCTGTGGAGATTGCATGAGTGTGCCATGTTTGATATCCTTGATGGGTCGACTCCCTCAGATTGTCCATCTTATTTAGTGTCTCATGCAGCGTCAACGCTGTGAGTGTGTACACAACATTCTCAAGTCTGCATCGTCAACTCCATAAGTCTATACAGTGGTTCAGCAAGTGTGTACATCGCTTAGTGTAAGCATGGCGAAGTCCAAAGTCTATACATTGCTGCTTTGCATTGGACTTAAAGTCCATACATTGACAAGCCTGTACAATGGCTGCAACATGCTCGCATAAGTCTATACATTGTATCTTAGCATGTTTGCACAACACACCATCAAGTCTGGGCATTGGTTGCACTCAGAGTCTATTCACTACTTCATGCGTTGCATTCTAAGTCTAGACAACATTGCACGATGAGTCTTCATATTCAAAGTATGTACATTGGTCTTCACCTGAAGTCCACACATTGGCCTTCAGGATTGGAAAGTCTATACATCGTAAAGTCTTCACACTGGCCTTTGAATCATGTCTGTACATTGTCAGTGTATCATAAGAAGTCCGTACAGAGTCTTGTTGAAAGTCTGTACATCGTCCTCTTATTCATGCGTAGCTTGCATTGTTCATGAACTCTGTACAGCCCAAGCCTGTACATCGCATCATATTGTTCATGCAGTGTCTTGGTGAACTCTATACATTGCACTGTTCATGCACAGAGTCTGTGTCTCATGCATTGTCTCGCAGAGTCTACACACTGTACTGTTCATACCTTAACACTCAAGTCCACACACTGGACTATAGCAGACCTGAAGCCAAGTCCATACATTGGGCTGTTCATGATTTCTTTGGTAGAGTCTGTACATCAGACGCGCATGCTCGCCTGTCCCCCCGGATGCTCTCTTGGGACCGAATATGCCCTCCAGTGACTGCTAATGCTTCCCTAACTTTGAGGATGCTCCCCTGGAGCAGCGATTACTCTCCAGAGACATCATGTGCTCAACATGCTCCCCTGACGCCGGTGATGCTGTCCAGAGGCCATAGATGCTCCCCTGAGACTTCATATGCTCCCGTGCGAGAACACACTAGTCTCTGGGTATTTAAAAGAATTGTATTACATGCATTCCCTTTCACTAAGTCTGTACAATGCATGCGCTTTCACAAGTCTATACAATGCATTTCATTTTACAAAGTGTCAACACCAAGTTGATAATCCGATACTCTGTCTGACAGGTGCTCTACTCGTGAAGGCTAATGAAGGGCACGTGATCCGAGGCTAGAAGGGCAGACAGGATCGTGACACGTGTGCTGAAGCACACGTGGTCCAAGATTTTTAGGTTGGAAATGTGGAGGTCACACGCCGGGGCTGCTGCTGCTGCTATATATATATGAGCCTTCTTCCACAGAAGAAGACTGATCGAGTTGGCGAGAGGTGAAGTCCATACAGAGAGCCACGATCCAGACAGAGAAGAAGAAAAGGAAAAGAAGAAGAGAAAGGAAGTGGAGAAAGAAAAAGCAGAAGTGTAGAGACTTCGATCCAGCAGAAGAGAAGAAGAAGAGTAAAGAGAGCAGAAGAAGAAAGAAGAGAGCAGAAGAAGAGTAAAGAGAGCAGAAGAAGAAAGAAGAGAGAAGAGAAGAGAAAGAGAAGAAGAGCAGAAGATAGAGAAGAGAAGAGAAAGAGAAGAAGAGCAGAAGATAGAGAAGAGAAAGAGAGAGGTAGAGAGCTCGAGTTGAGAAAGAGAGAGAGGTTGAGGTTGTCTGGCTTTTGGATCAAATCCAAACCAGAAGTGCTCATCGAGAGCTATATTTTGTGCTTTATTGTTTCAGCTTTCCGTTGCTGTCTTGTTCTATCTTTCATTTTTCTTTATACATTTCTTCAAGCTGTTAGTTAGCGGAGCAAGCTGTGAGGCTCAGCGTTTGCAGTGGAGGATTCCACTGGACGGTTAAGCTGTAATCCCCAGCGGGTTCAAGCTGTGAGTCAGCGATGGCTAAGCTGTATTGCCCAGCGGAAGCAAGCTGTGATGCTCAGCGGATGGCAAGCTGTGAGGCCTAGCTAATGTATGGCAAGCTGTGATGCCCAGCTGTTTAAGCTGTGAGTCAGCAGGAAGCCACACTCGGGTTGAGTGTGAGGTGGGTGTAGGTCTGCTGGACCGAACCACCTAAAAACCTCTGTGCAGTGGTTTGCTTTCTCTATATATTTTTGCTTCCGCTAGATGTTTGCATAGGGGCGCTCCATCTGTTTGCTTACAGGTTGAACAGAAGATTTAATTAGCCTTCAGATTATCTAATCTGTCTTGTTAACATTCTAGTTGTTAATTGGGCGAAATTTTTATAGGCTATATTCATCCACCCCCCCTCTGAATACTTGCACCGAACCCAACAGAGGGGGGCTACGCAAGGGAGGGGGCCGCACAAGGACCGCGTAGGGGAGGGAGGGGGAGGCTACGCCAGCCGCAGGAGAGGGGGCCGCACATGGGAGGGAGGGAAAGAACGAGAGCGACGAGAGAGCGATCTCAAAATAAAAATTGGTAGGGAGTTGTTTTTATTTAGAAAGAGATTATAACGGGATGAGATCTCTCCCTAAAATTTAAGAAAGAACACCAAACGAGGTTAGAGAGTCTCTTCCTTTTTTTTTTAAATTTGAGAGAAAAAAAAGAGAAAAAAGTGCAACCAAACACCCTATTAGAACAAACTACTCTAAACTCTAAACTATGAAATATGAAAAACCACTAAGACAATTTGGTGCACTCTACACTCGTGCCCTTCCCGCTAGCTATCTTCGAGACAACCTGAAAAATATTAATTAACACCGCATGAGCATAAAGCTCAGTAGAAATTACATCAACACGGTGATTAGTGTCTTTTCACAGTTTATTTAAGATAGGAAAGAGATAGAATAAAATCAAGTATAAGGATGTAATCATGAGGATAATAGATGTCAAAGAAGTATAACAAATAAAGAATGAGTACAAGTGAACACAACTATAGATTGGCCATATAATAATTGAATTCCAAAAATGTACATATACCCTTTCGGGTGAAGAATATCAAGCAGTAAGTCAAACATATCATGTAACAAGTCAAGCAATCAATCACGTACGAGTAACAAGTAACAAGTATCATGTGAATTGTCTATGTCAATCTAGCAAGCACGTACTTCGGTACAATATCACACCTTGTCATTATAACTCTCATGGGTACAAGTACTTTCGGACGCTCCTCCCGGGACCAGATCGGGCCCTTAATGATACATTGACATTGAAGTTATGGATCACATATCCCAAGTAAACACCAGACAATTACATTTTAATGGCCAAGTGGACTTCAAGGAAGTCATGTTCAAGTAATTATCAAATAGAACAAGTAGAGTACATGAATCATATGCAGAAGATTGTAACGAAGGAATTCAAAGAAATCGGTGAAACTAAGCATAAATTTTAAGTCAGTTCTAATCCGATAAGAAGGGTCAAAATCATAGGGATTGAGATTCAGGCCCTTTAGATATTTCAAATTCGGGTTTCAAGGGTTAAAAGTTTATATCTTCGAGATTTAAATGTGCTGGTTTTCAAAGTTAAAGAATCACACACACACACACACACACACACACACACACACACACACACACACACACACACACACACACACACACATATATATATATATATATATATAGAGAGAGAGAGAGAGAGAGAGAGAGAGAGAGAGAGAGAGAGAGAGAGAGAGAGAGAGAGATTCGTTTTGTTTCCCTTTTTACACTAAGAGTTACAGGGTTTAGGTTCAGGTTTAAAAGGTTACAATTTCAGTTTTAAATGTTTAGTTAAAAAGTTTAGATTTTTGCAAGAATAAAAATCAGAATTAACTAGATTCCCCCCCAAAAAAACAAGTTTTCACATAAAAAAAAACAGATGGGGTGATCAAGTTTCAAGTTTACATATTTCAGATTTACAGGTAGGTTTATGGTGGATCCGTTTTTTTTTAGGTCTACAAAATGCAAGTTCTCAAGTTAATGACAAAAATAAAATCATATTCTTCAAGGTTTAGAAAGCTACTATCGTAGGGATTAAAAGTCCAGATTTTGTAGGTTTAAGAAGGTAAATTTTGCAGGTTCACAGGATGGATTTGTAGTGCATTAAGATTCATGTTTTGCTGGGTTTAACCATCAAATCGCAGGGTCACATAAAAGGTTTGCAGGGACTTCAAAAAATTCCTATTTTTGCTGGGTTCTAAATTATCAACGATAGGTTCAAAGGAAGGTTCACCGGGGAATTAAAATGCTGGAATACGGGCATCAAACATTAGTTGAACAGGGATAAAACAATGCTTTAAAAAGGACTCATATGTAGGTCTTAACAGGGATTAAGCACCAGGTTTAAAAAAAGACTCTATTCTGGCTGGGAAAAAGGAGATTAAATGCACATAATTGGTATAAAAATGCAGGTTTTAAGAAAAAAAAACAGGTTTAAAGGGGCCAAATCTCAGGTTTAAAAAGGATAAAAAGTGAGGTTTTAAAAAAAGATCAACAATCAGATTTAACAGAGATTAGAATTGCAGGTCTAAGCTCTATTATTGTAGGTTTAAAAACATGCTTTCAAAATTGTAGAAAAAATAGATCTACAGGTTTAAATAGAAATTAAAAACACAAGTTTTAAAGGATCAGCACATATGTTTAACATTTTTCAAAACTAAGTTTAAAAGAAATAAAACACAGTTCTTTATAAAATCAAACCACATGTTCAAAATAGACTGAATGCACAAGTTTTAGAGACTCGCGGGCTTAGGAAATTTGTAGATTTTAAGGGAACCATAAGCTCGTGCTTGATGGTTTAAAACTTCAAGCTTGCAAGTTTAAACACAACATAATTCAAGTTTTCTAAAGAGATCAGATTACATGGTGTCAAGAGATCAGGTTACAGGGTTTAAAAGATAAAAAAAAGGTTTAACATAGATAAAGAATCACATGTTTTAATACTCTTCTTGCACGTTTAAACAGGGATTAAAAACATGACGTCTGAAAGGTTTAAGGCCAACACTTAGGGAAGAGCAGGGTTCAGACATGCAAGGGTTTGAACTCAGGTTGATAAAGATTAAAATCTTACATTTAAGAAAGAACGGATGCAAAATTCTGAGTTCATACTTTTAGGAAAATTTGAGAACAAGATTAAGAAATCCAAAAACAAGCTTACAAAAATTTTAGATTGTAGGGAAACGGACTTGTATTTGCAGGGAAATAAGAGATCCGATTTGCAGGAATAAGAATCATTTTATAGTGACTAAAGTTCATATATATATATTTATATTTCAAGCTCGAGCGAGAAAATCTACCTTAAACCGAGAAACAAATTCCCACGATCTAAATCTTCACGAAATCCTTCTTCTCCTATCTCCATGTGTCACAAACATGCACTTCAAGGAATAGATATTCCTACTTCTGCAACCCACGAGCTAGCCTCCCCGAAAACGATGAACAAGCCAGCCGCCCCTTCATCTCACGATGGGCCTAGGGCGATTAGGTTTAACAAAAGGTGCAGGAGGCTAAAAGGATGGCGTACTTATAGGGTTAAAGCCTTCCTAAGAGTCCTACTTAACTAGGGTAATGGGGAGAGAATCTAAAACCAAACCCACTTGTAGCGGCAGAAAAATGGTTCCTAGGCCACGTACCACCTTCTTTATTTATTTGTTGGGGAAAATCATCTCGACCCCGTGGATGCCTGCACACGCCAAGAAATCAGAAGGGCGTCAGAAGGAGTCCCGGGTGTTACCCCGGGGGACAACCCTCCGATGCTTAAGTCAGCAAGGAATTTAACGAGCGATAGAGCAGAGCAGAGTAAGAGAAAGGTAGGGGCCGTAGGAGTCGATCCAGGAGGCGTGTAGATCCTATGTATGCGTGCTCGCCGGTCCTAGTGGGTTCTCGGAGAGTGCTCGCTGGGTGATAAGGCCGCTCAGGAGGTAGAAGCTCTCTGGGCGTAGATGACCCTCTTGTCGTTATCGTTGGTAGGGTTGCTCTCTTCTCAGTAGAAGGCTCGGGGGCATGAGTATCCTCTTGCGTAGTCGTGTGGGGTTTTTAGTAGAAGAATATATCGTGCTCTTCTCTTTTGTCGATGTCCCTTTTATATGGGTTGTCCTGGAGCGAGGGCCTCATCCCTTGATAGGGAAGGGTCTGTTTAGTTGGAGTAACGTTCCCCGCTATGTCGGCGGGAGTTTTCCATTGGAGGGTGATAGCCCCGGCGTAGGTCGGTCCCTGGGCGAGTCTTACGGCACTCATGGCGCGAGCTCGCCTGTTACGGGGTCAAGACCGGCGTCGTGGGGGCAACGGTCGGTCGTCGGAGTGTCCTCCGGCGAGAACTGCGCTTGGGCCGGCCTCATCGGCGTCGTGGAATCTGATGCTCCTTTGGGCCAGTGATCCTCTTACTGGATTGGACGTGCATGTTTGCCCCTAGCGTGGGCTCAGCGCTTCCGAACCTTAATGGGCCGCTCGCGCCTGGGCCGTTCCTGGGTCAAACCAGATTTACCCTCGTCACTTCCCCCTACTCTTAGTTGCCGAGCACTCGCAGGGGACTGAGAGTAGCCCAAGAGAGGGTTCTTCTGGAGGGTGTGATTCGAAGGTGATTTTCCTCGTACGGCGGGAGTTGGTGGCTTCGAGGCCTGCTTGGCGCGCAAGGTGTCTCTGGCGGTGGTAGAGGCCACACTGGCAATGATGACGCCGGGTCTTGTCTCGTTTTAGGGGCGTGGGCTTAGAATGGTTGCCTGGCCTCGGTAGCCATACCGCCGTAGCGACAGGCGTCCCTTCGCCTGACCCTCAGGGGGCAACCGTCGGACAGTAGTGGGCGGTTTATAAGGAGCGTGGAAGGGGCTCTCCCAAACCATACCCACGTCTCGCTGGTCGCCGTGCTCTGTCATAGGCTTCCGCTTCCTTTTGCCTGGTGAGGATCCTTCTCCCTCGGTTCTTCTTTTCTGCGGTAGTGATGCCTCGACGCAGGAGACCTCTTAGCATCGAGTCATCTTCTTCGGAGGAGATGCCTCAGAATCGAGGCGGTGTGCAAAGCACCTTGGGTGCGGGCACTAGTCGGCCTGACTCCCAGCCCTTAGTGGCCTACCGGGTGTTCCACGGGTTGCGGGAGACCTTCCAGACCCCCCCCCCCCCGAGTACGACATCGTCTTTCCTGCTGTGGGAGACGACATAATAAGTCACCCCCCTGGTGGGATCATGATCCTAGTAGATTCCTTCCAGGCGGGTCTCCGTATTCCTGTCCACCCCTTCATCGCGGACATCCTCACCCATTACGGGCGGAGTCCTGGGGGGTTATCCCCCAATTCATACAGTATCCTCTGCGGGTTCATCTACGCGTGCCGTAGAGCGTCGGTGGCGCCGAGCGTCGATCTGTTCTGGCAGTTCTTCCACCTCCAGAGTTGTCCGTCATACACTTTCTTCGCCTACTTCAAAGCCCGCGCCAAGGATCACTTTATCTCCGTCTCTCGTACCGCGTCTAACCGCAAGGGGTGGGCGGAGCGGTACATATACTTGATCAAGTCGAAGGACTAGGGGAGGGTCTCTGATGGCTGGATGCGGAGTGGCTACCCTCGCCCTTGGTGCGACTCGAAGCCCCCTCTGAATGCTGAGGGTCGCCGGAATCTGAGGGCGGTTTCTCGGTACCCCCTCGTCGATGCGGACCACGTTCTGACCCCGACGCTGCTTCGAGAGCTGGGGTTATGTCCCCCGTTGCCGCAGGGTACTGGCCGTGCTTCCCCGTAGGGTTGTGGTGGTAGTGGCTGATGCTTGACCAACTGCTTCTTTGTTGCCAGGGGCGGTTGAAGCGCGGGGTTGGACTCCTGAGATCGTCCGGCTGCCGAGGCTTGTTCCTCGGCCTGTGAACCACGTCGCTCCGGGAACTGGTCGGGTGTCGGTCGCCGCCCCCCCAGTCCAGGTTGCTTTTGCTCCGGGGAGGTTGTAGTACCCGGCCTCGGTTGGCATCCCCTTGGCGTGCTCGCCCGAGGCGTCAGTGGTCAGTGGAGGGCCTGGTTCCCGGCGGAGTCTCTCTGAAGCCGTTCCCAGCGTGCCCGGAAAGGAGTCTGCCATGGCTAGCGGTGGTCGGACCTATCTGACCGAGGATGAGTTGGCGGCGATCGATAGTCACCGCCGGTCGAGGAAGAGGGGGAGGGATTCGACTCTAGCCAGGAGCCGGGTCCTGCCTTTGCCTGGGGCGCTTCCCCCCAATGTTCGCCCGCCGCCGTCGTCGGCAGCGCCAGAAGCTGCTACTCCGGCGTCCGCCTCTGGTAACCAGGGGCGTGAAAGGGGCAAAGCCCCTACTATTGTCGAGGCGGATCCTTCTCCAACACAGAGGGTTCCTCCGCACGGTCGATCCTCATCTCCGCGTGATCAGTCCTCGCGGCCTAAGGACCTACCGACGTGGGTGCCCGGAGTCCCGGGCGTCGTCGATCTTATGATGCGGAGTGCTCACTGGCACGAGCACGTCGGGGAGCTGGGTCCTGGTGTCATAGATGAGTTGACTGCTGTTGCTGCGAAGAGCGTATGCCTGGTCACAAGCGCCTTCGGGCTGTGGAGGCACCGTTTCCTGGATGCCGCGCGTGAGTTGGAGACTATTCGGGCGCGTCAGGCTGGGGTTGAGGGACGCTTGGAGGAGTCCAAGACTGCGAACACCGACCTTCGGGAGCAGCTGACTCAGCTGGAGTTGGCCCTGATGGGCATGGAGCGCGACCGAGACTCCTTCATGGCGCGGGCCGATGCGGCTGGTGAGAGGGTGGCCAAGCTAGAGGTGGAGACCCGAGCCATGGAGATCCACTGCCAGGAGATTGAGGCGGAGCTCGCCAGGGCGTGTATGTCCCTGTCCTCGGCGGGTGATGAGACTGTGGAGGCCTTCCACTCCTCCTCGGCTTATCGGGCCGAGCTAACGGAGGCGGCCCTGTAGTATTATGGGCCGGCCCGTGACCGCGGCTTCCTGGAGGGATGGAGTGCCGCCGTGAAGGCCACCACGGGCTATTTTGACCTCGAGGCTACTGTCCTCCCTCCTCCTCCAGATCCCTATGGCTCGGGGGCTGAGGATGAAGGAGAGGGGCCCGACCCCATGGGGGCGGGCGCCGAGCAGTCGGTGTCGAGCGCGGGCGAGCGGGCGCCCGTCAATGCTGACGTGGTGGACTTGAGTGACGAGCCACCTCCTCCTAGTGTCGTTGATACGCGTGCGCCTGCTGAGCTCAGGGCACGTGATGATGTAACCAGGGCAAGTCCTTGAGTGGATGCCCCTTGTTGTCTTTTCCTGCGCTTTCCGAGGTAGTAGACTCCTTTTGTAATTTCTCCTTTTGGAAATGAAAGGCTTTCCTTCTTTGCTTCGCAAATCTTCAAGATTTCTACTGTGTACTTCCTTCCTTTGAACCATCGCGAGATCCTCTGGGGATACAAAATGGCGCCCTCAATGAGAGCATCTGACGGAGCGCGACTTTTCGGGATCCGTCGCTTCAACTTCCACGAATTTGATTGAGGGAGTCGGATAGGATCCGTCCTTGACGGGACGAGAAGAGTCAGGGTAGAGTCGTCTTTCCGACTTCCAATATCTTCTTCTTGCTTGTCTTCGTGGTGCATGACCGATGTTTGCTCCTTGCAGGTGCTTGGTGAGATGCTCCTTGTTGCTGGAACATCTTCCTACTTTTTGGTAGGAATGATCGTAAGGAAGGGTGGAATATGTTTTCCATTCTTCCACTCGGTGGGCCTGGCCGTGCGGCTTGGACGACGGCGGTGGGCTCCTCGGTTTTGAAGGCATGGCCAGTACGCCGAGGTGGCCATCCTAATGTGCTGGCCTTGTGGTACTGCTGCCTTGCGCTGGCTTGTGTGGGCCTGCTGGTTCCCTGTAATGGGTGGAGTTTGCCGGTCTTCTTCCGAGCGCGGGTGGCCGGAGCTACTGGCCAAGTTTTCCTCGTGCATGCCTTCTACCAGTGAAGCCCTTTGTTGGGCTGGGGATCTTGTCCCTCTTCTCTGGCATAGGAGGCTTCTCCATGGGTACCCTTCCACGGAACAAAAATGGGTACCTACGCCTACTTGAAGACTCTGCATGATCGTCGACAGAGGATGGTGCCTGGGAAGCAAGTTGTTGGAGTCATACGTCACCATCGTCGAGCACTTTTGTTTCTCCATGTACTTATATCTGGCCCGCGTGGGGGTACTTTGCCTATTTTCTAGCAGCTTGTAATTTGACTAAAGAAATAGAAATTCTTTTATTCTGAGCCGATATTGGTGTGTACCTTTTGTTGGAGTTTTTCTACATGCTTTTCTTGGCGATCTTCCGTACTCGTCTTCCACGATGCTCGTGTCCTCTGCAGGGACCCTTAGGTCGCCACTTCTTTTTCGAGGGGAGCCGTGCTCGCCTCTAGGGAACTCATAGGTTACCTCCTTATTTTCAAGGGGTGAGGTGCTCGCCTCTAGGGAGCTCTTAGACCGCTTTCTCATTTTCAAGGGGAGCAATGCTCGCCTCTAGGGGGCCCGTAGGCTACATTGTTATTTTCAAGGGGAGCGGTGCCCGCCTCTAGGAAACCCATAGGCTACCTTGTCATTTTCAAGGGGAGTCGTGCTCTCCTCTAGGAAACCCGTAGGCTACCTTCTTATTTTCAAGGGGAGCGGTGCTCGCCTCTAGGAAACCCATAGGCTACCTTGTTGTTTTCAAGGGGAGTCATGCTCGCCTCTAGAAAACCCGTAGGCTACCTTCTTGTTGTTTGTGGGTAACTTACCTTAGTGGAGTACGGCTGGTGACATTTTACTGGAAGTATTTCTTGAGGTTGACGGAGTTCCACGTTCTGGGTACCTCTCTCCCCCCAAGCGTCACTAGCCTGTACGCTCCTTTTCCGAGTGCTTCTGATACTCGGTGTGGGCCTTCCCAGTTGGGTGCAAGTTTTCCCGCGGCTCTTCGCGGATCAGCCACGCTTGCTCTTTGTAGAACTAGATCTCCGGAGAAGAAGTGTTGCTCCTTAACTCAGGCGTTGTAATACTGTGCCAGCTTCTGCTGGTACGCCGCAAGCTTTATCTGGGCACTGGTTCTTCTTTCGTCGAGCAAGTCCAGGTTTTCTCGCATCGCCTGGTTGTTTCTGGCCTCATCAAAGTGTCCCACTTGTAACGAGGGGTTGGATATTTCCACCGGGACTACTGCCTCAGCTCCGTACGCGAGATGGAAGGGCGTCTCTCCGGTGACGGCTCTAGCGGTGGTCCGATGAGCCCATAGGATGCTGGGGATTGAATCAATCCATGTGTCTCTTGCTTGATCCAAGCGAGTCTTGATGCCGTGGAGTAGAGTTCGGTTGGCGTTTTCTACCAATCCGTTGGCTTGGGGATGTCCCACCGAGGTATAGTGGTTCCTGATCCCAAACTCCGAGCACTTCTCCTGAAAGGCGGTGCTCGCGAACTGTCCGCCGTTGTCGGTAGTGAGAACTCTGGGGATTCCAAACCGACAAATGATGCTCCGCAGTACGAATTTCCAAGTTACTTCGCTTGTTATCTTTCCCAAAGGTTCAGCTTCGATCCATTTGGTGAAGTAGTCTATGGCGACTATGAGGAATTTCTTCCTCCCTTGTGCTTCAGGAAAGGTCCCAGTATGTCGATCCCCCACCGCGCGAACGGGCGAGGCTCCGTCAAGGCGTGGAGCTACGTCGCAAGTTGGTGGTGCAGGTGGGAGTATTTTTGACATTGGGGGCACCTTCGAACGTAGTTGAGGCAGTCCTGCTGCAAGGTGGGCCACCAGTACCCTTGTCGGATCAGCGTCCTCGCGAGTGCTCGCCCTCCCACATGACTTCCGTAGAGTCCTTGGATGGCCTGGCCGGCTTCCGTGGGGAAGAGGCACTTGAGTAGAGGAGCTGAGAGGGACCGGTGATATAGCCGGCCGTCCACCATAGTGAAATGGGCCGCTCTCGCCCGCATGCGCCGTGCTTCGGCGTGATCGCTGGGGAGCTGTTGCCGAAGGAGGAAATCGAGCAGGGAATCCATCTAGGAGGGTTCGTAGTCGACGTATAGCTCCCAGGCGGCGCCCGAGGTCTGCTCGGGTGAATCCTCGGTGGGTAGGGTGCATTCGGCAATGAAATTCACGAGTGCCTGGGCCTTGATCGCTGTCCTCGGTCGGAACTTGATGTCGAATTCTCCCAACTCGATGGCCCACTTGACTAGTCTTCCAGACGCGTCCGAGTTCTGCAGAATTTGCCAGAGGGGCTGGTCGGTGAGGATGGCGATTAGGTGGGCCAGGAAGTATGGCCGTAGCTTGCGAGCGGCCGTAATCAAAGCGAGGGCGAACTTTTCAGTCCGCGAGTACCAGAATTCCGGTCCTTGCAACGCTCGACTGACGTAGTAGACGGGCTTCATGACTCTTGCTTCCTACCGTGTGAGCACAGCACTCATGGTGCTGGGAGTCACGGACAAGTATATGAGCAGCAGTTCCCCCCCTTGGGGTTTGGAGAGGACAGGAGGCGCTGTCAGGTACCGCTTCAATTCTTCAAATGCCTGCTCGCACTCCTGGTCCCAGTCGATCCATCCTTTCTTCTCCGGCGCCAGGTTGGCTTGCTTGACTAGCCGGAAGAAGGGTAGACATCGTTCGGCGGCTCGGGATAAGAACCGGGCCAGAGCGGCGACGCGCCCGGTGAGACATTGTACGTCCCTCACCCGTCGTGGTCGCTCCATCTCCAACACCACTTTGATCTGGTCGGGGTTGGCTTCGATCCCTCGATGGGTTACGAGAAACCATAAGAACTTGCCTGATCGTACCCCGAACGCACACTTAGCAGGGTTGAGTTTCATGTTGTACCTTCTGAGCGTAGCGAAGGTCTCAGCCAAGTCGCGCAAGTGCTCGGCTGCTCGGAGGCTTTTCACGAGCATGTCGTCGATGTAGACCTTCATGTTGCGACCGATCTGCGAGTCAAACATATGGTTGACTAGGCGTTGGTATGTAGCTCCCGCATTTTTTAGCCCGAACGGCATACGCGTGTAGCAGTAGAGGCCGTGGTCGGTGATGAACGCAGTCTTGTCTTGGTCGGGCTGATGCATGCTGATCAGATGGTACCCTGAATAGGCGTCAAGGAAGCTCAGCATCTCGTGCCCGGCCGTGGCGTCGACTAGCTGGTCAATCCGTGGCATGGGGAAGCTATCTTTGGGCGTGGCTTTATTGAGGTCGGTGTAGTCCACGCACATTCGGCACTTCCCGTTGTTTTTGGGTACTAGGACGACGTTGGCTACCCAATTTGGATACGGGGTAGGCCGGAGTAGTCCTGATTGCAATTTCTCGCCTACTTGTTGCCTGATGACGGCCTGTCGCTCGGGGCAGTCAACTCGTCTACGACACCAGGATCCAGCTCCCCGACGTGCTCATGCCAGCGAGCACTCCTCATCACAAGATCAACGACGCCCGAGACTCCGGGAACCCCAGTCGGTAGGTCCTCAGGCCGCGAGGACTGATCACGCAGAGACGAGGATCGACCGTGAGGAGGAACCCTCTGTGGGGGAGAAGGATCCGCCTCGACAATAGTAGGGGCCTTGCCACTTTCACGCCCCCGGTTTCCAGAGGCAGACGCTGGAGTAGCAGCTTCCGGCGCTGCCGACGACGGCGGTGGGCGAACACTGGGGGGAAGCGCCCCAGGCGAAGGCGGGACCCGACTCCTGGCTGGAGTCGAATCCCTCCCCCTCTTCCTCGACTGGAGGCGACTGTCGATCGCCGCCAACTCATCCTTTGTCAGATAGGTCCAACCACCGCTATCCATGGCAGACTCCTCTCCGGGCACGCTGGGAACGGCTTCGGAGAGACTCCGCTGGGAACCGAGCCCTCCACTGACCACTGACGCCTCGGGTGAGCGCGCCAAGGGAATGCCGACTGGGGCCGGGTACTGCAACCTCCCCGGAGCGAAAGCAACCTGGACTGGGGGGGCGACGACCGACACCCGGCCAGTTCCCGGAGCGACGTGGTTCACAGGTCGAGGAACAAGCCTCGGCAGCCGGACGATCTCAAGAGTCCAACCCAGCGCTTCAACCGCCCCTGGCAACAAAGAATAGGTTGGCCAAGCATCAGCCACTACCACCACAACCCTACGGGGAAGCACGGCCAGTACCTTGCGGCAATGGGGGACATAACCCCAGCTCTCGAAGCAGCGTCGGGGTCAGAATGTGGTCCGCATCGACGAGGGGGTACTGGAAAACCGCCCTTAGATTCCGGCGACCCTCAGCATTCAGAGGGGGCTTCGAGTCGCGCCAAGGGCGAGGGTAGCCACTCCGCATCCAGCCATCAGAGACCCTCCCCCAGTCCTTCGACTTGATCAAGTATATGTACCGCTCCGCCCACCCCTTGCGGTTAGACGCAGTACGAGAGACGAAGATAAAGTGATCCTTGGCGCGGTGCTTGAAGTAGGCGAAGAAAGTGTCGGACGGACAACTCTGGAGGTGGAAGAACTGCAGGAACAGATCGACGCTCGGCGCCACCGACACTCTGCGGCACGCGTAGACGAACCTGCAGAGGATACTGTACGAATTGGGGGATAACCCCCCATGACTCCGCCTGTAATGGGTGAGGACGTCTGCGATGAAGGGGTGGACAGGAATACGGAGACCCGCCTGGAAGGAATCTACTGGGATCATGATTCCGCCAGGGAGGTGACTCATTATGTAGTCTCCCATAGCAGGAAAGATGATGTCGTACTTGGGGGTGATCTGGAAGGTCTCCCGCAACCCGTGGAACACCCGGTAGGCCACTAAGGGCTGGGAGTCAGGCCGACTAGTGCGCGCACCCGAGGTGCTCGGCACACCGCCTCGATTCTGAGGCATCTCCTCCGAAGAGGAGGACTCGACGCTAAGAGGTCTCCTGCGTGGAGGCATCACTACCACAGAAAAGAAGAACCGAGAGAGAAGGATCCTCACCAGGCAAAAGGAAGCGGAAGCCTACGACAGAGCACGGCCACCAGCGAGACGTTGGTATGGTTTGGGAGAGCCCCTTCCACGCTCCTTATAAACCGCCCACTACTGTCCGACGGTTGCCCCCTGAGGGTCAGGCGAAGGGACGCCTGCCGCTACGGCAGTACGGCTACCGAGGCCAGGCGACCGTTTTAAGCCCGCATCCCTAAAACGAGACAAGACCCGGCGTCATCATTGCCAGCGTGGCTTCTGCCACCGCCAGAGGCGCCTTGCGCGCCAAGCAGGCCTCGAAGCCACCAACTCCCACCGTACGAGAAAAATCACCTTCAAATCACACCCTCCAGAAGAACCCTCTCTTGGGCTACTCTCAATCCCCTGCGAGTGCTCGGCAACTAAGAGTTGGGGGGGAAGTGAGGAGGGTAAATCTGGTTTGACCCAAGAACGGCCCAGGCGCGAGCGGCCCATTAAGATTCGGAAGCGCTGAGCCGATGCTAGGGGCAAACATGCACGTCCAATCCAGTAAGAGGATCACCGGCCCAAAGGAGCATCGGATTCCACGACGCCGATGAGGCCGGCCCAAGCACAGTTCTCGCCGGAGGACACTCCGACGACCGACCGTTGCCCCCACGACACCGGTCTTGACCCCGTAACAGGCGAGCACGCGCCATGAGTGCCGTAAGACTCACCCAGGGACCGGCCTACGCCGGGGCTATCGCCCTCCAACGGGAAACTCCCGCCGACATAGCGAGGAACGTTACTCCAACTAAACAGACTCTTCCCTATTAAGGGATGAGGCCCTCGCTCCAGGACAACCCATATAAAAGGGACATCGAGAGAAGAGGAGCACGGTAGATTCTTCTACTAAAAACCCCACACGACTACGCAAGAGGATACTCCTGCCCCCGAGCCTTCTACTGAGAAGAGAGCAGCCCTACCAACGATAACGACAAGAGAGCCATCTACGTCCAGAGATCTTCTACCTCCTGAGCAGCCTTACCACCCAGCGAGCACTCTCCGAGAGCCCACTAGGACCGGCGAGCACGCATACATAGGATCGACACGCCTCCTGGATCGACTCCTACGCCCCCTACCTTTCTCTTACTCTGCTCTGCTCTATCGCTCATTAAATCCCTTGCTGACTTAAGTATCGGAGGGTTGTCCCCTGGGATAACACCCGGGACTCCTTCTGATGCCCTTCTGATTTCTTGGCATGTGCAGGCATCCACGGGCGCGAGACGATTTTTTCCAACAAATAAATAGAGAAGGTGGTACGTGACCTAGGAACCATTTTCCTGTCGCTACACCACGTAACATCTAGATGGAGTCCTATTAAATTACTAGTGGAGAGGTAACCAACCCATATACTGCCGCACCCATCCTATTCCTCATCCAATTAACCCAATTAAATGGGATTAGCCTCCTGTTCACTTTACCTTTATAGTTTACATATGTATGACTTTAGGTTTTGGAAAAATAAACGTAGGTGTCAAAGAAGGTTAGTTGTTATAAAGTAATTACTTTAGTAATTTATTATTTTAATCTCAAATCAAGATATAATGGTATTTTATCAAAAATTTAATTTTATCTATTACTAAATTAAATAGCCAGCCTGATTTAGTTATTAATTTATCTTCCTAATTCTAATCAAACTCTATTCGACCCAAATGGGTTGTTCAAAAAGTTAAGGTCTCCCCAATAATCAAGAGATTAAAATAGAATGAAAACTCATTCTAATTTACTAGCTAATATTATTACGAGCATACTAAGTTACACTATTTATTATTAATACTATTATATTATTACTTATTATTAGTCAAAGACATATTATTTATTTTTTTTGTTATCATTTCGATTATGGTAATTAGTAACTAAATAACATAAATTCAAAATCTTATATTTATTCATTTATAGGGTCGATCAATTAACTAAAGTTCATTTAAAATATTATTATTTCATCTTTTCAAAAGTCATGCCGCATAATGGACCTAATTAATTATTACAACACATAATCCGCTATTATTATCTTCCGAGTTATTATTTATTTAACTCTTAATTCATATAAGAAAATCTATTTATTAATTTATAACTCGTCATTTCTTACTTTATGAGTTTTACCTTTATTTATTTCTTTAAATATATTCTTAATGGATTAAATAATACTCGTTACCTGTCATTTTACAAATTGCATATTTATTTATTATCACTCGGGTTCTATTTATTTTCTTAAATATCTATGAGTGCTTCCTTAAATTAAAGCTATCTATAATTAATAAAATATTTAGTCGAAATATCGTTAATTATCCCACTGATATTTGGATGGGTTAATTATTACCTTTGATCTTCGGAGTCTTCCATATAACTTAAATATACATATATCTCTACGATCTATTTAACATGTTCTATAATTAAAATATATCACATGACTTTTTAATAATTAACACTTTGAGATTTAAATATGAGAAATTATTTCAAAATACTTCTTCCCACTTCAATAGCATACATTGATTAAATAATTTCAAGACATTCTTTACTTTAATTATACTATTGAACATCTCATTAATTAATCTAATAAAAATACAAGGTTCTACTTTACTATTATTTTGAATACTTTTAGATGTTCTATAAATTAGACGCATTGTCAAAATAATGAAAATAGTTGATAAGTAACATGGTTGATTGACTAATTTAAATGTGGGTATTTATGTTATAATTTACTCCTCATTTTATTTATGCATTTTAGATCATTTTAAGAGAATAAAGGCGCCATTAAAATAATAACCTTTCTATAAACAACATCATCAACATTTATTAATTAAATGTCAATTTAAGTTTACATTAAGGGTGCGAATATTATTATTAGAAAAAAAATTATCAATTTCACAATTAATTGATTTTCTTTAACTTTAGATGTCATCTTACCAAATATGTTTATACTTTAATTAAGACCCAATTATACTCTTATTAAATTTTTTAATGAATTATTATTTTATTATCATCATTATTTAAAACCCATTCACTTACTTGACTTTTATTTAGTTGGATTCCCTTTTAATCTCTTGCTTCTTGATTTAATCGAATCTTAAATCAATTACTCTATTTATACACATCATTAATTTATTCTTCCCTCACCCCCTTTTATTTATTTGCATAAAACTTATCTAAATTCTAATTATTTATGATAAGTTACTAGACCTGATTTACAACAATAATTCATATTTATCTTCTCTTTTTCTCATCTTTATTTCAAATTTATTTTTATTTTACTCTTAAGATTACCTGGGGTACTACACTGGTGGCCAAGGAAGAACGCTCTTAGCAATCGCGTTCGAGCCCCCCTCGAGTAGAAGCCTCCCGATGAACTGTCGGGAGCCGCTTTATTATACAAGATGGCCGCATCATTCACAGCATGGCTGTAGAAACCTAATTTAGGACATCCCGCGTATACCCAGTTTGGCCATCATATTGGTAATGGTGTCATTTTACTCGAGTTAATCGATGTTTTGTGCTTTTAAGTCCAGCCCAACACACACTATTGGGCCTTAATCGAATCATTGGGTGATGAGGGCCCATGGGCTGGGCGGCCAAGTCGATGGCCGCCCAGGTTGGCTGGGCGGCCAAGGCTTTGGCCACCCAGGTCTGGTAGACGGCCACAAGTCTGGCCACCCAGGTCTGGTAAACGACCAATGGTTTGGCTGCCCTCCCGCAACTGCTGGTCAAAGAAACATGCCACGTTCACCCACCACACCTCGCACGAGCCCTGGCCTTGTCGCCCATGTTAGGCCATACGAAGTTGGAGGCTTCTAGAGGCAAGCTCCAATGACAAAACCTTCGAAAATTGGGAGTTCAAAGGGGGTGGGGGGGTGGGGAGGAAGAGAGTTGACGGAAGGTGGGTGAGGAGAGCTCATAGGAGTGCTGGGAATTTGAAGTCGTAGAGACGGAGAATTCAAGCCCGGAGGGTGTCAGGAGTCTAGGAGTTCCGAGAGTTCAAAAGACAGTAAGCTCCCCCTCGAGAATTAGAAGCTGAAGGAGATCGACCTCGGATACCTAAACTCCCGATTTCTCCCGCCTTCGATTTTCTGGGCGGCCAAGGACTTGGCCGCCCCCTAGTTTGCTCCCTATGTTTTACACTCTTCATTCTTTATTTCGTGTTACATATCCCGTGCATCTGCATTCAGCGTATCTTAGGTACTCCCTAATCTCTGTTCATAGAGGTTTTACTTTTAAACAAACAGGAAGGCAAGTGGTCGAAAGTCTCGGCCATCCCCCCTTCCCAACCATCCCCCAGGTAATCACGACGCCATTATTTCTGCTTCTCTGCGTTGCTTAGGACACTTACTACACTTCCTAGATCTAATTGGCATTTTCTTTCTCTGTGTTCGTGGGCTCTTGTTATTGCTTGTAGGACTTTTCGCATCCTCAGACTGTGTAGGGCTCTCCATTCTTGGCTGGCCGAGCATGGAGAAGTCGGGTCCCCACAAACTCCCCGCTTGAGGCACCCAATGCGATCATCCGTCCCTGTGAGGCTTAGGTATAAGCCTCTGACGATCACTTTGTTCCTTTCTATTTAACCCGTGCACTGTAGGCCCAGCAGCAGGAGGCAACATTCCCAAAGAGGAGGGGGGTCTAGTCAAAAGGGGGGGAGCATTCCATCCTGGCACATCGTCGCCCCGCATTCCGATGCCTACAACGTTCTGGCGATCACGGTGGGACCTTCTACTGCCTACTGTAAGTTTGAGGTGCTAAAAGTTCAAGGATTTTGAGCCCATGGTCATTTGCTTTCTGTATTAGTTTAGTTCTATTCGTAGGTGGAAGAAGGCCACATCACTGGCCGCCTAAACACCTCGGCGACCTGATCGTGGGCCGCCCCAGGCCCTGCTGAGAACGGCTATAAGTCTGGCCGCCTAACACGTTGGATGGCCCAGGAGTTGTCCGCCCATTAAGACTGAACGGCCCAACTGTTGGTCACCCAGGCCTCCTGGGCGACAATCGACCTGGCCGCCTAGGCCTCTCAGCGGCCAAGAGTCTGGCCACCTCCTGCACAGTTCCGTTCAAGTCCATTTTTCGTTCATCGCTTAGTCTGTTTGCTGAATACTGTGTGTTTGGCTTCTGCTGCAGGTTAATACGTGGGTGGGCTTAGGAAGAGCCGACATCACACGTTTGGGAACACCCTCTCGTTGGATTGGGCTCTTCACCCGAGGATTCCCACTCGGGTGTAACTAGTCTCTTCCAATTGGGAACCTCCGTAAGTCCTCGCGAACCATGGATTCACACACAGTCGTCAAGTTGGTTATACCCACGAGGTCCTGTTAGTCATCCCTGGGGTTTGAGTGAGCTTCTGCTAGGTTCCCCAGAGCAACAAGCCTGCACCCTTAGATTCCTTTCTCCTCACGAGAGAACAAAGAAAAGAAAAATCAGAAAAAATAGAAAAAAAGGGAAAAAAACTATGGGAGGTTGCCGTGGAGATTTTGCTTGCTATTGGGGAAAACCCATATCCTCTCGATAACATATTTAACTCCAAAAGTGCAAACCATTTAAAATCAAGTAGGACTTGATTTTTAATGGAACGAGTTTTCACGAATCCCGACTATGAGGAGGAGTTCGCTCCCAAATATGAGTCCGAGTTTAAGGTCAATCCTCTATTTGAAATAGAGGATAGTCATCCGCGTGCCTTCATAGGCATGTTCTCGGCATCGCCGAATGAGGCCGCCCATGTCGACTCGGCATCATCCCATAGCGAGCACGATCGAACTAGCCATAGGGCTCCCATACTGTCTCCGCACGATGATCAAGAATTGATCAATGTGCTATCCCGCTACACACCCGAGGATTTGGTCACCATGGCCTCACGAGGGAAGGTCCCGACCTCTCCCCAACTGTCCTCTCATTTCACACCACCATAGGTTCAAACCCCGTTCCAAGGGTCGTCTAGTAGGCCCGTTCGAGAAATCCCACCTCAATTCAGCTACCCTGTCGCCTCTCAAGGGGTTGCTCAACCCTCGATCCCATTGACCACGGCCGCCCCTCCGAGGGGGATGGATTCAATCTCAAGGCAAGAGATTCAAAGCTACCTTTGGCAAATAGTTGCCGAAAGCATGCCGGTCACCCGTCCTCACTCCCTAGCGCAATATTGTAAACTTCCCAATGCTTACTTCCCGCCTAGCTTCAAGGCCCCGAAATATCGAAAGTACAATGGTACTACCGATCCTCACCACCACCTTTTGGGTTTCCTTATGGATTCCCATCAATGGTTATATGACCGGGTTCTGCTAGTCCATTTGTTCCAAAAATCTCTCTAGGGTGAAGCCCTGCGCTGGTTCTCCTCTCTCTCGACCGTTGACCTCTTAAATTTTGCATAGTCTCTGAGTGATTCCTCGCTCACTTTGGCCACATCTCCTATAACACCTCTGGAATTTTCTAAGATTTTTTGAGAATTAAATAAAATTATTAAGCATTTAAAAGGCTTAATGGGCTATTTAATGAATTATGGGTTAAATAAATTAATTTGAAAGTATAATTAATAACTAGATAATTAGGCCCACTTAAACTAGGCCTATAAACCCAATTCTAAAGCTTTTAGGCCCAAGCCCACTTCAAGAGACATAATTAGGGCTATTTTCCCAATTTAAAAGGATAAATAGGGGAGATTAGGATAAAATCTAAAATTTTTGGAAATTTTCCCAGAAGGCGGTCTATCGCGAGACCACGTATTCAAAGAAGCGGTCCGGACCATACCGCTTTCTGCTGCCGTAAACGAGATTTGATAATCATGGAAAATTTGGATTTTTTTCCATCCAATTGCCAAGGATAGGTGTGCTCTAGCTTGTCAACCTATCTAGGATTCTAGGAGAATCAAATTGATGCCATACAGGACTCTAAATTTGACCTAATCCCTCAGCCCTAGATCCTTCCCTATAAATAGACCCTAATTTCATTATGCGCGAACCCTGATTTTGGAGCACGTGGTTCGAAGGTAAGACGTCGTCATCTCAGGTTAAGTCTTTAAAGGATTTTGTTTCCTTTAGTATTTTTTAACTCCCCTCCAAATTTCGTGTTAGGAGAACAAGCATCTAAGGAGTTAGAAGGGCTGGAAGTTGCTGGTTCTACGTAGGACACGCAGGAACTGGGGTGTTCTTCCAGCAAGGAATTTGAAGTTTAGAGCCCGTCCTAGAGGTAGGTTATCTCATGTGGGCTTAAACATCAAGTTAGGAACAAAAGCCCTCAATTACCTCATGATTTCATGCACTATACGTGGAGTAGTTGGCATTTTTCTACGACTACGCAAGCATGTTTTTCACTACTTATTCTCCCTGCACTCTTAATTAAAAGATAAGAACTTTAGCATAATTCATGCCTTTTGCTTGCCCCTCCATTGTTCTAAGTATGTTATCTTGCCTTATCCTTCTATTCCTTATAGTTTTCACGTATTAATTGCCCTTAGATAGGCCTTGCACATCTGTTTTACCTTCTGTCTGTTGCAGACAGAAGGCGGTCCACCAGAGACCGCGCCCATCATAAGGCGATTCCTGATAGACCGCTTTCTAAATACGGTGGTCACCTCTAGACCGCTTTTTACTTGCTGTTCTGATAAATAGTAAACTAATTAACCACTTTCTTAGCTTGCAGTTCTACCATCTTTATGCTATATTCTCCTATTTCTCCTTGTAGTTATGCTACTGGTTATATTGTGGTTATGATGGTTCTATTTTCATGCCACATCATGTTTAAAAACTTATTTTAATCTTATGCTAATTTCATGTCAAAATCATATAGTCTTGTATTAAAGATATTTTTTCAATGTTTTGTGGAACTCGCTACATTGCAAATGTGATCGCTGTTTTTACACGTTTCACTCTCACCTCCAGTCTTTCTTAAGTACATAGCACATATTCTGGTATGTTACTATTAAATACACACGCACTTTATAGACACATCTCTTGGACTTGAGATCCTCTCCGTCAGATATTCCTTCTGCCGGACTAGGTGATCATGTTTCAAGGCCTCCGTAAGTTTCCGCGAGCCTGGGATTCCCACTAGGACGTCGAGCTGGTTGTACCCTAAAAGCCTAATGGTCTAGAAAGCACTCAGTGAAACTCACGTTTTCTGTGGACTGACCTGAACGCGGCCTTCAAGCGACCGCTACTTCCTGATAGTGGTCCTGGCGCGACCGCGTTCTGCCTGCAGTTCTGCTGCGTCGACCCCTTTCCTTTCTAACATTGACCCTGTCTAAAGGCGGTCTTGGCTCGACCGCCACTTCAAGAAAATGGTCCCCGTGAGACAGCTACTTCAAGAAGACGGTCCTCACTTGACTGCGTTTTCCCAGATTGTGTCTAACCCGGGTTTGACAAAAGGGTTAACTCTACTCCGTTCTCAGATGGTCTACCAATTATCTGGAACCTAACACCTTATTCATAAGTCATTAATGAACTATGGAACTATGGAAATGTACTATTATGCTGCCGAAATTCCTCTGTTGCATAATATCCAAATAATTCATCCTTGAACTCTCATGATTTCATTTTGGTGCATTCTTACCTTGGTTTGATTGACATGAAGCTGTTGTTGAACTTGACATTATCGGCCATATTTATATTTCTCATGGAAGTAGCTTGATTTATAACTTGAAGATGCAAGGGCGGACATGGATAGTGTCCAATGGGTCGACACTGGCCCCCTCGGCGGATGGCCGGAAACATACTGTAAACTATGGGGTATGATGCTTACTAGCGTCGCATTGCGCTGGGAGTACTTTTTTTATAAACGGGTGAAATCCACGAATTTTCACGAAATCTCATGATTGATTATTACATGACTTTCTAGTGCATAGCTTTCCAAGATTATAAAAAGTACATTCTCGATACATGCTAGTACATTCTCGTTATTGAAAGGCCACATTATATTCTTGCTTGATCATGCTCTCTCTTATTCATTGAATTCTCATATCTCTATAGTCTATATCTTGTTGTTACTATGGTTTTTATTTCACATATTTTATCGCATTTTCATTTACTTTACCTTTTAGATCTAAATTGTTAATTACTTTAACAACGCCATCATGTTGATATGAAGATACCTACTGGGCGAGTGCGCTCATTCCCTACTTTTTAATCTTTTCAGGAAATTATAGTGGACCGAATTCAGATTACTCGAATGACGGATCTGAGGGCGAGAGCGATTGATGGACGATAGAAGCCATAGCTAGTCTAGTCATGAGTCATATTGTGATTAGGTTCCTTCACTATAATAGGCGGTGAAGTCGATCATGTCATGTAATTTTCTTTTTATTGAGTCTAGTAGTCAAAGAGGGTCAAAGTTAAGTGTCTTTTGTAAACCTTGATTTTTATTGAATAAAGTTAAAATTTTGAGTACATTACCTTATGCATTCCTCTTTTATGTGGATGTGTTATAGAACTATGATTGTCATTCTCGCTTGAGGCTTTATTTGTCGACTGTTCATGTTCCCGATTTAATTCCGCTGCATATCTCAGAGCGTGATAGTTAAAGTGGTATCAGAGCCTAGGCATAAGTAAGTCCTAGGAAAAAGTCATGTCGTAGGCTAAGTCCAAGGATTAAGGACCCACACCTATGAACTAGGAAAGAAACTTTCCGAACCCATGTGAGATTGGGTAGAACCCGAGATGAGATAGTTTATTTAGAAATTAACCTTTAGGTTAATCTTCCTAAATTCCAAAGAAATAACTAGTTGTTTATTTTCTCAGGCATCTCATTCTCACAATGACTACGAACCGTGCGAACTGGGAAGCTACGCAACAAACAGTTACGGGTCTCACCCAGGCCCTCCAAACGGTGGCTCAAGCTGGCACGCGGGCAGGCGCCAGTGATCTACACTGTAATTTTCAGAGCATGAACCCTCCGCGGTTCTCGGGGTCATCAAATCCAGACAAGGCAGAAAATTTGATTGACGAGATGGATCAGATTTTTAATGTTATGCATTGCTCGGTCCAGGAGAAGGTCCTATTGGCCACTTTCAAACTGAATAAAGATGCGCGCACGTGGTGGAAGGCCACCGCTGCTCATCTACAGAATGCTCAACTTACTTGGGAGGAGTTTCTTGAACTCTTCCGGAAGAAGTATTTCTCTGAACATGTCCATGAAAGGAAGGCTGCGGAATTCGCCTCTCTATGGCAAGGCATGATGTCCGTGGCAGAGTATGAATTGCAATTTTATCGCTTGGCACCTTATGCTCCACACCTTGTGGCTACATAACTCCTCAAAGCCAATCGCTTCATGGATGGATTGAGGCCCGTCTTTGTCAAACAACTTGGCCCTCAAAACATTCGGACCTATACGGAGATGGTCCATCGAGCACATTTATGTAAAAGGACCTTGGAGAAGGTCGAGAAATACAAGGGCAAGGGCGAAGACTCTGGCCGCAAGTAGGAGAAGAAGGGGTGAAAAGAAGAAAGATTTAGTATCATGGGGTCCTATAAATCCCGTGACGGCAAGAATAGGTCCCATAACAGGAATTGCAATAGCAACAACAACAAGAACAAGAAGGTTAAAGAGGAGGAGAAGCAAGTCATGACGGCTTGCACGTTCTGTGAGAAATTCGGTCATTCGGCCGAAGAGTGATGGAAGTGCCTCGGCGCTTGTCTACGATATGGAAGTCGGGAGCACCGCATGCTGGATTGCCCCCTCAGGAAAGATCAACCTTCTAATTGTGGATGTAGGCGACAGGCTCGTCTTAATGCCATACTGGACGAGGAAGCACCCAAGGATGATGGGTTAATAAGAGGTACCATTCAAATTTACTTGCATCTTACCTTTGTGTTATTTGATACTGGCGCTTCTCATTCCTTTATGTCTACTACTTTTACAAAAACTTTACCAGTTTCACCTGTTCCTTTACCTTCGGACCTAGCAATCACAGCACCCTTAGATCCTGGAACTAAACTTACAACCCACTACCCAAATAGTGAGGTAACCATAAAAGGCCATAATCTCCCCGCAAACCTCGTATGCCTTGACATGGAAGGCTACGACACCATCCTAGACATAGATTGGTTATGTGACCATTATGCCAATATCAACTATCGTAATAGGAGAAATTCTTTCCATAAACAAGATCTTCCGCAGTTTTCTTTTTTTGGCATCAAATATAGGAAGCATCATGCTCTCATTTCTTCTCTTCACGCTTTCAAACTTATCTCGCAAGGTTGTGAAGCTTTCCTTGCTTTTGTAATCATTATCAAGTCCAAGGAAATCATCCTAGAAGAAATCCCCATTGTAAAAGAGTTCCCCGATGTCTTTCCATCCGAACTACCTAGTTTACGGCCCGAAAGGGAAGTGAACTTCTCCATTGAACTTATTCCTGGAGCAGCACATGTTTCAAAAGCTTCCTACAGGATGTCCCCCATAGAGCTTAAGGAGTTGAAAAAGTAACTTCAAGAATTGTTGGAGAAAGGCTTCATTCGACCCAGCACGTCCCCTTGGGATGCGCCAATTTTATTCGTCAGGAAGAATGTGTTGTGCCCCTGTGTGGTTTTGATGATGGCTGACACACCATGAGTCACACTGAGGTGTGCTAATTAATATAGATGACTGTTTGACTGCTTAAATATCTGATTGTTTGCTTGAATAGCTAATTCATGAATATGGCTAGATTGGGTTAACGTAGTGGCTAATTGTTCATGCAGTGCGTTGACGCTACAAGGACACTGCGTTGACGCAGTAGTTGCTAGTTTACTTAATTTCCATGATTAACAGGAAAACTGCTATGAGGTAGTACCTTGTATGTCCGTACTGTTCCTTTCATACTTCATGTTGTTTGTGTTTACTACACTTCGTGTTGTCCTTTTGTACGTCGTGTTGTTCCAACTATGTTTGTTGATTGTCTTCGTGCTGTTTACTGAAGCAGCTCGATTTGTTCTGATGAACTTCGAGTCCTTTTCCTGTGAACCTCGTGTCGTTTCTTCAGTATTTAGTTGCTCATCTCGAGTCATCCTTTTTATTTTTGCTCTTGTGTTTTCGTGTCATTTACTGTAGTTACTCGAGTCGTTTTCCTGCTTTCACTGTTTTATCACGTGTCGTTGTAGCCGATTCCTGTCTTTTATCTTCGTGTTGTTTTTCCTAGACCCCGTGTCCTTTTTGCTTTGTGACCACACTTCGTGTAGGGTTCTGTTTTCATCTTCGAGTTGGTTTCAGTCCGTGTCGTCCTCGTCTTCGAGTCGTTCGTAAGTTCGAGCAATTTTGTATTCGAGTCATTTTTTTTTATGTCTTCGTGTTGTTTCTGTGTTTGTGTCTTCGTGAAGTCTGTACAGCCACATCTCAAAGGCCAAGTCTATACATCACTGTGGCTGCTCGAAGTGAAGCCAAGTCTATACACCCCTCACCTTTCCCTACGTTTTCTGGCTCAAGTCTACACATCGTATACCTGGCGTTTGCTTCAAAGTCTAAACACTCGTTCTTAAGGCTTCAAGTCTATACATTGGGTTCGGCTCTGCAAGTCTGTTCACTAGTCGAGCATTCAAGTCTGAACATTCACAAAGTCCATACATCGACACTGTAGCTTGCATAGCTCAAGTCTGCACATTGGGTTTTTCACGTGAAGTCTGTACATGGGTCTTCACTTGAAGTCTATACATTGGCTAAGGGTCTTCAAGTCCATACAGAGTCTTCATCTTCTAAAGTCTGTACAGCCAGTCACTTGACAAAGTCTGTACAGTGTCTCATACTGGCAAGTCCGTACATCGCTTCAAGCGATTCTAGTATGTACAGCCTATCTGTCTTCATGCGTTCTGTGCTTTTAGTGCGTTGACGCACTTGGCTGACTGCGTAGACGCAATTGTGCGTCTTTCACTTTCTGTCTTGTTCGCTGCGTCGACGCTGACACAGGATGCGTTGACGCATTGGCCAGTTGCCAAGGGCGTGAGCATCTCGCTTGAGGAGCTGAGGCGACGCTGCACGATGGAAGCGTTGACGCCTTGGGCTGATGTCCAAAGGTCTTTTGATCAACATCAAGTCTGTACAGCATGAAGTCTGTACACTGGTCTCTCTGGCACGTTAACACTAAGTCTCTACACTCAGGTTGCTGAAGGGTTTCAAGTATATACACTGCATGCTCACTCAACTAATTCTATACACTCTTACTTCACACGAAGTCTGTACACTCAGTTAAACTTTCAAGTCTATACATCATCTGATACTGTCTTCGACTGATTAACTGACAGGTTATTCAACTGATTATCTGACAGGATTAATGGACGAGGTTATTAAGACTGGCACGTGATCCTAGAGGCTGAAATGCTGACACGTGGACCACTGAAGCTTGGGCGGGAATCGAAAAGAGCATAAGCCCTAGCTGCCTGCTGCTGGTATAAATATGGAGTTTCCTCCATCGGCTAAAAGGGATGAAAAGGGTGAAAGCCATCGAAAAAAGCTGAAGAGCAGAGAGTGCCTCCACGATATAGAGAATAGAGAAGAAGGAGAAGGCAGAAGCAGTAAGAAGAAGAAGAAAGAAGAGACAAAGAGAGAGCCTGCGAAAGAGAAGAAAAAGAAGAATGAGAAGAAGAGAGAGCTAGAGTGATAGAAGCTTCAACTGGAGATCTGTTCCTGCTGGACCGTGGATTAAATCTAGGCCAGCCAGCTCCTGCGAGAGCCACAGTCTAATCTCTTATTTCTACAGCTTTCTGTTGCTGCGGTTTTTGTTTTTCCTTTTTAAACAGTCACTTGTTGTTCTTCCGATTGCCCTGTTGGGGATCGGGTTCCTCCTGTGGACTCAGGAGAAGGGAGATTTTGTGTCTTCGGTTTGCAAGTAGCTGGGTGCTACTTGTGGTTGGTTCCCTCCGGTTGGGAGGAAGGGAGGTCCGAGACCTCTAGGTTGCCTTTGACAGGGTGTCATTGGTAGGTTCCCCTCCGGTTTGGAGGAAGGGAGGTTTGGTCCTCCGGTGCTGGGCTTGTGGGTAGCAAGTCCAGGGGTTCCCTCCGGGTCTGGAGGAAGAGAGACCATGTGTCTCTGATTTCCAAGTGGCTGGGAGTCACTTGGGGTGTCCCTCCGGTTGGGAGGAAGAGGGGAGGTTGTTCCCCTGGTCAAGCTGTGTGGCAGCATTTGTTGCAGACTGAGTCTGCTGTGCTAGTGTTACTAGTGGAAGCCTCACTCTGGTTTGGAGTGAGGGGTGGACGTAGGTCTGTTGACCGAACCACCTAAAAACCCTGGTGTCCCTTGTGGTTTGATCTTCTTATATGTTCACTTAATTGTTGCGCATTAGATGCTTGCTTAGGATCGTTTGAGGGCTTCTTGAGTTGTTGTCTTGCGTTGATCCTTCTAAGTCTCCTCAGGCTATTTCTGCAACAGTTTTAATTCCGCATAAATGAGCTTTAGAGTTTTAATTAGGCTATATCTGTAGAGGGATACATTCACCCCCCTCTGTATCCGGGCCTTACATTCTAACAGAATGATGGATCTCTCAGGCTATGTATCAACTATCGACAGTTAAATCAACTCACCATCAAGAATAAATACCTACTGACACGTATCGATGAGCTGTTCGACCAGATCTCGGGTGCGGAATATTTCTCGAAGGTAGACCTCAGGTCTGGTTACGATCAACTAAGAATTAAAGATGAGGACATTTACAAGACTACTTTCCGTAGCAGATATGGGCACTATGAGTTCGTGGTAATGCCATTTGGGTTAACCAATGCCCCTGCAACATTCTTGCAACTTATAAATAATGTCTTTCGACCTTATATCGACTGATTTGTGGTCATCTTTATTGATGATATTCTCATATACTCTAAGACCAAAGAGGAACATGAAGAACATTTAAGGATAGCCTTGCAAACCTTAAGAGAACACCAGCTATATGCGAAGCTCAGTAAATGCGAGTTCTGGCTAAAGGAGGTCTCTTTCATTGGCCATATTATCTCAAAGGAAGGCATCGATGTGGATCCTTCTAAGGTCGAAGCTGTCAAGAATTGGAGCTGACCAACGACTGTCTCTGAAGTTATAAGTTTTCTCGGCTTAGCTGGCTATTATAGGTGATTCATAAAAGATTTCTCAAAGACCTCCGTTCCTCTGACCAGACTCACAAGAAAGGAGAACCCCTTTATATGGTCGAAGGATTGTGAAGAGAGTTTCTTGACTCTCAAGGAACATCTCACTACGGCACCCATCTTGGCACTACTTGTTGAAGGTGTTGGCTTCGAAGTCTACACAGATGCATCATGCATTGGCCTTGGTTGTGTCCTTATGCAACACTATAAGGTGATTTGCTATGCTTCAAGACAATTGAAGCGTCATGAAGAGAATTATCCCGTGCATAATCTGGAGTTAGCTGCTGTCATTTTCGCCTTAAAGATATGGCGGCATTACCTTTACGGGGAGAAATTCACTATATTTTCGGACCACAAAAGTCTAAAGTATCTCTACACCCAAAGGGAGTTAAACATGAGGCAACGAAGATGTCAGGAATACCTCAAGGATTTTGACTTCTCTATCCAATATCATCATGGCAAAGTAAATGCTGTAGCAAATGCACTCAGCAGGAAACCATTAGCAACTCTGTCAAGTCTCAGAAAGGTATGACCTATCTTATAGAAGACTTTGCTCATTTGAATCTGGATATTGAGACAGAAGAAGAAGGGGGTATTATTACAACCTACACTAATTGAAGATCTAGTCAAGTTACGAGAAAATGACCCTATACTGGTGGAGATCAAAGCCAATATCGATCAACGACCAGATTTTTCCGTCTCGACCGATGGAAGGTTATTATTCAAAGGTCGGATCTGTGCGCCGGATCATGCCGACACTAAAAAGATGATCATGGAAGAAACTCATAAATATAGATATGCTATTCACCCTAGTGCTACCAAGATGTACCAAGATTAAAAAAGAAATTTCTGGTGGCCCAACATGAAAAGAGAGATAGCGGACTTTGTATCTGTAATACCCCAGTTTTAAAAATCTGAAATTTAATTGAAATAAATGAATTTCGGAATTTAATATTTAATTCCTTAGTAAATAGAACTAGTGAAATTTAGACTACCTTATAAAAATCTAGAAAAATGGTAAAATGGTAAATGACCATTTATTTAACAACTTTGTCTTCTGTAATCGACCCAACAAAAATCCGTAATTTAGTCTAATCAGTGGATTAAGCCCAAAATGCATACTTACCTAACATTTACCTAACCTTAGCTTAAACCATGAAATTAGAGCTTAATACTCCACCAAATGAGCCCAAATCGGTGGCAAATGAAAGGCCACGATCTAAGGATCATTTCCCCTCTGTTAATTGATCGAAACCCTAACCCTAAAACGTGGTGTCGGCCGAGCTTTGGTGAGGTTAACCATTGCGGCACCGGTTTCAAACACCCAACTTGCTTCGACGAATTCTCCCAGTACCGAAGGCTCCAGAAGGTGTATGAGCTATAAAAATGAAGCTATGCAACCCTAGAATCCTTTGGTAGCAGCGGCGGTCACAGTGGAGATCGATCTAGGGAGATCTCGGGAGTTTAGTGGTGACGTGTCGGCGTCCGTTCTTCTTCCTTTCTTTTTCTTTCTTCACTCGATTGAGGTAGGTTCTCTCGGGCTCAAACCACAAGTAATATATCAAAATGTTCAGCATCCAGTCCTCTTTCTTTTGGTATATGAAGCACTAAATTCTATTAGGCATTCTGTGCGAATTTAATGGTTTAGTAGAGGCATGTCAGAATTAGGGTAGAACCTGTTCCCCTTTGATTTCAGTAGCGATTTAAGGCTGTAAATCTTAAATTGATCCATGCATCTTGTAGAGTTTTTCGTACTCTTTCCATTGATTATAAAAGCCCTAAATTTATGGATCATGTGTAGAGAATTTCTGATATGAGTAGGAATATATCTAGACTTGGTTTTTGATGTATTCTTTTGAGTTAAATCGTGATTTCGAGTTGTTAATCGTGATCCCCATATAGCATATCATATATGGTTGGAATCAGCGTCGAGTAAGCTTTCTTTTAATATATACAGCCCCAATTTTCATTGTGTATATTGTGAGAATTTTGCGATTTAGTAACAGCATGTCAAAATTAGGATTTTTAGTGTTCATGCCCTTGTAAATCGTGATTTCAGAAAGAAATTATGAAATTGACCATGCTATTAGGTAGTATTTTTCATAACCTTTCCAACGGTACCAAAAGCCCCTTGTTTCAAGTCCGTTTCCATGAGTAATAAGTGTTTTAGATCAAACCCCATAAACCCTTAATCTTCCGGCGTTCATCGGACGTGGAAGGGGTGACCGGAATACACCAAGAGTTGGACGGTCTTACGATAGACCACACATCCTGGATGGACGGTTCCTGAAGGACCACACATCCTGGGATGGACGGTCCCAAAGTGACCACATATCTAGATGAACGGTCCCAAACTGACCACATATCCCCTGGCAGGATGAACGGCCACCCAGACGACCACATATCTGGAGGGGCCAGAGATGGGCTGTTCTCCCCTGACCGCCCAACCCTTGGGCGGTTCCTTCCTGGCCGCCCAACCCAATGGACGGTCCAGACTTGGCCGCCCAACTCCCTGCAGTCCAGAATTTGCCCATGTTAGCCCAGTAGATGTAAGGTTTATTCCGAACCGTTTATCTATGCAGTAAATGGCTTAGTATGAACACTTAATGATTCATGTTAGTAACTTAATTGGTAATTAGTAAGTCAGAAACCCATCTGATAAGTGGTAAATTATGCAAGTAAATTTTTGTTAATTGCATGCTAATTATCCATACATGAACTTGTTCTTCATCATTTCCATCCCGATTCACCTTATTGGCAATTAAGTTAATGTAAAACTTAATCCTTGATATATTAACATGGAAATTAGGACTAAAACTGAATGTTAGGTTGCTGGATAGCCATTATATTCCAGTAGAACATTTTGACCAAATTGCGGACTTCTAGTAAGTCATTAGGCCTATTAGTCGTGTTAACCTTGAACTTACCACCGGACACTCCATCCGGCGGACTTACCATCATCTTGGGATCTCTGTATATCCCTGTCAAGAACCTAATGAACCACCAGATTATCGATTTACGTGACTGAATCGCTTATTTATTAGTATTGGATCGAATTGGGCTAAGAGAGGCATGTGCGGCCTGTAGTGGACCGTATATCCTCATAGGCGGCCCAATAGCGACCGCATATCCGTAATACGGCCCAGTATGGACCGTATATCTTATTCTTGGGTCTTAATGTCTTCTGGACATGCGCGGCCCAGTATTAACCGTATATATATTGAGCGGCCCTTGTATGACCGTGTATATGACAGTTTTCCGGAAAGTGATTATTTCATGAATTTCGAATTGTGTGAGCTAACCAAGCCTATGTAGGCTATGGTTTTTCGTGATTTGACCTATTGTTAGATCTATTGATCATCAATTATAGTCCTTTGGGACAATTATTCCTCTCGGTTAAGGAGCTTATTGTTTGGACTCTTAAAGAATCATTATTCTTATGTCCTTTACCTTGTCTACATGAACTTGACCTTGGAACTCTTGGCCATTAAATATTGTGGATGTCTAGTCTCGTGGGATCTACGATCTAAAAAGAAATCAATGCCAAGGCAAACAAATGAAGGGCCCAGTCTGGTCCTGGGAGGAGCACCCAAAAAGTACTTGATCCTCGGGGAGGTAAATGACTTGGTGTGGCATTTGGCACCGGTACTATCTAGCGTGTTTGGTCTACGACATTCCTCATTCTCGTGAAACTTGCTATTCATGCTTAAAGTATGAAGTACTTGCTTGCTTGCTTGACATGACTCGAAATTGACTTGTAAATGGCCATTCACTAGAAAATCTTATTAATCTTGCTTGATATCTCGACATGCAACTATTTCTTCCATTTAATTATCGTTACTCTTTCTATCTTAGTGATTATTTAGTTCTGCTTACTTTCTCGCGTTAATCATGCATATTCATTAATTGGTTAATCACTTAAACCATGCCTGACGATAGAGTATAATTGCTACTGAGCTTCTTGCTCACCCCTACTTCCAATCCTTTTCAGGTAACGCGGTCAACGGTACGTTGCAAATGGGAATAGATCAGTGTGATCGAGTGAACCTGGAACCTAGAGATCGGAGTCTGTCTTTTTATCTTCTTGAGTCTAGCTAGTGTCGTGAGTCTGGTTATTGCTTTTTGTTCTTTCTTCCCTTAATTTGAATCTAATATTGTTAAGTGATATTTCTAAATGTTAATAAGAGCTCATATTTTCAATGTGTGTCTGTGGCCTCCTTGTGTTTAATTGTGGTTATTTATTTTCACTCTTGCTATCATGACTGTTAACTGCCACGTTCCGAGCATCGCTTCCCGCTGCTATCGGTTCGGGACGTGACAGAGGTGGTATCAGAGCCTCCGTTTTCTAAGTCCTTGGATTTTGTCCAAGAGTATAGGCTACCCTAAGTCTTAAGACCCGTGTCATCCCTTGTCACCTGGTGTGATTGGGTAATATCTTGGGTTAAGTAATAAAATATATACAAGATTGCGTTGTGTTACGTGTAAGGGTAATGAAAAAGTTAACCATATAACTATTTTGCAGGTCTCTAAGTCATTATTAAAATGAAAGCGAGTGGGTCCATGGGTAAGCTAAGATTCGGTTCCGCTAGAGGCTGGCGAGTCCGTCGTAAAGAAACCCGACGTAATAATAAGAAGAAGAGTAGTATTACGCAAATGAAATGTTTATATTGTCACAAACTTGGTCATCTCGCGAAGGAGTGCTGGCGAAGGAGCGGAGCGTGTCTGCGTTGCGAAAATCAGGATCATAAAATGGCTAACTGTCCTAAGTTACTTTCATAAGCAAAACTACAAAAAAAATCGGAACCAACTTCTACCGAATGAAGAATTACGTAAGGTACTATTCCCTTTTATCCCTAGCTATAGCTAAATTCTTTCGTCATTAATTGTATAATTATCATGTTATTTTGATAGATAAGATCATCTTAGTTCAAATATTTAAATAGTTGGTAATGCCCGACGAATTTGGGGACCAAATTCCTTAAAGTGGGAGAGGATGTAATACCCCAGTTTTAAAAATCTGAAATTTAATTGAAATAAATGAATTTCAAAATTTAATATTTAATTCTTTAGTAAATAGAACTAGTGAAATTTCGACTACCTTATAAAAATCTAGAAAAATAGTAAAATGGTAAAGGACCAGTTATTTAACAACTTTATCTTCTGTAGTCGACCAACCAAAAATCCGTAATTAGGTCTAATTAGTGGATTAAGCCCAAAATGCACACTTACTTAACATTTACCTAACCTTAGCTTAAACCACGAAATTAGAGCTTAATACTCCACCAAATGAGCCCAAATCGGTGGCAAATGAAAGGCCACGATCTAAGGATCATTTCCCCTCTGTTAATTGATCGAAACCCTAACCCTAAAACGTGGTGTCGGCCGAGCTTTGGTGAGGTCAACCATTGCGGCGCCGTTTTCAAACACCCAACTTGCTTCGACGAATTCTCCCAACACCGAAGGCTCCAGAAGGTGTATGAGCTATAAAAATGAAGCTCTGCAACCCTAGAATCCTTTGGTAGCAGCGGCGGTCGCAGTGGAGATCGATCTAGGGAGATCTTGGGAGTTTAGTGGTGACATGTCAGCGTCCGTTCTTCTTCCTTTCTTCTTCTTTCTTCACTCGGTAGGTTCTCTAGGGCTCAAACCGCAAGTAATATATCAAAATGTTCAACATCCAGTCCTCTTTCTTTTGGTATATGAAGCACTAAATTCTATTAGGTATTATGTGCGAATTTAATGGTTTAGTAGAGGCATGTCAGAATTAGGGCATAACCTGTTCCCCTTTGATTTCAGTAGCAATTTCAGGCTGTAAATCTTAAATTGATCAATGCATCTTGTAGAGTTTTTCATGCTCTTTCCATTGATTATAAAAGCCCTAAATTTTATGGATCATGTTTAGAGAATTTCTGATATGAGTAGGAATATGTCTAGACTTGGTTTTTGATGTATTCTTTTGAGTTAAATCATGATTTTGAGTTGTTAATCGTGATCCCCATATAGCATATCATATATGGTTAGAATCAGTGTCGAGTAAGCTTTCTTTTAATATATACAGCCCCAATTTTCATTTTGTATATTGTGAGCATTTTGTGATTTAGTAACAGCATGTCCAAATTAGGATTTTTAGTGTTCCTGCCCTTGTAAATCGTGATTTCAGAAAGAAATTATGAAATTGACCATGCTATTAGGTAGCATTTTTCATAACCTTTCCAACGGTACCAAAAGCCCCTTGTTTCAAGTCAGTTTCCATGAGTAATTAGTGTTTTAGATCAAACCCCATAAACCCTTAACCTTCCGGCGTTCATCGGACGTGGAAGGGGTGACCGGAATACACCAAGAGTTGGACGGTCTTACGATAGACCACACATCTTGGATGGACGGTTCCTGAAGGACCACACATCCTGGGATGGACGGTCCCAAAGTGACCACATATCTAGATGAACGGTCCCAAACTGACCACATATCCCCTGGCAGGATGAACGGCCACCCAGATGACCACATATCTGGAGGGGCCAGGGATGGGCTGTTCTCCCCTGACCGCCCAACCCTTGGGCGGTTCCTTCCTGACCGCCCAACCCAATGGACGGTCCAGACTTGGCCACCCAACTCCCTGCAGTCCAGAATTTGCCCATGTTAGCCCAGTAGATGTAAGGTTTATTCCGAACCGTTTATCTATGCAGTAAATGGCTTAGTATGAACACTTAATGATTCATGTTAGTAACTTAATTGGTAATTAGTAAGTCAGAAACCCATATGATAAGTGGTAAATTATGCAAGTAAATTTCTATTAATTGCATGCTAATTATCCATACATGAACTTGTTCTTCATCATTTCCATCCCGATTCACCTTATTGGCAATTAAGTTAATGTAAAACTTAATCCTTGATATATTAACATGGAAATTAGGACTAAAACTGAATGTTAGGTTGCTGGATAGCCATTATATTCCAGTAGAACGTTTTGACCAAATTGCGGACTTCTAGTAAGTCATTAGGCCTATTAGTCGTGTTAACCTTGAACTTACCACCGGACACTCCATCCGGCGGACTTACCATCATCTTGGGATCTCTGTATATCCCTGTCAAGAACCTAATGAACCACTAGATTATCGATTTACGTGACTGAATCACTGATTTATTAGTCTTGGATCGAATTGGGCTAAGAGAGGCATGTGCGGCCTGTAGTGGACCGTATATCCTCATAGGCGGCCCAATAGCGACCGCATATCCGTAATACGGCCCAGTATGGACCGTATATCTTATTCATGGGTCTTAATGTCTTCTGGACATGCGCGGCCCAGTATTAACCGTATATATATTGAGCGGCCCTTGTATGACCGTGTATATGACAGTTTTCCGGAAAGTGATTATTTCATGAATTTCGAATTGTGTGAGCTAACCAAGCCTATGTAGGCTATGGTTTTTCGTGATTTGACCTATTGTTAGATCTATTGATCATCAATTATAGTCATTTGGGACAATTATTCCTCTCGGTTAAGGAGCTTATTGTTTGGACTCTTAAAGAATCATTATTCTTATGTCCTTTCCCTTGTCTACATGAACTTGACCTTGGAACTCTTGGCCATTAAATATTGTGGATGTCTAGTCTCGTGGGATCTACGATCTAAAAAGAAATCAATGCCAAGGCAAATAAATGAAGGGCCCAGTCTGGTCCTGGGAGGAGCACCCGAAAAGTACTTGATCCCCGGGGAGGTAAATGACTAGGTGTGGCATTTGGCTCCGGTACTATCTAGCGTGTTGGGTCTACGACATTCCTCATTCTCGTGAAACTTGCTATTCATGCTTAAAGTATGAAGTACTTGCTTGCTTGCTTGACATGACTCAAAATTGACTTGTAAATGGCCATTCACTAGAAAATCTTGTTAATCTTGCTTGATATCTCGACATGCAACTATTTCTTCCATTTAATTATCGTTACTCTTTCTATCTTAGTGATTATTTAGTTCTGCTTATTTTCTCACGTTAATCATGCATATTCATTAATCGGTTAATCACTTAAACTATGCCTGACGATAGAGTATAATTCCTACTGAGCTTCTTGCTCACCCCTACTTCCAATCCTTTTCAGGTAACGCGGTCAACGGTACATTACAAATGGGAATTGGATCAGTGTGATCGAGTGAACCGGGAACCTAGAGATCTGAGTCTGTCTTTTTATCTTCTTGAGTCTAGCTAGTGTCGTGAGTCTGGTTATTTCTTTTTGTTCTTTCTTCCCTTAATTTGAATCTAATATTGTTAAGTGATATTTCTAAATGTTAATAAGAGCTCGTATTTTCAATGTGTGTCTGTGGCCTCCTTGTGTTTAATTGTGGTTATTTATTTTCACTCATGCTATCATGACTGTTAACTGCCACGTTCCGAGCATCGCTTCCTGCTGCTATCGGTTCGGGGCGTGACAGTATCACACTGCCTCACTTGTCAGCAAGTTAAGGCGGAACATTTAAAGCCTGATAGAAAGCTACATCCCTTAGAAATTCTTGAGTGGAAGTGGGAGAGCATAGGATAGATTTCATCATGGGTTTGCCAAGGACAAGAGGTGGACATGATGGTATATGGGTGGTTATAGACCGATTGACTAAATCTGCACATTTTCTACCTATCAAAAATTGATGGTCTGTGGATATATTAGCAGCTTTGTATATGAAGGAGATAGTTAAGCTACACGGGGTTCCTGTCACTATTATTTTTAATCGAGACCCTCGCTTTACATCATAATTCTGGAAGGGTCTACAACATTCTTTAGGGACCCGACTCAACTTTAGCACTGCTTTTCATCCACAAACGGATGGCCAAATTGAAAGAACCAATCATGTGATTGAAGATATGCTCAGGGTATGTGCAATTGATTTTGGTGGGAGTTGGCACGATCACTTGCTTCTAGTTGAATTTGCCTACAACAATAGCTATCAAGCTAGTATTCAAATGGCACCTTTTGAGACTTTATATGGCAGAAGTTGCCGCTCACCTATATGCTGGAATGAAGTTTGGGAAAGATAACTTCTAGACCCTGAACTCATTTGAGATACCATCGAGAAGGTAAAACTTATTCGAGAAAGACTCTAGATGGCTCAAGATAGACAAAAGGGGTATGTTGATAATAGAAGGTGAGACCTAAAATTTTAAGTAGGATATCATGTGTTTCTCAAGGTTTCTCCAGGTCGAGATATTCGAAGATTTGGCATCAAAGGCAAACTTACTCCGAGATATATCGACGCTTTTGAAATTCTTGAAAGGGTTGGCGAGGTCGCGTATCGGATTGCCTTGTCTCCTCAATTATCTAGAGTCCATGATGTATTCCACGTATCGATGCTCAAAAGGTACGTTCATGACCCATTATATGTTTTTAGTCATGGCGATCTGGTGATACAGAAGGACTTAAGATGTGAGCAAAGGCCAATCAAAATCCTGGATCGAGAAGTTCGACAGCTTCAGAATAAAACTATTCCCATGGTGAAAGTTCGGTGGAATAAAAATATGGACCAAGAAGCAACATGGGAGTTGGAAGAAGCTATGCGTAAAAGATTTTCGGAGCTATTCGATTGTAAGTAAAATTACACTCTCCATAAATCAAATGCAATGAATTTGGGGACCAAATTCTCTTTAAATAGGGGAGGGTGTAAAACCTCTGAATTTTTAAGGATTTTTCAGGAATTAAATAAAATTATTAAGTATTTAAAAGGCTTAATGGGCTATTTAATGAATTATGGGTTAAATAAATTAATTTGAAAGTATAATTAATAACCAGATAATTAGGCCCACTTAAACTAGGCCCATAAACCCAATTCTATAGCTTTTAGGCCCAAGCCCACTTCTAGAGACATAATTAGGGTGATTTTCCCAATTTAAAAAGATAAATAGGGGATAAATAGGGGAGATTAGGATAAAATCTGAAATTTTTGAAAATTTGCCCAGAAGGCGGTCTATCGTGAGACCGCGTATTCAAAGAAGCGGTACGAACCAGACCGCTTTCTGCTGCCGTAAACGGGATTCGATAATCATGGAAAATTTAGATTTTTTTCCATCCAATTGGCAAGGATAGGTGTGCTCTGGCATGTCAACCTATCTAGAATTCTAGGAGGATCAAATTGATGCCCTACATGACTCTAAATTCGACCTAATCCCTCAACCCTAGGTCCTTCCCTATAAATAGACCCTAATTTCATTTTACGTGAACCCTAGTTTTAGAGCGTATGGTTCGAAGGTAAGACGTCATCATCTCATGTTAAGTATTTACAGGATTTTGTTTCCTTTAGTATTGTCTAACTCCCCTCCAAGTTTCGTGTTAGGAGAACAAGCATCTAAGGAGTTAGAAGGACTGGAACTTGTTGGTTCTACGCAGGACACGCAGGAACTGGGGTGTGTTATTCAGGGTATGGCAGATCTAGAGGGGAGGGGTGAATAGATCAACCCCTTCTTTTCGAACAGAGCAGGAGATTGAAATAAATTGCAGTATAACAAGAGATCAAAATCATAGAAAGCAGATAAGGATAAAGTAGACCGATCCTAGTCAAGCATCTACCGCTTTGCAAACACACCACCACATAGAATCACACAAAGGAGACAATGCTTTTAAGGTTGTTCGGTCTCTATCTAGAGACCTACGTCCACCCCTCACACAACTGTGTGAGGCTTCACTAGCGCCCAAGTGGCAACACAACTGTAACACAGCTTAAGACTGAGAGTTAAACTCTCACACCTGCTGATAAACAGCTTGAGGGCACATCGGGCCCAACTACCACTGATCTGAGAATACCCTCAGACAGTCTTCCTACTCTACGGTAGGGAACACCAACGATAGATTGAGTTTGTAAAATAGAACAAAAATGAAATGAAAAGGAATGAAAAATATCAAACAGTATGGATGTAAAAGCAAAAGGAAATGATCTGTCTGATGGCTCGATGCAGCTTCTAATGGCTGCAAATGCAACGGCCTCTCCACGAGCTGTTGAAGAGATACAGATCAAGTCGTTTCCCCAGGCACAGCTGCAGCAGGTGGACGACCTCCTTGATGTCGATGGCTTGGTCAATCTGCAGGAATGGACTGTCCATGATGCTCTGCTCTTATTTCTCAGCTCTCTGCTTCTTCTCCTTCTTCCTTGTTTGACAGGCTTCTTCCTTTTTTAAGTCTATCTCTCTATCATTATGAATATTCCCCTTTTGCATTTTTTATCTTTTTGCTTCACTGCACGATCGCTTCATCACTGGCGCGTCTGACATGCGCATGCAAAAGGACGAGGGTATCTTCGTGGGGCCCAGCTGGAGATAATCCTCATAACAGATAAAAGTCTTCCATGAAAAAGGTCCTTCTGGAAGCTATCTCCGCGTACCAGTAAAGGAGCCAATGATTGGCTTCCGGATCCTTAACTTAAAAGAGTTCGAATCTCGGATCCGCCATACGCGATACTTGTAGTGTCGACACTTGTGAGTATGCAGGTCGACACTTCTGTGAAAACTTAGCATTCCATTTGCATGTCACCCCGATGCTGCTTCTGCAAGCATCGAGTCTATTGGTCGTAGGTGTCGACACTTGAAGCTTGAGGTGTCGACACCTTGAGAATTCTAAACCTCCAACAGAAACGAGTTTTTCCAATTTTTTCTTCTGTGGTGTCGACACTCTGAACTTGCCAGAACTCAAACAGAAATGCGTTTACCCTTTGTTTGCTATGTGGTGTCTGCACTATGGCCAGGTGAGATTAAGCTGACTAAAAGCACTTCAAAGGCTTGATTAGACAACTACAAAACAATAATGAATCATAGTGTGTTATCATCAAAACCTGGGGACACAACAATCTCCCCCTTTTTTGTGATGACAACCATGAGTCATTATTGCATATTATGCACATGATATTCAATTTGCAAACTTAACAATTCATATTGGAAAAATTTTATACACAACCAACAAAGTTTCATTTCATTCAAAAAAAATTCCTTTACATATATCATATGCCATGGATGAATGCTAATATATGCAAAGTCACAAATAGCCTAAGCATCATGCTGAACAAGCACTGAACATGTGACCTTTCTCTATTTCCCCCTCCCTTTGTACTGTCTTCTCCCGCTTTGTCATCAGCAAGAAGGAGGATCCTCTATCAATGTGATGGTGAATGAGGCAAAGAACTAGAGCTGCTAGGGGATTTGAAGTGCTGAGAGGCTGAGAGTTGCTGTTGTAGCTGAAACACTATGGCTGCCAGGGATTCAACTGTGGGTTGATCATGCATATGCTTGGTGCGAAACTCCACTTTGGTAGTAGCGTGGGTTGGAGTTTGATTAACTGCTGCGGCCTTCTTCCCTTTTGCTCGAGTAACCGGAGGTGCCATCAAATGGATGAATAGCAAGGTAAGCTGTAAATAAGGCTGGGAAAAAGTACCGACGGAGGTGGAAGCAGTAATATATGGTGTAAAGATAAAAAGGTGGTCAACAATGGAAAATCCGGTCAAATGTCTTGAGGAAAAAGAAAGGAGTTGAAATATTTATATTGCAACCTTTCTGTTAGTCAAACTCTGAAATTCCCTTGTTTATTTTTGGTGTTGATGGTTTAAGATATATAAGCCCAATTTTGTAACATGATTGCTTAGAAATACCGATTAGGCAAGTGTAATAGGATTAAAACATTAAATAAAAGCATTTTGCCCTTCCCAAGTCTATCAAACTTACTCATTAAGTTCATTGGGCAAACTTGAGAGAAAAGATAAGCAAGTATTGAAAGTAAACAAGAATCTATTTTGAGTTTGCAAAGAGTCAACCCCATTTTTTTTAAGATAAACAGTCAAATGTAGCACACACCTTTTGACTCGAGGAAACACGTTGATTAGACGTCCGAGTCCCCGGTTACTCAGTGTGGCTCATCATCCTGTCTCATTTTTAACAGAGATAGCAGTTTTCATCATGACATGAACTATTGCATTTCTAGTGATGCAACATTCAGTTTCTTCGAAGACAATGCCATTGCTCTACATTTTTTTTAAAATGAGGTGTATTCTCTTGCTTATAGCAATTTTTAGAGGTTTTGTTTAAAGATAATACGAGCTTAAGATCCTGCAATTAGATCAGCCCTTTTACTATTAACTTTCAGAAATATAGAACATGGTTATGGACAATCACTATGTGGAGTGTTTTAATCCAATCCCAGATGCAAGCTAGGCATGATCCATACAATTCACAACAAAAAGTAGGATTATAAACGTTAAACAATTCTAACCATTATTCAAGAGGGGTAAGTCAGTGATGACTAACAAATGATGCATTAGGGATTGAATCCATCTCAACTCCCCCTGAATCATTGACCGGTGGCAGATTAAGACCAAAAGAAGTTGTATTTCATATGAAAAGAAATGGCATAGAACAACAGAGCATGCAACAGTTCATTTAGATGGTGAAGGTTGAAGATGGAAATGTGAGAACCGTAGTTCACTCGGGCAAGGTGAGAAGTGTCGACCTTTCTTCAAATATAACTAATGTGCATTGACCTTTCGTCTTGAATTGCTTAAGGTGCATCGACCTTACTAGGAGATTGGAAATGGTTGCACTGACCTTTCTTCAGAGATAACCGATGTGCATCGACCTTATGAGCAAGCAATCAGTATCAGCATCGAGGCATCTACTGACTTCACTAGTGTAGACCTGCCAAAGTGGAAGAGTCGACCTCCTGATTCCAGACAGAACCACAATTCCAAGCTGGTATATCGATGGTGTCGACACTTCTTGGACTAGTGTCGACATTGTCCACAAACTTTTCTTGATCTGATTTCAGCACTAGTACTCTTTTCTTAGCAATAGCACTTCTCAAACATCTGATGGTTCTTGACTATTCCTTGCACGCATTGTCATAGACATTCTAAGCAAAGCACCCTTTACTTCTTGATTTAGAGAGACATTTATTCCTTATAATGCAAAATTCAGGATATGCTTAATGCACTATCAGCTAGCATGCATTAGTGACACATGGTACTTGGCGGAGGTTTGTGCTAAGACTCCTCACGCATGGTGAGAGTTTCCAGACAGGCTTTACCTATCCTTCCACAATAGACCATTTGATATACCATGTTGTCACAAAGTGATATGCAATATAATGCAATCAATTTTTTTTTTAAAAAAAGCAACAATGATCTCTATAGAGACAAACTCTCCCTTAATGTGAGCATCATCACAGCAGCTATTGAGTCATTTGGCAGATTATTCTAGAATCAGGCGTCATTGCAACCAAAGGCACAGACAAAAGGAATATTGAAAAATAGCTTAAACCTATTTTGATTGAAATCTACACAGGCCTAGCTATCTTCTAAGTGTTGAGAATCTGTCGTTGCACAGTGGTTTGGTGAAGATATCAGCAACCCGATTTTCTGTAACAACATAGTGCAACTCAATGTTTTTGTTAGGTACTTCATCTCTTATAAAATGATGCCTTATATCTATGTGCTTAGTCCTAGAATGCAAAACTGGATTTTTAGCAAGATTAATGACACTAGTGTTATCAACCAAAATTGGGACACATCCAAGATCTATCAGATAGTCTCAGAGTTGGTGTTTGATCCACAGAACTTGAGTGCCACAGCTTCCCACAGTGACATACTCTACCTTTGCAGTAGAGAGAGCGACTGAGTTCTGTTTCTTGGAAGCCCAAGAGACCAAGCACCCGCCCAAAAATTGACAATAGCCACTTGTACTTTTACGGTCCAGCTTACATTCAGTGTAATCCGCATCTGAAAAAGATATGAGATTGAACTCACAAGAAGACAGACACCATAATCCCAAGTCTTGAGTCCCGGCAAGGTACCTAAAGATACGCTTGACGATAGTCAAGTGGGATTCCTTAAGACTAGCCTGAAACCTAGCACAAAGGTATACACTAAATTGGATGTCTAGCCTAGATGCAGTCAAATAAAGTAATGATCCAATCATACCTCTAAATTTCTTTGCATTCACATCTTTACCTTTTTCGTCCACATCTAGAGAAGCGTTGGTTCCCATAGGAGTTGAAATTGGCTTGCACTCTTCCATGTCAAATCTTTTTAGCAACTCCTTGACATACTTGGCTTGGCTTAAGAAACATCCTTCAGCTGTTTGATTGACCTGCAAGCCGAGAAAAAATTGAAGTTCTCCCATTAAACTCATCTTAAACTCGCTAGTCATTAGGTTAGCAAATTTCTCACACATTTCAGATCTAGTGGATCCAAACACTATATCATCTACATAAACTTGAACAATCAAGATTTCCTTACCTTGTTTCTTGGTGAAAAGTGTTAAATCCACTTTACCTCTTGTATAGCCCTTTTCTTTGAGGAAGGAGCTTAGCCTATCATACCAAGCTCGAGGTACTTGCTTTAAGTCATATAGAGTCTTGTCCAACTTATAGACAAACTCATCATGATGAGCACATTCAAAACCTGGGGGTTGCTCTACATAGACTTCTTCTTTTATTAAACCATTAAGAAAAGCACTTTTTACATCCATCTGTTGCAATTTTATTTTATGTGCAGATGCAAAAGCAAGCAAAATTCTTATAGCTTCTAATCTAGCTACATGGGTAAAAGACTCTTCAAAATCAATTCCAAATTCTTGATTATATCCCTGAGCCACAAGTCTAGCTTTATTTCTTATGATCTTACCGTCTTCACTTAGCTTATTCTTAAACACCCATTTTGTACCTATTACAGATTTTTCAGTGGGTCTAGGAACACGGTGCCACACTTTGTTTCTTTCAAATTGATTTAATTCCTCTTGCATGGCATGAATCCAATTCTCATCTTTTAATGCATCTTCCACATTTTTTGGTTCATGTTGAGAGACAAGAGCTAATTGATCTAATTCTTCAATAACCCTGAAATGTGACCTAGTTCTAGGTGGATCATTTAGACTACCAATGCTATTTTCTAAGGGATGATCTTTATGCACTCTTATATCAGAATTATCATTACCTCCATCGGTAACTGTGACCCTTGCATGACTTGACTCACCTTGGTCATCATTTCCTTTCGACTCCTCTTGTGGAAGATCTTCATTTCTCTTGAACTCCATGAATTCCCCATCATCATCTTTCCTGCAAGAATTATCATCTTCAGTTTTATCAAATGTAACATGGGGAGACTCTTCCACACATAGAGTCTTAAGATTATAAACTATATACGCCCTACTTCTTTCAGAATAACCCAGAAAAATTCCTTCTTCGCTCTTGGGCTCAAATTTGTCTAGCTCTTTTTTGTCATTGTTATGAACAAAACACTTTGAACCAAAGACTTTTATATGAAATAAAGATGGCTTCTTACCTTTAAGTAACTCATAAGGTGTTTTCATTGTAAACCATTGAGCGATTGATGATGTAACAGGCCATATTCACCACCTTTGCCCAATACCTTCGGGGAAGTTGCTTTTCAGCCAGCATAGTGCGCCATCTATATTAATATTTTGTTTCTTTTCTTAACTACCCCATTCTGTTCAGGGGTTCTAGGTGACGAAAATCTATGAGTTATGCCTTCAGTCATGCACAGATTTTCAAAATTAGAATTATCGAATTCACCACTATGGTCTGACAATATATTGGAGATTTTATACTGACCTTCCTGCTTCACTTTTAAGTAAAGTGCCTAAAACTCATCAAACGCATCATTTTTGTGTGCAAGAAAGAACACCCATGTAAATCTAGAAAAATCATCTACCACGACATAGCCATATCTTTTACCACTTAAGCTTGCGGTTTTTGTTGGACCAAACAAGTCAATATGAATCAGTTCAAGTGGTTTAGATGCCAAGCTTTCAGTTCTACTCTTAAATGATTTCCTAGTATGTTTGCCTTGGGTGCATGCATCATAGATTTTATCATTCTTTTTGAAAGAAATTTCAGGCAACCCTTTTACCATGGAATACTTCAAGAGCTTGTGAAGAATATTGTAGCTAGCATGACCTAGCCTACAGTGCCATAAGCATGCAAGCTTTGCTTTAGATGTAGCAAGACAAAGATTTTCATGAGTAAGATCATCCAAATCTATCATGTACACATTATTCACTCTTTTGCCATAAAATTTTATTTCTTCAGAATGAGGTCCTAAAATCCTACATTCAATTGAATTGAAGACAACACGGTGACCTTTGTCACACAACTGATTTATACTCAAGAGATTATACTCTAAACCTTCAACCAGCAGAACACTATCTATGGAGGTTGAGGGATTATTACCAACTTTACCTGAGCCAATGATCTTACCTTTGTTTTTCCCTCCAAAAGTAACATGACCTCCTTCCTTCTCCACCAAGAGACAAAATTTTGTTCTATCCCCAATCATGTGTGTTGGAACCCTAGTTTTGATTATGACAGTCTATGAATCATGATTAGGACTGAAATGCATAAGTACCTTCATACTGAATAAACATGTTTTCTATCTTAGTGTCAAACCAAAGGTCGATGCACATTCGCTCTATCTTCTCATTTAGTCAGTGCAAGTTTTAGGCTGAAGTGTCAGAGGTCAATGCACAATTTCACTAAGTCTGAAAGGTTGATGCATATTCATGTCCTTCATTACCTAAGGTCGATGCACATCACGGTTCATAGCAAATGAAGGTCGATGTATATCCTATTCACACCTTTACACAAGTCGGTGCACATTTTGCTGGTTTGCATAAGTAGGTCGGTGCACATTTTGTCAGACAGCACACAGGTCGGTGCACTTTCACCTTAGTCATACTAAGGTCGATGCACATCCTGCCTTAGCCATCATAAGGTTAGAGCACATTCTGCATCCTGCATCATTGAGGTTGGTGCACGTTTGTAGTGTGCATGACTAAGGTCGGTGCACATTGGCATCCTTCATGACTGAGGTCGGTGCACGTTTGTAGTATGCATGACTAAGGTCGGTGCATATTGGCATCCTACATGACTGAGGTCGGTGCACGTTTGCATTGTGCATGATTGAAGTCGGTGCACATTGGTATCCTGCATAACTAAGGTCTGTGCACGTTCAAACTCAAGGTCCGTGCACATTTGCAAGGACAATGTTGACACCCGCTTTATACCGATAATTCGAGCCGTTTCTCTTACTCCTATTAGTTGATGTCTCGAGTTGTTCATCGTTCATTGGGCCATTTTTTTTGTGGCATGTCTTGGGCTCATTTTATGGGTCGTCTCCCTCCTTGGTGTAATCTGTGGTGATTCAGGGCTTAATGGGCCTTGGCTTTGGTCAATTGAACGTATTTTACGAGAATCGAGTGCCTAAGGGCATGAACGGCTTAACCTCAGCCGTTCAGCCGGTGGGCGGTTGCATATTGACCGGTCATACATTTTGGCTAATTTCTGAGGATTTTCTGAATAATCACCGACAGGATTTTGTGCGGTGTGATTAGGACCGTTCAAGCTCATGGACGGGCCTATTCCAACCGCCTATATCTCAGAGTCCTACGCGCGCCCATTTTCTCAGATAATTATCCAAATGATTCGAATTATCACCGACAGGGTGAAACGGTCGATTTAGTGCCGCCCTAAACTAAAACGGCCTCAATACAACCGTTCATATGTCCAGGGTCCAACGGCGGACGTTTCGGTCTGTTCGAGAGATAATTGGGTTAATTATCTGGTTTAATTCCATTTCCACCGACAGGTTGAACGGTCTGAACATAACCGTTCAACATGTGAGCGGTCTATCGTTAGACCGTTCATCCCTTCGATGGAGGTTTTTTAACAGATTTCCATCCTTTTTTTGCATGGTTTTATCCCTGATTTGTTTTAACGATTTCTCCGTGGATAATCAGCCATTTTTGATGCCGTTTCGTCTGGATGGAAGATAAAGATATTATCTACGAATTATCTTTTGCCAATTCGACCCAAAAATGTATAAAAACCCCAATTTCGAGGCTGGCCTTCCAGGCTCTATAAATAGACCCTATGGCCGGACGTCGAAAGGGGGGGGGGGAGATTTTGGTCGACGGCGAAGCCCTGCCGCATTTTTGAGCGACCTAGCACCAAGGAGGGAGGCTCTCTACGTCCGCACGAGCCTCCGGTTCAGGGAGTAGCCCAGTTTTCGTAGTTCTTTCGTTCCGTAGCTTTCGCCGCTTTCCTTCATTGCATGCATCGTTTCTTCCCCACGTACCCTCTCCTTCTCATTATCATGCACACAACCACCCAGTTTTTTTTGTCGCCCTAGGGGTTTAAAACCCCCCAGGTATTTCCCCTCTTCATTTGTTTATGCTTAATTCTTCTCGTTTGAACGCATACTACGTTATTTAGTTCTAATCTGGGCGTTTCTTCTGTGTCTTCACCTTGTTTTGCAGGTCAGCACTTCATCAGCACGAGGCCCATCCCCTCTGGCCGGCCGGAGAGGGTGGAGGTCGAACCCTTTTCAACTTGCTGCGTGAAGGTATTGAGCGGTTACTCTCTGGCCGTTCAACGGTACGTGCGGTGCATCAACGGCCGTTCTTCCTCGGAGCGCGGTTCCCATAGTGCCGTCCATCCCACTGCAGCAGTTTCTCCCGCGTCCCTCGCAGCGTCCCAGGGCGGTCTATCGTAAGACCGCTCAACGTCAGGCGGTCCTAAGGGAATCGTTCATCCTTCAGCGCTGCACTAAGGCGAGTGTCTCCCCATCTTCCAAGGTACGGCGTGTCTATCACGTACGGCATCTTGGTGGCGATCACGGTACTCTTCGTTGTTCCCTGTCTTCTTTTCTTTCTCTCACTCTCGTGGTTTGCCCGTCTCACGTTGTTCCACGCACTTGCTGCACTTTGACCCTTAGTGAATCGAGAGAGAAGGAAAATATATGTCTACAGACAAGTCTATGCACATTTTCATATGATGCTACAAGGTCCGTATACAGGCATACTTCGAGGTCTAATCACATGCATAATAAAGGTCTGTGCACAAGGTAAAGTCTGTACACATATAAGTCTGAGCATGTTCAGGGTCTGAGCATCAACGTCCATATGTCTGTGCATCATGACCATGCTCTAAGGCATTTGCATATATATTTACATCATCGGTCTGAGCATTAAGTATGCACTCTAAGTGTTTGACTAAATGTCTGTCGTCTGAATTGCAGGGTTAATCACTACGTCTCTGAAAGCAGTAGAAACTTAAGTGGAGCACGTGACCCAAGACTCTAATGATTGGCACGTGATCCAAGGTAGATACCATTCTGATATTCTGCCATATAGATCATTCTCCATCTGCATCTGACACGTGGCCTCTCGAAGCACTTTATGGATTGAATGTTTGGGTGGGAGTGTTCTCTTCATGCGCCAAACTGACAACTCTGTGGGGACCATAGATTTTTAGAAGCCCTTTAAATAGAAGACCTCCATCGTTTGAGAGTGATGATCACGAAGTTTTTGAGCAAGGTTAAGCAAGAGCATGTGAAGTGATCCAAAAAGAATTTAGAAAGAGAGACGCTGTGAAAAGAGAAGAAGAAGAGAGAGTAGCAGAGAGAACTCTAGAGAAGAGAAAAATAGAGTATCGTGAGAGTAGAAAAAGTCTGAGAAGAAAGAAAGAGTGTGCAGAGGAAGAATAGAGAGAGAGATTACGCTTGAAGATCTATATTCTTATCAATTCTTGGATCAGATCCAGAACTGATTCTGCTCCTGCGTGAGCTATATTTTTCAGTTTTTCTTTTCCAGCTTTTTGGTGCTGTGATTGTTCGTTTGTTTTTCTTGTTATCCTTTTCAAGCGGTTAGCCAGCAGAGCAAGTTGTGATGCTCAACGGCAAGGAAGTGTTCCTCAGATAGCCAAGCTGTAATACTCAGCGGACGCAAGCTGTGGGGCGCAGCAGACGCAAGCTGTGATGCGCAGCGGAAGCAAGCTATGATGCTCAATTGTAAGTAAGCTGTGATACTCAGCGATTCAAGCTGTTAGGCAGCAGTAAGCCATACTCAGGTCTGAGTGTGGGGTGGATGTAGGTGAAAACCGAACCACCTAAAATCCTTGTGCATCATGTGATTTCTGTGCTTATCATTTTGTCATAGATTCACGGTAGATGTTTGATTAGGCCCGTTGTATGTGACTTTTAACAGTGAGCACCTGATTTCATCTAACTATCATCTGAGCGAGCTAAAAGTACTTCTATACCAAGTATATCAAAGGCTATAGCAGGAAGGTTTGGTCACACCAATCGCCTTGTATTTGGTAGATAGTATTTCATTCTTACTCAGCTTATAGATAATTAGTGAAATCATTCGAACACTGTATATCTGAAGTTTATCATACTATCGTCTATCTGAAGATCATCATAGTTGATTGAGATTAAGCTAGTTAGCAATTCTGCTTAGAGTCATTCTAGTTTGATTTTGCTCAAATCATTTGAAGAGAACATCAATTCCACAATTTTTTAAAAAGTTGATTCATTCACCCCCCTCTGAATCTCTGTCTAGCACCATCGTTATTCCAACAATTGGTATCAGAGCGGGTCTCTGATTGTCCAGATCCAACGATCTGCAGAGGATCCTGCTATCTTATTTTGGTGCATTACTCATCGATTGCTTATTACTTTAAAACTACTTGATAAGTGTTTTCAATGGCTCCTCTCTTGGTTTTTGATGGTTCTAACTTTAACAGTTGGCTAGGCGGCCTATGTGTCTACATGAACTCCATTAATTCTAATTTATGGAGTCTTGTATCAAATGGCCCACATGAATTACCTCATGATCAGACCAAGTGGTCTAATGAGGACAGACTGAAGAACCGTAATAATATCATAGTTCTTAATATTTTGAAAGCTGCAGTTAATATTGATATATTTTCTTTCATTCTCAGGTGCGCTTCTGGAAAGGAAATCTTGGACAAATTGACTGCTATTCATGGGAAGCAAGAAGGAGTATGTCTGATGGCCAACCGAAGTGATCACAGCAATGAGACAACGTCTCAGGTAAGCTCCGGATCAGAAGATTTTTCATTTGATGAATTGATGATGATGTATGAAGAATTATCTTATAGGCATAAGAAACTAAAATCATAAAATAAATCATTGAAAAAGAAACTGAAATATGTCAACTATGTTGAATCTGATCATGTTGAAAATGAAGAATTGAAAGTTGAAATCGACAAACTTAAAATGAAATTACAAGAGTTTAACAATGAGAAGTCTGAATTGAAAACTTTGAAATCTGAGAATGATAATCTTAGAATTAAACTCCTTGAAGCTGAAAACTCATGTTCAAATGAATCTACATGTAATGAATGTGTCTTTCTGAAAGAATTAATTGATGATCTTAATTCTGATGATGAAATGCAGAGAAATCTGATTGTGTCTTTAAAAGAAGAAAATGAATGTTTGCTTGAAAAGAAAAAGGAAGTTGAACAATCTGAAGAAATCTTGATGGAAGAAAATTGTAACTTGAAAGATCAGAATAAGAAACTCATGGTTTTAAACACTTTTATGTCTGATAGATGGTTGAAAATTGAAAAAGGGAAATGTATTTTGAAAGAAACTGAAGCCGACAAGGAACAAAAGCTGAAGCAGGAAATTGAAACATTGAAGAGCTTAAATGATGCATTGAATCAACAGGTTAGTTCCTGTGAGACTGAAATTGTTGGTTATGAGCTTAACGTTGCTTCCTTAAATTCAGAAATCCAGGATCTTAAAAACTCCATGTCAAAATTTGTTCAAGGCAAGAACAATCTTGATAAGATTCTTGGAACAAAAATAAATCTTTAGAAGGAAGGGTTGGGCTATAACCCTATAAATAAAGAGAATTTTGAAAAGACAACTCAAACCCCTTTTGTTTCTAGTTCTGCTCCACCTGTTTTTCAATTTACTGCTCAAAGAACTGAAAATCAAAATAAAAATCTAAAAAAGATAGAAAAATAGAAAAGAATGTGAATCTGAATAAAATCAAGAATGTTTCTAATATTGCTGTGAATTCTTCTATTTCTGAGAATTCCGATTCATCAGTGCATGTTGTTAAAAACTCCTCCATTCAGTCATATGCATACAAAAAGAATGCTTCATGTCATTATTGTGGTAGGACAGGTCATGTTATGGATGACTGCCAGGTAATGATAGTTGATGATATGAAAGCTCAAAAGAAAATGAATGCCTCTCAGAATGTTAATAAGAAGCATCATAAAAATGTCAGAAACATACCTAGAAATAAAGCTAACTTGCATGCTAAGCCTTATGCCATTCCACACAAGCATGCAAACAGGAAAAAAAATAGAACTTCATGTTTCAATTGTGGTAGATATGGTCACCACATGCATAATTGTAATTTAATGTTTAATGATAATCAAATGTTTAGCAACTTTCATGCTAAGAACAATCATGCACAAAATTATTATGATAAGAAACATGCTGTTCAAAATATGGAGTGTTTTAACTGTGGGAAGTTTGGGCATGTGGCATCACAATGTTGGTTAGCCAAGAAAACTTTTCATGTTAAACATGCTCAAATTTCTGCATTTCGGAAAACTCATGGAAGAAATAATTTCATGCATAAACGTCCAATGTGTAATAACTGTGGAAAGCCTGGTCATACTAGGTTTGAATGTTATTGGATGAAACTTGATCCATTTACTGCCTGGAATACTTGGAGTATACATGCTAGAGGTGTTACTCATCCGACAGGACCCAAGAATTCTTGGGTTCCTAGATATGCAAATTGATTTTTTGTTTGCATGTGTGCCTTGGTGGCAGGAAATAAAGGGGTTAAATAAAAATAAAAATCAAGGCACATGAAGGTTAGCTAAACCCCACTCTTGACTTTGCTATTTATTTTTGCTTGAGTAATTTTCTTTGAAGTTTCTGCATGATTGGCCAGATTGAATTTTGTTGTATATATATCTCGGTGATTTTGATGATAATAAAACCAAGGACATATGGTCGCTCACATGCTTGGAACTAATAACCTAAGTGATTTTCATAAGCCTTCAAGGTCGGAACTCTTCATGCTTTTGCTTAAGGTTTTAGCATTCCAAATGGTTTTCTAAGAACTTGAATGAACTTGTAATAACTTTTAACCAATTGTTCAATTCATGCCTCGATCATATGGACACACTTTTCTGGGCTAAACTCTTCATTTTTCAGGTTTTTGACAGTCCGGTCGACCTCCAGCATCACCCCGGTCGACCTGGAATAACAGAATGGAACTTTCTACAGGCTGTCTCAGTGGCGGTCGACCGCCCCCTCAATCCCGGTCGACCGGATTTCCCAGGGAGCGGCCTCCTGCAGGTTTCTCAGTGGCGGTCGACCGCCAGCCCCGAGCTGTCCAATATTGTTGACTTTTTGTCACTTCGAGGGAAGCCTTTCCACTTGGTATTGTTTAATCCCTAAGCACTCAATCCCTCCAGAAATTATGGATCTGGTCTGGGGGAGTCCATGGACCATTCAAAGCCTATAAAACTTATACAAGAGGGTTAAGAAAACCCTAATGCTCAAGGTGGATCAAAGAGGCTATCAAAGAGGAAGAGAAGGAAGCTAGCACTGTAGACGTGAACAGTGATCCGAGAGGAGTTCTTCATCCTTCTTCATCCTTCCTCATCTATTCAAGTGAAGATCAATCTAAGGGATCAAGCTACATCCAAAGCATTCTTCATCCACTAAGGGGGAGCAAATCAAGATTCTTCTCTTGTGTTCTATATTCATATTTTCTCTTGAGCTTCAGTTGTGGTTCTTGTAATCATTAAACTTTTCTATGTGTATGGATCTTCCTAGATCTGTGTGTGTGTGTGTTTGTGTGTTCAATCCGTTGTAGTTGTGTGTGTGTGTTAAGGTGTCCTTGCACCTTCGCGGAAGCTCTCTTTCCCAGTGTGTGTGTGTGTGCGTCTGATCTTGTAACACTTTACAAGATAGTGTGTGAATCCTCACTGTCGGTGAGGGGTGGACGTAGGTTGCTGTTGTGGCATCCTAACCACCTTAAAATTGCTGTCTCATTGTGGTTTGCTCCTTATCTCCTATCCCCTTTCTGTGCACCCTTGTGGATCCAGTTATTTTGAAACCGTTAGATCTAGAATTTTTGTCCCCCCTTTCTCATAAATCCTTCGGTATATCAAAAGCTGGATTCGGACTGACAAGGTTACTCTCGCCAGAAAGATAACAGCTTGCGTGAGTGAATCTACAGATTTGTTGACTCTGCCTAGTACCAAGGGTTATTGCAGTGTTGTTTTGATAAATCTAGTTTTTTCTGATCTTGTTTTCCTATGTCCTCACGTAATCATAAAATTGTTTTTATTTCGGCAAAGAATTTTTTATCACCCAATTCACCCCCCTCTTGGGTGCCATTTAATCTCGGGACTTCAATTGGTATCAGAGCTAAGGCTCTTTTTTTCACAGATCCAACGATCTAGAGTAAGATCCGATTAAATGGCAAACAAGGGTATGATACCCGAGGGTCACTCCATCAACCGTCCTCCCTTCTTTGACGGTTCAAATTACTCGTACTGGAAAAATAGAATACATGTGTTTTTGAGGGCTCAAGAGTATGAAGTTTGGAGAGTTGTGGACAAGGGCCCTCATAAACTCGGGGCTGATGAAGAAAAATGGACACCCGAGGAAATTAAGAAATGCACTGCTAATTTCAATGCCATGAATATTATGCAATGTGCGATACACCCTAATGAATTCTCTCGTGTTTCTATGTGCAGCTCAGCCAAAGAAATGTGGGACAAGCTGCGACTCATATACGAGGGAAATTCAGAGGTCAAGGAAACCAAGGCAAATCTCTTAGTCACTGACTATGAGCTATTTAAGATGAAACCTGAAGAAACCATCTCCGAGATGTTTGCAAGGTTAACAGAGATCATAAATGGTCTCAAAAGTCTCGGGAAGGAATACTCAAATTCTGACCTTGTGAGGAAGGTGCTAAGGTCCCTACCGTCGGCTTGGCACACAAAGGCCACGGTAATTGAAGACTCAAAGAACCTGTCAACTCTCACCTTGGACGAACTCATAGGGTCACTCATGACCTATGGGATAAATATAAAGAGGACAGTTGATGAAGACATCAAGAAGAAGAAGGTCATTGGATTGAAAGCTCATCACTCCGATGACGAATTTCAAGAAGGTGAATCAAGTGACGGAAGCAATGAAGAGGAAGAATTGGCGATGATAGCTCGCCAAGTGAGGAAATTTCTAAGGAAGAAGAGAAACTTTCAGGGAAACTTCAAAAAGGGGCAAAGAAGGCCCACGCAAACCAAAGGTGAATCAAGCAAGCCAAGTAGCATTATATGCTACGAATGCAAGAAGCCTGGACACATGAGAGGTGAATGTTCGGATCTGAAAAAGAAATTCAAGAAGGAGAACTTCAAGAAACCCAAAGCCATGGTCGCCACTTGGAGTGACGAAGAAGATGAACCATCTGATGAAGAAATCCAAGAACTCGTTGAAAGCTTGTGCCTCATGGCACATGAAGATGAATCTACGGAGGTAAACTCTGACCCTGATTTCATCTCCAATGAACAATGGGAATCTGAATATGAAAAGTTGTACATGAAATATAAGAAAATCAGATCTGAAAATAAAACTCTTAAAAAGAAACTTGATGACTTGTCACATGAAGACATCTTTGTCAAATTTGAGAAACTGGAACAAGAATGGTTTGAGGCTACGAAAGAAAAAGAAAATCTATTACAAACAATTTTAGACTGTGATAAAACCAAAGGGGAATTATCTTGCAAAGTAGTTGAAATGGAGAAAGCATGTGAAAAGATCAAAATTGAAGAACGAATTCTGAAATCTACAAACCCAGAACTTGATGAAAAGATTGTGTCTCTAGAAAAAGAAGTGGTTGATCTCTAGTCTACATTGTCAAGATTTGTTAAGGGCAAGCAAAATCTAGATAACTTGGTGGAAATCAAAATCAATTTTCAAAAGGAAGGTCTTGGATACACCCGCCAAAATAATAAATCGTTTGAGCATAAGATCACCACATCCCTTGTTCATGAGGAAGATAAAAACCATACTTCATGTTCCAAAGCTGAACCAAAACATGTTCAACTCAAACCACGATAGTTTCAAAGAAAGTTTGCACCTGTTAATTGTTACCATTGTGGTAGATTTGGCCATGTTATTGTGAATTGCTAGTTTAGACAAAACCCACCAAGAAATCATATTTTTTGGACCAAGAAGAGATATACCAAGAATTGGACTAACTCCTACGGACCCAAACTAGCTTGGGTACCAAAAATAATTGCATGAGAATTTTTCTTCTTGCAGATATGTCTTGAAGCCAGGGGGAGTAAATGGTACTTGGATAGCGGCTGTTCAAGGCATATGACAGGGGACAAGGAGGTGTTCTCTACACTGCAAGATAAGGATGGAGGTTCAGTTATCTTTGGAGGTCAAGACAAAGGTAAAATCATTGAGATTGGCAACATTGGTAAGAATTCTAAAATTCTTATTGAAGATGTGCTTTTGGTGAAGGGTCTGAATCATAATTTGCTAAGCATAAGCTAATTGTGCGATAAGGGTTTCAAAGTTATTTTTGATGAAACTCACTGCATTGTCTTGAACAAAAACACAAATGAGATCAAATTTCTTGGAAAAAGGAATAACAATATCTATACTATTGATATTGATAATGTTTCGTGCGATGATCTCTGCTTGGTTGCGAACAATCATGAAATGCATGGTTATGGCACCGAAGATTAGGTCATGCTAGTTTTGGAGTAATCTCTAAGTTGTCTAGACATGACTTGGTGAATAGACTGCCAAAATTGAAATTTGAAAGTGATAGGATCTGTGAAGCTTGTACAAAAAGTAAGCAAACACGAATTTCCTTCAAAAATAAAAATATTGTTTCATTTGCTAGGCCTTAGGAACTGTTGCATCTTGATCTTTTTGGCCCTACTAGAACATCTAGCCTAGGTGGAAAATCCTATGGCTTTGTGATTGTTGATGACTTTTCCAGATTCACATGGGTGTTATTTTTAGCTAATAAAAGTGATGCCCTGATGGAGTTTCAAGTGTTTTGCAGAAAAATCCAAAATGAAAAAGGTTACCTCATCACCACCATCTAGAGTGATCATGGTGGTGAATTTGAAAATCATGAATTCAGCATTTTCTGTGAAGAGCAGGGGTACACACATAATTTTTCATCACCAAGGACGCCCCAGCAAAATGGAGTAGTGGAAAGGAAGAACAGAACATTAATAGACATGGCCCGGACCATGCTAAGTGAGAATTCCCTACCTAAGTATTTTTGGGCTGAGGCGGTGAGTACAGCTTGCTATATCATCAACATGGCAATGGTAAGGCCCATTCTGATGAAAACTCCATATGAGCTCTACAAGGGTAAGAAACCAAACATCTCTTATCTTAAACCCTTTAGATGCCCTTGCTATATTTTGGACAATGGTAAGTCCAACCTGGGTAAGTTTGATGAAAAGAGTGATAAAGGAATCTTCCTAGGCTATGCACTCAATTCTAGAGCTTACCGTTTATTTAATAAAAGGACCTTGATTGTTGAAGAAAGTCCTCATGTCATCTTTGACGAATCTGAATCAAAACTGACAGACCAAACTTCTTCTACCTTGGATGCAAATGAAGATCCTAAGAACTCAATGAGTGTCAAGGCTAAGGATGAACCTTTGAAAGCAACCTCAAGCAATAGTGAAAAAGATGAAGATCCTACACTCGAGACACTACAAGAACCACAAGTGCAGCATCCTGACCTACCCAGCTCTTTCACATTTTTAAAGGATCATCCAGCTGTGAACGTCATAGGCAATCTGGAGGATGGCGTAAGAACTAGGTCCTCTCTAAGGTTAGTAGAAGAGGAAGACTTGATGGCCTTGCTGTCACAAGAAGAACCCAAGGACATTCTTGAAGCTCTTCAAAATGAATCCTGGATTCAGGCTATACATGAAGAGCTACACCAGTTTGAAAGAAACAAGGTGTGGACTCTCGTACCGCGTCCTAAGAACCATCCCACTATTGGAACCCGTTGGGTTTTCAGAAACAAGTTGAATGATGTAGGATTGGTTGTTAGAAATAAGGCCCGGCTCGTAGCCAAAGGGTATAGCCAGGAGATGGGAAATGATTTTGATGAGTCTTTTGCACCTGTTGCCAGACTTGAAGCAGTCCGAATCCTACTGTCCTTTGCTTGCTCCTTGAACTTTAAATTATTTCAAATGGATGTTAAATCTGCATTTCTCAACGGTTATATCAAGGAGGATGTGTTTGTAGAGCAGCCTCCAAGTTTTGAAGATTCCAAACATCCACGACATGTGTACAAGCTCCAAAAGGCCTTGTACAGACTAAAACAAGCACCAAGGGCATGGTATGAAAGGCTTACCTCATTTCTGGTTGAAAATGGGTTCAAGAGAGGTAAGGTTGATCAAACACTTTTCACAAGAAAATCAGGTAAGGATATTTTAGTAGTTCAAGTCTATGTGGATGACATTATTTTTGGAGCTACTAACAATGCCTTATGCGATGAGTTTGCAAAGATTATGCAAGGATAATTCGAGATGAGCTTAATGGGGGAGCTGACTTTCTTTCTTGGATTGCAGGTGAAGCAAACTTCTGAGGGTATTTTCATAAGTCAAGCAAAATACACAATGGAATTGTTGAAGAAATACGGGATGGCAGAAGCAAAACCTATATCAACTCCAATGGCCACCACCACAAAGCTGGATAAAGATGAAAATGGTAAAACAATAGATTCCACACTGTTTCGAGGTATGATCAGATCACTATTGTACCTTACAGCATGTCGCCCAGACATCCAATTCAGTGTATGCCTTTGTGCCCGTTTTCAGTCATGCCCCAAAGAATCTCATTTATCAGCTGTTAAACACATCTTTAGATATCTCATTGGCTCAGTTGACTTTGGCCTGTGGTTTCCTATCGGCAGTTCCTTTGATTTAATTGCTTATACCGATGCAGATTATGCTGGGTGTATTGTAGATCGTAAAAGTACAAGTGGGTACTGTCAGTTTCTTGGCGGGTGCCTAGTCTCATGCGCCTCCAAGAAACAACATTCAGTAGCTCTCTCAACGGCCGAGGCTGAATATGTAGCCGCCGGAAGTTGTGGAGCCCAAGTACTTTGGATCAAAAATCAACTGCTTGATTTAGATATTGAAATGTCATGTGTGCCAATTTTGTGTGATAATACTAGTACAATCAATCTATCTAAAAATCATATTCAACACTCCAGGACCAAGCATATAGATATTCGTCATCACTTCCTGAGAGATCATGTTGGAAAAGGGGTCTTTGAATTGAACTTCATTGACATACACAATCAGCTAGCCGATATTTTCACCAAAGCCCTGAACCAGGATCAATTTAATAAGATAAGAAGAGAACTTGGGATGTGCAAGGGTGAGAGCATACATGCATAGATTTTCATTTGAGGTATAGGGTTGCATTTGTAGAAAAATCATGTGCATCAAGGGTAGAAAACATGCATATTGCTTCTTTTTTTCTTATGTGTTTTTACTCACCTTGTATGCTTGGATGTAACTACTTATATTCAGCCCTTCTTGAATAATACTTCTATGGCCAAATATTCCTTGATCACAAACATCTGTGGACTCAGTGTTGCTGGTACTAAAGGTACTAACTAGGGCAAATCAGAACCTTTTCTCTTATATACATCTTCATCTCCATAAACTTCCCATGTCATGTTGGTGGCCCCACTCAGGCAGTCCGTTGCCTATCCCCCAAATAAAAAAAAGAGAAAATCAAAAAAAAGGGAAAGAAAAAGGAAAGAATAAAAAAAAAAGAAAAGGAAAAATTCAAAAATTGGGGATTTTGGTCCTGGCGGTTGACCGCCAGGCCCGCGCCGGTCGACCGCTGGCGGCGGACTGGCCCGACTTAAGGGTCAACCGACCCCTCTTATATGAGTCCTTTCTCTCTTTTTCCCTCAATCTTTCACTTCCATTAACTCTCCACCACCTTGCCCTAACCCTAGCACTCCCTATCTCCACCACCCAAGCCCCCACAACCCTCTCTTCCTCCACCCGCACATGACTCGGTCGTCCCGTCGTCTTTTCGGGACATCCTCCATACGATCATTCATGCTTCTCTGGAGATCCATCTCTGCTTCCATACTGTGGAAAGGTCGATCCAAGCCATAGCAGTGCCCCTGTGCTCCATCCATGTTCCCGGGGTTGAGATCGATTGTTCAAGGGTTTTCCGGTGGGTCTTTCAAGGTCGGGATGCTGCTCAGATGGAGTTCTCGGCGTTCTGCCCAAGGGTAAGCTAGCCGTCAATGGCCAGAGGCCCTGGCTCCTCCACCTCAGCCAGCTCCTCCTCTACCTCAAGCACCTTTACCTCCACGTCCTATTATCGACCCTCGCTTGGTCGACTTCAACGAGGTGAATGAGCTCCTCCCGGATTTGTGTGCTCTTTTTGAGGTTCAGGAAGGTTGGATGGATTTTGTTACCCGGTACAATAGATATTATCCTCGGTTGGTGCAGCAGTTCTACGAGTATTTAGTTGTGAGGAATGACCAGTTATATACCACGGTTGAGGGTGTAGAGCTTCATATCACTCCGGAGTTATTTCAGCAGGCCCTAGGAGTATCCGCCATGGGTGCAGATAGGGCATATGGTTTTGGTGAAGTTCCAGCAACATTTACTGTTATGACCAACTGTGAGTATGTGCACGGTGTGAGCAATTTGATCAAGCTGAATGCCAATCATTTTCCTCCACTACAACGGGTCCTGCACCACATGTTTACATCATTGATTTATCCTAAAGTGGGCGGTCATGATGAGGTTACAGAAGTTCAGAGATTCCTATTCTATCATGTCATGAATGGAATTCAAATAAATATGGGTCGGCTCATGACAGATCTGATTAGCACCTGTCGTACCTACCTCCGGCGCTCTCTTCCATATGCTTCGCAGTTGACCGGTGTCTTCATTTATGCTGGGATAAATGTGGCAAATGAGCAGTTCATATATGTTAGGCAGGATGATGTATTCAACAAGCATAAACTTTTCACAGATTTTGGCTACTACTTTGGTCCCGACGGCGAGCTTGTGCGGGACATTCCAGTGTATGGGGAAGATGAAATCAGTGAGGAAGAAGAAGGACCAGCACAACAGCAAGGCGAAGGGGATATCCCCCCTCCAGTTCCAGCTGAGGAGTAGCCTCCCCCACCATCTCCTTATCACCAGGATGTTGAGATGCCTCCTCCACCTCAGTTTCACCATGGGGAATCTTCCACTCAGGGGGCCGGACAGCACCCTTCGGTGGACTACGAGGCTCTTGACGGGCGGCTTACCGGCCTGGAGACTCGCGTGGATACCCTTGGGGATCGTCTCTCTACCCTTGGGGACACTATGGGCACTGCGTTTGACACCATATCCGGGCTCATGGACACCTTCTCTACTACCTTGGACACTCTCTCTACTCAGATGGCCACTCTCACCATCCACATGACTTCCTTTCGAGAGGATTTAGCTGAGTCTGGCCAATCCTTTAGCTTCATGCACCTCTCCCTTCTTGGCATGCGGCGCCAGGATGCGGCTCGTGATGAATCCATTGGTCATATTCTTGATCTTCTTCATAGTCATGATCACCATCTTGGCGACATTCGTCGACACCTTGGCCTTCCACCTACACCTCCAGCAGATCAGCCACCTCCTGAAGATGCTCCATGAGGATTTGTTTTGTTTTCACCTCTAGCATGTTCTCTTTTGGTCCGGTGTTGCTTGAGTCCCTCCTTCGTCTATCCTATCCCTTTTTACTATTGACAAAGGGGGAGAAGTAGTAGGGCAGGTTTATTATCTACTTATGTATGTCGTTGTGTGGTTGTGTTGCTTGCTTGCATGTCACATGTGAGGGCTGTCGTAGTGTTAGTCTTTTGCTTAGTCTTTGGTATTAGAGTCGTGCATTCACTCTCGCACTAATGTACCTTGTAATGAAATGATGAATTGAAAGTACTGGTGTTTGAACTCAGATGGTTGGCATTTGTGTCTCATTTCATATTCTTGCTGGCAAACAAGTGTTTGGGTGGTATATGCTACTTTGTATGTTGACCCTTCTAGCACTACGTCCAATTTGAATTTCCTTAAAACATGAACTTTGGTTTGAATGCCCTAGAGTTTTGTCATCATCAAAAAGGGGGAGATTGTTGTATATATATCTCGGTGATTTTGATGATAACAAAACCAAGGACATATGGTCGCTCACATGCTTGGAACTAATAACCTAAGTGATTTTCATAAGCCTTCAAGGTCGGAACTCTTCATGCTTTTGCTTAAGGTTTTAGCATTCCAAATGATTTTCTAAGAACTTGAATGAACTTGTAATAGCTTTTAACCAATCGTTCAATTCATGCCTCGATCATATGGACACACTTTTCTGGGCTAAACTCTTCATTTTTCAGGTTTTTGACAGTCCGGTCGACCTCCAGCATCACCCCGGTCGACCTGGAATAACAGAATGGAACTTTCTACAGGCTGTCTCAGTGGCGGTCGGCCGCCCCCTCAATCCCGGTGGATCAGAATTCTCAGGGAGCGGCCTCCTGCAGGTTTCTCAGTGGCGGTCGACCGCCTGCCCCTGCAGGTCGACTGCCAGCGCCGAGCTGCCCAATATTGTTGACTTTTTGTCACTTCGAGGGAAGCCTTTCCACTTGGTATTGTTTAATCCCTAAGCACTCAATCCCTCTAGAAATTGTGGATCTGGTCTGGGGGAGTCCATGGACCATTCAAAGCCTATAAAACTTATACAAGAGGGTTAAGAAAACCCTAATGCTCAAGGTGGATCAAAGAGGCTATCAAAGAGGAAGAGAAGGAAGCTAGCACTGTAGACGTGAACAGTGATCTGAGAGGAGTTCTTCATCCTTCTTCATCCTTCCTCATCTATTCAAGTGAAGATCAATCTAAGGGATCAAGCTGCATCCAAAGCATTCTTCATCCACTAAGGGGGAGCAAATCAAGATTCTTCTCTTGTGTTCTAAATTCATATTTTCTCTTGAGCTTCATTTGTGGTTCTTGTAATCATTAAACTTTTCTGTGTGTGTGGATCTTCCTAGATCTGTGTGTGTGTGTTTGTGTGTTCAATCCGTTGTAGTTGTGTGTGTGTTAAGGTGTCCTTGCACCTTCGCTGAAGCTCTCTTTCCCAGTGTGTGTGTGTGCGTCTGATCTTGTAACACTTTACAAGATAGTGTGTGGATCCTCACTGTCTGTGAGGGGTGGACGTAGGTTGCTGTTGTGGCATCCGAATCACGTTAAAATTGCTGTCTCATTGTGGTTTGCTCCTTATCTCCTATCCCCTTTCTGTGCACCCTTGTGGATCCAGTTATTTTAAAACCGTTAGATCTAGAATTTTTGTCCCCCCTTTCTCATAAATCCTTCGGTATATCAAAAGCTGGATTCGGACTGACAAGGTTACTCTCGCTAGAAAGATAACAGCTTGTGTGAGTGAATCTACGGATTTGTTGACTCCGCCTAGTACCAAGGGTTATTGCAGTGTTGTTTTGATAAATCTAGTTTTTCCTGATCTTGTTTTCTTGTGTCCTCACATAACCATAAAATTATTTTTATTTCAGCAAAGAATTTTTTATCACCCAATTCACCCCCCTCTTGGGTGCCATTTAATCTCGGGACTTCAAATTTATTATTGCTGTTAAAATGCCAATCCATTAATTAATGATTGATTGATGCAATTTTGTAATGAATGTTAAATTCTTGATCATCTGCCACATGCATGACGTAAATGAGAATCTTCATGATAGAATTGATTTGTGTCAAACATTCATGTTCATTGTAGATGCATAGGTTTGCATGACTTCTTGGTATATCAAATGGTAAGTTGGGAGAAGGGTAGATATTTTATGTCTGGAAACCCACGCTATGTGTAGAGGCTAGACCTCCGCCAAGTACCAAGGGTCCAATACATTGCATTTAGTGTAAATTTGTAATGTGCATTTCATAGTTGCATAATTATGTACTATGAGAAAAGAGTTGGTGTTTTACTGAAACCACTGCACACAGTGAGGGGTAGCTAAGCTTAGTTTGCCAGATATATTGGTTTGATGCTGGTTGAATTGCTAAAATACTGTTTTGATAATAAGCTGAATATCCTGTCTGAATAGGCTATCAGATTGATGCATAGGTGTTATTGAGATTTGTGTTGGGTTTAGTGCAAGTTATGATTAAGATAGTGAGTCAATGTTTTCGGAAACACTGACCTTACTACATTCAGAGCGTTATCCAGAGACAGCTGAGGAAGAACAAGAGCTTTACCATCAGGAAGATGAAAGGGAAGAAATGAATATTGATACAGGAGAAGTTCATGGAGAGCAGCAAATGAGAGAAGTACAACTGCAACAAGAACTTCATGAATTAGAAGAACAACACTTTTCTGATGAGCAATTCAGGCGACAATTGGATCAACACATTGATAATATGATATAGCAAATAGAACATGATACCCAACCTGAGCAGCAAAGGGTGGAAGAGCTACAGGAAGAACAACCTCAGGAAAACTAGGAAGTAGAGATTGAAGCTCCACAAGAAGGCTTTTTAGGTCCTGCTACATATTATGGACCTTATCATGGACCAGTGAAGACATTAGGGATCCGGCCACCTTTGTCACCTGAGCAACCTTTTATACCACCAGAGTTTCAAGCTTCCAGCTCAGCTGGACCTAGCTTAGGACCACAAGTTGCAGATATGTTTCCCACACTAGTAAACCTCCTAATGAACTAGAGTAGAATAATGAATGCATAGTTTATGCATTTAAATTCTGCTATTTAGGGATTGGATGCTAGGATGGTTCATATGGAACAAACAGTGAATAGCCAGTGGGAGAAGTTTTTTTATGACAATTATAAATCAGATAAAAGATTGAATGAATTTTTAGATTCTTTGTTACATGTTTGTGAACAGGAAGGAGCCATAATAAATGATCTAAAAGCAAATTAAGCTGAAACCTATTTGAAGGTAACACAAACACTCGTACATGCCTTTGATATTAGACAAGAACAACAAAGAGTCAGAGAAGAGTTAAATATCATTTGTCAAGAGTAGCAATCTCTATCCCAAAGGATTAACAATCTGTCCGATGAAGTTCAGGGAAGTGTTATTCAGCTGGGAAACATTTATGCCAAGCTTGATATTGTCCAAGAAAAGGTGCAACATTTGTCTTATAATTTCAGAGACATTGTCACTGAACAAGCTACCAGCACCTCGACTTCAATGGCTGAGATCCATCACCAACAGACTACTCAGTTGGACAATGTAACTACTATGTTAAACAATTGGTTTGTAGATCTGACTTCCTCTGTCAAAGAACTGCATGCTCAAGTACAACAGCCAGATCAGAAGTTATCTGCCAAGTTTGCTGCATTGGGCACCAAAGTTGAAAGAATTCCCCAGAGGTTTCCACAAGCCATACCGTTAAGAGAACATGGAAGTTCAAGTAGATCACCAACTGTGACAATTGCTCAAAGACGAAGCCAACGAGGTGGCAGAACTTCCGCAGCTGGTGGACCTTCTGCAGTTAGTAGAATTTCTCCAGCTGATATTTGATAATTGTCACAATCAGGGGGAGATCACTCTTGCTGTGTTTTTTTTTTGATAATGACAAAGGGGGAGAGAGAGTGTCATGTATATCTTCTTTTGAATTTTTTTGAAAATTTTGGAGATGTTGTTGGGGAAGAGAACTTTGGAATCATGGTTTGAATGAGTTAGAAAAGGATAAGGCTTCTGAATTCCTGGTTTTAAATAGTCAAACATCACTTTGTTTTTCTTATTGTACACAGAAATGTCAATGTTGCATCTTTGTCATGAACGTCCTTGTTATGCATGTCAGTCCATATACCTAGGTTTGAATCAGGGTTTGATTAGAATGAAAACAATGATTGTGTGTAATTTTCATTTTGTACAAACATACATGACTCATAATTGTCATCATCAAAAAGGAGGAGATTGTTGGAACCCTAGTTTTGATAATGACAGTCTATGAATCATGATTAGGATAGAAATGCATAAGTACCATCATACTGAATAAACATGTTTTCTGTCTTAGTGTCAAACCAAAGGTCAATGCACATTCACTCTATCTTCTCATTTAGTCAGTTCAAGTTTTAGGCTGAAGTGTCAGAGGTCAATGCACAATTTCACAAAGTCTGAAAGGTTGATGCATATTCATGTCCTTCATTACCTTAGGTCGATGCACATCACTGTTCATTGCATGAATGTCGATGCACATCACGGTTCATAGCAAATGAAGGTCGATGTATATCCTGTTCACACCTTTACACAGGTCAGTGCACATTTTGCTGGTTTGCATAAGTAGGTCGGTGCACATTTTGTCAGACAGCACACATGTCGGTGCACTTTCACCTTAGTCATACTAAGGTCGATGCACATCCTACCTTAGCCATCATAAGATCAGAGCACATTCTCCATCCTGCATGACTGAGGTTGGTGCACGTTTGCAGTGTGCATGACTAAGGTCGGTGCACATTGGCATCCTTCATGACTGAGGTCGGTGCACGTTTGTAGTATGCATGACTAAGGTCGGTGCATATTGGCATCCTGCATGACTGAGGTCGGTGCACATTTGCATTGTGCATGATTGAAGTCGGTGCACATTGGTATCCTGCATAACTAAGGTCTGTGCACGTTCAAACTCAAGGTCCATGCACATTTGCAAGGACAAGTCTGTGCACATTTTCATATGATGCTACAAGGTCCATACACAGGCATACTTCGAGGTCTAAGCACATGCATAATAAAGGTCTGTGCACAAGGTAAAGTCTGTACACATATAAGTCTGAGCATGTTCAACGTCTGAGCATCAACGTCCATATGTCTGTGCATCATGACCATGCTCTAAGGCATTTGCATATATATTTACATCATCGGCCTGAGCATTAAGTATGCACTCTAAGTGTTTGACTAAATGTCTGTCGTCTGAATTGCAGGGTTAATCACTATGTCTCTGAAAGCAGCAGAAACTTCAGTGGAGCACGTGACCCAAGACTCTAATGATTGGCATGTGATCCAAGGTAGATACCATTCTGATATTCTGCCATGTGGATCATCCTCCATCTGCATCTGACACGTGGCCTCTCGAAGCACTTTATAGATTGAATGTTTGGGCGGGAGTGTTCTCTTCACGTGCCAAACTGACAACTATGTGGGGACCATAGATTTTCAGAAGCCCTATGAAGAGGGGCGATCTCGCGCTGGTCATGAGCTGGAGGAGATGATCAGTGAATAGTGAACTACAAGGAGGGGAAATGGATCAGGGGGCCCAGGGATGGTTCCCTAGAGAAAACCCTCTGATGCCTAAGTCAGTAGAGCAATGGTGGAAGCTATGAAGGGAGGAGAAAAGAGATGCACGAGATCCCTCTACATCAAGGTGGTGAAGTGGTTCCTGCTCAGGGAATTTTAGGCATGTGTTCGCCTTACCTTTCGTTGCAGGGAGTCCTAGGTTTAAATAGTGCGCCGGCCCCATGAGTCCCGTAAGCTGAGGAGTTTCAGGCGGGGGTTACGTCCTTGGCGTGGGCTCTTTACGTCCTCATCATGGGCTCTTGATAGCCTTGAAGAGTCGTGGGTCCCCTTGTCCTTGTAATCTCCTGCATAGAAGGGGATCTCAACGGCAGCGCGGATAAGGAATGGTCGGCCGACCCTAGCACAGAGAGTGCCGACCCTGTCTGGGTGATAGGCGTAGCTCGGGCGAAGCTCAGTCGGAGTGGGCGCCAGGCGCTAGCCTTTATCCCGACGAAGGGGATAGGTCGGACTTAGGTCTTCCTCCGACTGGATCGAGGCTCAGCCTTCCGAGCCTAATGGCCGCCTAGGAAGGGCGTGATCCCGAGCGATCTTATTGGGCTTTTTATGCTAATTGGGCCCTATGGGGCTATCACTTTAGATGAGCTAGGCCTCGTTGGGTCTCACTGGACCTAGTTTGCCCGCTTTTAAATGGGCTACAAAAATCCCCCTCTCCACTTGTCCCCCTCCTACTCCCGAGCCTTGGCAGGCTTCGAAGAGTAGCCGTTAGGGTTTTGGACTGGCGTGGCTTGAATGGGTGGAGATCTGGCGGTGTTAAGAAGCCATGTGCTGTGGTCACCTAGACCCGTAATGATGATAATCCTGACGGATTTGAAATGAAGGGGCCCCCTTTTCTCGGAGGTCGGAACGACGCGCCGCCTTCCGCTAGGGGATATAAGCGTTGCGCGCTCACTGCCGTTCCATTCTCCCTCCGCTTTAGGGTCTTGCCTTTGATGCGGGACGAGACACGGACACGACAAGCTCGTGACTGCCACTTAACGAGGGAAGCGTCGGACGTGCACGGTTGAGAAACCGGCAGTGAGCTAGGGTGATCGGCTCTCTCGTGTGCCCGGATCGGGTCACAGGACGGTCTCGCACTCTCTCGGAGCAGCGGTGAATGATAATATAGCGAGCTAACGGACCTAAAGCATGCTCTCTAGCAGCGGCATAAATAAGTATATATGAAAATAAGCAAATGCCGAGTGTAGGGAGCGAGAACGATACCTCCACGCGCTCGGCGTGGGGAAGACGGACCCGGTCGAAAACTCGTACTCCCGGGAAACTTAACACACAATAATTACGGCAATGGGAACATGCCCACTCCACGCAGTGAGGTAAAGGGCTATACAAATGTGCCCGGGAGGACCGAATTCGGGTTGACGGGCAGCTTCGTGTGTTGATTCGGCTACACGCGTGTTCACGACCGTGGGGCCCACATGCTGTCCGGAGGAGCCGTGTGGGACCCGGTGGTACCGCTGTAGTGGAGACACTTGGAGAAGCGCTCCCCGTGCTGGCGGCACGCTGGTTCGCCGGCCGGAGGCCGGGCGGCTCTGTTCGGCACCGGTCAGAAAAACCGATCAGAAATCTGTCGGTTCTGTATTTCAGCGCGCGCTCTGGCGAGAACGGACGCTGCGATCAGCACCGGTGTCAGAATGCAACGAGATCAGAGCCGTTGGAAAGCTGCTTCGAAGTACTACAATTTAGTGGCCTTCAGAAAAATTCACCAGATTTGTACTTTATGTTGGCGAATTTTATATGCTGCTGTTGTACAGTAACCGAAGACTCAGATCTGCAGACAACTTTCCTGTTGATTGCCTTTGACCATGAAGTAGATGTCCTAATTTGAAGATATGTTCTTCAGCAAGGTTGTAGGAAATCGAACAAGGAAACCAGGACTATTTTTAGATCTGGATTTGGAGGTGGTGGTGAGTTATTCTGATTTTGGCAGTGGAGGGTGGTCAGATCTGGGATCTAACTAAAAACACTATATCAGAGGAAGAACACGAATTTATAAAAATATATAGAAAGCTGATAAAAAAGTAAGAAAAATTGTGGAGGTAGGGGGTGATGGAAAGAACTCCCAGTAAAATTGGGAGGGTTTGAATAAATCGAAAAGATGGTCGGACGGGGAGAACTAAGAGGTTCTATCACTGTAGACAGAAACCTGGCAGATCTGGGATGACAGATTGGATGAAAATGTAAAAATACTAAACGAGGGAATTATGGCGTGAAAATTTAGGTGGATCTTGAGATGCAAGGGTTGAAAACACCATAAAAAATTCAGATCAATCCAAGCTCGTGGCTAAGACAGAAAATTCGTGGAATCTGCTGTGGTCGGATGAAGACAGAACTGCAGAGGCAGCTCGATGGCGGCACGAACGGCGGCGGCGGCGGCACGGACGATCACCGGAGGTTGAGAGGGGATGATAGAAGGTAGAAACACTCTAGATCTGGGGTTGGAGAGAGAATAACAGCAGGGGAGGAGAGAGGGGCGCACCAAGCTCCTTGCTTACACACAAAAATTTTGATTTTTCATTGAATTTCACATGAAAATACAAGCTTATATATGGTTTACATCAAATGCAATGTGGACCCTTGGATCTAGGGAAGGGGATTGAAGGGCTAGAATTGCATGCCACAAACATAAAAAAAAGAATATAATATGCAAGGGGGGGTGCGCCCTATTGACCAAGGGGTAGAAGTTGAATGGGTGGTTGAATGGTAGGTGGCCTACCTTGGACAAAATGGGCCACTTGTCTACCCATGTGGCATATGACTAGTCCAACCTTCTAGATGTCCACCTAGGATGGTTGACTAGCCCCACAAGATGACATGGACCAATGGGAAAGGGCTGAGGGCCCCCTTGCTGGTCCTACTGACAAATTACATAGAAACCCACACAATCTACGGGAGTGACGCATTGGCCGATAAAGCCGTACAATTGCGCGTATACTTTCCCGTGGATATAAAAATAAACTAAAGGATATAAATGTAATATGAAAAGGTACTGGCTCGGTGTCGATTCCTATCAACTCTCCCCGGGTGGGAGGAACTCGACCCCGTCGAGTAGGGGTAGGGATGCTCGAGTACTCCGGCGGATCCGTCACCGTGCCAAGTAGCGCGGGTATACTCCGCTCCAAGTGATCGTCACCTGCTCATTCCATATATACTCGATATGTGAACTGCTATGGGCTAAATGTGGTCACTCCGAAGGGGCACTCTCAAAAGGGACGAAAATAGCTCGAAGACTCACTAGGAATCACCGCTGAGTCCCTATAGGTGACTGATCCGGGTATAGATGTGGAACCGATCCCATACTCATCAAGTGAGTCCACTCGCCTCTTACTCATAAGAGACCGACAACGAGCTTGCACAAGACTCATGCAGACTTACCATGCAATACACACAACAATCGACTCGAAACACACCACACAAACAAACCACACAAGAAAACACACTGACTCATGCACGACTCGAGACTAAGGTGGTAGCATCGAGCCCACTAGGTGGCGGCATCCTGGGCGGCAGGAGAGCTGTCCCACTCTTCCCCCCCCAAGGCATAGTGCTCATCGGCTAGTGCCTCATCGGCCACGTAATTGACACACTCAAGCTCGGGAGGTGCAGACTCTCCAATACCTATGGCTAGGGTGGCGCGAGCGGGGCACTCGCTGGCAATGTGGCCATACCCGTGACAGTGGAAACACTGCACTCTTGACCGACTACTCTCTCCTATAAAAGGGGCCTTACCTTTATCATCCCGTCGGGTAGGGGGTGTAGGCAGTAATGGGGGAGATGTAGGTGCCTTTGACAATAGTGGAGGGGGTGCCGGTGCCAGAGGACGGGCTATAGGAGCCGGGGGATGGGCAACGGGTGCCGGTGGTTGGGGTGGAAATAGATCCCGGGGTGGAGGAGGGCGAGGTCTAGGAGCGAAGTGCTCCTGACTGGCGGGCTCCTGAGGATGAGCCATGGGTCCCCTCGGGTATGAACCTAAGGAGCCACGGGAATCACTACGGGGAGGAGCGGGGCCCCACCGGGGAATAGACTCGAACTCACCCTCGAATTGCTCCATTTCGAGAGCAACTTGGTATGCATCCTCTAGCTTGTCCACCTTGCGGCGGAGAAGCTCATACCGTAGGTGCGGGCGTAGACCACGCCAAAACTGAGAGACGGTAAGGGAATCCTCCTCTGTGGCATCACATCGCAAGTAGTATTCATCAAACTCGGTGATGTAATCCAAGACAGACCGATCTCCTTGGGTGAGGCTTTGCCACCTCTCTATAAGACGCTGGCGGTAGGAGGTAGGGAGGTACTTCTTCCTAAGTTTCTCCCTCATCTCGGTCCACGTATCGATTGGAGGTTCATGACGATGAAACAATAGATTCTCCATGTTCCTCCAATATGTTTGGGCTTGGCCCAAAAGTTTCATCCTGGCAAACTTGACCTTCCTTTGGTCCGACATCTCGAACCACTCAAAATATCGATCCATGCCAGCCTCCCAATCAAGATAGACCTTTGGGTCTAAGGACCCGTCAAAGGTGGGAGGGTCGGCCCGAACGGTCCGAAGGGCCCGTTCATCCATATCTTGGTCGTGGGTATGCCGTATAGGACGACGATCACGACCATATCCCCGATGCTCATTCTCGGACTCATAGTCATGCACTTCGGGGACTTCGTGCCTCCTATTAGCTACCCTGTGACCCCTTGGAGTCGCGGGTCGCTGACCCAGCTCCGGTTGACCTTGTGTAGGTGGGACGGGTGCTTGGACTGGAGCAATCGGATATGTCTCGGCTGGTCCTTTCTCTAGTGCGGTGACTCTCCCGATCAATCCCTGAACGGACTGACTTGACCCGGCGGCCCTATCCTCTATGGCTTTCATCCTCTCTTCTAGGCGGGTGCCTAGACCGTTCACTCGGGTACTCACTCCTTCCATCCTATCCATTCGGGTACTTAAATCACCCATTTGCGTGTCAAACCCATCAAGACGTGTATGCAATCCTTGCACTTGTCCCATAAGATTTTTGAACATTTCGAGCACAGCTGACGCATCGAGACTAGTGGCTCGGGGATCCGCCATAGGTGGGGGTGGTGGTGAGTACTGAGTACCCCTACGAGTGGACATGCAAACACACCGACTAGATGACACCGACTAAAGCAAACACACTAATGCGAAATGATGCGCCTAGACTTAAACCAATATTCGGTACGGGGTGGAGGTAATCGACCCGAGGGTCACTCGCACAAGTGTGCGGCCTTCCCGATAGGTGTAGCCTAACGTTCGGACAACACCTTTTGATATACCGAATTATCGGGATGAAATGCAATTTAAAACACTCTTTTTTTTGTTTTAGAAATATGATGATCCTAGACTCGACTTAACCCAACTAATGACTAGACGTAAATGACACTCTTTTTTTTTCTTTTTGACACCCTAGACTCAAACTCGCTCTGATACCAAATTGATGCGGGACGAGACACGGACACGAAAAGCTCGTGACTGCCCCTTAACGAGGGAAGCATCGGACGTGCGTGGTTGAGAAACCGGCCGTGAGCTAGGGTGATCGGCTCTCTCGTGTGCCCGGATCGGGTCACGGGATGGTCTCGCACTCTCTCGCAGCAGCGGTGAATGATAATATAGCGAGCTAACAGACCTAAAGCATGCTCTCTAGCAGCGGCACAAACACGTATATATGAAAATAAGCAAATGCCGAGTGTAAGGAGCAAGAACGATACCTCCACGCGCTCGGCGTGGGGAAGACAGACCCGGCCGAAAACTCGTACTCCCAAGAAACTTAACACACAATAATTACAGCAACGGGAACATGCCCACTCCACGCAGTGAGGTAAAGGGCTATACAAATGGGCCCGGGAGGACCGAATTCGGGTTGACGGGCAGTTTCGTGTGTTGATTCGGCTACACGCGTGTTCACGACCGTGGGGCCCACATGCTGTCCGGAGGGGCCGTGTGGGACCCGGTGGTACCGCTGTAGTGGAGACACTTAGAGAAGCGCTCCCCGGGCTGGCGGCACGCTGGTTCGCCGGCCGGAGGCCGGGCGGCTCCGTTCGGCACCGGTCGGAAAAACCGATCGGAAATCTGCCGGTTCTGTATTTCAGCGCGTGCTCCGGCGAGAACGGACGCTGCGATCAGCACCGGTGTCAGAATGCAACGAGATCAGAGCCGTTGGAATGCTGCTTCGAAGTACTACAATCTAGTGGCCTTCATAAAAATTCACCAGATTTGTACTTTGTGTTGGCGAATTTTATATGCTGCTGTTGTACAGTAACCGAAGACTCAGATCTGCAGATAACTTTCTTGTTGATTGCCTTTGACCATGAAGTAGATATCCGAATTTGAAGATATGTTCTTTAGAAAGGTTGTAGGAAATCGAACAAGGAAACCAGGACTATTTTTAGATCTGGATTTGGAGGTGGTGGGGATTTGTTCTGATTTTGGCAGTGGAGGGTGGTCGGATCTGGGATCTGACTAAAAACACTGTATCATAGGAAGAACATGAATTTCTAAAAATATATAGAAGGCGGATAAAAAATTAAGAAAATTTGTGGAGGTAGGGGGTGATGGACAGAACTCTCAGTAAAAATGGGAGGGTTTGCATAAATCAAAAAGATGGTCGGAGGGGGAGAACTAAGAGGTTCTATTACTGTAGATAGAAACCTGGCAGATCTGGGATGACAGATTGGACGAAAATGTAAAAATACTAACCGAGGGAATTATGGCGTGAAAATTTAGGTGGATCTTGAGATGTAAGGGCGGAAAACACCATAAAAAATTCAGATCAATCCAAGCTCGTGGTGGAGACAGACAATTCGTGGATCTACTGTGGTGGGATGAAGACAGAACTGCAGAGGCGTCTCGATGGCGGCACGAACGGCGGCGGCGGCGGCACGGACGATCACCGGAGGTTGAGAGGGGATGATAGAAGGTAGAAACACTCTAGATCTGGGGTTGGGGAGGGAATAACAGTAGGGGAGGAGAGAGGGGCGCACCAAGCTCCTTGCTTACACATAAAAATTCTGATTTTTCATTGAATTTCACATGAAAATACAAGCTTATATATGGTTTACATCAAATGCAATGTGGACCCTTGGATCTAGGGAAGGGGATTGAAGGGCTAGGATTGCATGCCACAAACACAAAAAAAAGAATATAATATGCAAGGGGGGGTGCGCCCTATTGACCAAGGGGTAGAAGTTGAATGGGTGGTTGAATGGTAGGTGGCCTACCTTGGACAAAATGGGCCACTTGTCTACCCATGTGGCATATGACTAGTCCAACCTTCTAGATGTCCACCTAGGATGGTTGACTAGCCCCACAAGATGACATGGACCAATGGGAAAGGGCTGAGGGCCCCCTTGCTGGTCCTACTGACAAATTACATAGAAACCCACACAATCTACGGGAGTGACGCATTGGCCGATAAAGCCGTACAATTACGCGTATACTTTCCCGTGGATATAAAAATAAACTAAAGGATATAAATGTAATATGAAAAGGTACTGGCTCGGTGTCGATTCCCATCAGCCTTCCTTGACTTTGGAGTTTCTGATGCGCCGTGAGGCTACGGTGAAAGCACAGAGACTTGCAGCGATATTTGCAGAGTTGGCGGAGATAACTACGGAGGCAGTCCAACAGCTTCCCCTTCCTCTCGAATCTTCGGAGTCTTGGGCGCCTTCTTCTGCAAGTTTCTCTTTAGATTTCATGGCAGACCATCGTTCGGAGATCGAAGAGTTTGAGGGTGAGCCTGAGATGAGGGTGATGGTGATATCACCGATTCCAAACTGTAGCGAACTGGGGGAGGCGGAGGTCAAGCGACTGGAGCACCAGTTTCACCTACCCTATCAGTATTACTTTGCCGCGGCTACCCCAAATGAGACAAGCCTGGACTCTTGTACGGGCCATTTTTGCTCCTTCCTTCTATCGTGGAAGGGAGGATTCCGCCTACCCTTCGAGCCCTTCGTTCTTAAGCTTCTTGATTTTTTTAAGTTGGCTCCCATGCAGTTGGCAGCCAATTCTTATCTTCTTCTTTCTGCCTTTCGCATCCTCTGCCGTCAGTGCGAGGCTCCTCCTTCCTTGGACCTCTTCTACTATTTTTTGGAGTTGAAGGCGCATTCCTCGGCTAGGAAGGGCTTCTAGTTTATCCAAGCGAGGCGGAATAGGAGCTACGTATCCCTGGCCGTGAAGGACTCTTCCCATAAGGGGTGGAAGACTCAGTTCTTCTGGGTGGGGATTTCTTCGGTGGAGGAGACTTGGAGGTGCCCCGTAATCCCCAATTTTCACTCGAATATCCCTCCGAGGCAAGATAAGTTCTCCCCGGATGTGGAGGAGTATGCGGCCATCCTACTGAAGCGTCGCCAGTCCACGGAGGAACTGGTGACCCCATAGAACATCGAGCTGTGTTTTCTCCATCGGCTACGGTCGACTGGCACATGCACTATGAATCAACTTTCTTGTCAATTGACGAATCCATATTTTTCTTTCCCTGACCATGTCTTCTTGCGCGTAGACGTCAGGCAGCCGGCTGTGGAGTAGGAGGAGCCTGTGTCCGAGTGGGAAGTTATTGACCTAGGCGATGACTAGGCTGTCGATGAGTCGCGCGCTCCTGAGGGTCGCTCACAAGCTCGAGATAAGGGCAAGGAGGTGACCCGGGAGGGGTCTTCCAGGCCGTGGGGGTCCAAGCGCAAGGATCCCATGGAGGGGATGATTCGGGACGCCGTGAAGGCTAAGAAGCGGGCCAAGAAGGCCGGGAGCGTCCTCGCAGTCGAAGGTGGCTCTGGCTCAGCTATCCTATCTGCCGAGTGTGACGGGTCCGACCCTGTTAGGACGGCTCTCCCATCCGCCAAGCAAGAGGGAGCCGAGGAGGCCAGGGCCGTCTCGTGGGTGACGGCGGTGATGGCCCGGCTCTCCCCTCTGCAGGAACTGAGGGGGCCGGGGCTGAAGTGGGCGACTCCGGGACCGTGGCCGAGACTAGAGTGCCGATCGAGGTAGGCGATGATCTGGGTGACGATGCCCGGGCCGAGTCGGTCGAGGCTGGGGGGGTCGCCAGAAGAGGTGATGCGGCCCCAACCGACCGAGGCATGTGGGGCAAACGAAGCAGCGGCTCAATCCGGGCCGACCGGCGGGACGTCGCTCGTAGAGGAGGTCTCTATTCCGGCGGCCCTGGAGAGGCTGGGCATCCAAGGCCCTCTGTACCAAGTATGCCGCGGCATAGCCGCAAAGGTGAAAGGGGGAGACAGGCAACGCTCCCCGCCCACGGCCCTCGAGATGGTTATGGAGGGCGGCTTGATCCTGGCCCAGATGGGGGCCATTCTAGCAGAAGCTTATGCCCGGTCGGAGTCAGAGCGGACGAACCTTGCCTAGACCCTTGGTGGGTCTGACAGGAAGATGGCTTGACTTGCCGAGGAGCGTGATAGACTTCGGCGGGAGCTTTCCTCAGTTAGGGAGCTGGCGCGGGCGAGCTAGGCGGAGGCCTGGACATTGACCGAGCAACTAGCTAGGGCCCGTGAATCGCTCGAGAGGAAGAGAAAGCTTCTTTAGGAGGAGCGCATGGCTCGCGCCGAGTTAGATGGCCGGTGGGAGACTGAGCGTGCCGAGCTGGTGGACCGGGCAGAGGAGGTAGCACACCTCCGGCGGGAGGCCGAGGCTGATCGGGCCAAGGCAGAGAAGTAGGTGGCCGAAGTAGAGAAGAGATTGGCCGAGGTGGAGCGAGAGAAGGCCGAGCTCACTAGTAGGGTGGGATCGGCCAGGGCGGAGGCACTCGAGCAATACAAACGCTCGGAGGCCTACCGGGTCGACCTCAAAGAGGCTGCCCTCCCTTACTATGAGTCAGCACTTCACCGGGGCATCCACAAGGGATTAAAGCAAGGCTATGACCTGGGCCGTCTCTTACGTGGAGGAGCAAGCATCCGAAGCAATCGATTTCCCCTTCGGGCAACGCTATGACTCAGATTTGTCATCCTCCGGTTCCTCTGGTTCGGCGTCATGGGAAGAAGGAGACGGGGAGGGATCTTCATCCGAGGGGTCGCAAACTTCGGACGCCTGGAGATAACATGTAACCGAGGCAGTTCCCACGCCGGTGGGGTCAGTGCCAGGGTCGGCCGTCACTGAGGGTGCCGGGGGTAGACCATCAGAGCCTTCCACTTCCGAGCTTCAGGGTGGGCCAGAGGCCTAATGTATCTGCTTTGCTTTCTCTTTTTGTATGTTTTTCCTTTTTCAAAGAAAAACTTTCCTTTTTGTGAAAGGTAGGTTGAAAACGTAAGGTAGTAAAGACTTGATTATTTCTTACTGCCATTGCCATGATTTAACCAGCGTATCTACAGTAGTTGGAAAGTGCCGATACTTTCTACGCGGGTCTCGCACGATGGTTGGGTGGGCGTCTGATAGGGTGTCTTTCTGTTTTCTCATTCTTTGAATGTTTGGCCGCTTCGTGTGTCCCGTTGGGGCGGAAACAAGGAGTTTGAGGTGACCGTTCGTAGAGAGAGGTCCTTTTGGCATGTTTTCGAGGGGAGAATCATTTAAGGCAAATAGCCTCCCTTCGCCTATAAAAGGTCTGAAGGGCGTCCAATCCTCTCCACTGCTTAGGATTTTCCTCGACAGTCTTTCCTCATTCTTTCTTCACGTAGCGTTGTGCCGTTACATTTGAAGCATAGAAGACGCTCTGGAAGATGAGGCTACCGATGATGGAGGGCAGAGAGTCCTTGCTGCTTCAGGTTTGAAGGGAGTTCGACGGCCGGCGGGCAGATTTGAAGGAGGTTCGACGTGTGAAAGCACGTCGCCTTCTTCTATCAATTCCGGCCGACGCTTGCGGGGAGGGGTGTGATGGCGGACGGATGGGGGAATCAGGCATCCTTCTCGCTCACTCTCTGGAGGGGATTCCTCAAGATTCCTCTCCACTTCCTGCTTCTCCTTCTTTCTCCCCGTAGCCTCTTTCTCTCTCTTCTGCCCTTCTCATCATTTCTTTCACTCTTCGGAGGGTGCCTGCACTCTCTTCCTTCCAAAGAGTTGGCAGAGAGGAGGCCTTCATTTGTATTCCCTCTTCCCCTTCCTCCATCTCTGTCAACTTGGAAGGTAGCCTTCTTCTTCCTAATCCTTAATCCCTCTGTCACCTTTGTTCCGAGTTACCCGAGCCAACGGGGTCGACTATCCTTAATCCGAGCCAGTTTCTACACGAAGCAGAGTCAGTGGCTGGACGCGGGAAGGTTAACCGAGTCAGCCGAGCGATGGGCTCATACGGCAGCGCCATATGGATTTTTGCTTTTTTGACATGTATTGTCTTGGCTTCGGCCTTTCTGATGTACAAGCGAGTTGTTTGAATAAAAAAGGAAAGGAAACTTTTGTTTTATTTCATGCTGCTTACACAATGCTCGGTGTTCAGAAATAGAACTTGCGTAGTGTAGTCGCGTTCCAGGTCCGAGGGATGGGTTCTCCTTCCATAGTAGATAGCCGGTATGCTCCTTTCCCGAGCGTCCCGATCACTCGGTAGGGGCCTTCCCAATTAGGGGATAGCTTGCCCGCCGCCTTAAGTGGTCGAGAGGCTTCGGCTTTCCTGAGAATGAAGTCTCCTGATTGAAAGTGTCTGTCTCGAACCTTGGTGTTGTAGTATCGAGTGAGGTGGCATTGATACTCTGTTGCTCGGATGCTGGCAATCTCTCAGACTTCATCTGCGAGGTTTTCGAGTAATTTTTGGTCGTTTGCCTTGGGCGAGAAGCAGATGACTCGTAGGGAGGGATTGCCAACCTCCAACGGGATCACGGCCTCAGTGCCGTATACCAGCTGAAAGGGACTCTCACCGGTTGCCATTTTGGGAGTCGTTCTGTGCGACCAAAGTACGCTCGGCAATTCCTCGATCCAGCTGCCCTTGGCTTTATCGAGCCTAGTCTTGATGCCTTTTAAGATAGTCTTATTGGCTTTTTCGACCAGCCCGTTAGCTTGAGGGTGGGCGACCGAAGTGAAGTGATTGCGAATGTTTAGGTAGGCACATCTGTCTCGGAAACAACGAGAATCAAATTGCCGACCATTGTCGATCACTAACACCCGGGGGATGCCGTAGCGACATATGATCGATTTCCAGATGAAACTCCACATGACTATCTCGGTGATCCTAGCTGTAGCTTCGGCCTCGAGTCACTTGGTGAAGTAGTCGATGGCGACGATGACAAACTTCTTCTGAGCCTGAGCCATATGGAATGGCCCAAGGATGTCGATCCCCCACCGAGCGAAAGGATAAGGCTCGGCTAGGGTGACGAGCTCCGTTGCTGGCTGATGGACTAAGTGGTCGAATCGCTGGCATCGGTCACACTATTGCACGTAGGTCAAGCTGTCGCGCTTTAGAGTGGGCCACCAGTGACCTTTCTGAAGTAGGATCCGGGTGAGAGACCTTCCTCCTTGATGCGCTCTGCATAGACCTTCGTGAACCTCTTGAATCACTTGGTTAGCTTCTTCCGTACTAATGCACTTCAGGAGGGGACCGGAGAAGGATCTACAGTACAAAGTGCCATCCAGAATGACGAATTGCCGAGCTTGGTATTTCAATCTCCGAGCTTCCTGAGGGTCAGGAGGCTCCTGAGAGTCTTGGAGCCACGATAGGTAGGTGTACGCCAGTCGCTCCGGGAAGCTGAGTCAATAGCCATGAGCTCCGAATCAATGCTCGGTCATTCTAGCTCTTCGAGAAGGACCGATCAAGTACCTTCCGGGTCAAGAGTTGTGGCCAGTTGGGAGAGGGCGTCCGCTCGGGAGTTTTCTTCTCGAGCTATCCGGACTACCTCGAAACTTCTGAATTGCTGTGCCACGGTTTTGACCAGCTGAAGGTATTTGACCATCGATTCTTCCCGAGCTTTGTAATCGCTGTTGACCTGGCTGGCGACCAGTTAAGAGTCAGTGTGAATTCTGACTCGCTCAGCACCCAACCGCCGGGCCATGCGGGCTCCGGAGATAAGGGCTTCACACTCGAAGGCGTTGTTGGATGCCTGGAAGTTGAACTTCAAGGCATATTATAGCTCTGCTCCTTCGGGAGACTTTAGGAGGATCCCAGCGTCGCTCCCGACCGAGTTGGAGGATCCGTCGACGAATAGTTCCCAGGTTGGCCCGGGTGCAGACGCAGATTTTTCTTCAGTTGGGACGGTGCTCTCAGTGATGAAGTCAGCGAGCGCCTGTCCTTTGATAGCCGAGCGAGGCCGGTATGATATATCGTAGGCCCCGAGCATGATGGCCCACTTGACGAGGCGCCCCGAGGCTTCAGTGTGAGCGAGGATCCTCTTTAGTGGTTCACCGATGAACACGATAATGGGGTGCCCTTGGAAGTAGGGTCGAAGGCGCTCGGCCGAGGTAACCAACGCTAGCACAAGTCTCTCAATTGCGGGGTACCTTCTCTCGGCCTCGTTGAGCACCTTGCTGGTGTAGTAGACTGGTCTCTCGACTCCCGAGTCATTTCTGACCAGGATAGAGCTAACCGTAGATGGAGTTACCGAGAGGTAGAGATATAAGGCTTCACCTGGGACGGGCTTGGACAGCACTGGGGGTGAAGCCAGGAACTCCTTAAGCTCAGCGAACACCTTTTGGCATTCCTCGTCCCATGTGAACGTAGCATATGCCATTTTGGGCAACCTTAACAGTTTGAAGAAGGGTAGGCATCGTTCGGCCACACGGGACAGGAATCGGTTGAGCGCAGCAATGCGCCCAGTAAGGCGTTGAACGTCCTTGATGCAGGTGGGGGGCCGCATGTCCAGGTTGGCTTGGACCTTGTCGGGGTTGGCCTCGATCCCCCACTGGGTCACCAAAAAACCCAGTAATTTCTCGAACCTTACTCCGAAAGCACACTTGGTGGGGTTGAGCTTCATATTGTACCTCAGGAGAGTATCGAAGGTCTCAGCTAGGTCGATGAAGTGGTCCTCGGCCCTAGGGGTCTTGACGAGCATGTCGTCAATATAGGCCTTGACCTTCCGGTCGAGCTGTCTCTCGAACATGTGGTTGACCAGCCTCTGGTATGTGGCTCCAGCGTTCTTCAGCCTGAAGGGCATCCGGGTGTAGCAGTAGACGCCGAAGTCGGTGATGAAGGTGGTCTTCTCAATATCTTCTGGATTCATTCTGATCTGGTGGTAAGCTGAGTAGACGTCAAGGAAGTTGAGTATTTCGTTGCCCGAGGTTGAGTTAACTAGTTAGTCGATACTCGACAACGGATATCAGTCTTTTGGTGTAGCTTTGTTCAAGTCGGTGAAGTCCACGCACATTCGCCACTTCCCCGAAGCTTTTGGCACCAGGACGATGTTGGCCAGCCACGTCGGGTACAGGACCGATCTAACAAGACCAGTCTTCTGCCCCTTGATGAGTTGCTCTTTGATGATCACCTGCTTCTTGGGGGCATGCTTCCTTCTACGTTATTGTATGGGCTTCACGGTTGGGTCGAGGTTGAGTTTATGCACTACCGTCTCTCCCGGTATCCCGGGGAGTTGATCATCAGACCATGCAAAGACTCGGATGTACCCAGAAAGAAATTCTTTGTATTACTGCTGAACTTCGGATGGTAGGTCAGATCCAATCTTTACTCCTAGGGTTGGGTCATCATTTAGGAAAACCGTTAGCAACTCGCCTCTAGGCTCGGATGTTGCGGGCTTTTACTCGATTTCCCGGGGGCCCTTATTTTTTCTGTCTGGCCATGTGGCTTCAACCGAGATATTATAGCACCTTCTAGCCAATGCCTGGTTATCTCGGACTTCCTCCACCCCATGCTTAGTGGGGAACTTCATCTTTTGGTGATAGGTAGAGGGCACCGCTTTCATCCAGCTGAGGATCCCCCGGCCGAAGATTACGTTGTATGCCATCATACCCTTAATCCCTATGAAGTCCACCATAACCGTAACGGTTTCGGTAGGCTTAGTGCTCCCTCGGGATAAGTGGCCTGGCCATTGAACATACAAAGGGGGGTTCGGATCGGGCGGAGTTTAGATGGATTCTCCCCCATCTTAAGAAAACACTCATACGATAATACATCAGGGGTGCTTCCATTGTCAACTAGAATCCTATCTACGTTACAATGGTTTATCGTAGCCGAAATAACTAAGGCGTCGTCATGCGGGGTGGTCAGCCCTTCCAGGTCTTGGCCGGAGAAGACTATGACCTGCGGCTCACTCAGCGGTGCCTTGGGAGGCTCAGTGGCTCGGCCTGCCCGCTCAACGTGATGCTTCCTTCCTCGGCTACTATCTCCTCCTGATGCAGCTCCTCCAGCGATGACGTTGATGTGGACCCCATGAGGGGCGTTGTCGATCTCCTCTGGGGCGCCTCTGTAATACCCCAAATTCTTTTAGAAATTAATTAGAAATTTATTTGAATTTAATTAGAAATTATTTTAATTTATTTGAATTAATGGGAATTAATTTGAAATTAATTAGATTAATTCTTTAATAAATAGAATAAGTCACATTTCGAATATTTTATAAAAATCCATAAAAATCATATTCTTGTAGAATCAATTACGTTTAACATTTTTTTCTTCTGTGGCCAACCCTAATAAAATCATTAACTAGGCCGAATTAGTGGGATTAGTCAAATTTTCACACCTACCTAACCAAATTCGTGCTCAATGTTAACTCCACCTTAAAATCTTCAATTCGAGCTCATTTCTTAACCAAATCAGGTGATTCCAGGGGAAAATGAAAGGTATTAAAGAGAGGATCATTTCCCCTCTCACAATGCCACGAAAATTTTAACTTATGGGAAGCTTTTGGTCGCGCATGGGCTAGGTCAACAATTTCGGCGGCATTTTGAACACCCCACTTGATGGGTCGATTTCTCCCTTCCTGGAAGGATCCAGAATGAGTATGACATATTAAAAGAAAGCCCTATGTGTCTATTTTCATTTGGGAGCAGTGGTGGTCACAGAGGATTCCGATCTAGTGAGATCTCTCGCGTTTATTGGAGGAGTGTCCGAGTTCGCGGGTTTTTCTTAGGCCCTCTTCCTTCCTTCGATTGAGGTAGGTAATCTTGGCCAAAACATGCAAGTAAATATACCATTTTGTTCCTCTCTCTGTTAGCTTTCTATTGGTAGTAAAAGCCCCAAATTCTACTAGGTGTAGAGGGAGATCTCGTGGGAATAGTGAAGGGCTATCAAATGGGCATTCTTCGTTCTAACTTCTAAATCTCTCTTCGATTCAGGTAGATGATAACAGACCCAACTCTAATTAATGTATATGATTGTAATCATCAGTATGTTATCTATCTTTTAGCGTAGAAAGCCCCAATTTTTATAGACCATGCTTAGAGAATTTCGTGTTTGATTAGAAGCATGCTAAGACTAGGTTTTTAAGTGTTCTTCCTAGATAGGTTGTGATTTCGATTGATTTTTCGGTGAATTTAGTGTTCCAAACCCTTGTATTATGACCATAATATGTCCATCAAGAACCTAGGGGCATGGGGTTAAGATCTCAGTCCAATTAGACCCAATTGGGTGAGATTCATGGGTTTCCGGAAGTCACGTTCGCGTCTGCGAACGCGGGGGTCGACCCAATGGGTCTACCCATACACAGACAAAGTCTATCTGTGCAGGGGGTTCGACCCATTGGGTCGACACATACACAGACAGAAGTCTGTCCGTGCGAGGGTAGACCCAATGGGTCGACCCACACGCAGATAGACCCCTGGTTTTCCAGGGGTCGACCCAATGGGTCGGCCCATAGACTGACAGACCCGGTAGACTGGTTTTTGGCCCGAGGATCGATCCAGTTCGTGAGGGGATCGACCCATTCAAGTCTAGTCCAATTGAAAACCATATTTTGAGGAACCAATGACCCATACACGTAACCCTATGATCTCAAATTAAGCCGGTGTTTTTCAATCCAAAATTGAAGAAATGGTCTAAGTGTATAAACCATTCCGATTACTATCTCCACTTCAACGCACACAAATAGTTAATTAGAAACCCATATAATAAAATGGTAAGTTTGAAAGTAAATTATTGTCATGTATTACTGTCTATTGTCATTATTGGCTTGTTCTAGTATCTTGAGTTACCATCTTGTAATTAACCTATCTCTTGAAATTGAGATTATAATAATTCACGAATCAAGGTATTTTGAAATGGCTGTTAGGAAATCAATTAAAAGCCCTTATATCCCGGTAGAATAGACTAATAGCACACTAACAAGCTATATGGCATTACGGCCATTAAGCCTAAATTGCTGTCCCTTAGTACGATTCTACCCGGACACTCTATCCGGCGAGTTAGAATCCGCCATTTTGAGACCCGTATGACCCAGCTACAACATGGAAATTCGTGACCAAATCGCTGAGTTATAAGTCACGGATCAACTTGGGCTAATCAGCACATGAGCAGCCCATAGTTGACTGCTTGTCTCCATGAACGGTCTAGTGTTGTCCGTATAAGTATCGTAATTGTGTCTTAAGGTCACGTACTGCTTACTTACCTGAACGGCACCCTGTCAACCGTTCATTCTTGACCTCGTGGACTGAGATTTGGTCCAGTTCTTGTAATGCGACCAGTAGTAGCCGTATGTCCTGTCAAACGGCCCAGAAGTGACCGTATACCGAGTTTTTAAGTTAATGAATCCTAGGACATGTTAGTCCTTAAATCTCGTACTTTTGACAGAAATTCCTCTGATTAATTGGCCATTAAACTTGATTAAATGTCTAGACAAAACTTAGGATCTTGGATCCAACAAATCAATGCCAACGCATCATAAGGGCCCGGTCTGGTCCTGGGGAGAGCGCCCGAAAAGTACTTGTGCCCATGGGAGTTTGTAATGACATGGTGAGGCATTGCACCGAGTGCATGATCAGCATGGCGTCTACGACAAAAAATCTCTTGTTATACTTGTTACATTATCGTGCTTGACTTGATGTTTAAAATACTTGCTTGTTGGCCAATTCTATATTTCAATTTCCTATTGAACATTCTTGTACTTGATATTCTTGTTAAATTCTTGTCATCATATATTTCTTGACCTTGCAAGATCTTATATTACGTTGTTTTATCGTCTCGTCAGTTATTTCTTTTCTTGTCATTGTATATGAAAATGTAACTAATTGGTTAATCATGTAAATTTGCCTGTTATTATCTACTGAGAGTTAGCTATATAGTTATTTTCCCCCTTTCCAGGCTATTCAGGTGACGGTGCGCATACTGAAGGGGAGGGATAGGAGTGATACCCTTGAGTGTACCTGTTAGTAGATACCGAGTTGGCATAGTTGTTTACATTAGTTACTCCTTAGTGTTGTGTTAGCACTTTATTTACCTTTTGGAGTCAGTTATTATATTAGAATCAGTTTGGAAGTTATGGTTGATCGTGTTTAAGCATTGATGGTTATTGTAATAAAACTTGGAGTCTTTCTTGATCAATAGAAGTACTTCTTTCCATAGCACCTGTACGATTATTTAGTTTAGCATATTAATATTATCTCTAGCTAGTTTCTAACTGTCCGTCCCGATATTCCGCATTGGGGCGTGACAATTTAGTTGGTATCAGAGCCCTAAGTTAAATATTCCTAGGTGTTCTAAAGTTCTAGGTTTTCCAAGTTCTAGGGTTCTAAGTGTTATCATAGGACCCCTAACATTGTTAAAGTCTAAGGACCTGACCTGGTGAGATTGGGTAGAAACTTGGGTTAAGTTCATATCTTAATCGTGTTATTATCTATTTTTAATGAACCTAAGTAATCTATTCCACGTGTAGGCCTTTGTAATGGCAGCTGATCGTGCGGAATGGAAGAACTTGCAGCGCACGGTTCAAGGCCTTACTCAGGCTTTACAATAAGCGGCCCAAGCGGGAGCTGCACACCATGGCACTGGTGATTTATATCGAAACTTTTGGGGAATGAATCCGCCAAGATTTGGTGGCTCGACTGATCCTGATGAAGCTGAGCACTGGCTGGATGAGATGGGAAGGATATTCGAAGTAATGCAGTGCAGCAATCAAGAACGTGTCCTTCTATCAACTTTTCAACTTGAACGAGATGCAAGAACATGGTGGGAATCTGTAAAGGTGACTCTCGGTGATTAGCAAGTCACATGGGAGGAGTTCGAGGAGTTCTTCAATGGCAAATATTTTTCTGATAGAGTGCAAGAGAAGAAGGCAGCGGAGTTCGCGACTTTGAAGCAGCGAAGTCTATCCGTGGCAGAATATGAAGCTCAGTTTTCTCGACTTTCTCGTTATGCTACTCACTTAATATCCACCGAGAAAATGAAGGCCAAGCGCTTTCTTAATGGACTGAGGCTGCATTATATCAATCAATTGGCACCGATGGAGATCTCAACCTATTCTGAGATGGTGAGGAAAGCTCAAGTCCTAGAAGATACTCTAGAAATGACGGAGAGAATCCGTGGAAAAGGCACAAAGAAGGAACAACCGATGGGTTCCGGGAATATCAAACCCGGGTATAGCAAGAAGAGGCCCATTAATGGACCTGGTTCGTGGAGCGGGTCCGAATCGTGGAAGGGCAAGATATCGAAGCACGAAGACAAGAAGCCTGGCCCTATTGTTCCCTTCAAGGGAGTGTGCAATTTTTGTGATCGTCCTGGTCACAAAATGGAGGAGTGCTGGCGCAAGCTGGGCGCCTGTTTGCGATGTGGAAGTAAGGAGCACCGTATCCCTAACTGTCCTTTTTTATCGGAGCAAGCTACCCCGGTAAAATCACAAGGCATCAAAAGGCCGCAAGGCAAGCTCCAAGCTTTGCACACAGATGAAGCAGAAACCACCGAGGATGGTGGACTCGTCGAAGGTACTCTTATTATACTCGACAAGCCAGCATTTGTTCTTTTCGATACGGGTGCCACACATTCTTTTATTTCTCGGAGATTCGCTAAGTCTTTAGCTGCGGAACCTGTTTTGATGAATTCTCCATTAGAAATATCAACACCTATTGGTTCTAGATCGGCAATTCAGTATTTCTATCCTTCTAGTAAGGTTATGATTGATGAACAGAATTTACCAGCTGATTTAGTTTGCATGGACATGAAGGATTATGATGTAATCCTAGGAGCAGATTGGTTAGCTAGATATGAGACAGGTGTTCACTGCAGTTCTAGCTCTGTGTCTTTTACTAAGCACCCGAGACTTTCTTTTGTGGGAGTTAAGCACCATAACTCCGTATCACTTATCTCGGCTCTTCGAGCTGATAAGCGGATGAGACGAGGATGCGAGGCTTTTATAGCCTTTGTCTGTGCAACCCCTGAGCAGCAGATTGAGATTAAGGACATTTCTGTTGTCCGAGATTTTCCTGATGTCTTTCCAGAGGAACTACCAGGACTTCCGCCTGAGCGGGAAGTTATCTCCTCTATTGATCTCATTCTTGGCACATCTCCTATTTCCAAGGCTCCTTATCGTATGTCTCCTGCGGAACTGAGAGAATTAAAGCAACAGTTGATGGAATTGCTCGAGAAGGGTTTCATTCGTCCAAGTACTTCCCCTTGGGGAGCCCCTGTATTATTCGTCCGGAAGAAAGATGGTTCGATGAGGTTGTGCATCGATTATCGATAATTGAACCAACAGACTGTCAAGAACAAATATCCATTGCCGAGGATTGACGAATTATTTGACCAGATAGCGAGAGCTCAGTATTTTTCCAAGATCGATCTTCGATCTGGATATCATCAGTTGCGGATCAAGGAAGAGGATATCTATAAAACAGCTTTCCGCAGTAGGTATGGTAATTTTGAATTTGTCGTTATGTCTTTTGGTCTAACGAATGCACCAGCAGCTTTCATGCAGTTGATAAACAATGTATTTCGGCCATATCTTGATCAATGGGTCGTGGTATTCATTGATGACATCCTGATTTATTCTAAGAATGAAGAGGAGCATACTGAACATCTGAGGATGGCATTACAACTATTGAGAGATTATCAGCTATATGCCAAGTTCAGTAAGTGTGAGTTCTGGCTGCAAGAGGTGTCCTTTCTCGGACATATCATCACAAAGGAAGGAATTTCTGTTGATCCTTCTAAGGTAGAGGCAGTGAAGAATTGGGATCAGCCTACCAGTGTGACTGAAGTTAGAAGTTTCCTAGGTCTGGCAGGCTACTATCGGAGATTTATCCAAGATTTCTCTAAGATTGCGGTACCTATGACAAGATTAACCCGCAAGGAGAACAAATTTGATTGGTCAGAAGATTGCCAGCGAAGCTTTCAGACTTTGAAGGAATGTTTAACTACTGCACCTATATTGGCTTTACCTTGTGGTGAAGGAGGTTTTGTCGTATACACTGATGCTTCAGGTATTGGTTTAGGCTGTGTACTCATGCGGCATGGGAAAGTGATTGCCTATTCTTCTAGGCAGTTGAGGAAGCATGAAGAGAATTATCCTGATCATGATTTGGAACTTGCAGCAGTCGTGTTTGCTTTGAAGATTTGGAGGCATTACTTGTATGGAGAAACATTCACAGTGTTTTCAGATCATAAGAGTCTGAAATATTTATTTTCTCAGAAGGAACTCAATATGAGGCAGAGAAGATGGTTGGAGTACTTGAAGGACTTCGACTGTCACGCCCCGAGCGCGGAAGATACCCGGAGATGCGCGACGTGTCTATATCAATCATGTCAATCAGAGTGGTCGTGTATTCGACACAAAGACAGAGATGCGCAAAATAGCAAGATAACCCAATCCTTTATTTCATAATGGATAGACTATTACAAATCCAATACTCTGTTAAATAAATAGGAAAAGAATACATAGTTGACTCAAGAAACTATGGAAAAGACTAGACGACACTTGTAGAAGCTCTATCACTTTCACTCTTGACCATTCCCATCCGATTGACTTCCATCGTCGTCGGACTTACCTGAAAAGTAAAAAGGGACACACGGAATGAGCGAACGCTCAGTAGGAAATTATATCTCAAGTACTAGCAAGTGGTTTAAGTAATTACATTTTCATGGATGCAATAAAGCTATGCATGCTCGCATGAAACGACAAGATAGAGAGAATGTAATATCAAAGAAATAAGATGAACTTTCATGAACAAGATACAAGTTATTCAAGATATTCAAGCAAGCACCATTATCGAGTCATGTCAAGAACTTTGGCTATCATGTATCAAGCAAGTAAATTACCCTCTTTCGGGCCACGCATTTCATTTCATGTCAAGTACGAGTCAAGTACAAGATGTGTGTGGAATGTCTAATCAAGCAAGTCAAGTACTCGGTATAATGCCAGATACCTTATCATTTTAACTCCCATGGGCACAAGTACTTTCGGGTGCTCCTCCCAGGACCAGATCGGGCCCTATATGCACAGGCATTTATCATGTGTTTTGACATCCACTCTTGTTTATATAGCCAATATAGAATTTCAATAATCAAGCTTGTAGATACGTATGACAACTTTGATAGAATAGAGTCCAAAATATGACAAAGGACATAGAATGGCGATAATCACGGTATAATCACGAGTTCGATAAAACTAGGTAGAATATGGTTCCCTTAACTTAGGTACCATGACAAATCAATATGGACATTCTTTATATAGAATTGAGGTCCACATGAACATTAGATCAAGCAAGATACCCTCATTCTTATCATAGAATTGAGGTTTACAAGAACGATATGGCATGATATCATCATCCCATTAAGAATTTCTTATGATATACTCTTTGTATAATCATAAGGGCCGGTATACCATGTTTCTTTAGATTGACATGGCAAGGATCGTGTAATGGGTTTTTTGGGTACAACCAGCTCAGTCGGCCTTGAGGGAATCCAAGGCTACGAGGAGTCTTACGGAGGTCTCTATGACTAACTTGCTAGTCCAAAGGAACGGAATGTCCAATGGAGAGCTTGTATGTCAATGAGAGTTGAGTGTGATCGATAAATCAACATGAAACGTGGGACTATACTCACGGAGTGGAGAATAGTGCCGATATATATATATATAGGTATAATATATAAACCATCGGTTAGCAAATCAGAGGAAAAATCAGTTTACAGTAAAATAACGACTTAGGTCAAGTCGTGTCTCAAGTAATTAACGCCTAACTGAAGGGCGTTTACATATATTGCCAATTTGCAGAATTTCCATTATTTCATTAATTTATCAAAAACACGCCTTTCCTGGGGGCGTTTCTTAAAAGTTGACGACTGCAGGGGCAGGCGTCTCATCATTTACATATTTGACAGGATATAATTATTCTCAGAAATTTATCAAAAACGCGCCCTTGGAAGGGGCGTTACTTTCAAAAACGCGCCCTTGGTAGGGGCGTTACTTTCCAATTCCATTTTACAGAATATGTGAATTTTAGTTTTTTGTTAACAGATACACGCCCTAGAAAGGGGCGTTACTTTTAATTTTCACGCCTTGTACTGGGGCGTTAGAATATGGAAAACGACTTTATCCAAGTCGTGAATTTCAAGGGATTTACGATATTTTAATAAATAATATTTCGAGAGACAGGAGACATGTCATGGCAGTAAAATTTAACAGGAATTCACAGAGTCATGCAAGATATTAAAAATCAATATTTCATATGTATTGTAATTTTTAAACAGATCAATTATTAATCACATGCGATTCTTATGAAATTAACGCCTGCGTAGAGGGCGTCAAATATTAAATTGACGACCAATAGTATGATCGTTTCTTTTAAATTAGCGCCCTAATCAAGGGCGTTTCTTTCAAAATATTTCAGAAATCACGTGAAAACTATAATAATCATATGCATGACATGCTTATATATATATATATCTTGCATTAATTTCATTTGGGCTACAGTAGCTTGAGAAAATCCTACCTTATGATCTGGATGAAGGAGATGAAAGGGCTTTGAAGCTTCAACTGCAACTTAATAGAAGAAGAACAATCGTTCTTCCGTCAACCTGGAGAGGAAACGAAGAATATTAATTCTTCTCATGCTACGTTCATAAAAAAAAAAAAGGAACAGAAGAAGAAAATAGAAGAACATATGTTCTTCACGTACCTAGCAGCAGACGTTCGATCAAATGGGTTTTAGGGTTCGATCGAACATGTTATTTATAGGATTTTGAAGTCCTAACAAGAGTAGTGTTTGATTGAGGGTAATATATCCTTAATAGAGTCCTTACTCTAATAGACACTTACTAGATTAGGTTAATCTTTGCTTGGATAAGTTCTGGGTTCGATCGGGTCACGAACTGAATTAACGCCTTTGGTCAGGGCGTGTATTCTTGAATTAACGCCTTTGGTCAGGGCGTGTATTCTTGAATTAACGCCTTGCATAAGGGCGTTTCTTAAAAAGCGCCTTGAAAAAGGGCGTTTCGTGTTTTAAAACACGCCCAAGATAGAGGCGTTTCTTTTACTTGCCTATTTGGTCGCGTGAGTTGACGACCGCACGTGTGGGCGTCCTTTCTTTAGTAACGCCTTTGATAGAGGCGTTTCTTTTTGAATTAACGCCCTAATAAGAGGCGTTATTTTTAATTTGTTTTATTTCGTCCGATTAACCCTATTCCTTTTATATATATTACTTCTGTAATATATATGTTTTAATTCATTTCAATTATTCATTTATTAGGGTTGCTACACCCTCCCCCACTTAAAAAGAATTTGGTCCCCAAATTCAATATATATATAATTATACATGCGGAGAGTGTAGGACATATACCTCTTAGAATAACTCGGGAAATTGTTTCTTCATAGATTCCTCGGTCTCCCATGTCGCTTCGCGTTCAGGATTCTTATTCCATTGCACCTTGATCATGGGAATAACCTTATTCCTTAGAGCTCGTATTTCTCGATCTAATATCTTTAAAGGCCTTTGTTCATATGTGAGATCTTTCTGGATCACCAGATCTCCATGCTCAATAATATGTGACGGATCGTGCACATACTTCTTCAACATAGATATGTGAAATACATTGTGTACCTCGGACAACTGAGGAGGCAACGCGATGCGATAAGCAACCTCGCCAACTCTTTCGAGTACCTCAAACGGTCCGATGAATCTTGGCGTAAGCTTGCCCTTAACACCAAATCTTCGTATGCCACGTCCAGGGGATATTTTAAGAAATACATGATCTCCAACCTGGAATTCAAGATCTCTTCTCCTGGTATCAGCATAAGCCTTTTGCCTTGTCTGAGCAACTTGTAATCTTTCTCTGATTACTTGTATCTTCTCGGTTGTATCCCTTACCATGTCTGGACCTAATAGTTGTTTTTCTCCAACTTCGTTCCAACATATGGGAGATCGGCAACTCCTTCCGTATAAGGCTTCGAAAGGTGCCATTTGGATACTAGCTTGGTAGCTATTATTATATGCAAATTCAACTAAAGGTAAGTGGTCATGCCAGCTTCCTCCAAAGTCAATAATGCATGCTCTCATCATATCTTCAACAACTTGATTAGTTCGCTCGGTCTGACCATCCGTTTGTGGGTGGAAAGCAGTACTAAAGTTGAGCCTTGTCCCCAACGAATGTTGTAATCCCTTCCAAAAATGAGAAGTAAAACGGGGATCCCTATCAGACACGATTGAGACAGGAATTCCATGTATCCTGACTATTTCTTTAATGTATAGTGCAGCTAGCACATCAATCGACCATCGGCTTTTGATTGGCAAGAAATGTGCCGATTTAGTCAATCGATCAATGATAACCCAGATTCCATCATGTCCTCCTTTAGATTTAGACAAACCCATGATGAAGTCCATACCAATATCCTCCCATTTCCACTTAGGAATATCTAGAGGATGTAGTTTTCCCGCAGGCTTTTGATGTTCCGCCTTGACCTGTTGGCATGTGAGACAGCGTGATACATAGTCCGCTATTTCTCTTTTCATATTAGGCCACCAAAAGTTCCTCTTTACATCTTGGTACATTTTAGTTGATCCAGGATGAATAGTGTATCTTGATCGGTGAGCTTCATCTAAGATCTTCTTCTTTAATTCCGGACAATCGGGTATACAAGTTCTATCTTTGAACGATAATCTTCCATCAGAAGTTAGTTGAAAATCAGATTGTCCTTCTAATCTGCCTTTGATTTCTATTAACATAGGATCATCATCCTGAAGTGTTTGTATTTCAGATAATAAGTCTGACTGTATGCTTACATGAGATAATGTGATAAATTTGGATTCCGTGTCCAAGCTTATATTGAGCTCGGAGAATTGTTCAAGTAACCTCCATTCTTGTATCATACAATTGGCTATCCTTGCTCTCGGCTTTCGACTAAGGGCATCAGCCACATAATTACCCTTTCCGGGATGGTATTGTATACTGAAGTCGAAGTCCTTGAGATATTCTAGCCAACGTCTTTGTCTCATGTTCAGCTCCTTTTGTGAAAATAGATATTTGAGACTTTTGTGATCGGAGTATACAGTAAACTGTACCCCATAGAGATAGTGTCTCCATATCTTTAGGGCAAATACTACCGCGGCCAATTCCAAGTCATGGACGGGGTAATTCTCCTCATGCTTCTTCAGTTGACGAGAAGAGTATGCTATGACCTTCCCATGTTGCATTAGAACACATCCGAGGCCAATGCCAGAAGCATCAGTGTAGACCTCGAATTTCTCTCCTTCAATTGGTAGGGCTAAGACTGGAGCTGTGGTGAGATGATCCTTGAGAGTTTGGAAACTGCTTTCACATTCCTCACTCCATTCATATCGGATCTCCTTACGAGTTAATCTTGTAAGTGGTACGGCGATCTTAGAGAAATCTTTGATAAATCGCCGATAATAGCCTGCAAGACCTAAGAAACTTCTGATCTCGCTTGCATTAGTGGGTCTCTCCCAGTTTCTCACAGCTTCAACTTTTGACGGATCCACAGATAAACCGTCCTTGGATATGACATGTCCGAGAAAAGCCACTTCTTCAAGCCAGAACTCGCATTTGCTGAGTTTAGCATATAATTGATTTGTCCTCAAGACTTGCAATGCAATCCTCAAATGCTCTTCATGTTCTTCCTTAGTCTTAGAATATATCAATATATCATCGATGAAGACTACTATGAATTGATCCAAGTAAGGCCTGAATATGCTATTCATTAACTGCATAAAGGCAGCAGGGGCATTTGTTAGTCCAAAAGGCATAACAACAAATTCGTAATGGCCATACCTGCTTCTGAATGCGGTCTTGTGAATGTCATCATCCTTGATCCTTAATTGATGATATCCCGACCGGAGATCAATCTTGGAGAAATATTTGGATCCTGAAATCTGATCAAACAATTCATCGATTCTCGGCAGTGGATACTTGTTCTTGATAGTAAGATGATTCAACTGTCGATAGTCAATACACAATCTCATGGATCCATCCTTCTTCTTTACAAATAAGACTGGTGCTCCCCACGGGGAAGTACTTGGTCTAATAAACCCTTTTCGGATTAGTTCCATCAACTGCTCCTTCAACTCCTTGAGTTCAGCAGGGGACATTCTATATGGTGCCTTTGAAACCGGACCAGCACCAGGGACTAAGTCGATGGTAAAGGCCACATCTCTTTGCGGGGGTAATCCCGGCAATTCCTCCGGAAATACGTCTGGGAATTCTCGTACTACTTGAACGTCTTCTATCTTGGTTTCCTTAGCTTCTTTATTAGTGACAAAAGCAAGGAAGGATACACATCCTTTCCTGACGAGCTTGCTTGCTCGAAGAGCCGAAATAAGAGGGGATTTGCTTCGACTCTTAGGACTAGTATAAGTCAGTTCTGAAAATTCTTTGAAAACAATCTTGCTATTACGGCAATCAACCGTTGCCTGGTACTTAGATAACCAATCTGCTCCTAGTATAACATCATATTCTTTTAGATCTAAGCAGATAAGATCAATAGGAAAATTCTTTCCTCGAACCAACCTCACAGTTTTGGTAATGATGCGTGATATCCGTCTCGTTTCCGAGAGGAGTAGACAACACTATTTTCATCCATTCTGGTTCTAGAGGTAATGGGTCAGCAAACTTCTTGGAAATAATGGAATGCGATGCACCTGTATCAAATAAGACATGTGCATATTTGGAACAAATTTTTAATGTACCTTCCACCAATCCGCCTTCTTCTTCTGGTTCGGTCTCTTGGATTGCATGAAGACGCGCGTTCCTTGTCACTGGGCGTTTACCCTCACCATCTTGGTCATTCATTAATGGACAATCGGGAATCCGATGTTCACGACTCCCACAACGGAGACATGCTCCTAATTTCCTCCAGCATTCTTCTGTTTTGTGACCAGCCTTGTCACAATGCTTGCATACTACGTTTGAAGGGGTAGTGGTGATAGAGAAAGGCTTGGATTTCTTGTACTTCTGATCTTGAGAGGAAGAACCTCCATTATTGGGCCTCTTCTTAAAGTTGGGTTTAAAAGAACCCGAACTTGTGACTTGCTCCTTTTTGTCTTTCCCACGGATCCTATCAGATAGTTCCGTGGCATCTTCAAGCAACTGAGCTCGGCGCACTATTTCAGTATAAACTTGAATATCCATAGGCGCCAGTTGAGTAATGTAGTGGGGCCTAAGCCCATTAAGAAATCTACGGGCTTTCATCTTTTCCGTGCCAATTAAATGCTTAGCATATCTAGACAGTCTAGAGAACTGTGCTTCATAATCAGCCACCGATAAAGATCTTTGCTTTAATGCGGCAAATTCGGCGGCCTTCCTTTCCTGGACCCTATCAGAGAAATATTTGGCGTTGAAATATTCAACGAATTCACCCCATGCAACTTGAGTTGGGTCAATAGTAGCTTCAATCGACTCCCACCAGCATCTAGCATCCTTTTCTAACTGGAAAGTAGCTAATAAGACTTTGTCCTGATCCGTGCATTGCATGACACGGAATATACGTTCAATCTCCCGAACCCAATGCTCGGCATCGTCTGGATCGGTCGATCCCATGAACTTCGGGGGATTCATATTCTTGAATGCTTGGTGTAAGCTTCCAGCTCGTGGAGCACCACCTTGTGCTACCTGTTGTAGCACTTGGGTCATCCCTTGAAGGGTACGCTGCATGTTGCGCCATTGAGCACGTTCGGCAGCCATTATCCTACAATTACAATAGCTATGTTAGTATTATATCACTATGATTTTATAAAGGACTCATTGATCATTTAACCCTTGGTTCTACCCACTCTCACTTGGTTAAAGGTTTTGAAACCTATCCTTGGACTTGGGTTTCCTAGGAATTGAATACCTTAGGCTCTGATACCACAAAGACTGTCACGCCCCGAGCGCGGAAGATACCCGGAGATGCGCGACGTGTCTATATCAATCATGTCAATCAGAGTGGTCGTGTATTCGACACAAAGACAGAGATGCGCAAAATAGCAAGATAACCCAATCCTTTATTTCATAATGGATAGACTATTACAAATCCAATACTCTGTTAAATAAATAGGAAAAGAATACATAGTTGACTCAAGAAACTATGGAAAAGACTAGACGACACTTGTAGAAGCTCTATCACTTTCACTCTTGACCATTCCCATCCGATTGACTTCCATCGTCGTCGGACTTACCTGAAAAGTAAAAAGGGACACACGGAATGAGCGAACGCTCAGTAGGAAATTATATCTCAAGTACTAGCAAGTGGTTTAAGTAATTACATTTTCATGGATGCAATAAAGCTATGCATGCTCGCATGAAACGACAAGATAGAGAGAATGTAATATCAAAGAAATAAGATGAACTTTCATGAACAAGATACAAGTTATTCAAGATATTCAAGCAAGCACCATTATCGAGTCATGTCAAGAACTTTGGCTATCATGTATCAAGCAAGTAAATTACCCTCTTTCGGGCCACGCATTTCATTTCATGTCAAGTACGAGTCAAGTACAAGATGTGTGTGGAATGTCTAATCAAGCAAGTCAAGTACTCGGTATAATGCCAGATACCTTATCATTTTAACTCCCATGGGCACAAGTACTTTCGGGTGCTCCTCCCAGGACCAGATCGGGCCCTATATGCACAGACATTTATCATGTGTTTTGACATCCACTCTTGTTTATATAGCCAATATAGAATTTCAATAATCAAGCTTGTAGATACGTATGACAACTTTGATAGAATAGAGTCCAAAATATGACAAAGGACATAGAATGGCGATAATCACGGTATAATCACGAGTTCGATAAAACTAGGTAGAATATGGTTCCCTTAACTTAGGTACCATGACAAATCAATATGGACATTCTTTATATAGAATTGAGGTCCACATGAACATTAGATCAAGCAAGATACCCTCATTCTTATCATAGAATTGAGGTTTACAAGAACGATATGGCATGATATCATCATCCCATTAAGAATTTCTTATGATATACTCTTTGTATAATCATAAGGGCCGGTATACCATGTTTCTTTAGATTGACATGGCAAGGATCGTGTAATGGGTTTTTTGGGTACAACCAGCTCAGTCGGCCTTGAGGGAATCCAAGGCTACGAGGAGTCTTACGGAGGTCTCTATGACTAACTTGCTAGTCCAAAGGAACGGAATGTCCAATGGAGAGCTTGTATGTCAATGAGAGTTGAGTGTGATCGATAAATCAACATGAAACGTGGGACTATACTCACGGAGTGGAGAATAGTGCCGATATATATATATATAGGTATAATATATAAACCATCGGTTAGCAAATCAGAGGAAAAATCAGTTTACAGTAAAATAACGACTTAGGTCAAGTCGTGTCTCAAGTAATTAACGCCTAACTGAAGGGCGTTTACATATATTGCCAATTTGCAGAATTTCCATTATTTCATTAATTTATCAAAAACACGCCTTTCCTGGGGGCGTTTCTTAAAAGTTGACGACTGCAGGGGCAGGCGTCTCATCATTTACATATTTGACAGGATATAATTATTCTCAGAAATTTATCAAAAACGCGCCCTTGGAAGGGGCGTTACTTTCAAAAACGCGCCCTTGGTAGGGGCGTTACTTTCCAATTCCATTTTACAGAATATGTGAATTTTAGTTTTTTTTAACAGATACACGCCCTAGAAAGGGGCGTTACTTTTAATTTTCACGCCTTGTACTGGGGCGTTAGAATATGGAAAACGACTTTATCCAAGTCGTGAATTTCAAGGGATTTACGATATTTTAATAAATAATATTTCGAGAGACAGGAGACATGTCATGGCAGTAAAATTTAACAGGAATTCACAGAGTCATGCAAGATATTAAAAATCAATATTTCATATGTATTGTAATTTTTAAACAGATCAATTATTAATCACATGCGATTCTTATGAAATTAACGCCTGCGTAGAGGGCGTCAAATATTAAATTGACGACCAATAGTATGATCGTTTCTTTTAAATTAGCGCCCTAATCAAGGGCGTTTCTTTCAAAATATTTCAGAAATCACGTGAAAACTATAATAATCATATGCATGACATGCTTATATATATATATATCTTGCATTAATTTCATTTGGGCTACAGTAGCTTGAGAAAATCCTACCTTATGATCTGGATGAAGGAGATGAAAGGGCTTTGAAGCTTCAACTGCAACTTAATAGAAGAAGAACAATCGTTCTTCCGTCAACCTGGAGAGGAAACGAAGAATATTAATTCTTCTCATGCTACGTTCATAAAAAAAAAAAAGGAACAGAAGAAGAAAATAGAAGAACATATGTTCTTCACGTACCTAGCAGCAGACGTTCGATCAAATGGGTTTTAGGGTTCGATCGAACATGTTATTTATAGGATTTTGAAGTCCTAACAAGAGTAGTGTTTGATTGAGGGTAATATATCCTTAATAGAGTCCTTACTCTAATAGACACTTACTAGATTAGGTTAATCTTTGCTTGGATAAGTTCTGGGTTCGATCGGGTCACGAACTGAATTAACGCCTTTGGTCAGGGCGTGTATTCTTGAATTAACGCCTTTGGTCAGGGCGTGTATTCTTGAATTAACGCCTTGCATAAGGGCGTTTCTTAAAAAGCGCCTTGAAAAAGGGCGTTTCGTGTTTTAAAACACGCCCAAGATAGAGGCGTTTCTTTTACTTGCCTATTTGGTCGCGTGAGTTGACGACCGCACGTGTGGGCGTCCTTTCTTTAGTAACGCCTTTGATAGAGGCGTTTCTTTTTGAATTAACGCCCTAATAAGAGGCGTTATTTTTAATTTGTTTTATTTCGTCCGATTAACCCTATTCCTTTTATATATATTACTTCTGTAATATATATGTTTTAATTCATTTCAATTATTCATTTATTAGGGTTGCTACATCGACTTCTCGATTGAGTATCATCCTGGAAAAGGTAATGTTGTGGCAGATGCATTAAGCCGGAAGCCTGTAGCTAGATTGTCAAGTCTCATGTTGCAAGAGTGGAAGCTACTAGAACAATTAGCTAGTCTGGATTTGAATATTGACAATGATCGGGTTATGATTGCACAGATTCAACTTAAGCCCGAATTTTTGATGGAAATCAAATCTTTGCAAGATAATGATCCCGAGCTAGTAGAGACCAAGGGAAGCTTGAGCAGCAGACCTGACTTCACGATGGCTGACGATGGAAGATTGTTATTCCAGGGTAGAACTTGTGTACCTGATGAAGCTGGAATAAAGAACAAGATTCTGGAGGAGGCTCATAGATCCAAATACACCATTCATCCTAGATGCACTAAAATGTTCAAGGATTTGAAGAGATCCTTTTGGTGGCCGAATATGAAAAGAGAAGTTGTAGACTTCGTGAGTAGATGCTTGGTTTGTCAGCAAGTTAAGGCTGAACATTTCAGACTGGTAGGAAAATTGAAACCACTCGACATACCCCAATGGAAGTGGGAAAGCATTGGCATGGATTTCATTATGGGTCTACCTAGGACTCGTGGTGGATTGGATGCAATGTGGGTGATTGTCGATCGATTGACAAAGTCAGCTCATTTCTTACCCATTAAGTCCAAATGGATAGTTGATGTATTGGCTGCTTTGTATTTGAAGGAAGTGGTAAGGCTCCATGGTATACCAGTCAGCATTGTGTCTGATAGAGATCCCAGGTTTACTTCACATTTCTGGAAGGGACTACAAGCGTCTTTGGGTACTCGTCTGAATTTCAGTACTGCCTTTCATCCACAGACAGATGGACAGACTGAAAGAACCAACCAGATAGTGGAAGATATGCTTAGAGCCTGCATGATCGATTTTGGAGGCAGTTGGAGTGACCATTTGGCTTTGATTGAATTCACCTACAACAACAGTTATCAATCCAGCATTCAAATGGCTCCTTTTGAAGCATTGTATGGAAGATGCTGTCGATCCCCATTGTGTTGGGACGAGTTAGGTGAGAAGCAATGGCTTGGACCGGATCTTATTTCAGAATCATCACAGAACATCCGTATTATCCGAGACCGGTTACAAGTGGCTCAATCAAGACAGAAGAGTTATACCGACAATAGAAGAAGGGCATTGGAATTTCAAGTTAGTGAGCATGTATTTCTGAAAGTCTCTCTGAAGTCCCACGATCAATGACACCCAAGAGGGGGGTGAATTGGGTGTTTACAAATTTTAAGGAAACTTTTGGCCTTTTTAAAATATGTGATAGAATGCTAATTATGAGATTCAAAACTATTTGAACACAAATTGGATTTATCAAACTTTGTATGATGAGATATATAATATGCAAGATATACGTAGATAAATCCGTAACAACAATTAACAAATACACTCACTTAGAATGGAGGTAGAAGAAAAGGACCAAACCACACAAATCAAACCATAGTGCACAACGATTTTTATGGTGGTTCGGATGCAATGACGGTAATCCTACGTCCACCCCTCACCAAACCCGGTTGTAGATCCTAAGAAATCCACTTAGAACAAAGAAGAAAAAGCATGAGAAGAAGCATGCACGAGGTGCAAAATAGGAGATGTGATCGCCATAGACGCGAGGGCCTCAAAAATATAAACAAATAATATGGAGGGATCGCGAAAAATACCTTTAAAAGCGGGTGATGTGAGTGTTCCTTTCTCTTCTAGATCGGCCGGCCGATGAAGAGAGTTCTTCTTTCTTGATTACCCTTGCAAAACAATCAAACACCAAAAGATTGATTGGATTAGAAATATGGTGAGTGTAGCATCAAATTCTTAATGAGATGAGTATGAAAGGATGTGCAAGAACACACCTTAAGGGTGGTTGCCCTTAAACCCCTATGCAAAAGGGTATGGAAATATATGATGAATGTATGATGATATGTAAAAATAAAGAATGCAAGAGTGCACTAAGGGGAGTTCCTCAACGTGGTTGAGATGAGAGAATTAGAAACAGTATGTATGCATGCACGAGCTAATGATAATAAAAGCAAAAGAAGAATAAACAAGCAATAGCCTGTGCTGTTTGGCTCTGGATGCTCGATGGGGAGGAGACTCCGAGAGATGAAGATGCTGTGAACGCGCAAAGCCTTCTCCTTCAGCCAATGCAACAGCAACCCCTGCGTGAAGGTTAGAAAAAAGAAAGAAGAAACCACCGAAAGAAAAAGGGGGAAGAAGAAGCAATCGGAGGAAAAAAAAGGGGGGGGACCCCATAACAGAGCCGAAGGGCTCTATTATAGGGGAGAACCAAGAGATAGAAGGGATAAGAACGGGCAAGAGCCCAAGGAGGGAAAGATTAAGATGGAGAAGTGACCAAACAAAGTAAGGACTCTCTGGGAAAGGGCTGCGGTTGATTAGAACACGAAAGTCAAAACACGACCTGGAAAAGGGCGTCAATTCACAAATTGACGACCTGCAGAAGGGCGTTAATTAAAACATGCCTTCAACAAAGGCGTCAATTCAAAAAATAATTTTTTAGAAAAAACCTTCCCTTTATTTGACATTTGTAAAAGACGCCTGAGGGAGAAAACGTCAATTTTAGAATTGACGACATGCAAAGAGACGTTATTTTAATTTAACACGAATTTATTGAAAAAGACGCCTTGCACAAGGGCGTTAAAATTAGCCAAAAAGAATTGACGACCTAATCAAGGTCGTTAATTCAAAATATTCAAAATAAGGTCATTTTTTATTTCTCAATATTATTTTTCTATTTTTTAGGTGGAGGTGCATCATATTGTGCTGATTCCAATGACTATTTTTACGTATTTTTCTGACACCCGAAAGTCCACCAAATCACCTCTCAAAGGGGGTTAAAAACAATATTAAAAAAATTCAATTTGAAAAGTGACGCCCGTGCATGCGTCGTTAATTTCATTTTTTTATTTTTATTTTATTTAAAATTCAAATAACGTCCTATGATAGGTCGTTAATTCTCAAAAAATTTTGAAAAAATTCTAAAAAAATCCAGAAAAATAGGAATTTATAAGAATGGACGCCCCTTACTGCAGTCGTCAATTTTCTTTTATTTTCTTTTAATTTTCTTAAAAATGAAATGACGCCCCTCTTCAAGTCGTTATTTCTGAAAAATTCATAAAAATAGAGAAAAATATCCAAAAAATCCAGAAAAATCCAAAAAAATAGAAAAAAATAAGAAAAGGGAGAAAAAAGGGAGAAATCTAAGAAAAGTGAGAAAAACCACTCAAACAAAGATAATTTGAGGGTCAAATTGGGGCATTACAAGGTAATATGAGATATGCTCAAAATGATGTCAATTTTGGCGTGTCTACACCGGTGAGGCTTCACTCGGGGATAAATCCCTAAACGGAGACGATGCTCCAACCACACACGCAGGTCGACGCCTGCCCACACACACGGGGACGCGCCCCAAAACACACACACATACGGAGATGTAGTCTCCAACACGATCCAACAAGCGGATCAACAAGACACACACACGCTGCGACAAGTGCAGCACTCCACACACACAAACACTAAGATCTGGATAAATCCACACACACACACACAGATCTAAGAAGACCTATGCACACACGAATCAAGTACGACACACACACATACGACCACGGATCCAACAACGATCCACACACACACGAGTTTGTAGTTTATAAGAAACACAAATCTAAAACTATAAAGCACAAAACACAAACATGAATAAACCACAGTTTAGAAAGCTCCTGATTTAGGCTCCCCCTGAGTGTATGCTCTGGATGTTCGCGTTGATTCTTTCTTCGCTTGAATAGCTTGAGACTCAGCTTAAATGGCCTTGTATTTGATGTAGATCTTCTTACACGGTACTGTTCACGGCTACAGTACCCTTCCTTCTTCCTTGGACAAATCCATGTATCTTCTTGATGCTTGTGAGCCTGTTCTCTTCCTTTGAGACTGCTGACTTCAAATGGAGCTAGAGTACCTTAAGATGATGCTTGAATGTCTCCTTCTTCCTTGTAGCATCCTTCTTCTTCTTCCCTTGGATAACCTTCCTTTTATCTCTTCTTGAAATCCTTGCTTGCTTCTTGATAGCCTCACCCTTGATCTCTCTTTGTTGGTTGCTTGATTCTTCACTTCATAGATGTTTGTTGGCTTAAGAAGTACCTTGAATGGGTTGGAGATAGATGAAGAACTTGCTGCACGAAGTACTGTTCACGGAGCTACAGTACTCTCTTCTTCCTCCTTGGACAGCACCCTCTTGATCTCCCTTGAAGCCCTCTTGGATAGATAGGGTTTATGGCTCCAATGAGATATTTTATAGCCCTTGAATGGTCCATGGACAACTCCCAGACCAGATCCACATTTTGTGGGTGATTGGGTGACTTTAGGATTAAAGAAATCCATGGAGAATGGCTCTTCTCGAAGTGGAAAACAAAGTCAACATATGTTGGCTCGGGACTGGCGGTCGACCGCTACTGAGAATCCTGTAGAAATATGATCCCTGGCATTTTCGGTCGACCTGGGGCGGTCGACCTACAGCTACAGTAAACTTCAGACTTTTAGGTTTCACCCACGAACTCCATTGCAACCCATTTAAGTCTGAGGCTTCAAACTCCTTTGATCTTGGGGAATATATGTTGAGTGTTTTGACCTACAAAACCATAGAAAAAAGGATTAGAACTTTGATCAATAATTCATGTGGTAATTGCATGAAGTACATGTATGAAACCCCTTTGGTCATTTGGCAGTTTCAATCAATTAACAAGAGCTTATTGTAAACCGTTTGAGCAAGATATAAGTACCGTTATTCCAATTTTAAAGCAAGTTTCTCATGAGTTGTTTCAACATAATGCAAGCTCAAAATGATATGTGAAATATGTATTAGAGTTCAAGAAGTGATTTACATTGAGACCCAATTTCACATATAAGATTGGAACACTTGTTGCTTTGACAAATGCATGTATGGTATGCGTAAAAATCAACCAAACAAGTTTCAAACTATTTGATCAGGATTTCAAAGCTCAAGTCCATATGTTCAAACATATAAAGGCTTGAAACCTCTTGTAGAACCAACATATACAAACCAAGCATTAAGACTATGTAACCGTTGCCATTTGCCATCTCAAACATACATTGATAACAGGAGCATGAGCAATCAACCACAAGTTTAGTTATCACCACTTAATCACATATTAAGTTTAGTTATCATCAAAACCATAACTTAATAATCACAACAATCATCAAAACCATAACTCAACAATCTCCCCCTTTTTGATGATGACAAACTTATTGATGATGACAAACTTAAAGGGCAATTTATTAGTGATGATACACCAGAGTGGATACAAAAGAATAGCACATATGTTCTTCTCCCCTTCCCTTGTCACACACAATCATCAATTTTTCTCCCCCTTTGACATAATCAAAAAGCGGGATAATGCAAATCTTTCTCCCCCTGTGACATGATCAACAATATCAACAAGCTTATCTCCCTTTGAAACACCAATAGCCTATCTTATTAAATCAGAAGAAGCAAGGGCAAATCATGTATGAACAAAACAATATGATTCCAATCAGAAGAAACCAATTGGTGATTATTCTCACAAATCAATATGAAACCATCCAAAGCAAATATAGTCAAGCATGTATCGATACCAATTGAAGGTGGTGATTGGCCTCAAGGATATGAACCAATGGAGGAAGATGTTCACATGATGAGATGTTCAGCATGATAGCATACAAGAGCTAGATCCCATGTCAGATTTTCACAACAAACAAGAGCAGGATGGCATATCAAAAAGATTTTCTTTGATTTTCAAAATTTCTGATTTTTATATTTTGGTTTGAAATGCATGAAATGCAACACATGCAAATGGTGACTCATGAAGTGCACACAATGCAACCAAACAGTTACATATAAACATACATGCAATCTCCCCCGTACATATATAAATAGGGAATGGGTATAAGAAAGATGCAAGAGAGTCATGCTAACCGGAATGCACATGTGTAGCACATGGGAGATTGTGCAATCATATAGGAGATTCATGCAATTGCTAAAGCAGTCGATCAATTTTCTGAATACATATTAAATCAAATGTCCAGTTGTGTAAGTGAGTAACATGAAAAATGATAGTTACAATATGGATATTCAGATTTTTAGATCAACACAAGGAGACATTTTACAGACTGCACTTTTATTTTGAGAACAGCGTATTGGAGGCTACGCTCTACCACAATGAGTTTTCACCATCATTTTTTTTAACTTAACCAGTATCACATGATAGTCAGAATTTTTTAAGAGTGATCAGGTTCAAAATGATTCCTTTTTACGCGAGTAGACGCATGGAGCTCATGCCAGAATCCCCGGTTACTCAGAATACTGAACCATTTCACCTCAATTTGAATAGAGATACTAGTCAACACTTTTCAGATATGAACTACATCACGTCTCAGGTGACATGTGCCCAGTTTACTCAGTGAGACCAAGCATTGCTCTATCTTTCATTTTCATCTCAGATTTTTCAACAAAGATGGGTAGGCAGCTTTTTCTTCAACTGTCTCTTCATCATACATGCAGTAAGTTTAACATCTTACATTTTTTGTATGAAGTGTGCGAATTTGATTCAGCATGTATACCGAAAATATCGTGAATACATAATAGTACAACTCCCCCTAAATAGATGCACTTATGAGATATGAACTCCCCCAGAGTGTACGACATGAGACACTCTAAAAATGACTCAACTACAACATTATTTATCAAGAAGATATAAGGTCATAGAAGTGCCAAAAGATGGGGTTGAATAGCATATAATAGCATACAAGCATACATTGGGAGTTTATGCAAATGCACTATGACATGCATGCGAGCAATGTGATGTCAATTTGATACCAATTGAATGGACAATTTGATACCAATTAAATGGATGCTAACTGAATGAACAAAGTGCGACTAATGCATGAGTTCCGATGCAATGCACCTTGATCATATAGTAATGAAATAGAACATGCCAAGATAGAATGTAATGTGGTGCAAAACTTCTGATACCAAATTAATGAACTAACTTCAGCTAATACATGAATTCATTCTAATGCGTGCAACCTATGTCTAGATGAGCATGTGATGCAAGATGCAAATGTAGTATAGGAGGACTTGATCTTCAAACCTAGAGGCAAATTATACATTGGAGCATTCATATTATATTAATGTGTCAACAACATTTTTCATGACATGGCCTTTATGAAAAAGGGTGCATAAATGCTCAAAATTAAGCAATGCAACCCAATTTTTAGAATTGTTCAAAAATAGATTTTCAAGAGCATTTCACAAGTTTTGAAATGAGAATTCATTCAACAGCCAAATATATGAATCATTTAATCACTAGCATGGTTTCAATTTACATAGCTCAGCTCAAGAATTCATTTACACATCAACCAATCCCAATTTTCAAGATCTGATACTAGGCGGAGATTTTAGTCCGAAGACCCAGCTCAACACATAGGGAATACTTCCAAGTGGACATAATCCACTTTTTCACAGACGCCATTTGATATACCAGATATGTAATTCAATTCAAGTGTGATCATGCAATTCAAATTGAGAATATTCAATGTGCAACCACTTCATATACATCCTTCAAGATTTTTAATTTGATTCAATCAATTAGGCACATTCATCACAACATGCTGATAAATGACAATTCAAGTTTTTAGAATCAATGCATGTCACTTGAGAGTGTCACCAAGTGACAAAGATGGTCATTGCATGAATTGACAAGGTTGAATTACCTTAGTTCAGGAGACAAGATTGGAAGCCTTCAATCACTAAAATCACCAACCTCACGAGGGTTGATATTTCAGATTTTGCTTTCTTACCTTTGCCTCGTGAATCTATTTTCTTCCAAGCATTCCACCTGCAATCCAAAGAAGAGTGAAATTCAATGTACTCATTGAGATTTTTTTTTAAAAATATACTTGCACAATCCCTGTAAAATAATCATATAAAGCATTATTAGTAGTTCCAGAGTTGGTATTAATCACGTATGCATGAACCACTAAAAGACTTTACCTGATTTTCTCATGAAAAATGGTTGATCAACTTTACCTATTTAACCTATTCTCAATAAAAAGATGCGGGTTTTTCATACCATGCCTTGGATACTTGCTTTAGCACGTACAAGGACTTTCACCAGCTTGTGCTTAAGTTGATCCTGGAGATTGTTCTACACAAAGTATCTCATCTTCTTGTAGCAAATTGATAGGGTTCTCATCATTTTCATCCTTGCAAGATATTCCTTTCATTGACTCAAGCTTGGCCATGACTAGCTCTGCATCATTTAGATTTTGGGAGTGTAGTCTGCATCCAAGGACAAGAGGACTTGAGTTGTCAATTTCGATTCAAATTTATTGACAATGGCATGACAAATTATTTTAACAACCAACATGTCCCAGACAGCTCTAGATGTAATGCATGACTCATGTGTGAACTTAAACATAAAGCCCATATGACGAATCTGATGACTCCCCCTCAATGTGTGCATGACTGTGATATGCTCAGTAAAAATCTAATGCCATGTGCAGCCTGTGACTGATTGGCTCATAGTACCGGGCGGAGAACTTTGATCTGAAGATTACCTCACGTGTAGTGATAGCTTTCAGACAGGCGTAACCTGCCCTTCCACATGTCACCATTTGATATACTATGTAGTCAAGGGTGGTGAAGGTAGGAGGATTGCTATGCATTATGACATGAATTCACAATATTCAATTTATGTAAGACAGTACATGAAAGTGTATGCAAACTCAATATATATAGTGAAATCATGATCTGAAGAATCTTCAAGCTCTCCTACAACAAGATACTATATGACAAGTGATATGTGCACAAATATGCAAACAACTATGAATGAAATACATGTGCAGACATATGCAAGATTACATGACTATATGACACAAAGTGAGTTAAAACATGACAGAGTCACTATAAAGGTAGGAGGGATATCACCTGATCTTCAAATTTAGTTTTTAATTTTTCTTCCAACCTGACTTATGCCACTTGACCTGTGTGCCTTACCTTCTTGATGAAAACAGATTTCATGCTTTACATTCCCAAGGCACACCTGTAAAACAGATTTTTTATTTGCCATTCTTAGGTGCCCAAATCTTTTTGGGTCCTTGTGGGTTAGCAGCAACATTTGCACATGGTTTCCACTTTTTGACAGTATTCAAATTATCATTTTTCATCAAAGGACAACCATGCATCAACTCACAATCATGCTTAGTATGCCCAGATTCACCACAATAGAAACAACGCACAGAAGCCATTTTCTCATGTGGTCTTTTAGTATGAACACAAGAATTCTCAAATCCATTTCTCCCAAATAAAACCTTTTTTGCATTTATGAAATATTCATTTTCTTGCATGCTCTCAAATCATCATTCTTTATAATGAAACAATCATATATGTCATGTCCAGATTTACCACAGTAAAAATATGAGAGTTTCTTTCTAAGTGGTTGTGTGTGTGTGGCAGAAATATGTTTAACATGCATGGGTGTACTAGCAGCATTTTTAGATTTTTGATGCAAATTAATTTTCTTTGTGGATCCATGTGTGTGTGCAACATGATTTCCCCTTTTTAGATTCTCATTTCATGTGCTGGCTATGTTTGAATTGTGCACAAAGGATGTATAAACTTTATTTTCAAACTTCTTTTTGTTCATAGGATTATAGCCTAGCCCCTCTCTTTGAAAGTTTACTTTTATTCCTAGCAATTTATCCAGGTTATTTTGACCATGCACAAATCTAGACAATGAAGCATTCAAGTCAGAAATTTCTTTTTCAAGTGATGAAATGTGCAATTCATAGGAAACAATCACATTTTCACAAGAATTGATTTTTTCATTCAAATGTGTATTGATGGTTTTGTGGTTTTCCACTTCTTGTTCCAACACATGCACCTTTTCACATTCATCAACAAGCAAACTTTTTTCTTTTTCAAAAATAAACAATCTTTCAGAAATGACATTATTCAACTGTTTCAATCCTTCATTTTCTTTTCTCATGCATGAAATGACTTCTTCATGGTTTTTGATGTCAGTCATAAGAGATTCATTTTCCGTTTTGAATTCCAAGCATTTATTACAGGAAGAATTTTCTTTTTGAAGTTTTTCAAGATTTTTCACATTACTTTCAAGTAAGGAGCTCTGAATTAACAAAACACTAATATCCTTTTCAAGTTTCGAGCATTTATCACAAGAAGCATTCTCAAGAAAAGCATGTTCAGATTTATTTTTCAATTTTTTATTTTCAGACTTAACTTTCTTGTACTTTTCAGCAAGCTCATCATATGCATTCAACAAATCTTCATAGCTAAATTCATCTTCATTATAAGAATCAGAATTTACCTTTGAGCTTGATCCACTTGATGAGCTTGATCCACTTGGCTGATCACTCCTTTGTTCACTCGTCCCTACCACAAGACATTGGTCTCCCTCCTCTTCCCGAATTTTGGTTAGGCCATCCTAGATATCCTTCGCGGATCTGCAATGGGAAACAAAGGGGAAATAATTAGAATCAACTGCAACAGTTAGCAACTTTAACACCAAATAATTTTGATCATGTTTAAGCTTTTGATTTTCAGTCCAGACATTTTTGTCCTTAGACAACTCATAAGGACCATATGAAACAAGCTTCCATAGCTTAGGGTCATATGAGTTGACAAGACTGCACATTCTACCTAACCACAAATCGAAATTGCAACCATCAAACACCGGTGGAGAATTCAAAGTATACATAATGGTAGTCATTGATCTGGATCACTCTAGATCGTTAGATCTATAAAAAAATAGAGCCTTGGCTCTGATACCAATTGAAGTCCCACGATCAATGACACCCAAGAGGGGGGTGAATTGGGTGTTTACAAATTTTAAGGAAACTTTTGGCCTTTTTAAAATATGTGATAGAATGCTAAATATGAGATTCAAAACTATTTGAACACAAATTAGATTTATCAAACTTTGTATGATGAGATATAGAATATGCAAGATATACGTAGATAAATCCGTAACAACAATTAACAAATACACTCACTTAGAATGGAGGTAGAAGAAAAGGACCAAACCACACAAATCAAACCATAGTGCACAACAGTTTTCAAGGTGGTTCGGATGCAATGACGATAATCCTACGTCCACCCCTCACCAAATCCGATGAGGCTTCACTCGGGGATAAATCCCCAAACGGAGACGACGTTCCAACCACACACGTAGGACGAAGCCTGCCCACACACCCGGGGACGCTCCCCAAAACACACACACATACGGAGATGCAGTCTCCAACACGATCCCACAAGCGGATCAACAAGACACACACGCTGCGACAAGTGCAGCACTCCACACACATAAACACTAAGATCTGGATAAATCCATACACACACACAGATCTAAGAAGACCTATGCACACACGAATCAAGTACGACACACACACACATGACCACGGATCCAACAACGATCCACACACACACGAGTTTGCAGTTTATAAGAAACACAAATCTAAAACTATAAAGCACAAAACACAAACATGAATAAACCGTAGTTTAGAAAGCTCCTGATTTAGGCTCCCCCTGAGTGTATGGTCTGGATGTTCGCGTTGATTCCTTCTTCACTTGAATAGCTTGAGACTCAACTTGAATGGCCTTGTATTTGATGTAGATCTTCTTACACGGAGTACTGTTCATGGCTACAGTACCCTTCCTTCTTCCTTCGACAAATCCATGTATCTTCTTGATGCTTGTGAGCTTGTTCTCTTCCTTTGAGACTGCTGACTTCAAATGGAGCTAGAGTACCTTAAGATGATGCTTGAATGGCTCCTTCTTCCTTGTAGCATCCTTCTTCTTCTTCCCTTGGATAACCTTCCTTTTATCTCTTCTTGAAATCCTTGCTTGCTTCTTGATAGCCTCACCCTTGATCTCTCTTTGTTGGTTGCTTAATTCTTCACCTCATAGATGCTTGTTGGCGTAAGAAGTATCTTGAATGGGTTGGAGATAGATGAAGAACTTGCTGCACGAAGTACTGTTCACGGAGCTACAGTACTCTCTTCTTCCTCCTTGGACAGCACCCTCTTGATCTCCCTTGAAGCCCTCTTGGATAGATAGGGTTTATGGCTCCAATGAGATGTTTTATAGCCCTTGAATGGTCCATGGACAACCCCCAGACCAGATCCACATTTTGTGGGTGATTGGGTGACTTTAGGATTAAAGAAATCCATGGAGAATGGCTCTTCTCGAAGTGGAAAATAAAGTCAACATATGTTGGCTCGGGACTGGCGGTCGACCTATGGAAGCTGGCGGTCGACCGCTACTGAGAATCCTGTAGAAATATGATCCCTGGCATTTTCGATCGACCTGGGGTGGTCGACCGCTGCTGGCGGTCGACCTGGGGCGGTCGACCTACAGCTACAGTAAACTTCAGACTTTTAGGTTTCACCCCCGAACTCCATTGCAACCCATTTAAGTCTGAGGCTTCAAACTTCTTTGATCTTGGGGAATATATGTTGAGTGTTTTGACCTACAAAACCATAGAAAAAAGGATTAGAACTTTGATCAATAATTCATGTGGTAATTGCATGAAGTACATGTATGAAACCCCTTTGGTCATTTGGCAGTTTCAATCAATTAACAAGAGCTTATTGTAAACCGTTTGAGCAAGATATAAGTACCATTATTCCAATTTTAAAGCAAATTTCTCATGAGTTGTTTCAACATAATGCAAGCTCAAAATGATATGTGAAATATGTATTAGAGTTTAAGAAGTGATTTACATTGAGACCCAATTTCACATATAAGATTGGAACACTTGTTGCTTTGACAAATGCATGTATGGTATGCGTAAAAATCAACCAAACAAGTTTCAAACTATTTGATCAGGATTTCAAAGCTCAAGTCCATATGTTCAAACATATAAAGGCTTGAAACCTCTTGTAGAATCAACATATACAAACCAAGTATTAAGACCATGTAACCGTTGCCATTTGCCATCTCAAACATACATAGACAACAGGAGCATGAGCAATTAACCACAAGTTTAGTTATCATCACTTAATCACACATTAAGTTTAGTTATCATCAAAACCATAACTTAATAATCACAACAATCATCAAAACCATAACTCAACACTCTCCTACAAGAGGGATTCTAAGATTTAGCATTCATGGCAAGCTGAGTCCGAGATATATTGGTCCATTCGAGATCTTGGATAGAGTGGGAGAGGTTGCTTACAGACTGGCATTACCGCCTCAGTTGTCTGGCGTACATAATGTTTTCCACATGTCTATGTTACGGAAATATGTGTACGACCCCACTCATATCATTCAGCATGTGGATTTCGAATTGAAGGAAGATTTGACCTATGAAGAAAGTCCTATCAAGATTCTGGATCGGAAGTAACAGCAACTCCGGAATCGTTCCATACCAATGGTCAAAATTCAGTGGAGTCAGCCTGGAGTTGAGGAAGCTACTTGGGAGTCTGAAAATACTATGCGGAAGCGGTATCCTGACTTATTCTAGGTGAGCTAGTCTTTCCCTATCTCTGTATTAAAGTGCAGTGAATTTGGAGGACCAAATTCTTTTAGTGGGGGAGGGTGTAATATCCCAAATTCTTTTAGAAGTTAATTAGAAATTTATTTTAATTTAATTAGAAATTATTTGAATTTATTTGAATTAATGGGAATTAATTTGAAATGAATTAGATTAATTCTTTAATAAATAGAATAAATCACATTTCGACTATTTTATAAAAATCTATAAAAATCATATTCTTGTAGAATCATTTACGTTTAACATTTTTTTCTTCTGTTGTCAACCCTAATAAAATCATTAACTAGGCCGAATTAGTGGGATTAGTCAAATTTTCACACCCACCTAACCAAATTCGTGCTCAATGTTAACTCCACCTTAAAATCCTCAATTCGAGCTCATTTCTTAACCAAATCAGATGATTCCTGGGGCAAATGAAAGGTATTAAAGAGAGGATCATTTCCCCTCTCACAATGCTACGAAATTTTTAACTTATGGGAAGCTTTTGGTCGCGCTTGGGCTAGGTCAACAATTTCAGCGGCGTTTTGAACACGCCACTTGATGGGTCGATTTCTCCCTTCCTGGAAGAATCCAAAATGAGTATGACTTATTAAAAGAAATCCCTATGTGTCTATTTTCATTTGGGAGCAGTGGTGGTTGCAGAGGATTCCGATCTAGTGAGATCTCTCGCGTTTATTGGAGGAGTGTCCGAGTTCGCGGGTTTTTCTTAGGCCCTCTTCCAACCTTCGATTGAGATAGGTAATCTTGGCCAAAATATGCAAGTAAATATACCATTTTGTTCCTCTCTCTGTTAGCTTTCCATTGGTAGTAAAAACCCCAAATTCTATTAGGTGTGGAGGGAGATCTCATGGGAATAGTAAAGGGATGTCAAATGGGCATTCTTCGTTCTAACTTCTAAATCTCTCTTCGATTTAGGTAGATGATAACAGACCCAACTCTAATTCATATATATGGTTGTAATCATCAGCATGTTATCTATCTTTTGGCGTAGAAAGCCCCAATTTTTATTGACTATGCTTAGAGAATTTCGTGTTTGATTAGAAGCATGCTAAGACTAGGTTTTTAAGTGTTCTTCCTAGATAGGTTGTGATTTTGATTGGTTTTCTGGTGAATTTAGTGTTCCAAACCCTTGTATTATGACCCTAATATATCCATCAAGAATCTAGGGGCATGGGGTTAAGATTTCAGTCCAATTAGACCCCAATTGGGTGAGATTCATGGGTTTCCGGAAGTCACGTTCGCGTCTGCGAACGCGGGGGTCGACCCATTGGGTCGACCCATACACAGACAAAGTCTGTCTGTGCAGGGGGGTCGACCCATTGGGTCGACCCATACACAGACAGAAGTCTATCCTTGCGAGGGTCGACCCAATGGGTCGACCCACACGCAGGCAGACCCCTGGTTTTCCAGGGGTCGACCCAATGGGTCGACCCATAGACTGACAGACCCGGTAGACTAGTTTTCCAGGGGTCGATCCGGACCGTGAGGGGATTGACCCATTCAAGTCTAGTCCAATTGAAAACCATATTTTGAGGAACCAATGACCCATACATGTAACCCTATGATATCAAATTAAGCTGGTGTTCCTCAATCCAAAATTGAAGAAATGGTGCAAGTGTATAAACCATTCCGATTAATATCTCCACTTCAACGCACACAAATGGTTAATTAGAAACCCATATAATAAAATGGTAAGTTTGAAAGTAAATTCCTATCATGTATTACTGTCTATTGTCATTATTGGCTTGTTCTAGTATCTTGAGTTACCATCTTGTAATTAACTTATCTCTTGAAATTGAGATTATAATAATTCACGAATCAAGGTATTTTGAAATGGCTGTTAGGAAATCAATTAAAAGCCCTTATACCCCAGTAGAATAGACTAATAGCACACTAAAAATCTATATGGCATTACGGCCATTAAGCCTAAATTGCTATTCCTTAGTACGATTCTACCCGGACACTCTATTCGCCGAGTTAGAATCCGCCATTTTGAGACCCGTATGACCCGGCTACAACCTGGAAATTCGTGACCAAATCGCTGAGTTATAAGTCACGGATCGACTTGGGCTAATCAGCACATGAGCAGCCCATAGTTGACCGCTTGTCTCCATGAACGGTCTAGTGTGGTCCGTATAAGTATCGTAATTGTGTCTTAAGGTCACGTACTGCTTACTTACCTGAACGGCACCCTGTCAACTGTTCATTCTTGACCTCGTGGACTGAGATTTGGTCCAGTTCTTGTAATGCGGCCAGTAGTAGCCGTATGTCCTGTCAAACGGCCTAGAAGTGACCGCATACCGAGTTTTTAAGTTAATGAATCCTAGGACATGTTAGTCCTTAAATCTCGTACTTTTGACTGAAATTCCTCTGATTAATTGGCCATTAAACTTGATTAAATGTCTAGACAAAACTTGGGATCTTGGATCCAACAAATTAATGCCAACGCATCATAAGGGCCCGGTCTGGTCCTGGGGAGAGCGCCCGAAAAGTACTTGTGCCCATGTGAGTTTGTAATGACATGGTGAGGCATTACACCGAGTGCATGATCAGCGTGACGTCTACGACAGAAAATCTCTTGTTATACATGTTACATTATCGTGCTTGACTTGATGTTTAAAATACTTGCTTGTTGGCCAATTCTATATTTCAATTTCCTATTGAACATTCTTGTACTTGATATTCTTGTTAAATTCTTGTCATCATATATTTCTTGACCTTGCAAGATCTTATATTACGTTGTTTTATCGTCTCGTCAGTTATTTCTTTTCTTGTTATTGCATATGAAAATGTAACTAATTGGTTAATCATGTAAACTTGCCTGTTATTATCTACTGAGCGTTAGCTCATATAGTTGTTTCCCCCCTTTCCAGGCTATTCAGGTGACGGTGCGCATACTGAAGGGGAGGGACAGGAGTGATACCCTTGAGTGTACCTGTTAGTAGATGCTGAGTTGGCATAGTTATTTACATTAGTTACTCCTTAGTGTTGTGTTAGCACTTTATTTACCTTTTGGAGTCAGTTATTGTATTAGAATCTGTTTGGAAGTTATGGTTGATCGTGTTTAAGCATTGATGGTTATTGTAATAAAACTTGGAGTCTTTCTTGATCAATAGAAGTACTTCTTTCCATAGCACCTATACGATTGTTTAGTTTAGCATATTAATATTATCTCCAGCTAGTTTCTAACTGTACGTCCTAATATTACGCGTTGGGGCGTGACAGCCTCGGTCTTCCTTCTGCCCGGCCATGAACCGGGATAGGTGTCCCTGGCGGACGAGGCTCTCGATCTCATCCTGGAGCTGATGGCAATCACCGGTATGATGCCTGTGGTCGCTATGAAACAGGCAGTGCTTGCTGCGATTGAGGCTCTTCAACCTCATCGGCTCGGGTTTGCGGAGGAGGCCCGAACCTTTGATGTCTTCATAGATCTCGTACACCAGAGCGGTTAACGGAGTGTACCGCTCGTACTTTCGGGACGGTTCTTTACGCTCCCCGTCTCGGTTCCGCCTTTTTCCTTGGCCCGAGCTTGGCTCGGGTGCTCGCTTCCTGTCCCCCTCCCGACCCGAGCTGGTTGCACCTCGGCATGTGCTGAGGACTTCTTCGCACTCAGCGTGGCACAAAGCCAGAGTCACTAGCTCAGCAAGGGTCAAGGGAGGGTGGAGGATAAGTTCGCGGCGGAGGTTCTCGTCGTGGGTGCCCCTGGTCAGCGTGGTTATGGCCAAGGCAACATCCAGACGGGGGATCCTCAGGGCTTCCGACTTAAATCAGTTGATATAAGCCCGGAGACTCTCCCCCTGCTCCTATTTGAGAGCCAATAGCCCCGCTAGCGACCTTGGGGGGCCGCTGCCGGTGAAACTCTCCTTAAGCACTCGCCCGAATTGCTTGAAGTCTCGGATGGATTCGGTGGCGAGGGCCCGGAACCACGCTTGGGCACCTTGGACCAGGGTGGTCACAAAGGCTCGGCACTTGATGGCGTCGGACGCTCCGTGAAGGGTCATCAGGGCGTCGAAGCTGTCGAAGTGGTCGGCCGGGTCACCCTGGCCGTCGTAAGACTTGAAGGTCAGAATGGAGGTTCTGGGAGATACCTCTGCCTTCAAGATGTAGTCGGAGAATGGGGATTTCTCCTCATCCTCCACTGGAGAGACCTTTTGCATGGTGCGTAGGGCGCGCTCCTGTTCTGCGAAGCGCCTCTCCAACTCTCGCAGTCGGAGGGATAATTTCAGCTGTCGCTGTGCCGTGGGGCTAGGGGGGCTGTCTTGGCATTCCCCAGGGACTTCGGTCTCTGGGCTCGGACGGCGCGCCCCAGGCTTTCCCCTTTTAGGCGTGGAAGAGGCCTTTTGTTTAGGAGGAGGGGCTTGTAAATGTCCTCCTGACCTGTTATGAATAAGCCGCCGGCCTCGGAGGGTGAAGCGGCCTCTGACAGTGTGCTTGGATGCCTTCTTGCCGGGAGGGCTCTCCGGAGGGGCACGTGACCTTCCTTTTCTGGCCGCCTGGGTCCTCATGAGTTCCACGAGGATGCCCAATTTTACGTTGAGGGCTTGGAAAGCGTCAGCGCCCCCGTTTTGTGGTAGCTCCACCGCCGCAGGAGGAGGGGGTGGTCCGTCGGCTGGGGTGTTGGCATTGGAGGGGGGGTTTTGTGAGGCTTGAGAGGGGCCTTCTCCCGCCGCCACCATGGCCTTTCCCTTATCACCGGCGGACCTCCTCCCTGAACTCCTTCGCACCATACTGGCTCTTTGGTCGTTTCTCACAGATGGCGCCAGATGAAGAGGGGCGATCTCACGCTGGTCCTGAGCTGGAGGAGATGATCAGTGAATAGTGAACTGCAAAGAGAGGAAACAGATTAGGGGGCCCAGGGATGGTTCCCTGGGGAAAACCCTCCGATGCCTAAGTCAGTAGAGTAATGGTGGAAGTTATGAAGGGAGGAAAAAAGAGATGCACGAGATCCCTCTACACCAAGGTGGTGAAGTGGTTCCTGCTCAGGGAATTTTAGGCGTGTGTTCTGTTGTGCCCCTGTGGTTTTGATGATGGTTTTGTTGATTGATTGTTGGTGTGAGTTAATCAAATGTTCAGTCATCCTGCTGCTCAATTTAGAGTCATATTTGATGATCAGTCATGCTACATGTTAAACTGATGCATAAAGCATTCATTGCTGTGGTTTTAATGATTTACCTGGTTTTGATGATTGGTGTTTGATGTTAATCATTGTGAGTCATCCTGCTGAAATGTTCATTCAGTTTATCTGCTGACATTGTGCTTTGATGATAGCTTCATGATTGTGATTTGTATATCATCTAGAGAATGCACGTGTATGACTGATATATTGTGTGTGTTAGACTTCTGGTATGTGCATGATCTATACATCACCTTCAATCTTCAAGTCTATACACTGGTTTATTCTTCAAGTCTGTACATCCACAGTTAGACTTAAAGTCTGCACTCTAGTCTTCAATGTCAAGTCTGCACATCGGTCTTCGATTTCAATGTCCATACATTGGGCTTTTACATGAAGTCCACACATTGTTGTTTGCAGTGAAAGTCCATACTTTGGACTGTTCATCAAAGTCTGTACAACATACTGCTATAGCAAGTCTGTACAGTGAGTAATTCATTGGTGAAGTCTGTACACTTAACTGTACTTCAAGTCTAGACATTGCACTGTTCCCTTCATCTTCGTGTTGTTTTCAGTATGTGTCAATTTCATCTTCGTGTCATTTTTACCTCGTGTCGTGTTACCCCGTGTCAATTACTATTCGACTTCGTGTTGTTTTCAACCCGAGTCGGTTACTGTTGTTCCTCGTGTCATTTTATTCGTTTTATACTATTCACATAGCTTCATCACGTGTCGTGACAAGCCGTGTCTATTTTTCAGACCCCGTGTCTGTCTTGAGTTGTTCCTACACTCCGTGTCGATTTCATCTTTTGTCTTTGTCTTGTGTTTTCATGACCTCGTATCGTTTTTCCTCTCATAACCTCGTGTTAGTGTTTCTGTGACTTCGTTCATGTTTCGTAACCACACTTCGTGTTGGTTACTGTTGTTTCTGTGACTTCGTGTCATGTTTCCACACTTCGTGTCGTTCATGTTTCGTAACCACACTTCGTGTTGGTTACTGTCGCTCTTATGACTTTGTGTCGTGTCTCCCAGACCTCGTGTCATGTTTTACTTCGTGTCGTTTTCCGTTTTGTGTTCTTCGTGTCGTGTTTTCCACACCGCGTGTCGTTGTCGCCTTAGTAACCTCACCTCGTGTCGGTTACTGTTGTCTCCATGTCGTACTCACTCCGTGTTGTTTTTGTTCCACTGCGTGCAGAACATTGCAGCACTTCATGTTGCTTTCTGTGTCACCACCTCGTGTCGTTTTCTGTGTAGTGTGTGTTTTTGTCACCACTATACTCCGTGTCGTTGTTCTTCACTTCGTGCTGATTACACCGTCTTCGTGTTGGTCTTTCTCATTAGACCTCGTGTCGTTCTCGCTTTAACCACACTTCTTGTTGCTTTACATAGACCTCGTGTCTTGCTTGTTTGCAACCACTTCGTGTCGGTTTCTGCTGTCAGCCCATGTTGTCCTCGTGTTGTTTTTCACCTCGCGTCGGTTATTGTTTCCATCTTCTGCGTGTAGTTCTCTTTGTAGTGTTATCTCTGTTACAAGTTGCATATCGTGTTATCATTTATGTCTGTATGGTTTTACTTCGTGTCGTTTCTCCGTCTCAGGTCTTCGTGTCGTTCGTATGTTGAAACCACACTTCGTGTTGGTTTCTGTTCTGTCTCCATGTATCTTGTGTCGTTCTTCTTTTTACCTCGAGTTGTTTTATAACCTCACTTCTTGTCGTTCTCTTCGTTGTGTCTGTTCTGTCACAGTGTATCTCGTGTCATTCTTTCCTTACCTCGTGCTGTAGTCACCCTGTGTATCTCGTGTCGTTCTCAGTGCATCTAGTATTGCTACTACATACTTCGTGCAGATCTAGTTATTGTGGCCCTCAGTTTTAATGGCTTTTCATCTCCTTGCAGGTCCGAGGAAGAAATATTTCCACGTGACTGGGCAGCACGTGATCCGAGGCTATAATGAAGCCTGCTGAGAGACTGCCACATGGTCCGAATTCTTAGGGCTGGAAATGTGGAGGTCACACGTCGTGGCTGATGTTGCTGCTATATATATGAGACCTTCGTCCACAGATGAAGGTGATCGAGTTGGCGAGAAGAAAAGCGTATACAGAGAGCCATGATCCAGATAGAAGAAGAAAAGAGAAAGAAGAAGAGCAGAAGGAGAAGAAGAGAGGTAGAGAGCTCGAGAAGAGTGTGAAGAGAAGAAGAAGCAGAGAGTGAGAGGAGAGCAGAAGAAAGAGAAAGAGAGAGATAGAAGTGTGAGCCGAAGAGTATAGAGGAGCAGAGATCGAGAGAGTGAAAGAGAAGAAGAAGAAGAGAAGAGAAGAGGAAGAAAAGCTTACCTGAAGATCTGTCTACTGGACCGTGGATCAAATCCAGGCCAGTCAGCTCCGTTGAGAGCCACATTGTGCATTTCGTTTTTCAGCTTTCTATTTTGCTGAAGTCATTTTTCGTTTATTGTTCTTTCCTTTGTTTTCTGGTTTGCTGTGTTTCCGATACTCTATAGAGTGGTCGGGGTTCCTCCTGTTAGTTCAGGAGAAGGGAGATTGACATCTCCGGTTGCAAGTAGCTGGGTGCTACTTGTGGGTTCCCTCCGGTTTGGAGGAAGGGAGATCTGATCTCCAGTTGCAAGTAGTTGGGAGCTACTTGTGGGTTCCCTCCAGTTTGGAGGAAGGGAGAATTGTCTCCGGTTCTGGGCTTGTGGATTCAAGTCCAGGGGTTCCCTCCAGGTCTGGAGGAAGAGAGACCATGTGTCTCTGGTTTGCTAGTGACTGGTGTCACTAGTGGTTCCCTCCGGTTGGGAGGAAGAGGGGAGGCTGTTCCCCTGGTCAAGCTGTTTGGCAGCACCTGTTGCAGACTGAGTCTGCGGTTTCTAGCGTGAGCTAGTGGAAGCCACACTCGGGTTGAGTGTGGGGTGGATGTAGGTCTGGAGGACCGAACCACCTAAAAATCCTCTGTGCAGTGGTCTGATTTCTCTATATGTTTTGCTTCCGCTAGATGTTTGCATAGGGGCGCTCCAAGTGGTTGATCAGATCTTGTTCTGAGTGTTTAATCCGTTGAGTGAGCGAAAGTTTATTTGAGTGGAAGAATGGTGCTACTGCTAATTAGTCTTTCAGATTTGATACATCTGTCTAGTTAGCACTCTAGATAGTTAGTGAGCATCATAACCTTTTAATTGGGTAAAGAGATTTTAAAGGGTTATATTCATTCACCCCCCCTCTGAATACTGCACCGAACCCAACAATTGGTATCAGAGCAGGTCTCTGATCTATCTGATCTAACAATCTGCAGAGGATCCTGCTGGTTTGTTTGGTGTTTTTCAGAGTGTGCTTTCTGTGTTCGTAGCTTTGATTCTCCGTCTTAGTGCTTTGTCTTGCTTATTTGGTTTAGGTGCTTCAGTTTGTTCTGAGCTTTCAGATTGTTTGCAATGGAGCCAATCGTGCTGAAGGCTAGCTCCAGCAAAGCAAACAGATCCAGCCACAGTGGATCATCAAGCAAGAAAAGTAGCCTCTCGCGGTCTGAAATTGATGAAGACCACATTGGAATGATGATTAGTAACTTCAGGAAATTTCTGAGAAAAAGAGAAGGAAAGCTTGACGGTAGCAAACAGCAAACAAGGTATAACTCTAATCCTGCCAAGATTGCTGACACTAATGTTTGCTACAAATGCAGGAAGGCTGGCCACACAAAGGATGATTGTCCAGAGGTATTGAAACTCAAAGCGAACACCTCGGACATTGATAGAGAAGGAAGAAAGTCCATATGCTTAATGGCCAACCGGGGAAGTGATGGTGAGGAAACTTCATCTCAGGTAAGTTCCGAATCTGATGGATACACTTTTGATGAATTGATAGTAATGTATAAAGATCTGTTCAAAGTATCCAAGAAACTAAAATCTGAAAACAAGAAATTGAGAAAAGAAGTGAAAACTTTGAAATCTGAAAAGGAGCACATTAGAGAAGATAATTCTTGTAAAGGTTGTGCTATTCTCGAAGACATAATTAATGAGTTTGAGTCTGATGACATTCTTCAAAAAGAACAAATAAAATCTCTAAAAGAAGAAAATGTCAACTTAAAGGATCAAAATAAAAGGCTAATGGTTCTTAATACTGTATTCTCTGAGAAATGGCTGTCAATTGAAAAAGGAAAAGCTGTTTATGATGAAAATTCAAAAAGTTTGAACAGTCTAGAACAAGAAATTGAGAAGTATAAAACTGCAAACCAAGTTCTAAGCGAATGTGTAAATTGCAGTGAACAGGAAATAGCCAGTTATGAACTTCACATTGCTAACTTGGAAGATAAAATTCATAATCTAGAAAATTCAGCTATTGAGTCTGCCAAGATTAAAGGAAAAATGAAAACTGTTGAGAGGAGGAAGGATGATAACTCTGAAGGGGGAACAAATTGCTGTTCTGATGTTAAGAAAATCACTAAAAACCAGCTATATACAACCTTTGTCCAAAGCACTAATGTAGCTGGTACTTCAAGGCAATCCCCAAAACAAAATGAAAATCAGAAGTCACCTTCAAAATCTGTCTTTCAGTTTAAAGCCCAGAAAATTGAAAAGCAAACAAAATCTATTGAGAATAATCAGAAATTGAAAAGGAAGAGTCAAACAAAGAAGGCTAAGAATACTTCTGGTTGTACTCTGAAATTTGCTAGTTCTGCTGAATCTGTTGGGCCAATACATAATGCTCATGCTTCTTGTACTCGTTCACATACACCTAGGAACTCACATGATAGAAACCATGTTCCTAGGAAATCTGATGTCTATTGTTACTACTGTGGTAGGCATGGTCATTATATGGATGACTGCAGAGTAATGATAAGGGATGATATGATGCATGATAAAACTCTTCCAAATAATCATCACCACCCCAAAAGAAACATGTCTTCCTCAAACCAACATATCATTTGTTACAATTGTAACATACATGGTCATAAAGCTGTTGAGTGTTGGTTTAGGCCTTCATGGGGATTTACTGGCTCAAGAGGTAAGCATTCTAGGTGCATTGAATGTGGTAAGTATGGGCATGTAGTCAAGGACTGCTGGTTTGTTCAGGGAAATCATTTTAATTCCAAATTTGTAAGATTCCCTCCAAACAAAAATCTCTTGGGCAGAAATAAAACTAGTCTTAAAGAAAAGACTCTTGCTTGTTATGAATGTGGAAAACCTGGCCACCGAGCTTCTGAATGCTGGTGGGCAGATAATGATAAATCACAAATTCATGCCAATTATCATAGGTCTCATGCTGCTGTTGATATGCATCACAGGACCAGAAAATCTGCTGTTTCATGTAGATACTGTGATAAACTTGGTCACTCTATGGATAATTATTTTCTGATGAAATCTGATGACCATGTTGCTAAGAAACTGTTTAGAACACCTGATAGGGGTAGTGCAGGACCCAAGACTGCTTGGGTCCCTGCAAGATCATATTGATTGACTTGCTGCAGGTAGGGCCTTGGAAAGAGAAATAAAAGGGGTTAACCAAGGCACTCAAAAAGAAAACCCCATGATTCAATTCAGGTCAGTTCTGAAATCTGTTTTTAAATTCATTATCTGAATTTGTGAGTATGAAAAATGAGAATTCCATGCTGATTTACTTGTGTGTTGTATGATCTTCTCTTGTCTAGTTGATCAGTCTGCATTCCAGACTCAGCTATTGAATTCAACTCTGCATATCTGATGCTCTTCTCATACTATATGTTGAACTGAATTTGAATGCTTCTTTAGTATATACGGTTGATACACTATACAGACTCTGCATCCATGCATGTGTTTTGTGTTAATGCATTGCATGCTTGTTATTGAATGCACACTTGGACTGATTGTGTATAGACTGATTGTCATTACATGTGTCAATGATGCTGATTCAATGCATGAAGGACTGCTTTATGTTGCATTGTCATACATGATCATCATGGTATATTAAATGGAACAAGTTGAAGGGCATATGGAGTATGTCTGGATGCTACTGACATGTGTGAGGTGATCCTTGGACCAAGTCCTCCGCCTAGTACCATGGGTCTAGTCTTCATGAAAAACAGTGAACGACATCATATGTTGAAAAATCTGAAAAAGGATAAAAATGCTCATGAATTGGTTGCATAAACCTGAACTGATTGCATACTTGTTTAATGTATCCTTGGTGCATAGTCTGCATGTAGGACAGTATGTTGCATAGCAAGTTAATTCTGTGTTTGCATAATCATTCGTCATCAGCATTGTCTGAATTGATACCTCTGAACTCTACCCATCTGAAGTGCATATATGTGATTTGCATGTATATTTAAATGCATATTGTAAGGGGGAGTCAATGCATTGCATATAGGTTGTCAAATGCATACATTTGTCAGATTTCATAGCATATCCTTTCTTATTGATTTTGTTGACAAACCTTGATCATATTCTGAAAAACTTTGTGCTTCAAAAATCTCTCTTAACAATTGGTAATTCTCCTATCAATTGGTATCATTTGGCTTCAGAATTCTATCAGTCTTTCATGAAGATTTCAATGGGCTATCTCGATCATAAATCTGAAAATCTTGAACTAGAAATCTTCTATTATACGTTTTTATGAATGACTAAAATAACTAGTGTGGTTTAAGCTTAATGTATTCATGGAGTTTAATTTCAAAATCTCTTAACATATCTGAATCATGTTTAATAAATCTTAACCAACTGTTTCATGCTATGTCTTGCAAAAACTTCTGAAATCTGCACTTTTGAACACATGACTTTATTTGGTTAAGTACATGAGATTAATATTGTTTTGAAGCAAATGAATGTGTCTGAATTGTCTAAAGGGTAAAGTAATTGTCGGAGCAATGACCTTGGTCACTGAGAAACACATGTCCAAAGGATTGTGTCATGAGGTGCCTTAGTTAACTCTGTAAAATGAGAATTCATTGAAAATCAGGCAGAGCAATGGCATGCACACTGAGAAATACAATTCACTCATTAAAAATTGAGCTGTAGTGTGTCATGATGTGTAAATGCTAACTCTGTTTACATAAGGCATGACAGTTAGTCACACTAAGGGCTTAGGGATATTGGCCTCTGATCAAGGTATATCCTCTAGTTACAAGGTGTGTACTGAACTAGAAAGCACGTAAAATTTGTAGCAAGGAAAATTGCTGAATAAATTGCAATATCTGAATATTGATGCCAAAATCAAATTGCTACAACCCTAGACAAAATCATATGACTTCATAATTGCTTGATTTCAATACAGATGCATGTAATTGCGAAAGAAGTCAATAAGTTTGATTGTGTAAGAGAAAGGGAGATTTATCAAGATAAATATGAGGGCTTGGTTCATATTTATTAAACCATGGTTTTAGATATCAATACAGAATTTTATTGATAAACTCTGCATACATCATGTTTAAACCATGCTGTTCAATAAATGTCATTCATAAGCCCTTATGATAGAAGACTTTGAAAACTTATGCTTTAGATTTATGATATTGATATCTCTTTGAAAATCAGGCTGAACTTCTTGTGTTTGGAACATCCTTGAAAAATCTGATAATTGAAACTCTTCTGCTCATGGTATTGACTCATTAACCTGAACCTCTTCTTGTTTACCCCTGTGGTCTCCTTCTCATAAGAGTCCACTTATTGAGGGGGAGCTTCCATGTCATGCATCACTTGCATATCAATTGGCATCTCTTCAGGGGGAGCATTCCTTGTCATGCTGAATCATGCTCATATCATTTGTGACCTTGCATTCATATACTCAGGGGGAGTATTGCAAAGGGGAGAATTTGACTGAACTTTTATGCATGCTTTAACTTCTCAAATTATTTTCTTTTTGATGAAGTCAAAGGGGGAGAATAATTTGAGTCTTCAGAATGCCTCACATCATCAGAATGACTCAATATATTGAATGTGTTGCCATCATCAAAAAGGGGGAGATTGTTGTGCCCCTGTGGTTTTGATGATGGTTTTGTTGATTGATTGTTGGTGTGAGTTAATCAAATGTTCAGTCATCCTGCTGCTCAATTTAGAGTCATATTTGATGATCAGTGATGCTACATGTTAAACTGATGCATAAAGCATTCATTGCTGTGGTTTTAATGATTTACCTGGTTTTGATGATTGGTGTTTGATGTTAATCATTGTGAGTCATCCTGCTGAAATGTTCATTCAGTTTATCTGCTGACATTGTGCTTTGATGATAGCTTCATGATTGTGATTTGTATATCATCTAGAGAATGCACGTGTGTGACTGATATATTGTGTGTGTTAGACTTCTGGTATGTGCATGATCTATACATCACCTTCAATCTTCAAGTCTATACACTGGTTTATTCTTCAAGTCTGTACATCCACAGTTAGACTTAAAGTCTGCACTCTAGTCTTCAATGTCAAGTCTGCACATCGGTCTTCGATTTCAATGTCCATACATTGGGCTTTTACATGAAGTCCACACATTGTTGTTTGCAGTGAAAGTCCATACTTTGGACTGTTCATCAAAGTCTGTACATCATACTGCTATAGCAAGTCTGTACAGTGAGTAATTCATTGGTGAAGTCTGTACACTTAACTGTACTTCAAGTCTAGACATTGCACTGTTCCCTTCATCTTCGTGTTGTTTTCAGTATGTGTCAATTTCATCTTCGTGTCGTTTTTACCTCGTGTCATGTTACCCCGTGTCAATTACTATTCGACTTCGTGTTGTTTTCAACCCGAGTCGGTTACTGTCGTTCCTCGTGTCATTTTATTCGTTTTATACTGTTCACATAGCTTCATCACGTGTCGTGACAAGCCGTGTCTATTTTTCAGACCCCGTGTCTGTCTTGAGTTGTTCCTACACTCCGTGTCGATTTCATCTTTTGTCTTTGTCTTGTGTTTTCATGACCTCGTATCGTTTTTCCTCTCATAACCTCGTGTTAGTGTTTCTGTGACTTCGTTCATGTTTCGTAACCACACTTCGTGTTGGTTACTGTTGTTTCTGTGACTTCGTGTCATGTTTCCACACTTCGTGTCGTTCATGTTTCGTAACCACACTTCGTGTTGGTTACTGTCGCTCTTATGACTTTGTGTCGTGTCTCCCAGACCTCGTGTCATGTTTTACTTCGTGTCGTTTTCCGTTTTGTGTTCTTCGTGTCGTGTTTTCCACACCGCGTGTCGTTGTCGCCTTAGTAACCTCACCTCGTGTCGGTTACTGTTGTCTCCATGTCGTACTCACTCCGTGTTGTTTTTGTTCCACTGCGTGCAGAACATTGCAGCACTTCGTGTTGCTTTCTGTGTCACCACCTCGTGTCGTTTTCTGTGTAGTGTGTGTTTTTGTCACCACTATACTCCGTGTCGTTGTTCTTCACTTCGTGCTGATTACACCGTCTTCGTGTTGGTCTTTCTCATTAGACCTCGTGTCGTTCTCGCTTTAACCACACTTCTTGTTGCTTTACATAGACCTCGTGTCTTGCTTGTTTGCAACCACTTCGTGTCGGTTTCTGCTGTCAGCCCATGTTGTCCTCGTGTTGTTTTTCACCTCGCGTCGGTTATTGTTTCCATCTTCTGCGTGTAGTTCTCTTTGTAGTGTTATCTCTGTTACAAGTTGCATATCGTGTTATCATTTATGTCTGTATGGTTTTACTTCGTGTCGTTTCTCCGTCTCAGGTCTTCGTGTCGTTCGTATGTTGAAACCACACTTCGTGTTGGTTTCTGTTCTGTCTCCATGTATCTTGTGTCGTTCTTCTTTTTACCTCGAGTTGTTTTATAACCTCACTTCTTGTCGTTCTCTTCGTTGTGTCTGTTCTGTCACAGTGTATCTCGTGTCATTCTTTCCTTACCTCGTGCTGTAGTCACCCTGTGTATCTCGTGTCGTTCTCAGTGCATCTAGTATTGCTACTACATACTTCGTGCAGATCTAGTTATTGTGGCCCTCAGTTTTAATGGCTTTTCATCTCCTTGCAGGTCCGAGGAAGAAATATTTCCACGTGACTGGGCAGCACGTGATCCGAGGCTATAATGAAGCCTGCTGAGAGACTGCCACATGGTCCGAATTCTTAGGGCTGGAAATGTGGAGGTCACACGTCGTGGCTGATGTTGCTGCTATATATATGAGACCTTCGTCCATAGATGAAGGTGATCGAGTTGGCGAGAAGAAAAGCGTATACAGAGAGCCATGATCCAGATAGAAGAAGAAAAGAGAAAGAAGAAGAGCAGAAGGAGAAGAAGAGAGGTAGAGAGCTCGAGAAGAGTGTGAAGAGAAGAAGAAGCAGAGAGTGAGAGGAGAGCAGAAGAAAGAGAAAGAGAGAGATAGAAGTGTGAGCCGAAGAGTATAGAGGAGCAGAGATCGAGAGAGTGAAAGAGAAGAAGAAGAAGAGAAGAGAAGAGGAAGAAAAGCTTACCTGAAGATCTGTCTACTGGACCGTGGATCAAATCCAGGCCTGTCAGCTCCGTTGAGAGCCACATTGTGCATTTCGTTTTTCAGCTTTCTATTTTGCTGAAGTCATTTTTCGTTTATTGTTCTTTCCTTTGTTTTCTGGTTTGCTGTGTTTCCGATACTCTATAGAGTGGTCGGGGTTCCTCCTGTTAGTTCAGGAGAAGGGAGATTGACATCTCCGGTTGCAAGTAGCTGGGTGCTACTTGTGGGTTCCCTCCGGTTTGGAGGAAGGGAGATCTGATCTCCAGTTGCAAGTAGTTGGGAGCTACTTGTGGGTTCCCTCCAGTTTGGAGGAAGGGAGAATTGTCTCCGGTTCTGGGCTTGTGGATTCAAGTCCAGGGGTTCCCTCCAGGTCTGGAGGAAGAGAGACCATGTGTCTCTGGTTTGCTAGTGACTGGTGTCACTAGTGGTTCCCTCCGGTTGGGAGGAAGAGGGGAGGCTGTTCCCCTGGTCAAGTTGTTTGGCAGCACCTGTTGCAGACTGAGTCTGCGGTTTCTAGCGTGAGCTAGTGGAAGCCACACTCGGGTTGAGTGTGGGGTGGATGTAGGTCTGGAGGACCGAACCACCTAAAAATCCTCTGTGCAGTGGTCTGATTTCTCTATATGTTTTGCTTCCGCTAGATGTTTGCATAGGGGCGCTCCAAGTGGTTGATCAGATCTTGTTCTGAGTGTTTAATCCGTTGAGTGAGCGAAAGTTTATTTGAGTGGAAGAATGGTGCTACTGCTAATTAGTCTTTCAGATTTGATACATCTGTCTAGTTAGCACTCTAGATAGTTAGTGAGCATCATAACCTTTTAATTGGGTAAAGAGATTTTAAAGGGTTATATTCATTCACCCCCCCTCTGAATACTGCACCGAACCCAACATGTTCACCTTACCTTTCGTTGGAGGGAGTCCCAGGTTTAAATAGTGCGCCGGCCCCATGAGTGCCGTAAGCTGAGGAGTTTCAGGCGGGGGTTACGTCCTTGGCGTGGGCTCTTTACGTCCTCATCGTGGGCTCTTGATAGCCTTGAGGAGTCATGGGTCCCCTTGTCCTTGTAATCTCCTGCATACAAGGGGATCTCAACGGCAGCGTGGATAAGGAATGGTCGGCCGACCCCAGCACAGAGAGTGCCGACCCTGTCTGGGTGATAAGCATAGCACGGGCGAAGCTCAGTCGGAGTGGGCACCAGGCGCTAGCCTTTATCCCGGCGAAGGGGATATGTCAGGCTTAGGTCCTAACAGGGTCGGCCCCGTCACACTCGGCAGATAGGATAGCTGAGCCAGAGCCACCTCCGACTGCGAGGACGCCCCTGGCCTTCTTGGCCCGCTTCTTAGCCTTCCCGAATCATCCCCTCCACGGGATCCTTACGCTTGGACCCTCGCGGCCTAGAAGACCCCTCCCGGGTCACCTCCTTGCCCTTATCTTGGGCTCGTGAGCGACCCTCAGGAGCGCGCGACTCATCGACAGCCGAGTCATCGCCTAGGTCGATCACTTCCCACTCGGACACTGGCTCCTCCTCCTCCACAGCCGGCCGCCTGACGTCTGCGCTCAAGAAGACATGGTCAGGGAAAGAAAAAAATATGGATTCATCAACTGACAAGAAAGCTAATTCATAGTGCCCGTACCTGTCGGCCGTAGCCGATGGAGAAGACACCGCTCGATGTTCTATGGGGTCACCAGTTCCTCCGTGGACTGGCAACACTTCAGCAGGATGGCCGCATACTCCTCCACATCCGGGGAGAACTTATCCTGCCTCGGAGGGATATTCGGGTGAAAATTAGGGATTACGGGGCACCTCCAAGTCTCCTCCACCGAAGAAATCCCCACCAAGAAGAACTGAGTCTTCCACCCCTTGTGGGAATAGTCCTTCATGGCCAGGGATATGCAGCTCCTATTCCGCCTTGCTTGGATAAAATAGAAGCCCTTCCCAGCCGAGGAATGCGCCTTCAACTCAAAAAAATAGTGGAAGAGGTCCAAGGAAAGAGGAACCCCGCACTGAAGGCAGAGGATGCGAAAGGCAAAAAGAAGAAGATAAGAATTGGCTACCAACTGTATGGGAGCTAACTTAAAAAAATCAAGAAGCTTAAGAACAAAGGGCTCGAAGGGTAGGCGGAATCCTCCCTTCCACGACAGAAGGAAGGAGCAAAAATGGCCTGTACGAGAGTCCAGGCTTGTCTCATTTGGGGCAGCCGCGGCAAAGTAACACTGATAGGGTAGGCAAAACTAGTGCTCCAGCCACTTGACCTCCGCCTCCCCCAATTCACTGTAATTTGGAATCGGTGATATCACCATCACCCTCGTCTCAAGCTCGCCCTCAAACTCTTCGATCTCCGAACGATGGTGCGCCGTGAAATCTGAAGAGAAACTCGCAGATGAAGGCGCCCAAGACTCCGAAGACTTCGGAGGATGGGGAAGCTGTAGGATTGCCTCCACAGTTATCTCCGCCAACTCTGCAAACGCCGCTGCAAGTCTCTGTGCTTCCACCATAGCCTCATGGCGCATCAAAAACTCCAAAGGCAAGGAAGGCAAGACCCTAAAGCGGAGGGAGTATGGAACGGCAGTGAGCGCGCGACGCTTATATCCCCTAGCAGAAGGCGGCGCGTCGTTCCGACCTCCGAGAAAAGGGGGCCCCTTCATTTCAAATCTGTCAGGATTATCATCATTACGGGCCTAGGTGACCACAGCACGTGGCTTCTTAACACCGCCAGATCTCCACCCATTCAAGCCACGCTGGTTCAAAACCCTAACGGCTACTCTTCCGAGCCTGCCAAGGCTCGGGAGTAGGAGGGGGACAAGTGGAGAGGGGGATTTCTGTGGCCCATTTAAGAGCGGCCAAACTAGGTCCAGCAAGACCCAATGAGGCCCAGCTCATCTAAAGTGATAGCCCCGCAGGGCCCACTTAGCATAAAAAGCCCAATAAGATCGCTCGGGATCACGCCCTTCTTAGGCGGCCATTAGGCTCGGAAGGTCGAGCCTCGGTCCGGTCGGAGGAAGACCTAAGCCCGACCTATCCCCTTCACCGGGATAAAGGCTAGTGCCTGGCGCCCACTCCGACTGAGCTTCGCCCGAGCTATGCCTATCACCCAGACAGGGTCGATACTCTCTGTGCTAGGGTCGGCCGACCATTCCTTATCCACGCTGCCGTTGAGATCCCCTTCTATGCAGGAGATTATGAGGACAAGGGGACCCACGACTCCTCAAGACTATCAAGAGCCCACAATGAGGACGTAAAGAGTCCACACCAAGGACGTAACCCCCACCTGAAACTCCTCAGCTTACGTGACTCATGGGGCCAGCGCACTATTTAAACCTCGGACTCCCAACGAAAGGTAAGATGAACACACATCTAAAATTCCCTGAGCAGGAACCACATCACCACCTTGGTGTAGAGGGATCTCGTGCATCTCTTTTCTCCTCCCTTCGTAGGTTCCACCATTGCTCTACTGACTTAGGCATCGAAGGGTTTTCCCCAGGGAACCATCCCTAGGCCCCCTGATCCGTTTCCTCTCCTTGCAGTTCACTATTCACTGATCATCTCCTCCAGCTTAGGACCAGCGCGAGATCACCCCTCTTCACCTTATAAATAGAAGACCTCCATCGTTTGAGAGTGATGATCTCGAAGTTTTTGAGCAAGGTTAAGCGAGAGCATGTGAAGTGATACAAAAAGAATTTAGAAAGAGAGTCACTGTGAAAAGAGAAGAAGAAGAGAGAGTAGCAGAGAGAACTCTAGAGAAGAGAAAAATAGAATATCGTGAGAGTAGGAAAAGTCTGAGAAGAAAGAAAGAGTGTGCAGAGAAAGAATAGAGTGAGAGATTGCGCTTGAAGATCTATATTCTTATTAGTTCTTGAATCAGATCCAGAACTGATTCTGCCCCTGCATGAGCAATATTTTTCAATTTTTCATTTCCAGCTTTTTGGTGCCGTGATTGTTCGTTTGTTTTACTTGTTATCCTTTTCAAGTTGTTAGCAAGCAGAGCAAGCTGTGATGCTCAGCGGCGGGGAAGTGTTCCTCGGATAGCCAAGCTATAATGCACAGCGGACGCAAGCTGTGGGGCGCAGCAGACGCAAGCTGTGATGCGCAACAGAAGCAAGCTGTGATGCTCAGCTGTAAGCAAGTTGTGATGCTCAGCGGTTCAAGCTGTTAGGTGTTGTGTGCCTGTGATTTTGATGATAGCAACATTATGAGTCGCCACTTGAGTGTGCATGGTTTAAGATGTGATGATCAGGATGCTTTGTATGAGCACTTATGTTCAATGCATAAACATAGTCTTACACGTTTTGCATATGGTCCGTGCATATATAGCACAGTCAGTGCATGTCTTGCGTCGGTACATATGTGCACTCAGTGCAATGTTGGTCGGTGAACAAAGCATACTCAGGTCAGTGCATATAGAAGATCGGTGTAAATTTTACTTGGTCTGCATACTAGTATTGGTGCTAGTTCATCTGAGGAAGGTGCATTTTTGCCTCGGTGCAAGTTTTGCATTTCACATAATATGTCCTCGCCTCGGTGCAAATCTTTCCTCAGTGCAAGTCTTGCATTACTCACACTATAGTTAGTGCATTGTGTCTCACGTTTCATGTCTTAGAACATATAAGGTTCAAGCACAATTGTGTCTCATGTTGCGTCTTAGCATGTTTCAAGTCTGAGCACTTATATGTCTAAGCACTGAGCGCATGTAGGAGTCAAGGTCGGTGCAATCATTATTCCAGCACGCGACCAAGTCCGTGCGTGTTATTAGCTCTAGGCACAGCAAGTCGGTGCAACAATTGTTGTTGCATGACATCAAGTCGGTGCAACCTTTGCACCGTGCACATAAAGTCTGTGCACATCTCTTAGGCAAGTCTCGCATGTGCATAGCTAAGTCGGTGCAACTTTCATCTCTGGCTCGATTAGGTCTGTGCAATGTTTGTACTCTACGTATTCATAGTCAGTGCATCTGTTGGCAATGTACTGGAATCAAGTCTGTGCATATGCTTGCATGTAAACACTGAGTCCGTGCTTGTGTGTGTGTGCAGTTTGTGCATTTCTTAACTCTGCATTCATGTTATGTCTGTGCATACTCTCTTGAATAACACCTACTGAGCTCGTGCACACTAGCTTGTACGCCTTATCAAGTCTATGCATTTGACTACTGTGTGAACAGATTTTCATATGGATGAGCTTCAAAGTAGAAGCATCCCTTCTCTGCATGAGCAAGTCAATGCAATATCTTTGCCTGCATGACTACTCTAGTAAGTCGGTGCAATGCCTTTGCCAGCACGACCAGGAACAACCAACTAAGTCGGTGCATGCATTTATATGGAACTTAAGCACACAAGTGATCAATTGAGGAAAACCATGTTTTGAGCATCTTATGTGCACCTGAGTACCTTACTCACGAGGATCAGAAGAATAGGAGCACGTGATATAAGCAGAACAAACAATTGGCACTTGATCCAAGGCTGATCATTATTCTAAGAAGCTGCCACGTGGATAGCTAAACGATGGAGATTCTGACACGTGGTTGAAAGATCCCTGAAGCTTCCTGACGGGAACGTTCTCTCCACACGTCTAGGGTGTGAGCTAGTGGGTCCCAGACTGAAGCCTTATATAAGACCTTTCTTCTGCGCAAAGGGAGTAACGCTGAAAAGAAGACATCTGAGTATAGCCAGCAGAAGAAGAAGAAAGAGAGAGCAGAAGAGAAAGAAGAGAGTTCGTGAGTTTGAGAGAGGAAAGAGAGACAGCAGAAGAGAAAGAAGGATAGAGAGAGATAGAGAGTTCGAGGAGAAGAAGAGAAGCTTCATCAGAAGATCTGTCCCTACTGGAATTTGGATCAAATCCAATCCAGTCAGCTCCATGGGAGCCATATCTGTGTTGTTATCGTTTACAACTTTCAGTTGCTGTGTTTTCTTGTCTTTTATTTTCTTTTGAACTTTATTTTAAGTTGTTAGTCAGCAGAGCAAGCTGTGTCGCTCAGCAGTAGCAGAGGATTGGTTCCTCTGGACGGCCAAGCTGTATTGCCCAACGGACGGCGAAGCTGTAATGCCCAGGGCTCAAGCTGTTAGTCAGCAGTCGGCTAAGCTGTAAGGCCCAACGCAAGCTGTTAGTCAGCGGTTTGTAGGCAAGCTGTGTCGCCCAGCAATTTTCAAGCTGTTTGGCAGCGGAATCCACACTCTGGTTTAAGTGTGGGGTGGATGTAGGTCTGGAGGACCGAACCTCCTAAAAATCTTCTGTGCAGTGGCTGGCTTGTTCTTTTGATTCCGCTAGATGCATGCTTAGGATCGTGATCTAATTGCATATCTGTTGAGTGGATCATGATCAGTTTGCAATTCAACTGCATGTGTGCTATTTGAACAATTTTTATTGAGCATCTTCTTAGGACAACAATTTGTCATTCCGTGGGTCGTTCTATCAACCGAGTCTATTAGCTTTATTTCCATAATAGTTATCTAATCTGAGTTCTATCTACTCAATTTTTGGAGCAAAATTTTTAAGAGGGATTCATTCACCCCCCCTCTGAATCTGTCTGCACCTATCATATTGACTCATCAATTGGTATCAGAGCGGGTCTCTGTACATCCAGATCCAACGATCTGTAGAGGATCCTACTATACTCGGTGCTTTGTTTTGCTATCTCGGTGTCTTTCATTGTAACTATCTGATTTCAGTGCATCTCTCATTCATTGCTCTCTGATCTATATTTTACTAATCATACTTCGATGGCTCATCCACCAATTTTCAGAGGTAATGATTTCGATCTATGGCTGGAGAACTTCAGTTGGTATGTAAGATCAATCGATCCTGATCTCTAGAAGGTAATGGCTCACGGTCCACATAAATTATCAAAAGATAAATCTAAATAGACTGATAATGATAGATTGAAAGACTCAGTCAACTCTAGAGCATTAGATTTGATGAAAGCATCTCTTGACAGAGCTCTAATTTCATGTATTTCATCCTGCAGGTCTGCCAAGGAGATTTTGGACAAACTGAAGATTGCAAGAAATGAAGACCAATGTATGATGGCTCATGGGAGCAAACAAAGCAGCAATCAGGACGAAGAAGAGGACGATGATCAGGTAAACCTCTTTAAGAATTACACTCTGGATGATTGGATTGCTGCATACAATGATATGCTTGAGTCTTATGACAAATTAAGAAAACAACATAAAAAGATGAAAAAGAAAATTGATCAAAATGGTCCTAATTCATCCTGTGAAAATTGCCTGAAAATAATTCAATCTGATGATGCTTGCTTATCTAAGAATCACTCAAACATAAAACAAATGTGTTTGCTGAAAAAGAAAAATCAAGAATTCGCAAATAAAATTTTTGAACTAGAAAATAAACTGCGCTAATGTAATGATAATCAGATGTGCATGAAAAACTCTGATGAGTATAAAAAATTGTTGAAAAATCTCAATTGTGCTGACTTGGAATTAAACGAAGTGAAGTCTCGAAATCAAATTTACAGAAAGCATATTGAAGAATATCAAGAAGAGCTCAAAAGACTTCAAGAGGAAATTAACCTTGTGACTGAAAAATGTGATGCAATCAAAACTGTGAACATGGAGCTTCAGAAAAATTGTGAGAACTCGCAAGAAAAGGATGAAACTGAAAAACAAAACAAAAAGCTAGTAAAAGAAGCTGACAATTTCGATAGTAATAAGTATTCCTTATTGAAAGATTTAAATGAATCTCTTTTTCTTGGATCTTGAGTGGCACAAGGAATTGATTGCTTCTCTCAAGGAAGAAAATAGAAATTTGTTGAATGAGAAACTTGAGCTTGAACAAAGAAAGGAAGAGCTGATTGAAAGACTGGACTCTGTATCCAGTAGTGAAAAATACAGTGAAGAAATTGAGAAGTGGGTAAAGGAAAATGAAAATATCAAGGAACAGAATAAAAAACTCATGATCTTAAATACTATCATGGGAGAAAAATGGTCAACCATTGAAAAGGGAAAGTGTGTGGAAAATGACACTAAACAAAGACTGAAACAGGAAATCAATACTCTTAAAAGTCTGAATGATGTTCTACATCAACAGGTTATCAGCTGTGAATCTGACATTGCTTGTTATGAGGTTGACATTATCTCTCTAAATTCTAAACTCCAAGATCTAATAAACTGTCTATCTAAATCTGTGAAGGATAAAGGCAAAATGAAAATGTCTCTGGAAGATAATGTAAGTGGTAAAAGAAAGGGGACTGACAACAACTCTGAAATTAAGCACGCCAAGAGGAACCAGCTATACACCACTCATATTCAAAGCTCTGAACTAGCTGGAACCTCAAGACAACCCCCAAAACAGTGTACTGCTACTAAAAATAAAAAACCACTGAAAAATAAAAGGAACGTTCTGCATGCTAAGAATTCATTTGATAAAACCCATGCTTCAAAGAAATTCAATAAGGTTTCATGTCATTACTGTGGGAAGCATGGTTACTTCATGGACAATTGTCTTGTGCTGAAAAAGGATGATCTGAATGTTGATAAACTGCATGCTAGGAATGTTCTTGCTAAGAAACCCTCTTGTGGTCAAAAGAAGAGAACTCAATGCTTTTATTATCATAGAATTGGTCATGTCATGCATGAGTGTAATTTAATGAAACAAGATGACATGAAAGCTAAGAAATCTCATGCTAAGAATCATGCCTATCTGAATAAAAAGATTCACTATTTTAATTGTGGCAAATTGGGTCACTTTGCTGCACAATGCTGGCATGCACATGGGAGAAATAGTCAACACGAATTTGTTAAAGCCCCTGTGTATCAAAGTACCTTTGATAAAAATAAATCTATTTTTAAAAGATAAACTGCTGCATGTTTTGAATGTGAAAAACCTGGCCACCGAGCTTCTGAATGTTGGTTGGCAGGTTATAGAAAACGAGATGCTCACTTTGTTAACAAAAACTTCCATAAGAATGCACATAGGTTCCATGTTAATAATAATGTGCATAGGAAGAATTCTCAAATGGCTACATCATGTCATTACTGTGGTCAGTCTGGACATTCCATGTCCAACTGCAAATTGATGAGATTTGATGACCTTCGTGCACAAAAACTGTTTAGAACACCTGTTAGAGATAACATAGGACCCAAGGCTGCTTGAGTTCCTGCTGGATCAAAATAACCCAGTTGTTGTAGGTGTGCCTTGGAGAGGAATAAAGGGGTAATAAACCAGGGCACCTGAATTGACCCCATTTCTGAGCTTTCCAGGTAAATTCACTATATTATCTATCTTTACATTCATTGCTTAATTTGTTAGTTGCATAACATGTTAATTCATTTGTGAGTCTTCTAACTGATCTTTTCTGAAAATCAGAATTGATCATCAAAATGATTGTAACCTGTCTGAGTTGGGATTGCATATTTGTTCCATGAGCATAATTCATGATGTTTCTATGATTTGTGCATTTGTAGTACTTAAATGATTGTGTCAAAATGCACATAGTCAGGGGGAGTCAAAGCATTTCTTGTGTATCATGCATACTTATTTAAGCTAATTCCTTGCATGGTTTTCATGTCTTTCATGAGCGGTTAATGCACTTGCATACATGCAGTAAATTGCATAGCATTTCATTAATTTTGTTAAGTGCATGCATTCATGTCATTTTTCTTCAGAACAAGTCCCCTGCACGGTCCTTCTTGTTGCATATGATGGTCAAATGCATTCAGCTAGGGGGAGTTAACCCATGTGCATATATGATTGCATATCATCATATTGAAAATTTCAAAAAGATTGACTCATTGCATCTAGACAGGGGGAGCTTTTTAGACTTATTAGTTTCTCTCAATTTGAACCCTTCCAGTCTAGCCACTTAAATCACTTTCCTATTCTCGTGTGTTGGTGATTGTATTTTTATCAGCTGAAATCTCAATCATTTTGAAGCTGAATTCTATGTTTGCTACTCCTTAAATTGCTGAAGGAGAGCTTTGCTTGAACACTTCCTTGTCACACTTGTCAAGCAAATCTGACTGAATTCCAGATCTATTAACTGGTTTCTGAACCACTTTGTTCCAGTGTTTACCTCTTGCTGCATCAGTATTGTCCTCTGCTGCTCTCTCAATAAAATTTCTTGTTGCTTCCATTGATTGGCTCCTCGGTCAATGTTGATCCATATGTATTGGAAAGATATCAATCTGTGTACTCTAATCATAAATCCAACATTTTTGAAAAGAAGAATCTTCTAATATACTGGATTAAGAATGTATGTCTGATGAATCAAATTGATTTAAGTCTAATGTATACATTAAGTTTTGATTTAAAAGACTTGAAAATATCTTAACCATTAATACTGGATATAGTTTCATGCAAAGCCTTCTGAACTCTGAAAATTTCAAGACATGGCTTTCTTTGGTTAAGATACATGTAGAAAGTATTGTTCTTAAACATTTCGATGCACTGTGCATTGTTTGAAAAATCTGAAAACATTTGAAAGAAAATAAAGTTAGAGCAATGACTTTGGTCACAGAGAAACTAGGTTCTCTATCAAAGAAATAGAGTAAGCCCATGTCATGAAGTGCCACAGTTACCTCTTTTATAAAAATGATTGAAAATCTGGCAGAGCAATGGCGTGGTAGTGTCGAGTAACTGGGGATTCTGGCCTCTGATCAAGGTGTCTCCTCATGTAAAAAGACACTCCAAATTGCTAACTATGTTCTCTTATTGAGAGGTAATATGGTTGTCACAATGAGTAACTGGGTCATTTCACCTAAGACTTGTTGTGCCTCACGTAAAAAGGTGTTGATTTAACTAAACTTGCTCAGGAAAAATAAGTGCCGTTCAATAGAAAAATTCTGAAAAACAAGTATAATCAAAGAAAATTCAGATACTCTTATATTTGTTTAATCTCAATACTATCTAGTGTAACTTCCAAAGGAGTCATTGAAATTGATTGAGTAAGATAGAAGGAGGTGAAACATGTACGTCATATGTGCAATTGGTTCATCTCTATTAAAAGGTGCTTCAGATATGAGTATTGAATTTTCCCGATAAACTTTGTATACATCATTCTTAAATCATGCTAGTAAGATTAGACTCATTCATAATCTTTTATAATAGAAGAGTCTAAAATTCGCTCATCAAGATTTATGAGTTTGGTACCCTCTTGAAAATCATTGTCTTATCTGTTTATTGGCAATCCACTCAATATCTTGTGATCAATCTCTAGTTGTTGTTGGAATTGAAGTTGTGTGTTCTTAATGACTTCTCATTCCATAACATTTGGTATCAGAATTTTTTCTGAGCACAGTCTTCCACGGTGTCATTCTATTTTAGATGTTCTTAAATGGGGAGATTTGCTTGTGATCCTATCTGCAACATGGACTTGATTAGTGCTTGTCCGTTTAACTGTCCCTGTGATTGCTGATTCCACTCTTTTATCCAGGGGAAGCTTGTGCTCTTATAGGTCTTCATATCTCTGTCAAAGGGGAAGTCTTTCAATCATTCATTTCATGCATCAGGAAAGTTCTCTTACAAACTATCCTCTTTTTGATGACATCAAAGGGGGAGAATAGTTTGACATGAGTCAGTGTGACTCATAGTGTTGCCATCATCAAAAAGGGGGAGGTTGTTGTGTCCCTATGATTTTGATGGTAGCAACATTTTGTGTCACAACTTGAGTGTACATGGTTTAAGATGTGATGATCAGGATGCTTTGTGTGAGCACTTAAGTTCAATGCATAAACATAGTCTTGCACGTTTTGCATATGGTCCGTGCATATATAGAACAATCAGTGCATGTCTTGCGTCGGTACATATGTGCACTCGGTGCAATGTTGGTCGGTGAACACAGCATACTCAGGTCAGTGCATATAGAAGATCGGTGCAAATTTTACTTGGTCTGCATACTAGTGATGGCACTAGTTCATCTGAGGAAGGTGCATTTTTGCCTCGGTGCAAGTTTTGCATTTCACATAATAAGTCCTCGCCTCGGTGCAAATCTTGCCTCAGTGCAAGTCTTGCATTACTCACACTAGAGTCAGTGCATTGTGCCTCACGTTTCATGACTTAGAACATATAAGGTCCAAGCACAATTGTGTCTCATGTTGCGTCTTAGCATGTTTCAGGTCTGAGCACTTATATGTCTAAGCACTGAGCGCATGTAGGAGTCAAGGTCGGTGCAATCATTATTCCAGCACGCGACCAAGTCCGTGCATGTTTTTAGCTCTAGGCACAGCAAGTCGATGCAACAATTGTTGTTGCATGCCATCAAGTCGGTGCAATCTTTGCACCGTGCACATAAAGTCTGTGCACATCTCTTAGGCAAGTCTCGCATGTGCATAGCTAAGTCTGTGCAACTTTCATCTCTGGCTCGATTAGGTCTATGCAATGTTTGTACTCTGTGTATTAATAGTCAGTGCATCTGTTGGCCATGTACTGGAATTAAGTCTGTGCATATGCTTGCATGTAAACGCTGAGTCCATGCATGTGTGAGTGTGCAATTTTTGCATTTCTTAACTCTGCATTCAGGTTATGTCTGTGCATACTCTCTTGAATAACACCTACTGAGCTCGTGCACACTAGCTTGTACGCCTTATCAAGTCTATGCATTTGACTGCTGTGTGAACAGATTTTCTTGTGGATGAGCTTCAAATTCGAAGCATCCCTTCTCTACACAAGCAAGTCAATGCAACGTCTTTGCCAGCACGACTACTCTAGTAAGTCGGTGCAATACCTTCGCCAGCACGACCAGGAACAGCCAACTAAGTCGGTGCATGCATTTATATGGAACTTAAGCATGCAAGTGATCAATTGAGGAAAACCATGTTTTGAGCATCTTATGTGCACCTGAGTACCTTACTCACGAGGATCAGAAGAACAGGAGCACGTGATATAAGCAGAATAAACAACTGGCACTTGATCCAAGGTTGATCATTATTCTAAGAAGCTATCACGTAGATAGCTAAACGATCGAGATTGTGACACGTGGTTGAAAGATCCCTGAAGCTTCCTGGCGGTAACATTCTCTCCACACTCCTAGGGTGTGAGCTAGTGGGTCCCAGACTAAAGCCTTATATAAGACCTTTCTTCTACGCAAAGGGAGTAACGCTGAAAGGAAGACATCTGAGTGCAGCCAGCAGAAGAAGAAGAAAGAGAGAGCAGAAGAGAAAGAAGAGAGTTCGTGAGTTTGAGAGAGTAAAGAGAGGCAACAGAAGAGAAAGAAGGATAAAGAGAGAGATAGAGAGTTCGAGAAGAAGAAGAGAAGCTTCATCAGAAGATCTGTCCCTACTGAAATCTAGATCAAATTTAATCCAGTCAGCTCCATGGGAGCCACATCTGTGTTGTTATCGTTTACAGCTTTCAGTTGCTATGTTTTCTTATCTTTTATTTTCTTTTGAACTTTATTTCAAGCTGTTAGTCAGTAGAGCAAGCTGTGTCGCTTAGCGGTAGCAGAGGATTGGTTCCTCTGGACGGCCAAGCTGTATTGCCCAGCGGATGGCAAAGCTGTAATGCCTAGTGGTCGGCTAAGCTGTAAGGCCCAGCGCAAGCTGTTAGTCAGTGGTTTGTAGGCAAGCTGTGTCGCCCAACGGTTTTCAAGCTGTTTGGCAGCGGAATCCACACTCTGGTTTGAGTGTGGGGTGGATGTAGGTCTGGAGGACCGAACCACCTAAAAATCTTCTGTGCAGTGGCTGGCTTGTTCTTTTGATTCTGCTAGATGCCTGCTTAGGATCATGATCTAATTGCATATCTGTTGAGTGGATCGTGATCAGTTTGTAATTCAACTGCATGTGTGCTATTTGAATAATTGTTATCGAGCATCTTCTTAGGACAACAATTTGTCATTTCGTGGGTCGTTCTGTCAACCGAGTCTATTAGCTTTATTTCCGCAATAGTTATCTAATCTGAGTTCTATCTACTCAGTTTTTGGAGCAAAATTTTTAAGAGGGATTCATTCACCCCCCCCTCTGAATCTGTCTGCACCTATCATATTGACCCATCAATCTAGTTTACAGGATCAAGCCCCTACCATTGCGCTAAAAGCTCGAGCTGGTAGCGAAGGTTAGACCGTATTTCCTTATGGCAGCGCAGAGCCCCATACTATCGTGCTATGGGCGGACATGAGGGACTTTGCACATGGACCACATAATCCATGCGGCGTGTTGGACTGCCAAGCATCGATGGTCCCACGTGGGTCCCATACCCCACGTGGTACATGTTGAGTTATGGTTTTGATGATTGTTGTGATTGTTAAGTTATGATTTTGATGATAACTAAATGTGTGATTAAGTGATGATAACTAAACTTGTGGTTGATTGCTCATGCTCTTGTTATCTATGTATGGTTGAGATGACAAATGGGAACGGTTACATGGTCTTGATCTTTGGTCTGCATATGTTGGTTTTACAAGAGGCAAGAGGTTTCATAACCTCTTCAATGGGAACAAGTATGGTATTAACCTTGACTATCTTGCTTGCATGATCAAACACATGGCAGTCACCTAGTGAACCAAACGTGTGGATAAGTACCCTGCTCCTCTATAATCTAAAACATGTGGTATATGTGATTTACTGTCAAGAACCATTGGTGAGACTCTTACCTTGTCTTAGCATCGATCTCACCTTGTGTATCTCATATACCTCTCCTTCATACATCTCATTCATGCACATTAAAACATGAAACCCTTCTAGCCATCGTGCGCCCTTGCCCGCCGATCGACCAGCACGGTCAGGTCGCGGGGATCGACCTGCCCGGTCAGGTTGCGGGGGTTTCTGGGGGCGGAGCCCCCGGAACAAAATTTTGATTAATGCTCAAATGGTTTGCATGAACTTCATGCATTTATCATATGGATGGTTGAGCTATAGTCTAATCAATTATGTATGCTTTTGCAGGTCAAAACACTCAGTAAAAATCCACAAGGTCAAAGACTCAGTTGACACCTTCTAAACTATCAAGGGTGATGCCACAAACATGAACGGACTGCTAAAGGACTTAAGCGACGGAGCTGAAGAGGTTAACGGATCGACCCGGAAAAACCCGGGGTCTGCCCAGCTGGCGGTTGACCGCCAGCTCAGGGGCGGTCGACCGCCCCTGCCAGCAGCTCACTACCTACTGTAGATATATTTTCTCCCTCCCGTACGTTCCTTCCAAGTGTCTTCCCGATGTCTATTCTACCATATCCGACTTGAGAAACAGATGAAGACAGAAGGAAAAGGGGAAGTGCAACAAACCGTGATCGCCACCAAAGCGTCGGACGTGATGAACACGCCGTGCCTTGGAAAGAGGGAGAGACACTCGCCTAGCTGCAGTGCTGGGAAGATGGGCGGTTCAGGGAGAACCGTTTATAGGTTGCATGGTCTTATGATAGACTACCTAAGGACGCTGCAGGAGGTACGGGATGAAGGACTCCTGGCTGTTGAACGGCTTAGTCACTACCGCAGGATGACTATGGACGGTCCAATCGGCACCGCACGTCCTCTCGAACGGACCGTAGAGCACCGCGCAAGACCACCGAGTCAGAAGTCGTAAAGGGGTCCAACCTCCACCCTCTCCAGCCGGCCAGAGGGGATGGGCCTCGTGCTAGGGATTGCTGACCTGCAAAAACAACGTGAAAACACAAAGAAACAACCTAGATTAGAACTGAATGGTATAGTAAATGTCAAAATAATGAGGAATGAACGTGACTAAGTGGAAAGGGGGATACCTGGGGAATTTTAAACCCATAGGGTGTCAAAAACGTAGGTGGATGTGTGCATGGTAATGAGGATGAAGAAAAACGTGGGGAGAAAGTAGCGAAAGCAATGCATGCAATGACAAAGAGGACAAAACCAATCAAACGCAAAAGACTCAAAACTTGACTACTCCCTGAACCGGAGGCTTGTATGGACGTAGAAAGCCTCCCTCCTTGGTGCTAGGTCGCTCAAGAATGCGGCAGGGCTTCGCCGTCAACCAAAATCTTGGCCTTTAGGGTCTATTTATAGAGCACCTAAAGTCAGCCCCGAAATTAGGGTTTCCATTCATTTTTAGGATGAGATATTATCACAAAAGTTGGAGATAATCGACTTATCTCTCATCCAGAAGAAACGGCATCGAAAAAGACTCCATATTCGAGAAGAAATCTCCGGATAAAGCCTGGGGACACGTCTACGGATAGAGAGAGAAAATCTTTGATTTCTTTAGAGTTCGCAGGGTTAAACGGTCTCACGATAGATCGCTCAATTGGTTGGGCGGTCAACAAGAGACCGTCCATCCCTGTCGGTGAAAATTCCAAAAATAGGATAAATACCAACAAATTATCCATTAACCAACCGAAGATATCGCCGTTGGACTCTTATACTTGAACGACTATTATGGGACCGTCCAATAGAACGAGCGGCCAAGGTCCAACCGTTTAACTCTTGTCGGTGATAAATGGAAAAAATGGATAATTATCTGAGAGATATTTAGGCTTTAGGACTCTGGAAGAAGAACGGTGCACTCCAGACCGTTCATCATGTTAAACGGCCAGGAATAAACCGCATAAGCCCTTGTCGGTGGAAATTCAGAAAATCATCAGACATCTTTTTAATGTATGAACGGCTCATAAATAACCGCTCAAGGGTTGAACGGCCAGGGATGACCCGTACATGTTCTTGGACACTTGATTTTTATAAACATGTTCAATTAACAAAAAACCAAGGCCCATTAAGCCCTGAGTCGATACGGTCCCAACCAAGGAGGGAGGCTACCCATAAAACTGGCCCATGATTTACCAGAAAACGCCCAGCGAGTGATGGACAACTCGAGACATCAACAAATGGGAGCAAGAGAAACGACTCAACTTATCGACAAAAAAGGGTGTCACAGATGCCCCTCCTTAACGTCCTCTTTGCAGGGGAGCGAGCGGAGGTGAAGCGAAAGTGACATGGAACATGGAGAAGAAGCGGAAATGCAGCGGAGTGGACCGAAAAAGTGGGCGTTAAAGTAAAATGACACCCGTTTTTACCAACAAGCGATAACAATCTTCCGGAGAACTCTGAACCAAACGCAAGGAATGATTAAACCAAAAATGACACCAGTCTGGAGGAACTAAACTAAATGAAATAAATCAACAAGACCAACCTCATGGGGGACACAATCCCGCGGTCCAATGAGGAGGCCAAAAGTAGGCAGTAAAAGTAAACGAAACAGGCTAAAGCTCCAGACGGGGACCTCTCAATCAACCAAACCAAGCGAATCAACCAAAGAGAACCTTCCAACTCAGAGTGGAATTAGTTCTTCTTACTCAAAACACTGAACGCACAGCTAACCATCACTGATGGGACATTCTTCAAGCAAACCATGGGTCATGAAAGTTCAAAAGATGCGTATGATGCATGCTGGGCTAAAATAAAGAAATCGTTAAAACAAATGCAAAGAAAGATTAAAATATAAAATACTCGAGAATAATATTGCTAAGCTGGGAAAATCAGAGTCAAGATAACATCCGCAACCACGGTGTGCAGGATAGAACCAGCCTCCCCAAGTTTTATCGACCTAACGGCCTATCCGAAGATTAAACACGTTAACCTGGATCATCATCATTTTTGTTGAAGGGGAACATCAGATTCTGGAACACGTAGATAACCAACTGGTTCTTGAGATAATATTATAATACCATATAATAATGCAATAAGGGTGATAAGGATAGAAGGCCATACCTGACTTACCTGTGCAGGTGAAACGGTGCTTTTTGGATTTTCTTTTCTGATTTTTATGGATTTTTCATGAATAAGACAAATGGGATAGACATAGTAGAGATAACACAATGATTAACTGAACGACAAATAACATGACATAACATGATGAATAGAAACACAACAAGACGAACAAGCACATAGGCAACAGCATAAACAGATAGTACGTATGCATGAACACGGTGTGACAAGACAACAATCGCGGGACAACAAATGGTTAAGATAAGAACATGACAGATCGCATGGTTGGGACAACACATGGAACATGGAAAGACGACCATCGACATGCGTAAAACAACTAACAACATGTGGCGAGGAACAAAACAACAAGCGTGTCGGACAACACGGTGGGACATGGACATGAACAAAGGACATGGCGGGAAAAAAGACATGACAAAGCACGATCTTCAATCGAAACCCGAGATCAGAATGAAGCAGAACCACCAGGTTCATAATCGTGAGGTAAAGCCCTCTCATAAAGATATGATCATTGCAGACAAAAGCTGAGAAGGACATAAGCTTCAGAACAGACCGAGAGATATGATTGAAGAAGGAAAGAACAGATCAAAGATGTGGACATGAGATAGATAGAACAAAATATGGAGTAAGGAAAGCTTGAGTACCTGTAACCTGCACACTTAGCAAACAGATTACGTATCTTTTCTCAAAATATAATGTAAAAGATAAATATTTTTAGATTTATCAAATTTCTTGATTTTTCAGATTTTTGAAAATGATTGAAATTTTGGACAATATTTCATTTTTTGGATTTTTGACAATATCTCATTTTTTTAGATTTTTGACAATATCTCATTTTTTTGGATTTTTGAAAATATCTCATTTTTTTGGATTTTTGAAATAGCAATCCGCAGCACCCAAAGACAGGCTCGAACTATTGGCCAGGGATCGCCGTCCCTCCCTTCTCATTAAAGACTTCCCTTGAGCAGGATGTGCATGTGAGGGTGGCTTACCACAACCAACAGCTTTTGAAGAACGATGCCCCTACTAAGACCATACCCGGGATACAACCCAGCCTAAGAGGGAGGAGCAGAAGAAGAAAAATTGGAGACAAGCTTTGTGCAGGATGGGAGATATCAAGGTTCGAATCCATTCTAGGGCACTACCCCTCAAAGAGTAGGTCTGTTGCGCCGGGGCTTTGTGTCTTTGATTTTTAGACCCATATTTATCAGGCACACATGCGACCAGGCTCATGACGTCCCGCGGGGAACTGTACTGCCACTCTTGCCATGCCTTTGATTCATAATTTTGCATTGATTCATTTTCTCATTCATAGCCTTTACTGACTAGATTTAGCGTGAAAGCTCATTTTTGAGGGTCAAGACTGCCCCTATTTGAGACCTCTCCCGTATTAGGGAGCGCCTAGGTTAGTCATCTCATCCATCAATCTCTTGCCCCTGCACTTGGCCGAGCAGAGAAGAGAAAAAGACCTTTGTGCATACCCAAAGTATGGCCAAAGCAGCAACGGTGTTGCTCAAAGGAATCGGCTTTGGCTTGCCGTGTAGTGTGTGAAAAACCCATACTCACAGGTCACCCTCAACAATCGGGAAAGAAACTAGACCCCAGCGCAGAGCTATCACCAGCCTAAGGGATGCTGCAGAAGCGAACTCATTTGACTAATTAAGCAAATTCAACTAAAGCCACTCAACCATGTTGAGGAACCAATGTTATAAGCATGTGCAGGAGTAATAAGAGTAATAGCAATGATAACATATTCTTGCACAAAATAACAATACCTTTGCAAATCCATGACGCGGAAACCGGCATCCTGAAGCGAACATGATCATCGAGCTTCTGATCGGCACGAGCTTTATATTCCTTACTTGCCAGGATAAAAGGGTGAAAAGGATAGCAATGTGTAGATATTCCTTGACATGGAGGAGCGGCAGACATCAAACTGGACGAAGAAGAGATAAAAAAGAAGAGAGACGAGGGCTAGAACTCCCTCGTTAAGGCACTGAGGCCATGATAACAAGGAACCAAGTACAGAATAACCAGTGATTAACTGAGATCAAGGTGGGCTAAAGCCTCGAAAACAGTAAGAAAAAGGGTAAGAACCCTGAAAGGGTGAGACGGAAAGAACAGAAAGATGACGAAAAGATAACTGTGAAGATAAAGTAGAAAGAAAAAGATCATCCGACGTGGTCGGAGGAAAGGAATAACGATCACCCGCCAGGGGCGGGGAAGAAAATGTATGAACACTCGACAAGGTCGGGGAAAAGGAATGAGAACCACCCGACGTAGTCAGGGAAAGATTAGAAAAGCCACCCGGCAAGGTCGGGGAATGAGCACAAGGAATCCCCAACAGGACCGGGGAACAAGGATGAGAAGCGGAATCCGTACATATCCGGGGAGAAAAATTACGAGAGGATGCCCCTGGCTCAGAGGAAGAGGAGGACATAGGCCGAGGCCTAGAATGGTGAAAATAGGAAGAGATGGTAGAAATATGACCAGGTGGTGGAAGGTACACCACCCAAGGATAAGAACTAAGCAACAGAAAAGATGAATGGATGGAAGAAGGAGATGAGGCAGTGGACCCCCGAGTGCACAACTGACGGCCCTTGAACTTACGTCGCCGCCTCTTCTTAGCCATAATCTTCTTAAAATAACACCGCCTGGCGTGGGCTCGGACCTTCAGGCTTCTTATCTTGTAATACTTTCTCAAATAACGAGCCCATCTGACAGACGGCCTGGCCCGACTGCGAACATGCAATTTCATCAGGGCGGCTGCCCCTAGTTGTGCGGTGCTAACCTCAGAAGGACATTCTAGAACAGTCAACTCCTTGGGATGAGCATCAGGAAGCAGTGGAGTTTTGTCATTCGGCACTAGAGGCATAAGATTCGGCAACTTCACTCGGCAATCGGGCATGAAGCATAACTCCCTTGCTAGAAGCGCAGGACAGAACTGAGGGAGAGTCACGCGCGGCACTGATGTGGCCGACATGCTAATAAATTGAGAGAAGTTGCATAGCAAGTGCAGAATGTCCTTGGAAAGTGCAAAAGATGCGGCCAATTGCCCCTTGAATAGGGAATCCATCAGGCTTTGGGGGGCCGTATGTGTTAGCATAATCTGAGTAGAGAACCCCTCTCGGCCAGTGAACTAAATAGCAATCGAGCGCGAGGTAATAACAGCATTAATGATGAACTTCCCGGCGAGCAAAGAGATTGCTACCGGCCTCGCCTTTGAAGAAACTAGCACCAACACGAGGGAACTCTTCTTTGCAACCGTTCTCGTAGTAAATGCAGGCTCATTACCCCTAAAATGGCAAAGAACCAGGACTTGGATCGGCATGCAGGAAATAACATCTTGGATCTTGAAATGCACGATTGAAACCTGGCTTGGCTCCTTTTCTCCCTGGGGACTAGACCCGAGGGGCACCAAAGGTAGCGTGTACCTGCTCCGTGAAGTGGGAAGCAGTAGGGGGAGGTTAGAAGGAGGAGGTTTGAAGGGCGTGGGTGGCGTTGGTGCAAGCGATGGAGAAATAATGATGACGATCGGCATGGGTGGAGGTAAAGGCAAAAGTGGGGGTATGGGTTTAGGGTCGGCCTGCTCGGGCTCAGAGGATGATGGCGAAAGAAGTGGCATCGGTCACGGGGATGGTTGTGAAGGTGACGGAATAGGGGTTATCACGAGGGGAAGTGATGAAGACACTAGTAAGGATAATGGGGATAATGGAGAGGGTCACGATGGAGATGTGGCCGATGGAGGCGGCGAAGACGGGGGTGAAGAAGGTGGCGGCAAAGGGGGTGACGTGGTTGATAGAGATGGTGAAGGGGAAGAAGGAGGAGAAGAAGGTAGTGGTGTAGTGAAGGAAGTGGCGGGTGGTGGCACTCTTCGGCGTATCTTTACAACACGTCGAGAGGTGTTGGGGACAGGAGTGGTGGTGGAAACGGAGGGTGAAGGAGAAATTGCCCGAGCGGAGGCTGAAATAGGTAAAGGTGGTGGAGGAGATGGGATAGAGGAAGGAGTGGACAATAGAGCAGGTACCTTATTAACTGAAGAAACACCAGGGTGCCCCTGGTCATGATGTGGAGACGGTTGCTTAGGTGGCACGGCTTGCTGCTGCTGCTGCTTGCTGCTGAGGTCTGAAACAACTTGGCGCATGGTAGCCCAATCAATCATCTTTTTGTCTTCCAGACTGTAAACAAGTTCTCGGAACTCGGAGCAATTTTCGACCACATGCCCCTGTTGACGATGGAATTCACAGAACTAGAGCAAATTATCGATCGCGGGTCGGCAAGGTACAATCGGAGGGAGTTGCAATGCGTGGGTGGCCGCCAAAGCCCTGAAAACGTCTGTAAGAGATTCCGGAAATGAAGAGTGAGAAGCCCGCTTCGGGCAAGGTGGATGCCGAGGGGTGTGAAAAGGTAATGGAGATGGTAGCGGGGGTTGCGTAGGCAAGGGGGACTACGTAGGCAAAGGCGGAGGGCCAGAATGATGTGGCGGCGTGGAGGGAGTGGGAATGTAATGGATGACATCTACCTACTCTGGGTGTAGTGCTTCCTTGACCGGAGGTGGAGGGGTGTGGTGAGATGAAATAGCGGAAGGCCGACTCGTGGAGGGATGTGAGGTGGAGCACATGGAGGTATAGGGGTGTGGGGGAGCGGAAGGCTGACTCGTGGAGGGATATGTAGTGGAGGGCTGACTTGCGGTGGAGGGCGGAGGGAAAGTGTATGTAGAAGGTGACCGCGGAGGAGGCTCATGGTCAAAGGAAACTAGGAGTTGTTGGCTAACGAAGCGGGCTCGATTGTAAAGCTGTTGCCAGGACGTGATATCGTTCAGGGCTAAGATACACCTGAGCTCGGGCATTGCGTTAGAAATAACCATCTTGATCTGCTCGCCCTCTGGAATATGCCCCGGGACTTGCACGACTAGGAGACGCCAGCGGTCGGCAAACATGGAGAATTCCTCGCCGGGCTTCATCTTCTCCTGGGCCAGATCAACCATAGAATATCTGGGCCCCACCTGGTCTCAGTATTGCTGAATAAATCTTGCTTGAATGACTTGAAAATTCATCATCTGCTCCTGCGGCAATGTGAAGAACCAATCCTAGGCCGAGACCTCTAAAGATAGGCCAAACAAATAGGCCATCACACGTTGATCATGCTGGAACTGGGCCGACTCATATAAGAACTCCTTCAAATGGATATAGGGGTCACCGACTCCACAATAGCGGTGATATGCGGGAATTTGTGAACTCGGTGGGAGTTGAAGACCTTGAAAGGCAAACGGGATGTCCGAAGAAGTTTGAGGGTTGATTTGGCGTTGTAATTCATCAAGCTGGCATTGGGCCTGAGTGAACATCTCCTCGGTAGGAAGAATCTGAGTAGGGTATGAACCAGCCTGAGCAAGAGATGATGAATTTAGACCAGGGTAATGATGATGGGCCGGATAAGGGGACCCAATCTGAGAAGAAGGAAAGCCCATTCCAGGAATGGAGGAATGCGTGGGCCTGGAGGAATCATGTATGTAAGAATGAGGATTGATTGGGTTAACAGCAGCACGGGCGGGGTAAGAAGGCCCGTTTAAAGAATAGGGTCCAATGGAGGAATAAGGAGATGGGCCCGCATGGGAAGAGGAACCCACACGGGGGTAAGAAGATGGAGAAGTATAGGAATAAGGTACATGGGAGAAGTGCTCCATGGGGAAAATGGAGACTTTATACAGTGAACATCAAATGAATATAAGGATGGGAATGAACCTAAGACAAATGCAGCTAAATGGAGACACACGAAGATGAACTAGACCAAATAAGCCTAATCTGACAAAAGGATGCAAATGACGACACTATGCAACCTACAATGGAGAAGAGAGAAGAGAAAAGAATCAGCCAATTACCCACACAAATTCCAAGTAATGCGCGAAGATTTTTATAAGTTCTCTTTTAGTACCTTAGTGGATTAATTAAAATGGGAATTCACTCGACCACAAGGTACCTAAAAAGGGTGAGAATGGAGAACTGGCAGACTCTAAAGGACTCTCTCTCGCACCAATGCAGACCCTAGACTGGGAGGTGGTATGGTACAACCTGCCCGGCGTCCGTGTGGGAATCCACGGCTCACGGAGGCTTACGGAGGTCCTCGGCAAGGTCCCCTAGTCGGCTCCAAGGAGTATGGAGACGAGAGGAAACCCCACCTCGGTAGGAATGCAACAACTATGAAAGAAATGGATGTTCCTATGTGCACCGAAGTGCATGTAAAATCTAGCCTAGCAACTATCAAGCAATAATCAATCAAATATATAAGCAATGAAAATAATGATGAAACAATGATATGGGAGCAGGGGGAGATCAATAACTAGCACCAAATCTCATAAATCTCATAGAATATGGCAATCAAAATGAACAATGAGTGCACTGCGGTACCACAAGGACGGTCTGTATGAGACTGCTCGAATGGACAGACGGTCTGTACAGGACCGTATAAGCCACGGAGCAACTGAACAGCAGAATGACTGTAAGAAGAATCATAGAGTGCTGGAAATATGGGATGTTAGAGATGAGGAACGTACCATGAAGAACGGTCTATGGACAGCCGTGTACTCTCTGGGAAGGATCTCCAACAGCCGTGCACCTACAATCAGAACAGCCAGAAGCGTACCTGTGCCAGGAATATGGATGGCTAAGAGAAGGCCGTTTAGAAGGTCAGACAGTCGATGGGAGGCCGTCTGTGACAGAACGCTGGCAGGAGAACTGGCACTGTTCACAGGGAGGGACGGTGGACGTACAGCCGCACAGGTGATGAACTGCTCTGGGAGAACCGTTCACGTTCTAGGAGGCAGAAAACGCACCCAACCTGCAATCACTCCAAGAAATAGACTAACACAACGAAAAAGAGGTCAGCAAATCACAAGCACGATGGGCACTAGGAGTCCCACCGTGATCGCCACAAAAGAAGGGTGTAGATATATTTTCTCCCTCCCGTACATTCCTTCCAAGTGTCTTCCCGATGTCTATTCTACCATATCCGACATGAGAAACAGATGAAGACAGAAGAAAAATGGGAAGTGTAACAAACCGTGATCGCCACCAAAGCGCCGGACGTGATGAACACGCTGTGCCTTGGAAAGAGGGAGAGACATTCGCCTAGCTACAGCGCTGGGAAGATGGGCGGTTCAGGGAGAACCGTCTATAGGTTGCACGGTCTTACGATAGACCGCCTAAGGACACTGTAGGAGGTGCAGGATGAAGGACTCCTGGCTGTTGAACGGCTTAGTCACGATCGCAGGAAGACTATGGATGGTCCAATCGGCACCGCACGTCCTCTCGAACGGACCGTAGAGCACCGCGCAAGACCACTGAGTCAGAAGTCGCAAAGGGGTCCAACCTCCACCCTCTCTAGCCGGCCAGAGGGGATGGGCCTCATGCTAGGGATTGCTGACCTGCAAAAACAACGTGAAAACACAAAGAAACAACCTATATTAGAACTGAATGGTGTAGTAAATGTCAAAATAATGAGGAATGAACGTGACTAAGTGGAAAGGGGGATACCTGGGGGATTTTAAACCCCTAGGGTGTCAAAAACGTAGGTGGATGTATGCATGGTAATTGTTGTGCCCATGTGGTTTTGATGATGGTTTTAATGGTGGTTTTGATGATTGGCCTTTGAAGTGAGTTATTCACTGTGAGTCATCTTGCTGTGTGTGTCATCATGCTATTATTCAGTCATTCTCTGATCATAATGCTGTTTTATCATGTGAGTGAGTACAGTTCATATGGTTGTCAGATAAGCATGCTATCTTGATTTTGTCTACACTCTGCTTAGTTAGAATGAAAAGTAGTGGGTCGACCCACCCTTACTGATGCGTCGACCCATCAGAACTCTGCCTGTCTAGGTATCAAAGTATGTACATCAGCTTGATCGTAGTAAGTATGTACAACGTGCCTTAGTGTTCATATCATTAAGTCTGTACACTGGCATATCATATTCAGAGTCTGTACATCGGTCCTTCAGCGTCTCATGCATCGTCTCACTCTCGCATAGTCCATACACTAGCTCAAGCTTGTCGAAGTCTAGACATCGCCGTTGGGCATCAAAGTCTGAACATTGGCCTCATGCTTCAAGTCTATACATTGGGTTGTCCGACCACAACTCTATACATTCGGTTGTTATAACTTGAGTCTATACAGTGCTCACAGCACACTCGTTCCAAGTCTATACAGTGCACTGTGTAGCCTGTTCGTGTTCGTGCTTGTTGGTGAAGTCTGTACATCCGGCGTTTCAGCTTGCAACCAAGTCTGTACATCGGACTGCTTCTTTTGAAGTCTATACATTCGTTTCCTTGGGCAAAGTCTATACATCGTGGCCTTGAACTTTCAAGTCTGTACACTCTTTATTTCAAAGTCTGTACATTGTTACCTTGAAGCCGTTCCAAGTCTATACAACGCCCAAGTCTGTACAGCCATCAGTGAACCCTCCAAGCCTATACATCCAGTTGAACGCAAAGTCTACACAACGCCTCACATCTTGCAAGTCTGTACATTGGCGTCATTACACCAAGTCTATACACTGCACTCATGCATTGTCCTTTACGGTAAAGTGTATACACTATCCATGTGCTAATTGTTCAAATGTATGTACACTCGCTGTTATAAGAGCCTGAACTAACTAAGTATATACATTCCTTCCATCTCTGTTTGCAGACGATTCAGACTGATGATTGAGCCAACGCAGTTGCACAATGCGTCAACGCACTCCACACGAAATGTGAGAGGGCTGAAGCCATCTAAGTTCAGATGCTGGAACACTAATGCGTCAACGCAGCATGATGAGAGCATCGACGCAGCACGCCCATCTGCTGAAGACTTGATCACTGGATCATCAATGCGTCAACGCCACGGGTTGGAAGCGTCGACGTAGCAGTTAAAAAGGCTAGGCTGTTTGTTCACTGGAACGTATCCATGCGTCAACGCCACTGCTAGACAGCGTCGACGCAGCCATTGAGCCTGATAGGCATCTAGCTCGGAGACAGTTTAGAAGGTTAACGCTGGAGTTCTTAGCGTCCACGCAGCATGCAAACAAGCCGAACTATTAGTTGTAGAAACACACCACTGCGTCAATGCTTTAGCCTAGCAGCGTCAACGCAGCATGTCTATCCGCCAAATACATTGATCACTGGACTGCCGATGCCGATGCGTCAACGCAGCAAGCTGATGGAGTCAACGCAGCAGACTTGAGTTTCATAGGTTGAAGATCTTTGAAGGCTGCGTCAACTCCTTGGAGCAAGTGGGTTGACGCCATCTAACTCCAGTTGCTAAGCGTACTGGTGCTGGGCACGTGATCCGAGGATAAGAACAGTGTCCAGATGAGGACACGTGTACTGACAGCCTGCTGGATGCTGCCACGTGGTCCGAATTCTTAGGGCGGGAATTGTGGAAGCCACATACGCCCTGGCTGCTGCTGCTGCTGGTATATAATGGAGCCTTCATCTTCAGATGGAGGCTGATTGAAGAAGAAGCCTGGAGAGCAGAAAGCCCTTCGATCCAGAAAAAGAAAAGAGGAAGAAAAAGAGAAGAAGAAGAAATAGAAGAAGAGTGAGCCAGCAGAAGAAAAAGGGTTGCAGAGAAGAAGGAGAGAATAGCGTAAGAGAAAAGGAGAGCAGAGGAGAAAGAAAGAGAGATAGAGAGAGAGAGAGAGTTCGTGGAGAAGAAGGAAGAAGCTATTGAAGATCTATCCTCTGGCGTCTGGATTAAATCCAAGCCAGATCTGCTCCTTTGAGAGCTACATTCTTGTTCTTCATTTACAGCCTTCCGATTGCTGTGTATTTTCCATTTATTATTTTTTCTTTTTCATTTGGTTATTCTTGTTCTTCCGATTGCCCTGCTGGGAATCGGGTACCTCCTTGTGAGTCAGGAGAAGGGATATCTGATCTCCGGTTGCAAGTAGCTGGGAGCTACTTGTGGGTTCCCTCCGGTTTGGAGGAAGGGAGGATTGGTCCTCCGGTTCTGGGCTTGCGGGTTGCAAGTCCAGGGGTCCCTCCTGGTCTGGAGGAAGAGAGGTCTGCGACCTCTGGTTTCCAAGTGGCTGGGAGTCGCTTGGGTGTCCCTCCGGTTGGGAGGAAGAAGGGAGGCTATTCCCCTGGTCAAGCTGTGTGGCAACAATTGTTCGCAGACTGAGTCTGCTTGGTTCTAGCATTGGCTAGTGAAGCCTCACTCAGGTTGGGAGTGAGGGGTGGATGTAGGTCTGGAGGACCGAACCACCTTAAAATTATTTGTGCAGTGGTTTTGCCTTGCGTTAGTTCCATATCTTCTACCTCCCATTCACAGGTTATGCATGCTTGGCTAGCTGCTTTATCTAGAGAGTTATTTTTGGGCATTGTATTCTGCTAAGTGTGTTTGGGTTGTTAAGCTCTGCCTTCGTTTCTGGTTGTTCAGGTGGCTGCATTGGTGCAGTCCCACTGTTTGTTTATTTGTGGCCTTATCATTTCATCTTGGAAAGCTCATTAGTCTTTATTCCGCATATCTGAGCTTTAGAGTTTTAATTTGGGCTAAAATTTTTAGAGGGATACATTCACCCCCCCTCTATATCCGGGCCTAGCACCCTAACAATTGGTATCAGAGCGGTGTCTGCATACAAGGTCCAGCGACCTGCAGATTCGATCTCCGATTTTCGGTGCTAATTTGTTTTTAGTGCATCAATATTTCTGTTGCATTAATCTGTTGTGCTCTCATGGCTCATCCTCCACTTTTCAGTAGTTCAAATATTAAATTCTGGCTATATCGTATGCACAAGCATGTTAACTCTATTAATCCACAATTGTGGAAGGTTATCTCTCACAGTCCACATGAACTTCCTAAGGATAAGTCCAAGTGGACTCATGTTCACAAGTTGAAAAATGACGATAATGTGAGAGCTCTAAATCTAATGAATGCTGCAATCGGTTCTGATGATTTTTCCTCTTTCTCAGGTTGTAGCTCGGCAAAGGAAATATTGGATGAATTGCTTCGCATCCACAATGGAAAGGAAGAAGAATGTCTCATGGCAAGATGGAGTGATCAATCAGATGAGTCCTCATCCCAGGTAAACTCTGAGACTGAGGATATGAGTCATGATGATTTAGTTGCCATGCATGAGCATCTACTGGAAAAATATGAAAGAGTTAAATCAGAAAAGAGAAAATTGAGAAAAGAGAAAAATTCTGAAGTCAGAAGTCTGAAAGAAGAAAATGTCTACTTGAAAGATCAAAATAAAAAGCTAATGGTTCTTAATACTGTCTTCTCTGAAAGATGGTTGTCAATTGAAAAAGGAAAAACTGTTGTGAAGGAAAATGAGAACAACATTGAAATAATGGTTCAACAAGAGAATGAAACTCTGAAGAACCTGAATGATGCTTTGCAACAACAGCTGGTTGTTTGTGAATCTGAGCTATCCAAGTATGAAGTGAGTATTGCTTCATTGAATTCTGAGATTGAAGATCTGAAAAATTCCTTGTCAAAATTCGTTAAAGGAAAAGACAATTTGAATAAGCTGATAGGTTCTAAAGTAAATTTTCAGAAAGAAGGACTTGGGTATGTGCATGTTAATAAGAAAGTGAATGAAAAGAAGAAGTCAACTGTATTCATGAAAAGCTCTGAACAAGCTAATTAATATGGTTCTTATATTTTTCAATTCACTACTAAGAAGGCTGAAAATTCAGATAAGAAACAGAAAAAGACTCAAAAATAAAAGAAAAATGCTGATATGGATAAGTCCAAATATGTCTCTGATTTACATGTGCATGCTGCTCACTGCTCACACACACATTCACACTCTCATAAGAATATCAATCTTGTCAAACAAGTGAATGTGAATAAAAAGGCTATAACATGTCACTATTGTGGGAAAGTTGGCCATATTCTGCATAACTGTGTAGCATTGATAAATGATGAAAGAAATACTGTTAGAAAGTATCCTAGAAATCATCTTAGGAAACATTCTACTGATCAGGAAAAGAAAATTCAATGCTATTGTTGTGGGAAGTTTGGTCACATTGCTGCCTTCTGCTGGCATGCTCAGGGAAAGAAAACTAACTCTAGATGTGTTAATTTCCCTGTTAACAAAAATATTGCTGATAGAAAGAAGTTTGGTTCTAGAAGCAAACACACTGTATGTTTTGAATGTGGAAAGCCATGCCACAGAGCTGTTAACTGTTGGCTGGCCGGTTATGAAAAGAAAAATTTTCATGTCAACAACAGAATTAATCATGTTCACTCACACCATGTTCACACCAATGCTGATGTATACAAGGAGAACATGAAATCTGTTATTTCTTGTTATCATTGTGGGCAGGTAGGGCATTCCATGTATAATTGTCATATCATGAGTTGTGATGATAAACATGCGAGAAATCTGTTGAGAAAACCTGCTAGGAGTGTCACTGTTAATTCAGGACCCAAGACTTCTTGGGTGTCTATTTGTGCTAGATAGTTTGCTAACCTGCAGGTGTGCCTTAGAAGCTGAGGAATAAAAGGGGGAAATAAACCAAGGCACTCAAAGAAAAACCCCTTCTGAAATTTTCAGGTAATTTCTCTCCATCTCCTAGTTTGAAATTCTTGCATATCTGCCATTTGTAGTTGTTTGATAATTGTTGAAATGCATAACCTCTGAAAACAAATTGCATTCCGAATTTTCTGGAAAACTCTGAACTGCTTATGACTGTGGCTTGAAATTTGTCTATTGCATAGTTCATTGAAAATCTGTCCATTGCATTCTGAAAAATCTGATTAGCTGAAATTTGATCCATGCATGCTGCCCATGTTGAATTATCATGCATGACCTCAATGGTATATAAATGGTAAGGTACCAAAAGGCAGGGAAATCTGTCTGGAGATTCCTACTATGTGTGAGGTGGTCTTTTAGACCAAGTGCTCCGCCTAGTACCATGGGTCACTTTGCTGAATATGACAGTCTGAATATGCACAAGTCACTATATCATTTGGAATCACATGTTTAGTTTCTCATGGAAAATATTGCATGTTTTCAGGGGGAGTTAGTTGCATGTATTTTTGCATACATATAGTGCATTGCATTTCATTTCATTGAAAATGCCAAAAAGAGTGTCTGAATGCATATTGTGAGGGGGAGTCAATGCGTTGCATATATGTTGTCAAATGCATACTCTTGTGAGAATTCATTGCATATCTTTCATCATTGATCTTAGTTGACAAACCTTGATAATATCAGAAATCATTGAGCCTCGAAATCTCTCTTATCAATTGGTGTCTATTGGCTTCAGAATTCCATCAGTCTTTCATGAAGATTTCAATGGGACTATCTCGATCATAAATCTGAAAATTCTTGAACTAGAAATCTTCTATTATACGTTTTTATGAATGACTGAAATAACTCATGTGGTTTAAGTTTAATGTATTCAATGAGTTTGACTTTAAAATCTCTTAAAAATATCTGAAGCATGTTTAATAAATCTTAACCATCTGTTTCATGCTGTGTCTTGTAAAATCTTCTGAAATCTACATTATTGAGTACATGACTTTATTTGGTTAAGTACATGAAATTGTTATTGATTTGAAGCAAATGAATTTTTATGAAAATGTCTAAAGGGTATTTTCTGTCAGAGCAATGACCTTGGTCACTGAGAAACACATGTCCAAAGGACTGTGTCATGAGGTACCATAGTTAACTCTGATTAAGATTAATTGAAATTCAGGCAGAGCAATGGCATGCACACTGAGAAATACAACTCACTCATCAAGAAATGATTTGCAGTGTGTCATGATGTGTAAATGCTATCTCTGTTCATGTAAAGCATGACAGTTAGTCACACTAATTGCTTAGGGATATTGGCCTCTGATCAAGGTATATCCTCTAGTTACAAGGTGTGCACTGAACTAGAGTGCTCGTAAAATTTGTAGCATGAAAATTGTCGAACGAATTGAAATATCTGAATATTGATGCAAAAATCAAATTGCTACAACCCTAGACAAAATCACATGACTTCAAAATTGCTTGATTTCAATACTGATGCATGTAATTCTGAAAGAAGTCAATAAATTTGATTGTGTAAGAGAAATGGAGTTTTATCAAGATAAATATGTGGGCTTGGTTCATTTTTATTAAACCATGGTTTTAGATATCAATACAGAAATTTATTGATAAACTCTACATACATCATGTTTAAACCATGCTGTTCAATAAAGCTCATTCATAAGCCCATATAATGGAAGACTTTGAAAACTTGTGTTTTGGATTTATGAGATTGATATCTCTCTGAAAATCTGACTGAATTTTCTAAGATTGGAGTTTCTTTAAAAATCTGCTAATTGAACCTCTTCTGCTCATTGACCTGAACTTCTCCTTGTTTGCCCATGTGGTCTCCTTCTCATTCATTTCATAAGGTTCCATTTATTGAGGGGGAGCCTCCTTGTCATATGCATCATGCTGTATAGAAGGAGAAGAATTGTGCCCTTCCATTCATATTTCTGGTATCTGCATCTACATTCATACCCCTTCCCATGGTTTATTTTGATTATACCAAAGGGGGAGATTGTTTGCCAAAGCGGGAGAATATCATTCAATCAGTGCATGCAGGTTCCTTTTGATCATCTCTAACTCATGCTTTTGCTGAAACTCTTAAAGGGAGAGAATCATGTTCTTGCAAGGCGGAGAAATTGACTGAATTTTTATACATGCTATAATTTCTCAAACTATTTTCTTTTTGATGAAGTCAAAGGGGGAGAATAGTTTGAGTCATCAGAGTGACTCACTGTGTAGTGTTGCCATCATCAAAAAGGGGGAGATTGTTGTGCCCATGTGGTTTTGATGATGGTTTTAATGGTGGTTTTGATGATTGGCCTTTGAAGTGAGTTATTCACTGTGAGTCATCTTGTTGTGTGTGTCATCATGCTATTATTCAGTCATTCTCTGATCATAATGTTGTTTTATCATGTGAGTGAGTACAGTTCATATGGTTGTCAGATAAGCATGCTATCTTGATTCTGTCTACACTCTGCTTAGTTAGAATGAACAGTAGTGGGTCGACCCACCCTTACTGATGCGTCGACCCATCAGAACTCTGCCTGTCTGGGTATCAAAGTATGTACATCAGCTTGATCGTAGTAACTCTGTACAGCATGCCTTAGTGTTCATATCATTAAGTCTGTACACTGGCATATCATATTCAGAGTCTGTACATCGGTCCTTCAGCGTCTCATGCATCGTCTCACTCTCGCATAGTCCATACACTGGCTCAAGCTTGTCGAAGTCTAGACATCGCCGTTGGGCATCAAAGTCTGAACATTGGCCTCATGCTTCAAGTCTATACATTGGGTCGTCTGACCACAACTCTATACATTCAGTTGTTATAACTTGAGTCTATACAGTGCTCACAGCACACTCGTTCCAAGTCTATACAGTGCACTGTGCAGCCTGTTCGTGTTCATGCTTGTTGGTGAAGTCTGTACATCCGGCGTTTCAGCTTGCAACCAAGTCTGTACATCGGACTGCTTCTTTTAAAGTCTATACATTCGTTTCCTTGGGCAAAGTCTATACATCGTGGCCTTGAACTTTCAAGTCTGTACACTCTTTATTTCAAAGTCTGTACATTGTTACCTTGAAGCCGTTCCAAGTCTATACAACGCCCAAGTTTGTACAGCCATCAGTGAACACTCCAAGCCTATACATCCAGTTGAACGCAAAGTCTACACAACGCCTCACATCTTGCAAGTCTATACATTGGCGTCATTACACCAAGTCTATACACTGCACTCATGCATTGTCCTTTACGGTAAAGTGTATACACTGTCCATGTGCTAATTGTTCAAATGTATGTACACTCGCTGTTATAAGAGCCTGAACTAACTAAGTATATACATTCCTTCCATCTCTGTTTACAGACGATTCAGACTGATGATTGAGCCAACGCAGTTGCACAATGCGTCAACGCACTCCACACGAAACGTGAGAGGGCTGAAGCCATCTAAGTTCAGATGCTGGAACACAAATACGTCAACGCAGCATGATGAGAGCATCGACGCAGCACGCCCATCTGCTGAAGACTTGATCACTGGATCATCAATGCGTCAACGCCACGGGTTGGAAACGTCGACGCAGCAGTTAAAAAGGCTAGGCTGTTTGTTCACTGGAACGTATCCATGCGTCAACGCCACTGCTAGATAGTGTCGACGCAGCCATTGAGCCTGATAAGCATCTAGCTCGGAGACAGTTTAGAAGGTTAATGCTGGAGTTCTTAGCGTCCACGCAGCATGCAAACAAGCCGAACTATTAGTTGCAGAAACACACCACTACGTCAACGCTTTAGCTTAGCAGCGTCAACGCAGCATGTCTATCCACCGAATACATTGATCACTGGACTACCGATGCCGATGCGTCAATGCAGCAAGCTGATGGAGTCAACGTAGCAGACTTGAGTTTCATAGGTTGAAGATCTCTGAAGGCTGCGTCAACTCCTTGGAGCAAGTGGGTTGACGCCATCTAACTCCAGTTGCTAAGCGTACTGGTGCTGGGCACGTGATCCGAGGATAAGAACAGTGTCCAGATGAGGACACGTGTACTGACAGCCTGCTGGATGCTGCCACGTGGTCCGAATTCTTAGGGCGGGAATTGTGGATGCCACATGCGCCCTGGCTGCTGCTGCTGCTGCTGCTGCTGGTATATAATGGAGCCTTCGTCTTCAGATGGAGGCTGATCGAAGAAGAAGCCTGGAGAGCAGAAAGCCCTTCGATCCAGAAAAAGAAAAGAGGAAGAAAAAGAGAAGAAGAAGAAATAGAAGAAGAGTGAGCCAGCAGAAGAAAAAGGGTTGCAGAGAAGAAGGAGAGAATAGCGTAAGAGAAAAGGAGAGCAGAGGAGAAAGAAAGAGAGATAGAGAGAGAGAGAGTTCGTGGAGAAGAAGGAAGAAGCTATTGAAGATCTGTCCTCTGGCGTCTGGATTAAATCCAAGCCAGATCTGCTCCTTTGATAGCTACATTCTTGTTCTTCATTTACAGCCTTCTGATTGCTGTGTATTTTCCGTTTCTTATTTTTTCTTTTTCATTTGGTTATTCTTGTTCTTCCGATTGCCCTGCTGGGAATCGGGTACCTCCTTGTGAGTCAGGAGAAGGGAGATCTGATCTCCGGTTGTAAGTTGCTGGGAGCTACTTGTTGGTTCCCTCCGGTTTGGAGGAAGGGAGGATTGGTCCTCCGGTTCTGGGCTTGCGGGTGTAGACACGCCATTCCTGACGTCTCCTGAGAAAGTCTCATATTACTATACAACGCCCTGCGACGGCTTACGCGTTTTGAATCACTTGAGTGCTTCCTTTTATTAGTCTTCTTCCGCCCTTTTCGGCATCCGGAATCGTCTCGTCACGGCATTCGGACGGCATCAACACCAGTCAGACGCATCAGAGGTTTTGGAACCAAGAAGGGTATCTGCCGGGCAGCCGCCAACACGTTGTCCGAGGACCCGGGTGGGTCTTTATGGGGGCGTCCAGGCCCCTGGACGCCCCCAGTCTTTTAATTTAATTTATTTTTATTTTTCGAGGCTCAAAACTAAATAAAAAATAATAAATTAATGGAGGCGTCCAGGCCCCTGGACGCCTCCATAAAAACAAATATAAAAAATATAAAATGCCCGTTGGCATAAAAGACAAAAAATAAATAAAAAATACATATTAATGGAGGGGTCCAGGCCCCTGGACGCCTCCATAAAAACAAATAAAGAATCAAAATGCCAGCCCTGGTATAAAAGACAAAAGAAAAATAAAAAATAATATAATTTTGGAGGCGTCCAGGCCCCTGGACGCCTCCATCAAAACCCTCACGGGCGCCGGCCACCGAACGACGGTTTGTCGTGTGTGAAAAAATCAAATTATAGAGACGTCCAGTCAGCTGGACGCGCCCATTTCTGAATCACGAGGCGCCGCTCACAAAACCACGCGTTGTGCCAAACCGCGTGCGGCCGTCGTCGGCTTTCGGTGGACCTGCTTGAGGCGTCCGGGACCCTGGACGCCCCCACAAAAGTATTCCAAAAAATATATAAAAATAGAATAAAATATTATTTCGGCCCTGATGGAGGTGTCCAGGGTCCTGGACGCCTCCACCCTCCGGAGCCCTATAAATAGAGGCCCACCCCCTCAGTTCTGGAGAGCTTGAAGTGATCCGATAGGCTGCCGGAGCCCAGAGGCTACGGAGTCATTTTCTAACCCGTGGGTTCTTTTGTAGGTGGAGGTTCTGCCGGCTTCTCGGGTGCTCACGCTCGCGAGAGGAAGGTCGTCTTCATCCACCGCGCTTCCACGTCGTCCCCACGCTGCCGGAGCTCCGCCGGATTTCACCCTCGGCTCATCCAATAAGCCTTTTCTTCCCCTTTTTTCTTCGTAGTTCTTTTGCATTCATCATCTCGCATCCTCTATCCCCCTTCATAAGGGCGCCTCTTCTTTTATACTTCTTGCATCCATCATCTCATTTTCCTCCTACTCGAGTCCGAGAGGGGTTTAAAAGATAACACCAACCAGGTGTGTGTCTTGCCATCATTTCGTTATTTTTATCGCAAGGATTTGAATACTACACCTCCATCTTTCTAATCCACTTGTCATTTGTTTGTCGTTGTTTTGCAAGGGTAGCCGAGGAAAGCCCTCTCCGTCGGCCGGCCGGAGGGAGAGGAAGAAGCAACCCGCCATCTCCCGCTCTTGAGGTAGGCGCGATCACTTTCTTATTTTGGGGTCTTTCGGCCCCTGGCGATCACATCTTATTTTCGAGGCCGCGGCGAGTCACTTCCCCAATGGCCGTTTAAATTTCCGTTCTTATATTCTCTTTATACTCTGTTATATTCTGCTCATATTCTCGAGGCCGCGGCGAGTCACTTCCCCAATGGCCGTTTAAATTCCCTTTTTTATATGTTATATTCTTATCTATTCGTGTTCTCGAGGCCGCGGCGAGTCACTTCCCCAATGGCCGTTTAAATTCACGTTCTTATACGTTATATTCTTATCTGTTTGTGTTCTCGAGGCCGCGGCGAGTCACTTCCCCAATGGCCGTTTAAATTCCGCTCTTTGTATTCTCTCTATATTCTGTCATCTTATTATCTGCTCATATTCTCGAGGCCGCGGCGAGTCACTTCCCCAATGGCCGTTTCAATTCTTGTTATTTAATTTTTGCACCATTCCCGTCCCCCCGAGGCCGCGGCGAGTCACTTCCCGCTATGGCCGTTTAAACCCCATATTTTGCTATATCACACTTGTCCCGCTCGCCCCGCCGGAGCAATCTCCCGTGGTGGCCCCTTCTCTCTCTTCTCTTATTTCTGTGTTGCAGCAAACAAACACCAAAAGAAAGAAAAGAGGAGCCCGCGCGCGCTCCGCGTCCTCTCCGCTCTTCCCCGAACCGCGTGACGTCGCTCACAGATTGGCGATCACGGTGGGACCTCTACTGCTTCCTTTCGGCTACCCTTGCAAGTTCGGCACCACCCGTGCCTCTCCACCTTCGCGCCCGCGCGCGCCCCCGTTGTGCTCACGGCAGCACCGTCAGTTTTGATTGGTTCTTTGTTTATTATATGTCTGTTATTTCTGTTGTTTTCCCACTCCATATATCTGTCAGCATTCCATTGCATACATCCATTCCTCTTTTCTATCCTTTTTTCATTTTTTGAGGATCACCCTTTCCCGGTGAAGGAAGGACTCTCCGTTTGGGAATTCCTCTCAACGGACTAGAATCTCCTACACTGGGACCTCCGTAAGTCCCCGACATCGAAGAATCTCCTCTTCGTTCACTGGGCTGGTTGTACCATTGAAGTTCCCCGGAGTTAGTCATTTCATTCGTGGTGAGACGAGAGACCCTAGCTGACACGGCGGTGAAACAAAAACAAACTAGGGTCCCCATTTTGTGTGAACTTCGGATCTCGCTAAAAATACAAAAAAAAATCATCAAAATCAAAACACAAAAAAGGGCGTAAAGGCATCCACTTGTTTGATAATCTCTGCTACCTACTTGCTAGTGTATGTTTTTGCGTTCTGGGAAAACTGTGAGCATGTCTCACGAGTCTTTTGAGGAGAACCACCCTAGCCGTGGTTTGTCAGCCGACCCGCGAGTCTATGCTATGGACTCGGGTCCTTCTCATGACCCCTCGCATGAGGTGCAGGTTATTGCCGGGGACACGTCCCCGCCACAGGATATCACTTCCTTACTGGGCGTCCTCGCCAACACGGAGCTTACCTCTGAACAGCTCCGGGCCTTCCAGGCCATTCTAAAAGGGAAATCTGTTTCCCCCACGCCCCAGGAGTCAACTCCGGCCATCGCACCTCTCCAAGAGTCCGTGCAGGCCATTCCATCTCCCTCATTGGCGCAAGCCATCCAGTCTCCCTCGCTTCAAGGACAAGCGAGCCAACAACCACCCTCATTCCAGTTCCCATCACAATCTCAAACTCCCGTTGTTCCCCAGACACCGCTTCAGCCGGGGCCAACTGTCGGCGGTCCGACAGCTCCCTCTCATTCTGGGTTCCCCCCTCAAGTCTCCGGGAGACAGTTTCTCCCCCAGTGGCAAGTGCCACCTTCACCCCCAGAGGAGCTCGCCCAATCGCTCCTCAATAGGTTCAACCGCATGGACGAGCAGTTTCAAAATCTGAGAAGGATGGTGGACGTGAAAGCCACCCCGGAGGTTGCTTTGCCAATCCTTCCCGTCATTCATCTTCCTCCCTCCGAAATGCCCACGTACCGCAGATACAATGGTACCGGCAACCCCTTCATTCATCTCAAGGATTTCATGTATGAGTCCTCTTACTGGCAAAACGATCAGAGGTCCCTGGCATACCTCTTTCGGAGATCATTGGATGGTCCCGCGCTTGAGTGGTTCTATTCTCTGGAGCCCCGCGAGGCCGAGAATTTTGAAATAGTCCAGAGAAGGTTCTTGCAGAAATATAGGGATAGGGTCGGTCCCTCACTCTCCATTACCGACCTAGTGGCCGAAAAGATGAAACCCGACGAGGATTTTGTCCGATATGCTGATAGATGGAGGTCTCTGGCGGAAAGAATAAGGGATACCCTCTCCGAGCCCGAACAAGTGAAGATGATTGTGTCTAATGCAACCCCACAGTTCAGACATGTCCTGGCCATGAATAAACTTACTACAATGGAGGAACTCTATGAAAGGGCCCGATACATCCAAACCCAGCTAAAAGACTCCCCCATCATGAACATGTTTGAGTCGCCGAAGCCCAAAGTGGTCAGAAAGACAGGCGCTGGTGTCCCGGGCGGAGCCACAGAAGGGGTCGTGACAAATGAGCAAGTCAGTGCGGTCAACAATGCCAACTATGCGGTCAACCCAAGGCCTCCACAAATGCCCCGACTTCCCCTTCAACCAGGTCCTTTCCCTCTTCGTCCTCCACCCCAAAATAATCCACCCCAGGATAATATGCCTCCATTACGCCAACCCCAGCAACAACAACCACAACCTCAGCAACAACAACCACCGCTTCAGTACAACCAAGTTCCACCCCCGGGGAACTATGGTCCCCAACAGCAACAAAGGAGGCCGCTCGGTCCCAAAGAGCCTACTATCCACCATTGCCGGAAACCTTAGCAGACATTTTTAATGCCCTCATGGCATCAAACCAACTCGCCCTACCCAGAGAAAGGCCCGCGTGGCCCCCCAATGTTGATACCTCCAAATACTGTGTCTACCACAGGCAGCCGGGACACACAGTAGATTACTGCTTCCACTTCAAAGATTACATCCATGATATGAATGATGAACATCAAATAGATTGGGATGAGATGAGACGATACGTCGCGGCTCTCAAGGCTAGGAGACCTCCTCATAGGCCACAGCAGCAGTTACAACAGCAACAGCAACAGCAACCACAACAACAACAGCAGGCTCAGCAGGCCCCACAACAACAGCCCGACATGGGCATAATCCAGAATCCATTACCGGAGCACCAACAGCCCAATCATCAGGTTAACCCCATCTCCTCCTTCCCGGAAGTCGGGAGAGAGCAGGTGTGGCACCAGGAAAGTACCTCCATTCTTTCTACCTCCAATCCTATCGTCATGCAACCCCCTCACCTTGCCCGGGTAGCACCTCTCTCTCATCAACCCGCGTCAGTATCACCATCACCATTTCCACTACCATTACGCCCTCTCATCCGCACCCCGACCTCCTATCAACCGACACTCTCCACTACGCCTTCACACCCTCTCACCTTCTCTCACTCCCCCACTTTACCATCCACCTCTACCACATTTACCCCTACGCCTTCTAAACCCCTTATCATCCGTCAACCATACATAACCCCGTCTTTCTCCACCACATCACCACTAATGCCTTCAAAACCACTCATCACCCACCATCCACCTCAAAATCATTACCCGTTTCAAACCTTACCCACTTCCACTTTGCCTCCGCCTCCACCTTCCAGACCCCTTATCCTTCATAATCCGCGCGATATCCCCTCTACCTCCACCATGCCTCCACCTAACAAACCCCTCATCAGAATCCCTGCTCCCGTCATCACCCCTGCTTCATCAACCATTCCTCCACTACTACCCCTCAAACCCCTGTTAAAACCCACTGCTACCCCCACAGAGGTACAAAAGCCGCAGGCAATGGTGCTCCGGAGTGGAAGGATTTTCCACAGGGTTTTCCCCCACAACAGTCAGAATCCTGAGCTATCTCAGCCAGAGAAGGATGATGGAGAACAACCAGAAAGAGCTATCCCTGGAACACAGTATGATCTATTGAAACACCTGGATAAGACACCTGCTCGGATCTCCATCCTGGAGCTACTTCAAAGATCCACATCCCACCAGGCAGCCTTAATGGAGTACCTTCAAAGGGTCATGGTGAACGAGGACCTCCCTGTAGAAAAGATTTCGACCGTCCTGACCCCAACAGACACACAACCGGCCATCATGTTCCACAACTACGAGCTCGCTCCCAAGGAAGCTCGGAAATATGCATTGTGCATTTCAATAAAAATTAATGGGGTATCCATAAACCCGTGTCTTGTGGACACGGGTGCGTCCATAAATGTGATCTCCATGTGCACTCTTCAGTTGTGTGGGATCGACGAGGAACAAATAAGACCTTCCTCGATCACGGTCACGGCCTATGACAATAGCAAAAGGCCGCCGCAGGGGATGATTATCCTGAAGGCAGAACTAGGCCCCATGTCAATTCCCACGGAATTCCATGTCCTCGACATGGACCCCACATTTAAGGCTATACTGGGTCGCCCTTACATCGAAGCCATGGACGCTGTGCCTTCCACCAACCATCAGTGCCTGAAGTTTCCTTACAATGGGAGAATTATTAAAGTGGTCAGTACACCTGTCCTTCACGCAGTGGATGCTATCAACACCTCTCTGCCTTCTGTTTGGCCGTCTCATCGGCCCATATTATCACTGCTGGACGTGCGTGATCCATCTCACATTCCACTAGCACCAAAGGAGCCGGTCAGGGCAACCGCAACATCATGTCTCCCTTTTCACTCCAAAGGTTGGGAGATTATGAGGAACATCGGCTATCAACAGGGAAAAGGTCTGGGCGCACAGTTACAGGGTATGCTCAAGCCGCCAAAAGAAATTAGGCCGAACCGTAGGTTTGGCCTAGGCTTCAAAGGACCGTTCAAGGCGGATTGGGAGCCCCTCACATGGACTCTATCAAACCACTTCAGCAGAGGACCCGTTGTTCAGATGGGAGATTACCCACGGGAAGCATATGGGGGATCACATGCTGTATATTTGGCTGAAAAATGTCGAGGATCACCAAAAGAGGCAAGATCAAAGATCCGGAATGCGAATGGGACAAATGGTTCGACATACGGGACATTTCCGTTGCACTAGAAAGGATGTTCTCGTCTCCGCAGCTTGAAGGACCACCATTGATCTCCGAAATACCAGAGAATATTACCACTCTTGCCAAGGTTCCAAACTATCCTCGTCCTCGCCAGAAGGACCCTGTCATCGACGGATCTTCATCCGTCCTCAGCATTGCCGTTGACGGCTCATTAGCCGCCATCTTCTCCATCCACTCGTCTCAGCCTTTGCTGATATCTTCTTCCTGGGCCAGACAATTGTCTGATGATCTTCCCAGGTCCCCTTCTTTGCTTACATACCTACGCGGGCTTTTCAACCCGCGCCAGGTCTTCAACCATGATCTGCTCTATGAGCCTCACAATCCTCTAGCCATAACCACTTTCCTCTCTCCTCCAATCTCTTCCCACTGCTTTGTCATTAAAAATGAAAACGAAAAAAAAACGTCAATTTTCAAACTCCCCAACAACACATCTTCGTTGAGGAAACCTCCTACATCTCCCACGGGTGCGTACCGCCTTGCGGACCACCCGTCCAAGGTCCGATGAGCGACCTTTTCTACCCCTCCTCTGAGGGGTCTTCTCCTGTACATTCTACACCATCCTCTTCATCTTCCTCTTCTTCTGTAAATATTGTCAGTCAATCTAGGAATGATAGGCCAAGGGTAGTACCTAGGAAGAAATCCAAGGGTAGGCAGATCCCTCGTCGATTCCTTCTGGATTTGGCCGCCAAGTGTCAGGCCCTTCTTGCCATCCCCCAGTTGTTAGAAAATCCCATCCAGCTACCCGAAATAGAATGCGAGGGCGACTGTGCACCTGATGAAGGGTATGGAGTCTACGAGATCACGGATGAAGAATGCCCCACTGAAGATGAGGGTGAAAAATATGAAGATGCGGCGGGCGCATACGCAAGTGGAATGAGGAGATTCGACGAGCCGTCAACCGCCGTAGAAGAATCCACCAAAGAAGTCAACTTGGGAACTGAGGAAGACCCTAGGATCATCCTCATAAGTGACAACCTACCACCCTCTGAAGAAGAGGCATTAATTGAGGTCCTCAAGGAATATAAGGACACGTTTGCATGGAGTTACGAGGATATGCCGGGTCTGGATTCAACCTTGGTCGAACACCGTTTAACCCTAAAACCAGGGTCCGTCTCGGTAAAACAAAGGTTAAGACGTTTCCACCCTCAGATGGCTTTGAAAATGAAAGAAGAGGTCGATAAGCTCCACAAAGCTAGGTTCATTAGAGTCGTCCTTTATCCTCAATGGGTGGCGAACATTGTCCCGGTCATGAAGAAAGATGGGAAAGTCAGGATTTGCATCGACTTCCGGGACCTTAACCGCGCGTGTCCAAAGGATGATTTTCCCCCTACCTCACATTGATGTGCTGATTGATAACACGGCAGGCTACGAAACCCTCTCTTTCATGGATGGATTTTCAGGATACAATCAAATTCGTTTGGCAGAAGAGGATCAGGAAAAGACGTCATTCACTACCCCTTGGGGAACATATTGTTACGTGGTCATGCCGTTCGGATTAAAGAATGCTGGAGCTACTTACCAAAGAGCGATGATGGCCATATTTCATGACATGATGCACATATATCTGGAAGTGTATGTGGATGACTTATTGGTGAAATCAAGGACCAGGATGGAACATCCAGAAGTTTTGGCTAAGGTCTTGCAAAGGTCAAGAGAGTTCCAATTGAAAATGAACCCGAAAAAGTGTGTGTTTGGTGTGTCGTCGGGTAAATTGCTGGGGTTCATTGTGAGTAAAAGAGGGATCGAGATAGATCCCGACAAAGCCAAGGCTATCAGGGATATGCCACCTCCCAAGAATTTGAGGGAAGTCCGAGGTTTAATCGGGAGGTTACAGTTTATTCGTCGGTTTGTGTCTCAACATTCACAAAGGTGTAGACCTCTCTACGAGTTGACCAAGCCAGGAGTAGAATTCCACTGGAATTCTAAATGTCAGAAAGCTTTTGAAGGGTTGAAGGAATATCTGGCTAGTCCACCCGTTCTCATTCCACCCAAACCAGAAAAACCTCTGATCCTTTACGTCTCAGTCTTGGATGACTCCGTGGGAGCCGTCCTCGCACAAGCTGATGAAGAAGGCAAGGAACGGGCAACCTATTACTTGTCCAAACTTCTCAATCCCTGTGAGCAGAAGTACACCGGCATGGAGAAAACCTGTGCTGCCCTCGTTTGGGTAGTGCAGAAATTGAAGCACTACTTCTTGGCTCACGAAGTCCACTTGATTGCTCGAATGAATCCTATCAAATTCCTTCTGGAGAAAGCCGTCCTTACGGATAGGCTAGCACGCTGGCAAAGTTTTCTCTCTCAGTTCGACATCACCTACATCCAGCAAAAGGCGATTAAAGGCTATGCCATAGCCGAGCATCTCGCTCACCATCCTCTTCCCAAGTTCGATCCCGTCCAATCAGAGTTTCCAGATGAGGAACTAATGTCCGTCAACCAATCAGATGAGCCAATGTGGACACTATATTTTGATGGAGCTCTGAATTCTCAAGGGAGAGGAATCGGCATCGCCCTCCTGTCGCCTGAAGGCCTCACATTCCCATTGGCATACCAGCTTAAATTCCCAGTTACCAACAATATAGCCGAATATGAAGCTCTTCTAGCTGGCCTAGAACTCGCCCATTCTTTTCGTATCACTGAGTTGCGAGTCGTAGGTGATAGTCAACTCATCCTTCGCCAGGTGCTCACTAAATATCGCACTCGCGATCCCAAACTCAAGCCATACCAAGAACTCACTGCTGCCTTTGCCAAACTGTTCGCCAAACTGATCTTTGTTCATGTCCCTCGTCATCAGAATATTCTCGCCGATGCCCTCGCCTCGTTGGCATCATCCATAAGGTTCCCTCTAGGAAGATGGTTTAAGTCCATTTCCATCTATAAACTTCACGCCCCTGCAATCGATGATGCTTCCTACGTAAATATCAAAGACAGGATAGCAAGGAAGATCCTGCAGGAAGATATCCTTGAAAAGAGGGAAATCATGTTGGTAGAGGCCGAAGAAGAACTGGCTGATGAAGAGAAACCATGGTTCTATGAAATTGTCAAATACTGCCAAGATCAGTCTTATCCTGAAGAGGCCACCACAGAGGACAAGAAAGTCATAAGAAGGGTGGCTCAGAAATATACATTAATTGGAGGTCTACTCTATAGGAGGAGCCTTACTGGTATTCTGTTAAGATGTCTTGGTGACGATGAGGTTTGGAAATGTGTAGAGGAGACGCACTCGGGTGTGTGCGGTGGCCACGTGAATAGTCAGATGCTCGCCAAGAAGATCATTCGGCAAGGCTTTTACTGGCCCACTATGGAAGAAGATTGTGCTGTCTATGTCCGTAGGTGTGTCAAGTGTCAACTTCACGCCGATAAAATTCATTCACCATCTTCCTCACTTCATCCAATATCCTCCCCATGGCCTTTCTCCATGTGGGCATTCGACATCATTGGTCCCCTAGGTGATCCCAATTCCCTCACCAAGCAGAAATCTTTCATCCTTACTGCGACGGAATATTTCACCAAATGGGCCGAAGCCGAAGCTTACGCGGAAATCAAGGCGTCAACAGTCTGCAAGTTCATCATGAAGAACATTCTCGCCAGATTCGGCATCCCAAGCACGATCGTCACCGACAATGGGCCACAATTCATTTCTCAGGACCTACAGGACCTCTGCAAAAGGTACGCAATTGCATTGCATCATTCATCGCCATATTACCCACAAGGTAACGGCCAAGCGGAGGCCACCAATAAAACATTGCTCAAAATCATCAAAAAAACCTGCGAGTCTAGTAAGTTTTCAGACTGGCCAGAAAAGCTTATCGAAGCCCTATGGGCCTATCGCACTTCAATCCGTACCCCCACGGGCAGACTCCATTTGCCCTCACTTATGGTATGGAAGCGGTAGTCCCGTACGAGACTCTGATCCCTTCTCTCAGGGTACAATTGGACGAGGAATTTCCCCTCGACGATCGTCGTAATTCACTCCTCGCCCAGTTGGAACTCTTGGATGAGAAGCGGCTGGCCGCTGCCGAACACGCGCGTGTGTATCAAAATAGACTCGCTCGCTTTTACCAAAAGAAAGTCGTTGAGAGAAAATTCAAAGTCGGTGAGATGGTCGTAAAAAGAATTTTTGTCAAACCTGGAGGGCCGCGTTCTAAGCTCCAACCCAATTGGGAAGGACCATTTGTAATTCAAGCCGTGTACCCTGGCAACGCCTACAAGCTAGTCAACGCCGAAGGGACCGAGTTATCCCACCCTGGAATGGGCTTTATCTTAAGAAATACTACCCTTAGCACAAAACAAAAAAAATGATGAAAAGATAAAAAACATCAAAAACAAAGAAATATTGAAAACACTAAAAATATGAAAATTCAAAATGCCGATGCCTGGCAGTCACCATGTAGTTAAGTCCCTGCATCTAACCTTCATGTTAGGATAGGGCCCATTAAGGCTTGGTAGGCACCGGGTCTTGGTTTGCCAGAACCGTGGAGACCCCTGTCCGGCCACGTCGGCCTATGCTCGCTCGAAGGAAGCTAACATGTGTTCACTTATGTATTTTATTCAAAAAAGTTGGCAGCATCACCTACGGTAGGGCCACACCTAGAAGATCTCCGGAAGCTGTAATCTTTATTCTTTTCTCTTCGACCAAATTAGACAGTCGGCGCCCTTAAAACGCTGAGCATGAGAATCCGAAACTCAAACCCCAAGGGCAAGAGTAGGATCCATTTCCTCGAACATCGATCAGTGTACGAGAAGAGGGCAGTGTCCCCGCAGGCATACAAAAAGGGAGCCCACAAACGTCAAACGACTATATCTCCCTCACAAAAAGAAATACAAAATCAAAATCAAGAGAAAAGCCTGGTCGTGACCATGCCTGGTGCGATAAACGGAACCTCTCAAAGCAAAAGTCTGAATCCACAAAGGGGGCCGTGGAATGTAAATGCTCGAGATTTGGTCCGAAGTTGTCCGAAAGGAAAGAGTTAATGGGCCCTTATTCGCTCGCCGGGTTAACGGCTTTGCCGGTCCTCTCAGGAGGTTTATCCCCTACCCTCTTCCTTCTCCCTCTAAAGATGAAGGTTCGATGGAATTTTTGAAAGGTGAAAACTGCCCAGGGTCTGCGACCTTATTTTAATATACACATTTGGTTGCCCACTTTGAAAAGCAAAAGCTATCGCTGCGAAGGAGTCTCCGTATTTCTGGCTGGTCAAGACCCCTGTTTACCACCTTGATGTCTTCTTGTTTAACCTCGGGCTTAGGCCAATGCAAGCGCGTCACCTATGGGTGCGACGGCGTCTGATTCCGGGTCAGCGTCGCGCGGTTGGTCGTTAGGGTTCCAGGGTGTTCCATCTTATACCATCTAGAGTTGTGAGGAAACAGACCCGGGTCGGGCAAATCATTTACCTTAAACACCTTTTGGGTGAATCCCTGTGGTCGGAAGCGACTGGGAGCCTAAGCATGGCATGACGGTATTGTCATCAGGGTAAGTCTTAGCCGGCGGGATCATCATTCGAGGGGTCTAGAGGCCCAAATCAACCTAGATGTGCACTTAGGATACCTGGGAGGTTAGTAAGAAACCCTGTTCTCACGAAGGTCAGGTACCATTTGGGTGCTTGCCGGGCGTTAGCAATAAAAAAATCGAAATGATAAAAGCACAAAAAAAATGGAAAAGAGAAATGTACATATTTGCAAACAAAAAAAATCTTTTTATGATAAAACAAAAAAATATCAAATATAAAAAAGAAAACAAATCAATTTTGCATGATTACATTTGCGTGCAGCATCTCACTTTTAATACCGCTTGCATTCGTGTGCTTGCCTGTCGCATTTATCATCACCGCATCTTTCCCTTGCCTTCGTTAAATAAAGGCTTGGCCCCTTGACCAGTTATCAAGGACAGTCACAGTGACCATTTGCTTATTGAGCAAGGGGCCAAGTCAGAACAGAAATTCTGATTTGTTTGTTTCAGTGATGTGTGCAGGGATTCAGGCAACAGAAGCATAGGTGAAAAACACACAAACCGAACCTTGTGTTTTATTCCCAAAACAAAAAAAAAAATTACATCAAGTTCCGCCCTCTCTCTCTGCATCACTCGTCCCACTACTCTCCGGGCAAAACGCTCTCAAAGGTGCTACCCAACTACGAAAAGCGGTACTCCTACCGCTCTGTACTCCCCTTCCTATTCCCACATCCCGGCGTTGATCCACGGAAGCAGCAGAGAAGCTACCAACACGAAAGCCACGCTCTCGTGCTTTTCGGTAGCGCTCCTCACCATCTCTCAGCCACTGTTCAGCAAGACCAAGGCTGATTCGGAGTTCGAATAGTTGGGCCTCCATGGCCCTTCGTTCCTCCCTTTCAGCCAAACTGTTGGCTCTTTCTCTCTCTGCGTCTCTTTCTCTCTCTGCCCGTTCTCTCTCACGGTCTTCCCTCTCCAACTGGAGAGTGATCTTCAGTTCCATAGCATCCCTGGAAGAGTCGTCATCAGGATGACACCGCAGTTCCCTCTCCAGTTCTGCTATCCTAGCCTCCTTCTGCGCAGCTTGGGCAAGCGCTTCTTCCGTCTCCTTTTCCTGCCGAGTGTACCATCTCAGATACGCGATAAGGCGTAAACAAAGAGAACTCAACGCTGAAACTTTTACCTGTATACGGAGCATCCCTTCTGCCTCCGCAGCACGCTGCATGGCGTGAGCAAGTTGTTCATGAAGCAAGTTAAGTTTGGAGGTAGGAATCCACGAGCTGGAAGAGGCACCACCCACTCCCATCGCTGGGGAAGCCGCGCCAATCTGGGCATGCTACGACCGCGTGAATTAGCAGCCAACATCTGGAATCTGGGGTTTTAATTAGGAACGTACTGTACACCTACCAAGGCGCTCGTAGCTCCGCGGGCATCGCCCAATTGTTGTTCCATCTCTGCCAAGCGAGTTCGTAAATTCGCTATCATGGCATCCCGGACATCCTGCAGCCTTACAAGTCAGCATTTTCACCAGAAAACCAAAAAAAGGAGAAAGAAGAAAAGAGAAAAAGGGGAAACCTACCTCCACAAGTCCCCGGGGTTGGAGCCGCTCTGCGTACTTTATCCTATATAGACGCAAGTAGTCTTCGCTATCCACGCCTGTGATTCTACAATCATGCCACCCCGTTGCCAGTCCTCGTACTGTTCGGGGAATCGCACGCGCCAGTCAATGCAGGTCGCTGGTCCCCGCGTCTTTCTCCCGACACGAGGTGGCGCCGCTGAATCCACCCATTCTTGAGCCAGTCCTAAAGTCCTCATAACTAATCGTAGCCGAAGCGGCTCGATTTCATTCAGGCAGTGCATCCATAGTTCCCGTCCGAACCGGGCACGACTTGCTAGAACCCACGGCTGGTCGGCATCGACCATGTCTGAGTAGGGTCTCCAGTTTACCATCGCTGCAGGGAACTCCTGTAGCTCTTGCCTTAGCACCATCAGTTGGTAGGTTAGGGGTGCCGCACTCATGATGGGTTCCCACCGCCTGGCTAGCGGCACCATCGCGGGTCGCCGATGTCGAGCTCTCCCCATAGGGAGGTAATAATAGCTCCACAGCTGCTCGGCGCAAGTCATCAGTACTTTGCAAAAACACAAAAAAAATACAAAACAAGCAAAACCAAAAATACCTGGATGAATGGTGTGAAACCACTCACAGTCATCTCACGATCCGTTTCTTGGAATAGGCCTGCAAACAAGTGTGCCAGCATGGCGGCTCCCCAGGCATAATACCCTACTCTTTCAAGGTCTGACAGCAGCTCCAGGAAGCAACATTGGATACCGTCCCCTTTCGAGCCCAGTACCAATCTCCCCAAAAGGAAGAGGAGAAATCTCCTCAAATCTATGTTGCATCTTTCCCAGTCGCCGAAATCTGTGCAGTACACAGCGCGGCATCCTATTTCTATCCTTTCCATGAACTCTTCTGAGGATTCATCGTCCCGCCGACGAGTGTCGGTGAGCCCTAATGTATCCATCAGGGACGCCCTAGCTACCGACCTGTTTTTCCGACCATCCAGGTCCAAACCCAGTAACTTCTGGGCACCTTCTCTATAGTCCGCGTAAGTGACTCCGGTCACTGCCTCGCCCTCTACCTTCAGGCTTGTGATCCGGACCACATCCTCCAAGCTGGGCACCATGTGCCCCCAGGGCATCAGGAATGCCCGGCTCACTGGGTCCCATCTCTCACACAAGGCTTGGATCAGGACCAGGTCGGGCTTGATCGGCTCGATCTGAAGAAAGATACCAAATCCCATCACGTCTAGCCTCGCCTTTTGAAAATCTGGGAGGCCCCTGTACGCTGCTACTACCAACTCCCATAAGATTTATGATTTCATCACAACCTACACATACAAGGAATGGGGGTGAGGTTTGGTCAGAAGAAAGGAAGAAAGAATGAGAAAAGGGCAAGAAAACTTGGCTTACGAGTTGTGATTGGGCCCTTTCGCTGAAGTGCCCTTCAAGGTCTGAAAGCCTCCTAGAACTACTACCACTGGACCTGCTTCTCTTCGAGGAATGGGAAGATTCGCCCTCCATCCAACTCTCAGAATTTTGAACTCCTCCTCTCCCGTAAGAAATTGTGCTCCTCGAGTTAGCTCTCGATATACCTGGGAGGATAAAAGGGATAAGAATTTATAGAAATGGAAGGAGTGCGGGCCAAGATTGCCTCCATCACCTGTCAATAATAGCCCTCGCAATGAGGCACCGCCCAAGCGGTCCCATGTGTCGCTTCACCGCTCGCACAGGGTGATTGACTGGATGAACAATAGGACGAATAGCCCCTATGTTGTCTAGGGATACCCTATCATAATTTGGAGGACGTCCGCAAAATTTGACATAACATCCGGGAAAAGGAACTAGGGCCGTCATTATTGACTTCGACGGCAGATTCCCGTGGAAAATGGTCACAACAAGATGCGATTCTCTGCTTGGGGCGGAGTCTCGACAGACCTATCACATGGGAACAGTGCAAAGGAGAAGAAGTGTAGGGAAGAAGGAACGCACAAAAGAACAAATAAACAGCAGAAAATCAAATCACTCCATTCATAATTCTACATAAGCTGTCACAAACACTACAATCATAGAGAGGTGGCGGGTCCACTAGCTCGCCAATCCTCACCATCACTCATCTCTCTGGGCACTCTCCTCCTCTCCCCCGAGGTGAGGGTCCCTCAGAAGCCTCCGTGATCCCCGTGCAGTAGCACCTGCCTCACCTCTGGGTGCCTGCTCCGCAGTAGTGACTCGCTGCTCCTCCCCTGGCGTGGCAAAGAAGCCACTGGCAGCAAAGCGACCGGACTGGCGGAGTCGCTCCCCGAACTCTCGCGCTCTCTCGTAGCGCGTCTCCATCCCTCCTAGCCTCTGCACGATGGCCTGAAGGCCCAGCTGGAGCTCCCTCACTTGGGCCTCCAAGGCCCTCCTCTCGGTCAGATCCCGCTGTCGCTCGGACCTTCTCTCGGCTTTCTCTCTCTCTGCCTCTCTCCTCATCATCTGCAGAAGAACCGTTAACTCCAGGATGTCTGGAGAAGGTCTCTCCTCACCGCGATGCCGCAGCTCCGCTACAGTCGCCACCCAGGCGTCACGCTCCTCTTCCGCCCGGGTCTCACGGGCCACCGCACCGGCAAGTTGCTCCCGGAGGGAGGCAATCTCGAGAAAAGGGGCCGAGGAATTGGAAGATCCGCCAGCCACTCCCACCGTCGCTGTCTGCTGGGCACGCTGGAACAAAATAAACAACGGCCGTCAGTGAAACTCCAAAATCTGAAGTTAAAAGTGCGGCACATAACTTACCAGGAGCGACAACTCATGTTGAGCGATGGCCAGCTGCCGCCTAGTCTCTGACAGTTGGGCGCGCGAGCCGCCGATGCCACGTGTGTCCCCAGCTTGGGGAAGTCCCGCGTAGCTCTCTCTCTGCCGCCGCAGGAAGTCGGCATTGTCCTGCACCAGTATACCCCCTTGCTGTCCAGGGAGACGTACGGGCCACTCCTCGAGCCTCGCCTTGCCGCGACTCTCCCTCCTAACGCGGCTCGGCTCGTCCGCACTCACCCACTCATCGGCCAGACCCAGGGTCCTTGCCATGTCCTGCACCAAGAAAGGGGTCCCACATCAGTCAAAAGGAACGCGTCCCCTGTCTAGGACGCGTCCATCATTTGAGTGCAACACTCGCCGAACCCTTTCCCCCTCGCGCGGCTCGCTTCAAAACCCAAAATGAATTAAAAGAGGAAGAGATCGAAGCACCTACCGGACCGTGTTCACCTCCTCCTACGCCATCGGGCCCCTCAGGTCCCTCAGGGGCCCGGAGCGGCCCTTCCTCCTCCATGGACGCCGTTCCGTGCTCGGGCGCGTCCCTCCTTGGGCGAGGGGTCCCGCGTCCCTCTCCACCTTCACCGTGGTCAGGCCCACCGAACTCCATCGATCAAAAGAGGAGGAAGATGAGAAAGGGGGCAAGCGAGTTTCGGCAGAAAGCGGGCTCGTTTGCGGGTAAGGCACGGGAGAAGAAAGACCACCCGTCGCTTTAAATTTGAAATCAAGGATTAAGACGCGTCCTCGCGCCTGGACGCGCCCAAAAGGGGGAAAAGGAAACAAAATCCCCCCGTGCAAAGCGTAGTTCCCCGCTGTTCAGGGCAAGGTCTCGCGGAGCGTGCCTCAAAGGACAACTCAGTGCAAAGAAGAAAGTGTGGGAGAGAGAAAGGTACACACAACACAAAAAAGCCATTTCCATTTCATATAATAACCGAAAGTACATCATACAGTGAGAAGGGTGACATACAAGCAACTCTCTAACTCTCACCGTCACCCTCCTGGTCTTCTCCTTCCTCCCTCCTCTGACGGGGATCCCTAGGGGGCCTCTGCGACCTCTGTGAACCCTGAGAAGCCGTGCTCGCCTCTCCAGGTGGCACCATGCCAGCCTCCAAGGTACGGCGACGCTGCTCGGCCAAGGAAACTAGAAAACTGCCCATAGAAAAGGAACCGGACTGACGAAGTCGCGCACCGCGCTCCTTCGCCCTCTGATACCGCTCCTCACTCTCCCGTAGTCTCCCCTCCGCCGTGCCAAGACTCAGCCGGAGCTCCGACACCTGGGCCACCAGAGCTCTCCTCTCGTCCCAATCTCGATATCGCTCTGCCATCCTGTACTCCCTTTCTTTCTCCATGGTCTCCCTATCCCTCTCCCTCTCTCTCTCTAGGGTCTCCCTATCCCACTCCCTCTCTCTCTCCATGGTCTCCCTATCCCTCTCCCTCTCCTCTCTCTCTCTCACCGCCTCCCTCCTCGACAGCTCGAGGGCGATCCGCAGATCCAGCACGTCACGAGGGAGCTCCTCAGCCTCCCGTCGACGCTCCTCCTCCAGCTCCGCAATCCGGGCGTCACGCTCTGCCACCCAGGCATCGCGCTCTGCCACCCAGGCATCGCGCTCCTGCTCAGCACGAACAGCACGGGCCAGGGCCTCCCGAATCTCGGCCACCTGTCAAAGCACGCATGCACCGTAAGAGAACAGTGATAGAAGGAAAGCAGCTAGAAAAGGGTCGGGGCCAAGCAAACACTCACTCGAGCCTCGCGATCACGCTCGGCCTCCTCAGCCCGAGCCACCGCGTGCGCCAGCTGCTCCTGGAGGGCAGAAACCTCCGGAGGAGGGCCCCGCGAACTGGAACCCGCTCCACCAGCCATCCCGGCTACCGCTGTCTGGTGGGCTTGCTGAAACATGGGGCAAACGTCAGTCAAAGGCTAAGCATCAAAAATCCAGGTCACAAAAAATGCATTGCATAGACTCACCAGGATCTCCAACTCCTGTCGGATGGCCACCAACTGCCGCCTGGCGTCCGCCAGCTGGGCCCGCAGGTCGGCGATCATGTTGTCACGAGCATCCTGCATTGCACATAAGTCAGTACCACATGCATATACATATAGAAGGGTGAAGCATTTTCATTTCACACTTACCCCTACCATACCGCCGAAGGAGAGGCGGTCCCCGTACGTAGCTCGATATCGTCTCATGTAATCTGTGCTGTCCTGTACATGGGACACCATTGGGACCCCGCCCTGCTGCCAGTCCTGGTACTGTGCTGGGAAGCGCGTACGCCAGTCCACAATCTTCGCCTTCCCCTTGGTCTTCCGCCCAATGCGGGCCGGCGCATCTACATCAACCCACTCCTGGGCTAGCCCCAACGTCCTCATGACCAGTCTAAGCCGCAGCGGCTCAATCTCGTTCAGGCAATGGACCCACACGTCCCGCCTGAAGCGAGGAAGACCCGCTACAACCCAGGGCTGGCCAGCATCGCCCATGCCCAGGTAGGGCCTCCACACCACCTGCATCACCATACATACATTATGTTAGTTACCATTCAGTCACATGCATAAACACAAAAAAAATCATACGCATCATACCATGGCCTCGGGATACTCGCTCAGCTCCCGACGAAGTGACGCCAGCTGATAGCCGTGGGGTGCTGCAACCACGACCGGCCTCCACTGCCGCGCCAGAGGCACGGCCCTCCTGTTCCCATGCCTAGCCCTCCCCATCGGGAAATAGTAATAGCTCCACACCTGCATCCATCATACATCATTAGTACAATAATTGCATATTTAACTATGGGAATGCATAAATAAAATGTTTACCTGGAGGAAAGGTGCGAAGCCACTGACTGTCGTCTCCTTCTCCGAAGTCTGGGAGAGATCAGCAATCAAATGGGCAAGCAGAGCCGCTCCCCACGCGTAGTGTCCCACTCTGTCCAGATCCGCCAAGATCCCGAGGAAACGGCAGTGGATGCCATCCCCCTTCGTCCCCAGCAGAAGGCGGCCCAGGAAGAAGAAAAGAAACCTCCGAAGATCTAGGTCCACCAGCTCCCTCTCGCTCGGATTCTGGGTGAAAGCTGCACGAGCATCCCCCTCCAGTCGAGCCAAGAACTCCGCTCCAGTCTCGCTAACCCGCTGGCGCGGGTCGACGAATCCGAGCGCCTCCATGATCTCCACTCGGCCGACTACCCTACTGTCTCTATCAGTCACGCTCGTCTCTAACCACAGCAGGTCCAGGGCACTCTCTCGGTAGTCGGGGTAGGTGACCCCGCTGACTACCTCTCCGTCAACCCGTAGCCCGGTAATCCGAGCCACGTCCTCTAGTGTCGGCACCATGTGCCCCCAGGGCATCAAAAACGCCCGGCTCGGTGCATGCCACCGCTCCCTCAGTGCCTGGATAAGAGGAAGGTCGAGCCGGAAGGGCTCGATCCTAAGGAAAGCTCCAAAGCCCATGGCGTCCACACGCGCCCTCTGGAAGTCCGACAGCCCGCGGTATGCTGCCACCACCAGGGACCAGCTGATCCGGCCCTTCATCACGCCCTACACACCACAAAACCAACAGAGAACACATCAGCATCATGAACAGTAATAAACAATAACACTGTATATATACTACTTATTCTTTTTATTTTATTTTTACTTTTTAAAAAATTTATATTTTCTTGTGGAGGCGTCCAATGCCCTGGACGCCTCCTTCCAATTTGCTTTTTTTTTTTAGAAAAAACCCAAAAACCCAAAACCAAATTTATTAATAATATGTATATTTTTATGGAGGCGTCCAGGGCTTAGGACGCCTCCTTATTTTTTAATTTTATTTTATTATTTACGTAAATAAATAAATAAACAAAAATAAAAAGAAAAAAGTAGAGGCGTCCAGGCCCCTGGACGCCTCCTTCTCTCACTACCCGGCCTTCTCTCACAGCCTCTCGCACGCCCGTTTTAGCCTATTGAACCACAGAGTGAGAATTCCGAAGTACTTACCGGGTCGTGATCGTCCTCTCCCGCGTCACCAGCATCCGCAGCGGCCTCCGCGGCCAGAAGCGGCACCTCCATCTCCTCCTCCGCAGCAATCTCCTCTGCTACGGCCTCCTCAGCATCGTCTCTCAGTCTCCTCGGACGACGAGCCAGTCGTTTACGCTTGTCTCCACCTCGGTTCGGGCCTCCTAACTCCATTGGGGCGAAGAATGGGTCTGTCTGGTTTGACCGGATCGTTTGAATGAACAGTAAGTGAGTAAGGGGGGGAGCCCCCCCTATATATAGATTGATCTTTAATTGGGGCGTCTAGGCGCCTGGACGCCCCCACTTTTTTATTTTTTTTTAAAAATTCAAAAAAACTTAGGGGCGTCCAGGCGCCTGGACGCCCCCAAAACAAAAAATCAAAAAAATAAAAAAAATAAAAAATTAGGGGCGTCAGGACCCTGGACGCCCCCAAAATTTTTTTTTAAAAAAATTATAAAAAAACAGGGGCGTCCAGGCCTCTGGACGCTCCCATAATAAAAAATAATAAAAAATATAATAAAAAGAAAAAAGGGGTTAGAGCATGTATATAATCCAAACAAAAGAAAAAAAGGAAAGGAAAAGAAAAACCACAAAAAAGATAATAATTAAGGGGACGGGGGTCCGAAACATCCAAATGCCAGATTTTATTCCATCAGAAAGCAGAATGAGCTACATCAGGGGTTTAGGCACCTTAGGCCTTAACTTCCCCAGTTCGGTTACATAAGCCCTCCACGGCTCGCATTCTTCCACCACGTGCGCTAATGCCTTTCCCGCAACACTTGTCTTCCAGGGAGCTTTAATGGCCTTCGCTTCCTTCGCGTCCGCTTCAGTACCCAACTCCCTCTTCTTCAAGGGAACGATGCCAGTCGGTGGCGGGAACGAATGGCGTGGGATGCCAATCTGGAGGCAGCACCGATGCGCGTTGTAAAGAACAAACTCGGTCGCGCCGATCAGTTGAAGATCAACTTCGGGAGAAGGCCTCATGAGGAGATCTAGCGAAAGTAAACATGCCGGTGCGCAAGTAAAGAAGCCTTGTGTCACGGTGCGGAAGTGAGACCGCCAGTCTTCACGTTTCTTCAGCCACGAACGCGGTTCACTACAGTACCACTGAAGCCTAACACGTCGGCTATGTGGTGAAGCGGGCTTTGTTGGAAGAGCTTCGAAGCAGTTGGCATTCCCTCGCGGTGGTCGAATTTGAAGTGCAAATCAAGCCAGCAATTCAAGACAAGTGCGCAACCAAAAGGAGGCTTACCCATGCTCGAGGCAGTAAGGCCGCTGTAAAGATAGGCCAGGACGGCGGGTCCCACCCTCTTTCCACTCCAGATCCCGCGAATGGCACTTAGTTGATCCTCCTCCACTATGTTGTCGGTATGAGGAAACAAGAGAGCACCCGCCAGACAGATAGTGAACCCCTTCATGATTCCCTCCAAATAGTCATCGTCTGGTGACCCTCTCAGGGCGTCCATGACCCACTCCGCGAGCTTTTGGAGTTCGATCCCCTTTTGAGTACGGACCTTTCGGGCTGCGTCGGGCGGCATGAAGCTTCCAAGGACGCCTTCAGAAGTCCCCCGTGTCAGCATCCGCATAGCCTTCACCTTCCCGTCAGTCTTAAATTTCTTCAATCCAAGCAGAAGCTCCACCTCCTCAAGGAGGATGGTCACCTCGAAGGTCGGGAAGATAAAAGTATGGGTCTGGGGATGCCAGATCTCCACTAGTGCGCCCATAGCCGCCCAGTCCATACGAATCTTCTCGTAATGTTTGGCATGAATAAGGAGCCCCTGCAAATGCCACTTCGAGAGTATGGCCCTCATGCCAATGGAGATATTGGAAGTTAGCTTTGAAAGCCATGGCAGTTTGGAAAACTTCCTCGGGCCTGGGAAGAGTGGATATGGCTGGAAGAGGAAAGAAATAAGAAATGAAGGAAGTAAGAAGAAGGTTCACATGGAAAACTTGAAATGAATCAGCTTACCATATGCGACAAGATCGTCCCACTCAGATGACCCTCGAGGTCGGAGAGTCACCTGATCTCGCTGCTAGGCCTGCTCCTCTTCATAACGCGGGAAGACTCTCCTTCCATCCTGAAATCTCTAGATTCTCCTCTCTTTCCTCTCCTGAGCTTCCAAAACCCACCTTGGTGCATTTGAATGAACTAGCCTAAGGGGAGTTCTTATAGGAAGGGAAGATCGCTACAGGACAGAACATGTCACATCAGCGGTCGCTATCAGGATTTTGTCTGGATCTCCTTTGAACTGTGGTGCGATTCTGCTATGATTCTGCTACTTTATGATGTTGCTAACCTTTGCTGGCCTGTGCAGGTTTTACTAACGGACGTCTTTGTCCTATCTCCTGTCCCACCTTTCATTGGTTGGTCCCACCGTGTCATGCATCGTAGTATATGATACGTACGCTACTAGAACATGCCGAGGACCGTGCGGCCCGAACGAATCTGGGATCTGAGTTCCCCTTCAACAAAAACGGTGATGATCTCGGAAGAATTTGGGTTGTACGGATAGGCCGTCAATTTGTGATAGAATGGGGACGACGGTTCCATTCAGTGAGTTGGTACGCGGATAAACGGGCCCCAGCCCAGTATCAGCTCATCGGGTCGGTATCCTGACCCGTCCTTCATAAGTTGACAATATTATCCTTGGCTATTTTCTATTTTCGTTTGTTTTGAATTTTTCTTTAAACCCAGCATGCATTCATATAGGACTTTGATTTATTGCGGAAGATCATTCAAGTGATTCGATTGTGAAAGCCGTTGTGTTTCAATTCCTACAAATATGAGATATTCCACTCCGAATGAAATACCGAGTTTCCTTGAGACAGCCCCGACGCTGCTCTTCCAAAGGAGACCCTTGTTTGGACAGACCCTCAGATATTCCTTTACCTTTTTTGACCCACCTTGGCCGCAGCACTTCCACATTGGCTGGTAACCGCTCTCCAAAGGTGAAACCTCCGGTTTATGACCCAGGTACTTCCACACCGAGAAGTTGGTCTCCTTTTGTTTCGTGCCTGAGCGCACATCTCACCCTCCCTTATTTGATCTCCGTCCAAGCAATCGTCAATATTTGAAAGACCTTCTTCAAGGTCGCCTCATTGAAACTCCAGGAAAGATTCCAAACAGTAACGTCAAAAGCGTGTCTCATCACACCTTGGCATCAACTTATCAGTCCGCTCCCACTCCATTTCACTCCACTTCGATACCATTCCACTACGTATCGCTCCCTTGCAAAGCAGACGCCAATGCGGGGCAGCTGTAGACACGCCATTCCTGACGTCTCCTGAGAAAGTTTCATATTACTATACAACGCCCTGCGACGGCTTACGCGTTTTGAATCACTTGAGTGCTTCCTTTTCTTAGTCTTCTTCCGCCCTTTTCGGCATCCGGAATCGTCTCGTCACGGCATTCGGACGGCATCAACACCAGTCAGACGCATCAGAGGTTCTGGAACCAAGAAGGGTATCTGCCGGGCAGCCGCCAACACGTTGTCCGAGGACCCGGGTGGGTCTTTATGGGGGCGTCCAGGCCCCTGGACACCCTAAATCTTTTAATTTATTTTATTTTTATTTTTCGAGGCCCAAAACTAAATAAAAAATAATAAATTAATGGAGGCGTCCAGGCCCCTGGACGCCTCCATAAAAACAAATATAAAAAATATAAAATGCCCGTTGGCATAAAAGATAAAATAAATAAAAAATACATATTAATGGAGGCGTCCAGGCCCCTGGACGCCTCCATAAAAACAAATAAAAAAATCAAAATGCCAGCCCTGGTATAAAAGACAAAAGAAAAATAAAAAATAATATAATTTTGGAGGCGTCCAGGCCCCTGGACGCCTCCATCAAAACCCTCACGGGCGCCGGCCACCGAACGACGGTTTGTCGTGTGTGAAAAAATCTAAATTATAGAGACGTCCCGTCAGCTGGACGCGCCCATTTCTGAATCACGAGGCGCCGCTCACAAAACCACGCGTTGTGCCAAACCGCGTGCGGCCGTCGTCGGCTTTCGGTGGACCTGCTTGAGGCGTCCGGGACCCTGGACGCCCCCACAAAAGTATTCCAAAAAATATATAAAAATGGAATAAAATATTATTTCAGCCCTGATGGAGGTGTCCAGGGTCCTGGACGCCTCCACCCTCCGGAGCCCTATAAATAGAGGCCCACCCCCTCAGTTCTAAAAGAGCTTGGAAGTGATCCGATAGGCTGCCGGAGCCCAGAGGCTACGGAGTCATTTTCTAACCCGTGGGTTCTTTTATAGGTGGAGGTTCTGCCGGCTTCTCGGGTGTTCACGCTCGCGAGAGGAAGGTCGTCTTCATCCACCGCGCTTCCACGTCGTCCCCACGCTGCCGAAGCTCCGCCGGATTTCACCCTCGGCTCATCCAATAAGCCTTTTCTTCCCCTTTTTTCTTCGTAGTTCTTTTGCATTCATCATCTCGCATCCTCTATCCCCCTTCATAAGGGCGCCTCTTCTTTTATACTTCTTGCATCATCATCTCATTTTCCTCCTACTCGAGTCCGAGAGGGGTTTAAAAGATAACACCAACCAGGTGTGTGTCTTGCCATCATTTCATTATTTTTATCGCAATGATTTGAATACTACACCTCCATCTTTCTAATCCACTTGTCATTTATTTGTCTTTATTTTGCAAGGGTAGCCGAGGAAAGCCCTCTCCGTCGGCCGGCCGGAGGGAGAGGAAGAAGCAACCCGCCATCTCCCGCTCTTGAGGTAGGCGGGATCACTTTCTTATTTTGGGGTCTTTCGGCCCTTGGCGATCACATCTTATTTTCGAGGCCGCGGCGAGTCACTTCCCCAATGGCCGTTTAAATTTCCGTTCTTATATTCTCTTTATACTCTGTTATATTCTGCTCATATTCTCGAGGCCGCGGCGAGTCACTTCCCCAATGGCCGTTTAAATTCCCATTTTTATATGTTATATTCTTATCTATTCGTGTTCTCGAGGCCGCGGCGAGTCACTTCCCCAATGGCCGTTTAAATTCACGTTCTTATACGTTATATTCTTATCTGTTTGTGTTCTCGAGGCCGCGGCGAGTCACTTCCCCAATGGCCGTTTAAATTCCCGCTCTTTGTATTCTCTCTATATTCTGTCATCTTATTATCTGCTCATATTCTCGAGGCCGCGGCGAGTCACTTCCCCAATGGCCGTTTCAATTCTTGTTATTTAATTTTTGCACCATTCCCGTCCCCCCGAGACCGCGGCGAGTCACTTCCCGCTATGGCCGTTTAAACCCCATATTTTGCTGTATCACACTTGTCCCGCTCGCCCCGCCGGAGCAATCTCCCGTGGTGGCCCCTTCTCTCTCTTCTCTTATTTCTGTGTTTCAGCAAACAAACACCAAAAGAAAGAAAAGAGGAGCGCACGCGCTCCGCGTCCTCTCTCCGCTTCCCCGAACCGCGTGACGTCGCTCACAGGTTGCAAGTCCAGGGGTCCCTCCTGGTCTGGAGGAAGAGAGGTCTGCGACCTCTGGTTTCCAAGTGGCTGGGAGTCGCTTGGGTGTCCCTCCGGTTGGGAGGAAGAGGGGAGGCTGTTACCCTGGTCAAGCTGTGTGGCAGCAACTGTTCGCAGACTGAGTCTGCTTGGTTCTAGCATTGGCTAGTGAAGCCTCACTCCGGTTGGGAGTGAGGGGTGGATGTAGGTCTGGAGGACCGAACCACCTTAAAATTATTTGTGCAGTGGTTTTGCCTTGCGTTAGTTCCATATCTTCTACCTCCCATTCACAGGTTGTGTATGCTTGGCTAGCTGCATTATCTAGAGAGTTATTTTTGAGCATTGTATTCTGCTAAGTGTGTTTGGGTTGTTAAGCTCTGCCTTCGTTTCTGGTTGTTCAGGTGGCTGCATTGGTGCAGTCCCACTGTTTGTTCATTTGTGGCCTTATCATTTCATCTTGGAAAGCTCATTAGTCTTTATTCCGCATATCTGAGCTTTAGAGTTTTAATTTGGGCTAAAAGTTTTAGAGGGATACATTCACCCCCCCTCTGTATCCGGGCCTAGCACCCTAACAATAATGAGGATGAAGAAAAATGTGGGGAGAAAGTAGCGAAAGCAATGCATGCGATGACATAGAGGACAAAACCAATCAAACGCAAAAGACTCAAAACTCGACTACTCCATGAATCGGAGGCTTGTATGGACGTAGAAAGCCTCCCTCCTTGGTGCTAGGTCACTCAAGAATGCGGCAGGGCTTCGCCGTCGACCAAAATCTTCCCCCCCCTTTCAAGCCCGGCCTTTAGGGTCTATTTATAGAGCACCTAAAGTTAGCCCCGAAATTAGGGTTTCCATTCATTTTTAGGACGAGATATTATCACAAAAGTTGGAGATAATCGAGTTATCTCTCATCCAGAAGAAACGGCATCGAAAAAGACTCCATATTCGAGAAGAAATCTCCGGATAAAGCCCGGGGACACGTCTACGGATAGAGAGAGAAAATCTTTGATTTCTTCAGAGTACGCAGGGTTAAATGGTCTCACGATAGACCGCTCAACTGGTTGGGCGGTCAACAAGGGACCGTCCATCCCTGTCGGTGAAAATTCCAAAAATAGGATAAATACCAACAAATTATCCATTAACCAACCGAAGATATCGCCGTTGGACTCTTATACTTGAACGGCTATTATGGGACCGTCCAATAGAACGAGCGGCCAAGGTCCAACCGTTTAACTCTTCTCGGTGATAAATGGAAAAAATGGATAATTATCTGAGAGATATTTAGGCTCTAGGACTCTGGAAGAAGAACGGTGCACTCCAGACCGTTCATCATGTTAAACGGCCGGGAATAAACCGCATAAGCCCTTGTCGGTGGAAATTCAGAAAATCATCAAACATCTTTTTAATGTATGAACGGCTCATAAATAACCGCTCAAGGGTTGAATGGCCAGGGATGACCCGTACATGTTCCTGGACACTTGATTTTTATAAACATGTTCAATTAACCAAAAACCAAGGCCCATTAAGCCCTGAATCGATACGATCCCAACCAAGGAGGGAGGCTACCCATAAAACTGGCCCATGATTTACCAGAAAACGCCTAGCGAGTGATGGACAACTCGAGGCATCAACAAATGGGAGCAAGAGAAACGACTCTAACTTTTCAGCAAAAAATGGGTGTCAACACCTACAAGGATTCACAGTGGCGGTCAACCGCCATCCCAGTAGCGGTCGATAGGAATTCCCAGAAACCAACGGCCAGTAGTTCTCTCAGTAGCGGTCGATTGCCAGCCTCTACAGGTCGACCGCCAGCCCCGATAAGCCAAAAATATTGACTTTTGTCCATCTCGAAAGAAGCATCTCCTCTTGCTATTGTTTAATCGCAAAGCCACCAAACCCTCCAGAATTTGTGGATCTGGTCTAGGGCTTGTCCATAGACCTTCCAAGGGTTATAAAACATCCTATTAGAGTCATAACCCTAATTTATCTAAGAGATCCAAAGGGGAGGCTGTCCAAGGAGGAAGAAGAGAGTACTGTAGCTCCATGAACAGTACTTCATGCAGTAAGTTCTTCATCTATCTCCAACCCATTCAAGGTACTTCTCAAGCCAACAAGCATCTATGAAGTGAAAAATCAAGCAACCAACAAAGGGAGATCAAGGGTGAGGCTATCAAGAAGTAAGCAAAGGTTTCAAGAAGAGATCAAAGGAAGGTTATCTAAGTGAAGAAGGAAGAGTACTGTAGCCGTGAACAGTACTCCGTGCAGCAAATTCTACATCAACTCCAAGGCCATTCAAGCTTAATCTGAAGCAATTCAAGTGAAGAATGAATCAAAGCAAAGATCTGCAACATATCTTCAGGGGGAGCCATATCAGGAGCTTTAGAAACTGTGGTTTATTCATTTTGGTGTCTTATGCTTTAAAGTTTGAGATTTGTGTTCTTATAAACTGCAAACTCGTGTGTGTGTGGATCGTTGTTGGATCCGTGGTCGTGTGTGTGTTTTGTATTTGATTCGTGTGTGCGTAGGTCTTCTTAGATATGCGTGTGTGTGTGGTTTTATCTAGATCTTAGTGTTTGTGTGTGTGGAGTGCTGCACTTGTCGTAGCGTGTGTGTGCTTTGTTGATCCGCTTGCTGGATCATGTTGGAGACCTCGTCTCCGTGTGTGTGTGTGTGTTGGGGTGCATCCTCGTGTGTGTGGGCAGGTGTCATCCTACGTGCGTGGTTGGAGCGTCGTCTCCATTTGGGGATTTATCCCCGAGTGAAGCCTCACCGGGTTTGGTGAGGGGTGGACGTAGGATTGCCGTCATTGCATCCGAACCACCTTAAAAACCGCTGTGCATTGTGTGTTTTTGTGTGGTTTGATTGTTTTCGTTATATGGTCGTGTGGGAACGAGAGATTGAGAGAATTAGTTAAACAGTTTTCAAATTGCTAATTAACGTTTATCACATATTTTGTAAAAAGTCAAAAGTTTCTTTAAAATTTATAAACACCCAATTCACCCCCCTCTTGGGTGTCATTGATCGCGGGAGTTCAGTACACACCAAATCCAAGGAGACGCTGGCATAAACCAACATTAGGCAGCAGTAAGCCACACTCAGGTCTGAGTGTGGGGTGGATGTAGGTGAAAATCAAACCACCTAAAATCCTTGTGCATCATGTGATTTCTATGCTTATCATTCTGTCATAGATTCATGGTAGATGTTTGATTAGGCCCGTTGTATGTGACTTTTAACAGTGAGCATCTGATTTCATCTAACTATCATCTGAGCGAGCTAAAAGTACTTCTATACCAAGTATATCAAAGGCTATAGCAGGAAGGTTTGGTCACGCCAATCGCCTTGTATTTGGTAGATAGTATTTCATTCTTACTCAGCTTATAGATAATTAGTGAAATCATTCGAACACTGTCTATCTGAAGTTTATCATACTACCATCTATCTGAAGGTCATCATAGTTGATTGAGTTTAAGCTAGTTAGCAATTCTGCTTAGAGTCATTCTAGTTTGATTCTGCTCAAATCATTTGAAGAGAACATCAATTTCGTAATTTTTTAAAAAGGGGATTCATTCAACCCCCCTCTGAATCTCTGTCTAGCACCATCGTTATTCCAACAATATATCTTGAACAACCGCTATCAAGGTACCATCAGTTGTGCATGGCTGCAAGACACTCCTGCAAAAGAATTTAAGTGACAATGTTTGGAACCCAAGGAGAATTGGGTCCCAACAAATTCTTCATTTGAGCAAAGCAAGATAACATAGACTTTGGAATCCACACAGACTTTGCATTTACTCTTTCTTTGTGTGTTGTAGGATTCTATCTTTTGTTTTTAACTTTTACATTGGCTCTTGGTTTTGAAGATTTTTGATGTGTTTGAGTTTGATTGGAATTTGAAAAAGATTGATTTCGGTTCCATTAAGACTTTTGGTTGAACTTTGATTGAAAATGATTGTTAAACCTCTTAGGGAACTGGAATTGTCCTGGTTCATACGTGTGTGCATCATAACTGCCCCAAACATATGGTGGTGTCGACCTGTATGGTTGGTAGTGTCGACCTGTCCCTTGTGCGGCCCACTCATAACGATTTCTGGAAGCCTGAAGTGTTGACCTCCTGTAACTTAAGTGTCAACTTGTCCCCTGTTCTACCCAAATATAACGGTTTCTGTTTGGGTTAGGTGTCGACCTCCTGAGACCTGAGTGTTGACCTGTCTGGGATCCTCTAGCGGCGTGATATGGTGACGACCATGGAGGTGTCGACCTGTGATGGGGTTGGTGTCGACCTGTGTTACCCTTTGACCTATTTTTTTTGTGATCATGTGCAGACCTGGACTTAGGATTTGAAGACCATGACTGAGGCTTTTGAAAGGTTTTCTTGGGAACTTCAGAGGTATTTATTTGAGACTCTTCTAGTTTTTCTTTTCCTTTAGAGCTTGAAGTTTCCTTGTTTTGAACAACACTTGATTTAGATGAGGAAGCTTCAGAAGATGAAACAAAAGTTATTGTTTTCATTCCAATTTGCGTTTTATTGATGGGATTGTATCCCAGTCCTTCTTTGTTAAAGTTCATCTTGGTTCCAAGTAATGCATTTAATTTTTTTGTCCCATCTACAAATTTTTCAAGTGATTTTTGTTTCTCATCCAATTCCTTCTGCATTTTCTGAATGTTCTCTTGCAATATAATGTTGACTTCCTTGACAGCTTCATATTTTTCATTTGCCATTTTGCTATCTCTTTCATAGTCTTGCATTTGCACTTTTATCTCATCAATTTCATTTCTCAAATCCTCATTCTCTGTTTCAAGATCTTTTAACTCAGTTCTACCATATTCCAGTTCTTCAACCACTTTCTTTAAGTGAGAGATTTCAGATTCTAGTGAGGCGTTTGTTTCATTTAATGGGTGATCATGTGCCATGTTGTTGATTTTCTTCTTCAAGGATTTGTTTTTCTTCCTATACAGCTCATATTTATCCATGAGTTCAAAATAAACTTTCTCCCAATGATCAGTGGTAAAATCTTTGAAAGGAGAGTTTACCTCACTTTCTTCATCTCCTCTAGCCTTGAGACATAGATCTTCTATCTCTTCTTTGGAGGAAGTGTCTTCATCTTCTTCCTCTGCATCACTCCATGTTGAGACCATGGCTTTATTTTTCTTTCCTTTCCACTTTGCATGCACTTTCTTTGCTCTTTCAGGGCACTCAGATTTAATGTGCCCTGGTTTCCTGCAAGAATAGCAAGCAAGCCTATCAGTCTTCTTTAGATTTTCGGATTTAGATTTGAAATTTCTCTTTACCTGTGGTCTTCTGTTTCTAATAACCTTACCTTCTTTTCTTAGAAATTTTCTGAATTTACGAGTCAGCATAACTACTTCATCCTCATTCTGACTACTGCCAGACACATCACTTTCATCGAAGGACTCTTGGTTGCTATATCCAACTTTAAGTGCCAATGGCTTTTTCTTACTTACCTCTGCCTCCTTGTTCTTGAGGTTCATTTCATAGGTCATTAAAGACCCAATAAGCTCCTCCACTTTGATATTAGACAAATCCTTAGATTCTTCAACCACTGTGGCTTTCGTATGCCAAGCAGAGGTCAAGGATCTAAGAATTTTCCTTACTACTTCTTTCTCTGAATAGCTTTTTCCTAATTCAGACAGGCCATTTGTAAGCAATGTCGAGTGAGCATACATGTCAGAAATTGACTCATCTAGTATTATCCTAAACTTCTCATACTCTGAAATTAACATGTTTACCTTGGTCACACGTACATGGGATGTCCCTTCGTATATTATCTCTAGACGTTCCCACATTTCTTTGGCCGTGGCACAAGTTGATACTCTAGCAAACTCCACAAGATGAATGATGGGAATCGACGCCGAGCATGTACATTTTATTTTGTATTTATGTCCTTTAGTTTATTTTTATATCCATGGGAAAGCATATGCGCAATTGTAAGACTTTGTAAGCCAATGCATCATTCCCTTGGATTGTGTGGGTTTTTGTGCAAATATGTAGTAGGTCCAGCTAGGGGGCCCTCACCCCTTTTCCATTGGTCCATGTCATCCTTGTGGGGCTGGTCAACCCTCCTAGGTGGCATCTAGAATCTTTGACAAGTCAATTGTCCACATGGGAGACAATGGTTCCAAGTTTTCAAAGGGTAGGCTACCTACCCATTCAACCCTCTCTCCTAGTCAAGGGGGCGCCCCCTTCCACTTGGATTAGTTTAATTTTTTTGTGTGTTGATCACATTTAATCTAGGCCATCCCTTCCCCATCCCTAGATCCAATGGTGGAGATTGGATTTGATGTGTAGCATATAAAAGCTTGTATTTTCCATTTGAAAATTAATGAATGATAGAAAAATTGTTGGAAGCTTGAAGCTTGGTGCGCCCCCTTCCTCCTCTCCTCTGGTTTCCTCAACCCCTCTGTAATTCTAGAGTGGATCTACCTTCTATCTCCTCCCCTCTATCTCCGGTAATCATCGGTGCCGCCGCCGCCGCCGTTCGTGCCGCCATCGAGCTGCCTCGAAGTCGTCTTCGGTATTCTATCCATCCAAGATAGGAGCATCTTCCCCGAATTTCTGCTCCCACCTCCCACCTCCTCTGGAGCTGAAATTTTCAGGAGTGGTTCCCCTCTCGAACCACTATCTTCACAAATAATTTCAAGTCAAAATTCCTTCATCTGGTATTTTTAAGTTTTCACTCCCCTTCTATTCTCAGATCTGCCAGGTTTCTATCTACAGTGACAACAACCCTAAGTTTTCCATATCCGAACCATTTTTTGATTTTTGCAGGAGCTTTAAATTTTATTGGAAGTTCTTCCCACCTTCCTCTATCACCACGAATTTTCTTGATGTTTGGTTTTCCCTCCACATATTTTCTAAAATTCTTCCAAGTTCCCAAACCTGTTCTGTCTGCATCAGTCCAGATCCGACCCATCGCCAGTATAAAATTTCTAGAAAAGTCAATTCTCCACAAAACCTTTCACCAAAAATATCCTCGGTTTCCTCTATTCAATCTCTACAACTTTTATGAAGAACTCAACTTCCGATTCGTAGGTCTACCTATCATTCAATGCCAACTCTCAGAAAAGAAGTTCCAGAGCAGATCTGAAAAGGAGAACAACAGCCTTCAAAATTCGTCCACCAGAAATACAGAGCTGGTGATTTTTCTGTGATCCCATAGGGTCGAAGCCCTTCGAAGCAGATTTCCAACGGTACCTCCTGATTATCGATCCGACTTCGGGATTGGTCGCAGCAAGCGATCTCGTCGGGTTGTGTGCCGGAAAAACAGAACCTGCAGGTCCGTGGCTGGTTTTTCCGACCGGTGCCGAACGGAGCCGCTTGGCCTCCGATCGACGTTCCAGCGTGCCGCCATCCAAGGGAGCGCTTCCCCAAGCATCCCCACTACAGCGGTGCCGCCCGGTCCCACACTGCCCCTCCTACCAGCACGTGGGCCCCACGGTCGCGAGTACGTGTGCTGCCGACGCTACGCGAGAAGCCGCCTGTCAACCCAAAATCGGTCCTCCCGGACCCACTTGTGCAGCCCTTTACCTCCCTGCATGGAGTGGGCAGCAAACTTGTATTGCTGTAATATTCATGTATTAACTGTCTCGGGAGTACGAGTTCGGCCAGGTCCGTCTTCCCCACGCCGAGAGCGTGGAAGTATCGTATTCGCTCCCTTACTCGGCATTTGCTCTATTCATATATATCTCTTATGCCGCTGCTAGAGAGCATGTTGTAGGGCCGTTAGCTATATATATTGTTGTATCACCGCTGCTGCGAGAGAGAGAGCGACCGTCCTGTGACCCGATCTGGGCACGAGAGAGAGCCGACCACCCTAGCTCACTGTCGGTTTCTCAACCGCGCACGTCCGACGCTTCCCTCGCTAAGGGACAATCGCGAGCTTGTCGTGTCCGTGGTCCGTCCCGCATCAATTTGGTATCAGAGCGAGTTTGAGTCTAGGGTGTCTAAAGTGTCATTAGCTTATCTAAGTCGTGTCTAAGTCGTGTTTAGGGTCATCATTGTTTTAAAACAAAAAAAAAGTGTACTTTGGGTCGCATTTGCATCCCTTTACCCGGTATATAAAAAGGTGTTGTCCGAACGTTAGGCTACGCCTATCGGGAAGGCCGCACACTTGCGCGAGTGATCTTCGGATCGATTAACTCCGCCCCGTACCGAGTCTTGGTGTCTTGTCCTTAGTGTGCATGCATTCCAAACCTTGCACAGTCGGTCTAGTGTCTTGTCTAAATGACCTTGCATATCAATTCCTAGGGATCCATTCCCATCTTTTCGGCACCAATGGCCAACCCATGTCGACCCGTCCAAGGTGATAGGTCCGTGTCTGAGTACATTCGGGACTATGATAAGTACCGGATGGAATATGGAGTTGGAGAGGATAGCATCACGACTGCCTTAGAGTTCTGGGAAGGTTTGCGGTTTCACTTCCAAATTGAATGCCTTGTCCGTGACACGTTCTCTCTGGCACAGGCCGATAAGGTCACTCTAGAAGTCGAACCATTTGAGTCTCGATTTTCTCGCTCTAGAGGTCGAATCCTTTGGCAAGCATCTACCTCCCAACTGAGTCTCGATCCGGTCGGACCGCCTACACCATGGTCTTCCCCACCTCAGTCGGGGAACCCCTTCCCTAGAGCTCCATTGCCATCTACTTTCGAACTTTATTCGGAACCATCTTGTTTGGAGCCACCAAAACCCGAGCCACCCATGTTTCTTACGGGAACGCTTTTCATAGTCGAGCCGCTTCTTCGTTGGCTCAAGGATGACTTGGTCCCACCTCCCTTCCCATCTATGGACCCCACACTACGTCTAGTGCCAAGCAACTCATTTCACACCACCTTCCGGTCTAGTCACTATGTGGACACATTGGACGACCTTCTTAAAGGGTTAGACCGGCAGTTGACATTTACACATTTATTGGCCCGAGGCTTCGACCAAACCACTAGTCGTAGCTTCACCCATCCGGCCATAGGGTCCCTTACCTCCGTATGCACCGTGGGTTGTGTTACCACGGAGGTTCTTCTACTTCTCCCGCTACCGGACGAGCCCGACTTCATTACTTTTCTTCCGAAGGAGGAGTCCTATCTCCTCTGCACGGTCCCATCTATCACGATGGATGGAGGTGATCATCACCTTCATGAATTTCACCCATGGGACTATGTAATGGAGGAATCAAATGGTCACACATTCTTGGACCCATTTGACCCCTTCTCTAGTGGGCCTAGTGATCCATCACTTCCATTCTACCTTGTCGGGGAAGTCCACTTTCATACCCCTTTACTACGGGCCGGGTCCTCCATACCCACCAAGCCCGTCCACGATACACCTACATCCGGCTCACATAGCCCTCTCGAGTCTCCCAAATCCAATAGGCAGACGCATGTTAGGGACAAAGTAGGGTGTCTAGGAGTCCCACTTTCCGCCAACCATCGAGTACATCTAGTGTATGCATGGCACATATTCGGGTGTCCTGGTCCACCCTCGCCTATGCGTAGGTCGGACTAACATTAGGTGTGTCTAGGGTCTCGTGTGTTTATACATGTATGTGTCAAGTCAAGTCGGTCTTTGTATGCTCCCGTTGTTAGCCCTTTCGAGTTTGAGATTTGTCGGACATTGGGATCGGTTCTACTTCATCTCGGATCTAGTCACCTACAGGGACTCAGCGGTGATTCCTAGTGAGTCTTTGAGCCGCCACCTCCCCTTTTGAGAGTGCCCCACCCAGAGTGTCCACCTCTAGCCCATAGCAGCTTGTGCATATCGAGTATATATGGAATGACCAGGTGATGGTCACTTGATTGGAGCATACCCGCACTACTTGGCATGGTGACGGATCCGCTGGAGTACTCGAGCAGCCGCACCTCTTACTCGACGGGGTCGAGTTCCTCCCACCCGGGAAGAGTTGATGGGAATCGAAGTCGAGCATGTACATTTTATTTTGTATTTATGTCATTTAGTTTATTTTTATATCCATGGGAAAGCATATGCGCAATTGTAAGGCTTTGTAAGCCAATGCGTCATTCCCTTGGATTGTGTAGGTTTTTGTGCAAATATGTAGTAGGTCCAGCTAGGGGGCCCTCACCCCTTAAACGTTCTTTCCACTTCCTCTATCACCACGAGTTTTTTTGATTTTTTTTTTCATCCACATATTTTCTAAAATTATTCTAAGTTTCCAAACATGTTCTGTCTGCATCAGTCCAGATCCGACCCATCGCCAGTATAAAATTTCTAGAAAATTCAATTCTCCACAAAACCTTTCACAAAAAATATCCCCGGTTTCCTCTCTTGAATCTCTACAACTTTACTGAAGAACTCAACTTCAGATTCGTAGGTCTACCTATCATTCAATTCCAACTCTCAGGAAAAAAAGTTTCTTCCAGAGCAGATCTAAAAAGGAGAATAGCAGCCTTCAAAATTCGTCCACCAGAAATACAGAGCTGGTGATTTTTCTGTGATCCCATAGGGTCGAAGCCCTTCTAAGCAGCTTTCCAACGGTACCTCCTGATCATCAATCCGACATCGGGATTGGTCGCAGAAAGTGATCTCGTCGGGTCACGCGCTTGAAAACAGAACCTGCAGGTCCGTGGCCGGTTTTTCTGACCAGTGCCGAACGGAGCCGCCCGGCCTCCGGTAGACGTTCCAGCGTGCCGCCATCCCAGGGAGCTCTTCCCCAAGCGTCCCCACTATAGCGGTGCCGCCCGGTCCCACACGGCCCCTCCGACCGGCACGTGGGCCCCACGGTCGCGAGTACGTGTGCTGCCGACGCTACGGGAGAAGCCGCCCGTCAACCTGAAATCGATCCTCCCGGACCCACTTGTGCAGCCCTTTACCTCCCTGCATGGAGTGGGCAGCAAACTTGTATTGCTGTAATAATCATGTATTAACTGTCTCGGGAGTACGAGTTCGGCCAGGTCCGTCTTCCCCACGCCGAGAGCGTGGAAGTATCGTATTCGCTCCCTTACTCGGCATTTGCTCTATTCATATATATCTCTTATGCCGCTGCTAGAGAGCATGTTGTAGGGCCGTTAGCTATATATATATTTTTGTATCACCGCTGCTGCGAGAGAGAGAGCGACCGTCCCGTGACCCGATCCGGGCACGAGAGAGAGCCGACCACCCTAGCTCATTGCCAGTTTCTCAACCGCGCACGTCCGACACTTCCCTCGCTAAGGGACAATCGCGAGCTTGTCGTGTCCGTGGTCCATCCCGCATCAATGAAGAGAGTATTGCATGATGTGCTTGGCTCCCCAGTTAAGTGTAGATCTTCGTATTTTCTCCTTGGTCTAGAGGTCCTCATCTTTTGGCAACTCGAATGGACCCTTACTGATCACTCGCCAGATCTCATGATCCTGCGCACGTATAAACACGTGCATGCGATTTTTCCAGTACGGATAGTTAGATCCAGTAAAATATGGTGGTTTATTTATAGAATGCCCTTCAGGCATGACCCCTTAAGATGCCAAACCACTATTTCTCTCAAGGTTGTTAGACCACATACTGAGAGACTAGCTCTGATACCATGTGTTATTCAGCGTATGGCAGATCTAGAGGGAAGGGGTGAATAGATCAACCCCTTCTTTTTGAACAGAGTAGGCGATTGAAATAAATTGCAGTATAACAAGATATCTAAATCATAGAAAGCAGATAAGGATAAAGTAGACCGATCCTAGTCAAGCATCTACCGCTTAGCAAACACACCACCACACAGAATCTCACAAAGGAGATAATGCTTTTATGGTGGTTCGGTCTCTATCTAGAGACCTACGTCCACCCCTCACACAACCGTGTGAGGCTTCACTAGTGCCCAAGTGGCAACACAGTTGTAACACATCTTAAAACTGAGAGTTAAACTCTCACACCCGCTGACAAACAGCTTGAGGGCACACCGGGCCCAACTACCACTGATATGAGAATACCCTCAGATAGTCTTCCTACTCTACGGTAGGGAACACCAATGATAGATTGAGTTTTTAAAATAGAATAAAAAATGAAATGAAAAGGAATGAAAAATATCAGACAATATGGATGTTAAAGCAAAAGGAAATGATCTATCTGATGGCTCGATGCAGCTTCTAATGGCTGCAGATGCAACGGCCTCTCCATGAGCTGTTGAAGAGATGCAGATCAAGTCGTTTCTCCAGACACAGCTGCAGCAGGTGGACGACCTCCTTGATGTCTCCACGATGCTCTGCTATTATTTTTCAACTCTCTGCTTCTTCTCCTTCTTCCTTGTTCGACAGGCTTCTTCCTTTTTTAAGTCTATCTCTCTATCATTATGAATATTCCCCTTTTGCATTTTTTATCTTTTTGCTTCACTGCACGATCGCTTCACCACTGGCACGTCTGACATGTGCATGCAAAAGGACAAGGGTATCTTCATGGGGCCCAGCTGGAGATAATACTCATAATAGACAAAAGTCTTCCATGAAAAAGGTCCTTCTGGAAGCTATCTCCTTGTACCAGTAAAGGGGCCAATGATTGGCTTCCGGATCCTTAACTTAAAAGAGTTCGAATCTCGGATCCGCCGTACGCGATACTTGTAGTGTCAACACTTGTGAGTATGCAGGTCGACACTTCTGTGAAAACTTAGCATTCCATTTGCATGTCACCTCGACGCTGCTTCTGCAAGCATCGAGTCTATTGGTTGTAGGTGTCGACACTTGAAGCTTGAGGTGTCGACACCCTGAGAATTCTTAACCTCAAACAGAAATGAGTTTTTCCCATTTTTTCTTCTGTGGTGTCGACACTGTTGCTGGTAGTGTCGACACTCTAAACTTGCCAGAACTCAAACAGAAATGCGTTTGCCCTTGGTTTGCTCTGTGGTGTTGGCACTATGGCCATGTAAGGTTAACCTGACTAAAAGCACTTCAAATGCTTGATTAGACAACTACAAAACAATAATGAATCATAGTGTGTTATCATCAAAACCTGGGGACACAACAGGGTGTTCTTCCAGCAAGGAATTTGAAGTTTAGAGCCCGTCCCAGAGATAGGTTATCTCATGTTGGCTTAAACATCAAGTTATGAACAAAAGTCCTCAATTACCTTGTGATTTCATGCACTATATGTGGAGTAGTTGGCATTTTTCTACGACTGCGCAAGCATGTTTTTCACTGCTTATTCTCCCTGCACTCTTAATTAAAAGATAAGAACTTTAGCATAATTCATGCCTTTTTCTTGCCCCTCCATTGTTCTAAGTATGTTATCATGCCTTATCCTTCTATTCCTTATAGTTTTCACGTATTAATTACCCTTAGATAGGCCTTGCACATCCATTTTACCTTCTGTCTGTTGCAGACAGAAGGTGGTCCATCAGAGACCGCGCCCATCATAAGGCGATTCCCGATAGGCCACTTTCTAAATACGGCGGTCACCTCTAGACCACTTTTTACTTGCTGTTTTGATAAACAGTAAACTGACTAACCCCTTTCTTAGCTTGTAGTTCTACCGTCTTTATGCTATATTCTCCTATTTCTCCTTGTAATTATGTTACTAGTTATATTGTGGTTATGATGGTTCTATTTTCATGCCACATCATGTTTAAGAACTTATTTTAATCTTATGCTAATTTCATACCAAAATCATATAGTCCTGTATTAAAGATATTTTTTCGATGTTTTGTGAAACTCGCTACATTGCCAATGTGATCGCTATTTTTACACGTTTCACTCTCACCTCCAGTCTTTCTTAAGTACATAGAACATATTCCGATACGTTGCTATTAGATACACGCGCACTTGATAGACACATCTCTTGGACTTGAGATCCTCTCCGTCGGATATTCCTTCTATCAGACTAGGTGATCATGTTTCAAGGCCTCTGTAAGTCTCCGCGAGCCTGAGATTCTTACTAGGACGCCGAGTTAGTTGTACCCTAAAAGCCCAATGGTCTAGAAAGCACTACGTGAAACTCATATTTTCTGTGGACTGACCTGAACGTGGCCTTCAGGCGACCGCTACTTCCTGATAGCAATCCTGGCGCGACCGCGTTCTGCCTACAGTTCTGCTTCGTCGACCCCTTTCCTTTCTGATGACGACCCTGTCTAAAGGCGGTCTTAGGTCGACCGCCACTTCAATAAAATGGTCCCCGTGAGACCGCTACTTTAAGAAGATGGCCCTCACTTGACCGCATTTTCTCAGATTGTGTCTAACCCGTGGTTTGACCTAAGGGTTAACTCTACTCCGTTCTCAGATGGTCTACCGATTATCTGGAACCTAACACCTTATTCATAAGTCATGAATGAACTATGGAAATGTACAGTTATGTTGCCGAAATTCCTCTGTAGCATAATGTCCAAATAATTCATCCTTGAACTCTCATGATTTCATTTTGGTGCATTCTTACCTTGGTTTGATTGACATGAAGCTGTTGTTGAACTTGACATTATTGATCATATTTATATTTCTCATGAAAGTAGCTTGATTTTTAACTTGAAGATGCAAGGGTGGGCACGGACGGTGTCCAAGGGCTCGATGCTAGCCCCCTCGGCGGATGGCCGAAAATATACTGTAAACCATGGGGTATGATACTTACTAGCGTCACATTACGCCGGGAGTACTTTTTTTATAAGCGGGTGAAATCCACAAATTTTCATGAAATATCATGATTGATTATTACATGACTTTCTAGTGCATAGCCTTCTAAGGTTATGAAATGTACATTCTCGATACATGCTAGTACATTCTTGTTATTGAAAGGCCACATTATATTCTTGCTTGATCATGCTCTCTCTTATTCATTGAATTCCCATATCTCTATAGTCTATATCTTGTTGCTACTATGGTTTTTATTTCACATGTTTTATCACATTTTCCTTTACTTTACCTTTTAGAGCTAAATTGTTAATTAACTTTAACAACACCATCATGTTGATACAAAGATACCTACTGGGCGAGTTCGCTCATTCCCTACTTTCCAATCTTTTCAGGAAATTCTAGTGGAAATGATTCAGATTACTCGAATGTCAGATCCAAGGGCGAGAGCGATTGATGGAAGAGAGAAGCCATAGCTAGTCTAGTCATGAGTCATATTGTAATTAGGTTCCTTCACTGTAATAGACGGTGAAGTCGATCATGTCATGTAATTTTCTTTTTATTAAGTCTAGTAGTCAAAGAGAGTCAAAGTTAAGTGTCTTTTGTAAACCTTGATTATTATTGAATAAAGTTGGAATTTTGAGTACATTACCTTCTGTATTCCTCTTTTATGTAGATGTGTTATAGTGCTCTGATTGTCATTCTCGCTTGAGACTTTATTTACCGGCTGTTCACATTCTCGATTTAATTCCGCTGCATATCTCGGGGCGTGACATGTTCACTATAGCTCCCACCTTGTTTGACCTGGTCACGGAAAAGATGAAGCCTGACGAGGAGTTCATCCTGTTTGCCAATTGTTGGAGGATCATGGCTTCCCGGACGGTGGTCCCTATCCCCGAGTCCCAGGCAGTCACCATGCTGGTGAATAATGCCACGCCACAGCTTAGGGCCATCTTGATTGTGACAACCTAGACTCCGGATACCGGGTAAACCCGATACCACTTGGATTATGAGAGGCCTCCCAAGAGCGAAAAGTTCCGAAGGGAAAAAAAGGAGTGTGTAAGTACATTGAACTTCCAGATAAAGCAGTAAGCAATTAATTACTATGATTAGGATTGCTAAAATAGCAAAAAAAAAATTACATTCTCAATTAAACAAATTAAACTACTAAGCTAGCAGAGTCCAGTCCAACTAAAGTACAGTACAACAGGAAAGAGAACGTACTCTCAAGTCGGGGGAAGCCCGACACTGGCAAAGCTGGCAATTAAGAACCACCACACTGAACTTCCAAAGCACGAGGAAGAATAGCTACACCTGAAAAGTGAGGGGTGAGCCTCGTCTCACTGGCTCAGTAGGGGTCCCATAGATCCCTACCATGAAACAACGCAGTAACAAAAGTGCAATAAAAGTAACTACAAAAGTAGGAATAGGAGTAGGAACAACTACAGTATAGAGGAAAGCCGTACTAAACAGAAACACGGTAGCCGATTGAACCTCGGCTCTCAAAACCACTCCTAATTGGCAAAGACACGGATCCCCAAACACATAGTCAGGAATCACTAAATCGATGCAAGGAACTCTGGCTACACATCCAGGACAACATTACGACACATTAGTCGTGTTGGCTCGTCTACAGAGACAAAAGCCCAACTCGAGACCACACAATCTAAAATCACCAACACATACACGATCCCACCTTCGTGTACGCTACACTGACCTCGGGTGAAGCCGAACACAGACTACCCGTCAAGCCACGTCAACAGTGACGAAAAATAGTCACGAAAGCCACAAGTCATGTGTCATGTGATAGAAGCACCTCCTCTCTAGAAGAAAAGCCAGATGCGTTCACTGACGTCTTACACTACGCCTCAAGTGTCTCCCACTCGCCTCGAATGCGGTAACTGAGACACTGAAAGAGAACTAAGGAACAATAGTAACGAGTGACTAGTCAGGGTCACGCCCGTCGGTGCTGATCCAAACGCCCCTGACCACGTGTGCACACACAAGGTCAATGTCTTGAGCAAGGTCTCGAGTTGGTTTTCCCCTCCCGTAGGATTCTCACGGCAAGACAAAGGGGCCCACGACAACCAGCCTATAAACCGTCTCAACCGGGAACTCGCCCCACCACCACTCCCAGGTGGGCCGACACACGGAAGTGTCTAATGGGGACATCAGAGCAAGACCACTTACTTTTTATTTTTTTGCATTTGAGTCATTTTATTGGCATTTATATCCTTGGGAAAACATGTATGCAATTGTAAGGCTTTATAAGCCAATTTGTCATTCCTTAGGATTCTTTGGGTTTTTGTGCAAAAGTCCAGTAGGACCAGCAAGGGGCCCCCATCTCTTTCCCCATTGGTCCACCTGAGTCTTAGGGTCTCATGTGGGGCTGGTCAAAGGTCCAAGGTGGGCTTCTAGATGCTTGACCATTCAAGGGGACAAGGTGGAAGAAAATTCAAAATTGGACCAAGCAAAGTCGAAGATGCTTCCCCCTTATAATATAGTTTATCCCATGTTGTATTTTTTATTTAATTTGGTCATTTGACCACATGGGGAAGAAAATCCCCTCTCTCCCACGAAATTCCCATCCCCCACCCCTTGTCATTCTCTATATAAGCCTATGTATAGTGTCATTAGAGATATTAATGAAGAATTAAGCATTTTTGCCAAGAGCAAGCCCAAGGGCACCCCTTGTCTCTCCCCCTCTCCCCCTTTGCAGATGGATTTCTGCTGAATCTTGGGTGTGAAGCCCTCTCCTACATTCTCCTTAACTCCTCTGAGTTCTTCTCTGCCGCCATCGCGCCGCCACTCGTCGGAGTTCTGTCTCCATCCGGATAGAACCTCACCTACAAAATTTTATCTTTTTTTATCGTTGTCTGTTCAAGCCCTAATTTTGAGAGTTTGTTCTGTCCATCTCCCTTGACCTCCAGTTCAAATTTCGTGTCATTTGGAAGTCATTAGGTATTTTTCCCATATTTTTGTTTGTCCTCTCAATAATCTGCCCTTTTGCAGATCTCCGGGACAGAGTCACCTTGTGGTATTTTCCCCACCCCCTTATAAATTTTAAGAAAATCCCAACAAATTACTCAGTGTTTCACACATATATCCCCTTCCACCATAATTTTTGTGGAGTATAGAAAATTCATTTGTCCCTCGGTCAAAGGTCAGTTTCAGGCGGATCCCTTGCTGCCCTGTGTGTCTGTCAATCCGAGTCAGAAACAAAAACAGTGTTACAGTCATATTCATTTTCAATCCGTTCGGTGGATGGAGCTGTCAAACTAATATGTTGTATATCTATGAGTGCTCTTTCCAACGGTACCAGCCACGCCTCGATCGGCCTCCGGATCTGAGCGTCGTAATTCGTGTCGCCAAGGTCTGCAGATCTGTTCCCTGTGTAGGTCTGAAATTGCAGCCTAGGAGAAATTCAGAAATAAATATCAAAAATCAACTTCAGGAGCCGCCACTTCAGGAAGTCGTTCAGGGACGTCCTGCCATCGTCCCAGCCAAGCGGCGCCTCCAGAAGATGGCAGGAAGGTGACGTTCCTTTGGAAACCGTTGCTTGCTGTCTAGTGAGTCAGCCACCGAGTTGGCGCAGCACCGAGTTGGAATAGTGCCGAGTCGGACCAGCAGGCCGAGTTCGTGCCGTACGCACCTCCAAATTGCTGCCCGTCAACCCAGGGTCGGTCCTCCCGGGCCCCACTTGTAGCCCTTTACCTCCCTACGTGGAGTGGGTAATAAAATTCACTGTTGTAATTAACTTTTACCGTTATTACCGGGAGTTACGGTACTTGGTCGGGAACGTCTTCCCCACGCCCAGAGCGTGGAGGTACACTCGCTACCCTCCTCGTAGGCATTGCTTTACTCGTATGTTTTTGTATATGCCGCTGCATGAGTGATAGATTATCTAGCTTATTATCATTTTATCACTGCTGTGAGAGCGAGAGTGAGTGACCGTCCCGTGACGCGACCCGAGTTAACGCAAAAAAGCCGATGCCCGAGACTCACTGTCGGTTTCTCAACCGCGCCCGATCCCACGTATTCCCTCGCTTAGGGACGATCGCGAGCTAGAGTCCCAGGTCGCGTGTCCGTCCCGCATCAGTTTGGTATCAGAGCGCCAGTTGAGTCTAGGGTAGTCATTTGTAAAACTCCAAAAAAAAGTGTGTCATTTACGTCTAGTCATCGTCTAAGTCGGTCTAAGTGTCTCATTTGCATACCATTAATCGGTATATCAAAAGGTGTTGTCCGAACGTTAGGCTGCGTCTATCGGGTAGGCTGCACACTTGCGCGAGTGGTCTTCAGATCGATTAACTCCGCCACGTACCGAGTCTTGGTTTACGTCTAGGGTCCTTAGTGTGCATTAGTTAGTGCATTCCAACTTGCATTGTCGTCGTGTCTAGTGTCTTGTCTCCATGTGTCGGCATGTCCGCCTTGTAATTCCCCATTCCTAATGGAATCTCGGTCGCCCAGGCGATCTGACCGTTGGCCCACACATGGGTTGGGCAACCATCCTCTCCACTTCTGTAGGCCCGAAGCCTCAGATTTTAATGGCTCCAACGACCCGGGCGATTACCTACGTTGGGAAGCCGCCATGGAAAAATATTTCGCTTGCTATCCCATGTCCGAGGCCGGACAATTCTATTTTACCAAGTATAGGCTTCATGACTGGGCTGCCGAAAAATGGAGAACCATCGAAGGCTTCAGGCAGGTTAGGAGGCAATGGCCCCTTGAATCATGGTGGGACATGAAGAGAGAACTTAGGAAGGTCTACGTTCCCTAACCGGTCCCCTCCAACCAGTCCCACCCAGTCACCTCCAGCCAACCCCACCAAATTATCTCCAAACAAGTGGGTCACACCTCCAGTCGACCCCACACCCTCACCTCCAACCAAGTGGGACATAGTCGGAGGCAAGAAGCCCCACCAGTAGTCGAGCCTAGGCCCATCCCCAGGCCGAGAGATGAGGAGCGAGTCCACCCCGAGGCCCCTACTCCAACCCGCACCTTAGATGAAATCAAGAAAATGCTTTTGGATTGGTTGGATAGGATGGAAAGGACACGTGCTCCTTCACCACCCACGAGAGCTCCAATGCCACCATCATCTACTTTCGATCTTTATTCGGAACCATCTCATTTGGAGCCACTTCATTCTCAGCCACCCGTGTTTCTAACGGGTACACTTTTCATAGTCGAGCCGCTTCTTATTTGGCTCAAGGATGACTTGGTCCCGCCTCCTTATCCATCAATGGACCCCACCCTACCATTAGTGTCGGTCAACTCATTCCATACCACATTCCGGTCTAGTCACGATGTTGACACCTTGGATGACCTTATTGTGGGATTAGATTCGTAATGGAAGTTGACGCACTCATTGGCCTGAGGCTTCGACCAACCCACTAGTCTTAGCTTCACCCTTCCGGCCTTAGGGTCCATTACCTCCGTGTGCACCGTGGGTTGTGTCACCATAGAGATTCTCTTATTCCTCCCTATGTCGGCCGAGCCCGACTTCATACCCTTTTGCCCGAGGGAGGAATCTTATTTCCTACATATGATCATCGTCCCATCTACCACAATGTATGAAGGTGACCATACACACCTTCAAGACTTCCATACATGGGACCGTGACTTGTGGGAATCCACCACAAGGGGTCATACCTTCTTTGATCCCTTTGACCCATTCCCTAGTGGGCCCCTTGACCCTCCATATATACTTCATTTCTTTGAGGGAGTCCACTACCACACCCCTACCCCACGGGCCGGGTCATCTATACCCACCAAGCCCAATCTCGATACACCCACACCCGGCTCGTCCACACCCGGCTCTCCTAGCCTTCTCAAGTCTCCCAAATCCAAAGGGTCGTTCATGCATGACTGGGTCATACTTGGGCGTATAGGTGTTTCCCATACCACCAACCTTCGGGTACATAAGATGCATGCATGGCACATATTCGGATGTCGTGGTCCGCCGTCACCCATGTACGCGTCGGACTAACATTAGGTTTGTTTAGGGTCTGTTTTGAGTCTTTGTTTCATTTGTCTGTCGTGTGTCTGTGCATACATCAAGTCGAGTCGGTTTTGTACACTCGCGTTGTTAGTCCCTTTCGAGTTCGAGACTGGTCGGACTTTAGGATCGGTTCTACTTCATATCGGATCTAGTCACTTAAGAGACTCATCGGTGATTCCTAGTGAGTCTTTGAACCGCTTCCTTCATTTGAGAGTGACCCCACCCCGGAGTGTCCACCTCTAGCCACTTCTCCCAGCAGCGTGTGCATATCGAATCTATACGGGATGAGCAGGTGTCGATTACTTGGAGTGGAGCGTACTCCGCGCTTCCAGGTTCGGTGATGCATCCGCCGGAGCTACTCGAGCAGCCGCACCCCTTACTCGACGGGGTCAAGTTCTTCCCACCCGGGGAGAATTGATGGGGACATCAGAGCAAGACCACTTACTTTTAATTTTATTACATTTGAGTCCTTTTATTTACATTTATATCTTTGGGAAAACATGTATGCAATTGTAAGGCTTTATAAGCCAATTTGTCATTCCTTAGGATTCTTTGGGTTTTTATGCAAAAGTCCAGTAAGACCAACAAGGGGCCCCCATCTCTTTCCCCATTGGTCCACCTAAGTCTTAGGGTCCCATGTGGGGCTGGTCAAAGGTCCAAGGTGGGCTTCTAGATGCTTGACCATTCAAGGGGACAAGGTGGAAGAAAATTCACAATTGGACCAAGCAAAGTTGAAGATGCTTCCCCCTTATAATATAGTTTATCCCATGTTGTATTTTTTATTTAATTTGGTCATTTGACCACATGGGGAAGAAAATCCCCTCTCTCCCACGAAATTTCCATCCCCCACCCCTTGCCATTCTCTATATAAGCCTATGTATAGTGTCATTAGAGATATTAATGAAGAATTAATATTTTTGCCAAGAGCAAGCCCAAGGGCACCCATTGTCTCTCCCCCTCTCCCCCTTTGCAGATGGATTTCTACTGAATCTTGGGTGTGAAGCCCTCTCCTACATTCTCCTTATCCCCTCTGAGTTCTTCTCTACCGCCGCCGCCGCCGTTCGAGCCGCCATCGCGCCGCCACCACCACTCATCGGAGTTCTGTCTCCATCAGGATAGAACCTCACCTATGAAATTTTATCTTTTTTTATGGTTGTCTGTTCAAGCCCTAATTTTGAGGGTTTGTTCTGTCCATCTCCCTTAACCTGCAGTTCAAATTTCGTGTCATTTGGAAGTCATTAGGTATTTTCCCCATATTTTTGTTTGTCCTCTCAGTAAACTGCCCTTTTGAAGATCTACGGGATAGAGTCACCTTGTGGTATTTTCCCCACCCCCTTAAAAATTTTCAAAAAATCCCAAACAATTACTCTGTGTTCCACACATATATCCCCTTCCCCCATAATTTTCGTGGAGTCTAGAAAATTCATTTGACCCTCGGTCAAAGGTCAGTTTCATGCAGATCCCTTGCTGCCCTGTGTGTCTGTCAGTCCGAGTGAGAAACAAAAACAGTGTTACAGTCATATTCATTTTAAATCCGTTCGGTGGATGGAGCTGTCAAACTAATATGTTGTAGATCTATGAGTGCTCTTTCCAACGGTACCAGCCACGCCTCGATCGGCCTTCGGATCTGAGCGTCGTAATTCGTGTCCCGAGGCCTGCAGATCTGTTCTCTATGTAGGTCCGAAATTACAGCCCAGGAGAAATTCAGAAATAAATATCAAAAATCAACTTCAGGAGCCGCCACTTCAGGAAGTCGTTCAGGGACGTCCTGCCATCGTCCCAGCCAAGCGGCGCCTCCAGAAGATCTTAGGAAGGTGACGTTCCTTTGGAAACCGTTGCTTGCTGTCCAGTGAGTCAGCCACCGAGTTGGCGCAGCACCGAGTTGGAATAGTGCTGAGTCGGACCAGCAGGCCGAGTTTGTGCTGTACGCACCTCCAAATTGCTGCCCGTCAACCCAGGGTCGGTCCTCCCGGGCCCCACTTGTAGCCCTTTACCTCCCTGCGTGGAGTGGGTAATAAAATTCACAGTTGTAATTAACTTTTACCATTGTTACCGGGAGTTACCGTACTTGGCCGGGAACGTCTTCCCCACGCCCGGAGCGTGGAGGTACACTCGCTACCCTCCTCGTAGGCATTGCTTTACTCGTATATTTTTGTATATGCCGCTGCATGAGTGATAGATTATCTAGCTTGTTATCATTTTATCACCGCTGCGAGAGCGAGAGTGAGTGACCGTCCCGTGACGCGACCCGAGTTAACGCGGAAAAGTCGATACCCGAGACTCACTGCCGGTTTCTCAACCGCGCCCGGTCCTACGTATTCCCTCGCTTAGGGACGATCGCGAGCTAGAGTCCCAGGTCACGTGTCTATCCCGCATCAGTGTCGTCAGACTACGACTAGTGGAGGCTCACTAGATACAGAGACTCTCAAAACAGTGAAGTACGGATAGGCTAAACACGCACCTATCGCAAGTACTCGAAACCCAAGGCAGCACACAAAACTGCCACCAGACTCAAGACAGCCAACTAGACCTACTAACTCAACAATCCTAGAGTCACAAGACTCGGGTCAAGATCATCGTACAAAGCGGTAACACGCCGTTAATCAGCCTAGGCCCTAAGTCAAAAATCACGGGAAACACATCATGGAAGCGGCACACAACAGCCGAATCCACATCAGTAGGAAGTCTTCAGCCCCTAGATCGCTCAACGAACTCACAATTCTGCATAACACGAAACACGGAACATGAGGGATTACGAAAGCCCTCAAACCACATGGACACGGAAGCCGAGGTAAGATAATACCTCCAAGCATCCAAAACCAGGTCTCGATCCTCACAAGATAGACGAGACACTCACAAGGGCACGTGTCAACCACTGGTCTCAACCGGGTTGACCCAAAACCACAATGACTCTCGAAGCAACACGAAACACTGCTCAGTACAGTGGCACTCCTAGACACCCTATAACATGGTCACAGCCCTCATAGGACGTCCAAGACATCCACGGAACAGTTGGCTAACCAAGGGGTCGAAGCCACAACAACCGGAACCAACGCGAAAGAACACTCTGGGCAAGTGGCGGTCACCCCTATGGCCGCAAACAAGAAATGGCAGTCATAGCCTGGCCGCTACTCGCAGAATTGAACAGGAAGGAAATGGTCTGCCCAGGGCCATCTCCTGGAAGTGACAGTCCTCCTATGGCTGTCACCGCCAATTTGCGATCGGGAGCTAGACCGCTACCCCGAACTGACTTAAAACCGTTGAAACCAGATAACGGTCTCCCTTAGACCGTTAAACAAAAGTAGCGATCAGCCTAGGGCCGCCACTACCAAATTGTGGTCGGTCGTGAGACCGCAACCTGAAACTGACATAAAACCTTTTTACGATTCAGATAGTGGTCCTTCTTAGACCGTTTCTCCAAGTAGCTATCTCTAGTTTGACTGCTACTTCTAACCGGTGCGAAAACCGTAGGAAGGCTCAAAACTCGATCTTTCCACGCCCCAATCACTCCTAAACGACGGGGAAACATCCCTAGAGTCGATATCAACCTTCCACAACCCAGAAGGGATCAAACTAACCATAAAACGTCAAGAAACGGGAGATTTCCATGAATCGACCCAAAATGAATCACATGGACAACCGGGCTCATACTGGCCCCAAAACGGCGGTCGAATACAGCCAAACTGGCGGGAATCGAATCCCAACATGCCAGGGGTTCAAATGACACCATTTAAACTAAAAACTGTCACTTGGAATGGCGATCTCAGCTCACCCCCCCCGAACATGATTTCGCCCTTAAAATAGGAAAACCCCCTCAAACTCACACCGTTCAGCTCCAAATCACAAGAGGAAGTAGGAAATTAGCTAGTAGGGTATCCATCCCCCGACCTCCACCGAAGATCTCGCACGCCGAAATGGCCAAACCACGCTGAAAACCATCACACGAACAACCCACGCCGGCTTCGAATCCACGAATGGGATCGCACCAATGCCATGCTCCGATTCTCGCCCCATTACTCTCCAGGTCAGCTCCACGCCGTCACCACCTCATCTAGCTCCTCCACAGTCGCGTACTCGGGGGAGAGGAGAAGAGAGGAGAGAGAACGGAGGGAGAGAGTGAGGGAAACGTGAGAAGAGAGAGGAGAGGGGGTAAGGGTTAAAAGGAAAAGAAATGATCAATTTTCCTAAAACTCGATTTTTGGCTCAAAATTCTGTAAACTCAAAAAAATATGAAAAAATAGTCTCCGTGATCCTCGAAAAGAACACAATGCACCTGTGACATCTCGGAGTCTCAAAACTCAACGGTTCACTCTCCACGGGGTTCCGCAAGATATACAAGGGAAAAGCCTGAGTGGATCATAAAACATAATCAAGGACCCACGAAAGCGCTCCGAAAGCTCTCCGATTCCGATCCGAAGAATCCAGGGTATTACATTGATGCTTAGTGAGCTCTACACATTCCCTTAGCTATATAATCGAGCTCAGATTGTCCAGGCCCAAATGAAGGATTCCACCTTGCCGCCCTTCTTTGAAACTCGTACTCGAGGTCGGAAAGCCCCAGCTGTTCCCACCACGGAAGGAGTCACCGTGAATGAGCAGATCAATGCATTTGGCCCACCCTTTAGGCCCAACAACCGCCAAGCTCCACAATCCAATCAAGTCGATCCTAACCAAGGTCAAGGATGTTCGAGGCCGTATTTCAATGTCCCTCCACCTCAAAGCTACAATCGCGTCGGTCCTAAACGGGCCTCGTATCCTCCGTTGCCAAAAACTTTGGGTGACATCTTCTTCGCCCTCATGTCATCCCAGGCTATCCAATTACCCCCTCAAAAGGATTGGGTCCACCCCAATGCCGACACTTCCAAATACTGTCCATATCACCGCACTCCAGGGCACGACATCTACAATTGCTTCCAATTCCGGGATTGGGTATACGACATGAATGAAGAGGGTAGGATTAATTGGGATGACATTAAGCTTGCTATTGCTAACCTTAAGAAGCCTAATCAGTATTTGGGCATTGTCCAAAATTCCTTGCCTGCTCATCAACTGAACAAGGACCCCTCAAGTTCAAGGCAGCATGAAAGAGTGAATTGGGTTAGAACCACGTGTTCTTAAGAGAACCCAAATGTGGGGCATAGAAGGCTTCCCCGAGTGGCATGAGCAATTTGAGGTAGAGGTTGAAGATCCATGGGCCGATGTCAATATGTTCGCTCAGGAGTCTCAACCCTGGACGCTAATCCCACCTCTTGCCTAATCACCGGCATCGCACCAAGGCCCTCTCACCCTGATCACATCCCCACGATCCCCATTTCAAGAGTCAGCGATCTCTAAGGATGCCCGGACAGAACAAGAATGTCCACTGGTTCTGCTAAATCCTCCTCAACCGAAGGTGGTCTCTCCTGTTCCTATTGCTCCCGCTGAAGAGCCAGCTTCCCTATCATTCATATTCGGGTCCTCTCCTTTGCAATTGATCCGTCCAAAACCTCTGGAGCCGGAGGTTCTGAAGGAAGCCACCCTCAACGTCACTTCCGCAATCACATCATTCCCCTGTCTCAAAGGCAATCTCAACTTGAGAAAGGGGTTAATTCCCAAACCTCCCTTGCGGAGTATGATATCCTACAACACTTGGATAGGACGCGAGCTAAAATTTCCATTCTGGAACTCATCAAAAGGTCCCCATCCCATCAATCCACTTTGTTGCAATTCTTTCAAAAAATCATGGTCAATGAGGATCTTCTGGCTAGTGGCGTGACTGATGCCATCCTAGCCCTCACTCAGGGTCCCTCCATATCCTTTTCTGATAAAGATCTTGCTCCACCCGAGAGCAGGTCACTCCCGTTGTGCCTCACTGTTATCCTCAATGGAGTCAAGGTTGACTCCACCTTGATTGACATGGGAGCATCGATTAATATGTGTCCCATGAAAACCATCCAAAAGATTGGCCTACAAGAGGAAAATCTAGAAGAGGTGTGCACCACCATTTCAACATACGACAATTTGAGACGGTACTAAAGGCAAGGTGACCCTACAACTTGGCCTAGGCCCCGTGGTCATGTCTTCAGATTTCTTTGTCCTGGACGTAGACCCGGCATACAAAGCCATCGTAGGGTGGCTATGGATTGAACAAACCTTGGGAATCCCATCAACGGCTCATCAGTGTTTCAAATTCCCCTACAATGGCAGGGTGATTAAAATCAAGAGTATCCCGTTGGTGGAAACTCTCAATGCTATTACCTTTGAACATATTCCCTTTATGACTATTCCGAACAATGGAAAGAAACCCACCCTCGCTATAGTGGGCACCGTAGGGCCCTCTACCCTATGTCAACCAAACCGCTCCATCCTTCCCCGACCAATCACCCACTCCAATATCCCGTTTGGAAAAGGATGGAATATGATGGCAAGAATGGGCTTCACGATGGGTATAGGTCTAGGCCAGCACGAGCAAGGCCCCACTCGCAAGACGAGACTGAAAGTCTCCAAAGGTTGCGTAGGCTTAGGTTATTCAACTGAGAAGGCATCCAAAATCACTCAAGATAGGGGTCAACTCTATGACCACTTTGTCAAAGGCCCTATACAACCAGGGAGTCGGGATGAGCCGAGTAAGAACCATAATATCATCCAAAAGGAAATCCCTCTAGATCATCCTCTCGAAAAAGACTTTGGGCTTCTTTGTCTGTTTCACATGGATAAACCTCCTGATGATGCCTCACCCGTAGGCACTTTTTTGGCATTAGACAGGCCAGCTCCTATCTGCTTCATTTCATTTCTATTTCATCCACCCTTCCCTCCACTCCTTACTCATCCGGTCGTGGAGCGATCAACACAAATCGTCTGTACGCTTAGCCACGGCCACCAAAAAAAATGCCAATCTTCAAATGTGGGCATGTGATCTCACTATCGAAGAAACCTCCTCCATGGAACCTGGATCCCTCGACTAAGGGTCAGCACTTTCCACCTTGAACCCTCTCTCACATGTTCCTCTTGTACACAGTAGTCTAGAATCGAGTCTAAGTTCAGGTCAGTCTAGAGTGCCCTCTCCTCCCCATTCCAATCAAACTAGGGTTCGTCACATTCCCGCGCGCTACCCCAGCCAGCTGACGGAGAAGTGCGCGCAGTTGTGTCAGGTCTCCGGATTCACATCGACACCCATTCCCCTAGGGGCAACTGAGGTAGAAGGGTCTTCACTTTATGATGGCTGAGGGGTCTATGTTTTAGAAGAAGATGATGATAGTGATGATGAAGAAAAAGAGAAGCAGCCAGAGGATTGCACCGATCACATAGCTCCTTTCGTCGATGGGGCTAGAAGGTTCGACGAGCCCAATGTGTCTGTAGATAAATCAACCAAGGAAGTCAACCTAGGCACCAAGGATAACCCAAAAATCATTTTGATCAGTGCCAATTTGAAAAGTGAAGAAGAAGCATCCCTTGTGGCAATGCTCAAGGAGTTCCCCGATGCCTTTGCTTGGTCCTATGAGGACATGTCGGGCTTAGATCCCTCACTGGTGGAACACCGCCTTGTCTTGAAGCCCGATGCAAGAGCTATCAAACAAAAGCTAAGGCGACTTCATCTGAAGCTCGCAATTAAGGTCAAAAAGGAAATCGACAAGCTCCATAAGGCCAAGTTCATCAGGGTAGTCTTGTACCCATAGTGGGTAGCTAATATCGTCCCTGTCATGAAGAAGGATGGTCGGGTCCGGATCTGCATAGACTTCCGTGATCTTAATCGTGCCTGTCCAAAGGATGATTTTCATCTTCCGCATATAGACGTCCTTGTAGGAAATATCGCCAGCTATGAAATGCTATCCTTCATGGACGGTTTCTCAGGGTACAACCAGATCCACTTAGCGGAGGAAGACCGGGAGAAGATATCCTTCACTACTCCGTGGGGGACCTATTGTTACGTGGTCATGCCCTTCGGGTTGAAAAATGCGAGAGCTACATATCAAAGGGCTATGATGGCCTGTTGACACCTAAAATATGTCAGAAGAGACCAAAGCAGACTCAGGGCTCTGAAGGCTGATCAGAGGTGCGGCTCCTGTGTCGTCCCTGGAAGTTCTGAGAATCAGAATAGAAGAGATCCACTACCCCTAACACTTTGTCCGGCTAAAACCATGTCTGGTTAGGCCGCTGCCCAGTACTGCTATCATTCAGATAGTCAGGCTGATAAAACTATAACAAAATCCAGGCAACCATCTGCCTGCTGGAAAGGGTCTTCAGATAATTCTGATGCTCGCAGAAAGGGATTCACATAGCCTCATAGCTGGTGGTAAATGCGAGATGTTAAGCAAGCCTCGAATGAAACAGATATCTACTCTGGAAGCCCACTAAACCGGTGAGGAAGGCCCTTTAGGCGAACCCTCACTTGGCGCCGGATGATGAAGAAATGGGCCAAGCCCAACACAAGCTGAGGCGCGCCGAGAAGCTTCTTGCTGGCGCGCCGGGGAGCTCGTGCCGAGAGGCTGAGGTCCATCCCTCTATAAAAGTTGCTGCCCTTCGAGACAAAGAGGGAAGATGAAGAAAAAGAGGATAGAAAGAGGAGAAAAAAAGCAAAGAGAGAAAAAAAATAGAGAGCGGTAGCCACTAAAGGAAAAGGGAGCTCGAGAGCCCTCTAAGAAAGCTGAGGAGAAGAGAGGTTTGCATAGATTCGAAGGGAGAGTCAAGGTGGGATCAGTTCCAAGATGCCCTGAGGGGCTACAGCTTCCCTTTCCCCTGTCTCTTATTTGAATATCCCTTTCTCCTTTTGTGTCTATTTTTGAGCATCCTTGCTCCAGTAGCATCGAATGCTAATGTAACCCCGCTATCGGGGATAGAATCTATGTATGATTTTCTCAGTTGGGTTTTCTTCTGAGCTAGATGCATGTATGTTGTTCGGATGAGTAGTTAATAAAAGTGGGCTGAGTTTTGCCCTCTCATTATCTTGTTCTCTTCCCCTGCGCCCGAGGTTTAGTATATGTAACGGCTACCGCAAGCTACATAGATCTTATAGTTTAATCTTCGAAGGTTTATCTGCTATTTTTTTCTTACCACCTCGTATCCACATCGAGGGCCTGAGACAGTCCACCTCATGGCTTCTCGTCGGTGAAATGAAGAGGGATAAATTCAGAACCGGCCGTCCGTGGTTCTGCCCCCAGTGAGGCTCCAGAGGGAAGGCTACCATCCCCTTGGATTGTACCCTCTCCGTAACCCCTTTAGTGGTCGTCAAACCCTTGAATAAACCTTCTTTGCAAATCCCTGAATAAACCCTCCTTTAAGACTCTCAGAGCCCCTTGAAGCCTTCACCTCAAAAATCCCTTCAAAACAGTACTGAGACCCTCATTTTAGAAGCCTTCCCAGCCTCCTGGCGCGAGCCCCTCTCGGCGTGAGTCTCGCGCCGAGGACTGCCCGCGCCGGCTGAGCTTCTTGTGTCACGCCGAAACCTATTCTCTTTTTCGCACCGAGACCTCCACACCTCTGGTGCTGAAGCTAGCCATGCCGATAGGTTCGTGCTGATACCCTCAACAGTTCGGAGCTATGCCATCCTTGGTCACTATACCCTGTCCTTCTAAGGAGAAATACTATCCTTCCCTCGATCCTCATGGGGGCTACATCAAAGGGGTCAATTCCCCCCTACATTCTGTCACCCCATCAAGTCATGGAGGTCTGCCACTGTATGTTCTCCATTGACTATGCAGGTGATATCAATAAATCCCACAATAGGTGGATGAAGTCCCATAAGATTCAGATCCTCCTGGATCTCGGGGTACGCCCGGCTCTTCTTTTGGTTTCCACTCCGACATTTCGTCAGTGGATGACCTATGATACCCTTTTGGCACACTCCAAAATAAGGGGAGGTGCTGTCAAAATTCGTCCCCGAGCTATACTCTATCGTGCAGTATAATGCTTCCATTGAAATGATGAATTTAACCCCAATTGTGTGGCAGAGAGTTGAGCTATACTATCTCGTGACACTTTGGCCACCACCGAGAAAGGGGAATATAGACATTACAATCACATGATCTCCTTAGGCCTCATGTGGATGAATCTACCCTCACCTTCCACCTCACCCAAATACTACCATGGACAAACTCATAAAACCCCTATTGAACACAAAGGACCCCTTTGAATCCATAAAAGCCCTCACAATACTTGAAAAACCAACAGAAAAATAGCTATCGGCGCCACAGTCCCCGGCGCAGCCTCTTCCCAGTGCCACTTTCGCGCCGGTTGAAGAGGGCGCCGGCATGAAGGGCGCGCCAGGGAGCTTGCCATGCCGACCTCCCTTCATTCCCGGTCACGCCGGTTAGCCTTCGTGCCGAAACCCCTGCCGCGCCGTTTACCTTCGTTGTCGGCCACATGTCATATACCCAACTTCCCGAAGCCCTGCCAAGTCCACCATCAGCCTGGATTTAGGACCTTGACCCCCCCCACAGGCCATTATACCAGTCCCCATCACATCACGAGGGTTTCATGGCTCTTCATCCACGTCTAAACGGAGCTATATTGACGGGGTCTTACCCCGATATTCTACGCCACTAACCGTCAGGTTTTTCTTCCAACCCTGCCGACCCTGGGAGTCTTGCCATTGCAAGCCCTCCAGTGGTCCCTAAAGGGAACATCAACAAACACCATGGCAATAGACATTGTCCCGTGATACTCAAATCCTTTTTGGATTAGGGCTACTCCCGCCTCTCTTTTGGCTTCCATCCCGGCATTCTGTGAATGGATGACCTATATTCCTCTTTGGCTTAGTCCAAAATAAGGGGATATGCTGCCGGATTCATGCCATAGCACCGTTATCATGTCCCGCATAGCACGGTTTGCTACGCATGTCTCACATCCCGTTAGCGGAGTTAGCATAATAGTCTTACTTTGTTTTTCCCCCGAGGCATCCTTTCTTGGAAACTAATCAAGAGTTGTCCTTCTTTGGAAGGACGTAATTAATGTCATAGCCTTTATGGCATGACGGACTTCGGGTCCTGACACGAATATCACAATCGACTGACTGAGTCAGGTCGAGCGCACAATCAATTATCACTCCTGTGACTGGCACGCCTAATAAACCCAACAAAACAAAGGATAAAAAAAACCATCCCCACAAGTCTGGCACGCCCGGTGGGACCTGAGTCTCCCTTCATCTCTTTGCCAAGAGAGGATACCTTCGGGGGCTTCCCCCAAGAATACTGATTGTTTGTCTATTTGTCTCAGGCAAATGATGACGTCATACGAACTCACTGGTGTTGGCTTTGGCCCCGCAATCGTCGCCAACCACGCGGAACACAAGTACCTGGAGGTGCCCACGGTTTTCGGATACTTCCCACCAGCTGTAGGCTTCTCCAACTTCTTGGGGTTGGCCTTCGTCAACATGTTACAGACGGAGTCCCTGAAGACCGTCAAAGAGAAGGTTACTGAAAAGGTCGAGGCCCCGGAGGCTCGACACTGTGATAACTCGTCCGCGAGTCCATTCCAAGTTGCCAGCTGCATGGTGCATCACATTGCTCACGGGGCCCACCCCGTCCCTGCCAAGAACTTTGGGAGGCGCCGACACCGGAACCCCCGAAGGAAGGTTGATGCTGCTATGACCGGACGTCTCTCTGCATCCGACAAGTCTATGCTGGTCGGTGGCCTCCGCGTCTTTCTGGATGGGCGTAAGGCTCGAGTGAGCCCGGACCGGGTGATCCCTACTGTGCCAGTCCACAACTCCTATCAGGCTCTTGCTGGAAGAGGAGCCGAAGAAGAAGAAGCCAGTCGCCATGACCAGGGAAGGTTGGCTCCCAAGCCAAGAAGATTCAAACAGGTTTGGGTCCCCAAAAAGATCCAGCCTGTCCCGCAGGAAGCTCCGGTGCAGTACCACCCCGGGTTCACCAGAGCAGAAGAGAGCAATAAGTGGGACCTTATCCCAAGGAAGGAAAAGACAATCGTGGATCTGCCACATTGAGAAAGCTTTAGGGCCTGCGCCGACAAGCCAACATCCCCGTTGTGGGAAGAAGATTACAACAGACTACCGAGAGGACTCGGTTTACTTACATTCCTCCGATGGGAGGTCGACAACTGTCCCCGACCCTGCACCCGGGTCAAGGGCAAGAAGAAATGACCAATATGGTCAGAAGTTATTTTAGGGGGTTAGGCAGCCCCTCTTTGGGCCAACAACGGCTGTTGCAGGCAGTCGCAGCTGAAGAAGACTGCTGTCCATTAATGGCAGTGGGAGAAGAAGAAGATAGGAGGATGACATCATCGATTGATGACAATGGATATGAAGACGGCTCTGATGTTCAAGCCGATGAAACTGCTCCCCGCCCAGGGGAAAAGGAAAGGATCTCTGTGTTTGAAAGGCTTACCTTCCCGGGGAATGTCAAGAGGAGGGTTCGCAGACAGAGACGCAGGATGCAGATTTTCGCATGCAATATGGTCGGGATAGATGGCCATTATGAAAAATTGCCCGAGGAGCCTCAAGAGTTGGCCTGGCTAGCTGGAAGACCGGGGCCGAGCACTCGAAGAGTGGAAGCCACAAAAGAGAAGCTAGCGGCGACCGAAGGAAAGCAAGCCCTGCCTCGCCTCCAACAGCATGACAAGGCCGTTATTCTCACAGCAAATGTGATAACGGCAGATGAAGTAGAAGATGTCTTGCTTGACATCCTACCTGAGGGTGCATCTGGCGAGACGACAGAGGCCATCCCTAGCACAGTAGCTATGGACCCGACCATACTGATGATGCTCTAGAGGTACCGCCAGGAGATAGAACAGCTGAAGAAGCAATTGACGGAAAGGACAGAGCAGTCCTCTGCCTCCAAGCAGCCTGATGTGCAGGCCGAATCATCAAGGGGAGCCGTCACCAAGAACGACTTCCCACCACTCTATACCCCGCCTCTGCAGGCGGAACCAAACTTGGCGACAACTCAACAGCGCCCATCACAGCCGCTGGCTCCACCAGTGCTGCCACAGGTGCACCAGACGCCTCCACTGCTGTGCCCTCCTCCACAGGCGACCACCCTGGTCACCCCCTACTTGCAGCAGGTGCATTTCTACTCGGAACCGGTCGACCCGACCAGCATGAGCAAGATGATGGTAGAAAGGATGATCGAGATGAAGCTCGCTGAAAGGGCTGAAGGTGACTATGTTGTGTTCGATGCATATAGGGTTCCATACCCACCGCATCATGCTGCCAAGCGGCTTCCCCCCGGGATTAGCAAGCCGCCGAAGTTCGACAAGTTCAACGGGAAGGGATCCCCGAAAGAACATGTTGCCTATTACATGACCGTCATGGGTGACTTGGCCACTGACGAGTCATATTTATTGAAGTTCTTTGGGTCCTCACTCACAGGGCTCGCATTTGAATGGTACTTTAGCCTCCCGGCCGGGTCGATCAACGACTGGTCAGACATGCAGAGGAAGTTCAGAGAAAGGTTCCACGTCACAGAGAGGGAAGTCACTGTGGCTGAACTCTATTCAACAAGACAGAGGGCAGATGAGACCACTCTCGACTACATCAAGAGGTGGAGGAACCTCGAGATGAGATGCAAGCGGCCCCCGCACCAGGAGGACGCCATACAGATCTGCAAACAGAACCTCAGGAGAGAGGTGCTGGAGAAGATGATTGGCATGGAAATCCGGTCGTTCGACCGTCTGAACAATATTGTGGCCGAAGTGGAGGCTTTCTTAGCGAAACCGGCCCCTACACCAAATACTCCTACTGCACAAAAGGGCAAGGCAGCGGAACGGTGCCAGGCACCGAAAGAAGCAAACGCCCTTGATATCAAGGCATTTGAACAGCAAAAAGATAAAGGCAAGAAGATAGCTGCTCCTCAGCTTGCCAAGACCGGAGATGGCGAAGAAGGCCCATCCCTCCAGGATAAAATGAAGAAGGCCTACTCTTTCCCAAAGGAGAAGACCAGGATCTTGTTTGACTGGGTTACCCAGTATGATAAGGTCACCCTGCCTGAGCCAAGGAGGCCGGAGGACCTGAAGAGAAGAGATAGCCCAATATTTTTCCCCTACCACCAGATGCTGGGGCATCCAATTGAAGACTGTTATGTTTTCAAGGATATTATCGAAGGCATGGTAAAAAAGGAAGAAATAGAATTGTGGGAGTACAAGGTCGACCCTCCACAACCACATGCGGCGCCCGTAAGAAGAGTCGCCGTCAACATGGTCTCTCTGTATAAAGCCTTGCCTGAGGAGACCGCAGAAGCCAGTACTCAGCGTACGTATGAAGCCTGCTTTCTGGCCCCAATAAAAGAACAGGAGGGATGGCAGCAAGTCCCTGCAAGAGACAAGAAAAAGGGCTTGCCTCGCCCGGCACCGGGGGCACATATTCGTGGCGTCACGCCACGACCCCCTTCACTAGTAGCAACACCTGTGTGGACCAATCCACCAGCAGTTATTAGGATACCTACCCGCAATCGGAGGAGGCATACTCCGTTGCCCGTAGTCAAGAAGATAAGTCCAGAAGCTCAGCGGATACAGGACTACATAAATGAACTGGATGAGTATGTACAGCCCAAGCTAGAACCTTTGCTGGTACGGGATCATCTCCCATGGCAGGAGCTAGAACAACTTTCACTAAAACAGGAAGAGGAAGCTGACAAAGCATCAAACAGGGATGGCAGCCTGTTCTGGGGGCAAGCGCCAGCCAAAGAAAAGAAAAGAAGACAAAGAAGGAAGGGAAGGGCTGGCAAGGCTACAACGGGAGTGATCCTTTCTTGCAACACCCTCTCTGCTCTGTTCAATTTGCCCGGTGAGGAGGATGAAGTAGAGATTTACTTCACACCCACCGCTGAGGAAAGCCAGGCCGAAGCCGCAACTGCCGCACATGCGACCCGGTCGGGCCGAAGGTGGGGGCGTCAGCCGCCCGCCAACCATAACATTATCTTCAGAGGGGAGCAACCCTACAAGATACTCCCTCCGGAGGTCAGGGGAGTTCAAATCCCTCCTCCGTCAGGCTTATACAACCAAAGTGGGGGCGGCACTCCCACTCCTTCATTTCTGGAGTTCATAAAGATGTCAAAAGGGAAGTAGCCATGCTGGGAGGTTGAACCGGTAACCGGGGGCAGTCGCCCACAACTCCAGCAATCTCCCGAATTGTCAGAAGAGGTAGAAACCCACCCGGCAGCAGCCAGTGAGGAGCAGCCAGGAGGTAACCCCGGGCAAAAGGGTGCAGCCTCTGGGTCTGATGAAGCATGTCCATCAGGGGCCACAGTCCAAGGATCTTCCAAGCCTAGGTGGGCGGATGAAATGAAGCTATCCAATGTCCGAGCTAGAAGTCGGGTGGTCAAACTATTGAAGAAGCTCCCAGCAAGATTCACTGTCTGGAAAATCCTCTCTCTTTGTAAAGAGACTCGACAGGCGATCATTACTGCTCTCCAGACGCCTGCCCAATATGAAGCCTACCTAGCAGAGGCACTGCCGGAAGCCAGCATGACCTTCACCCAGGAAGACATGTTGCTCCCCACCACTAGTCACAACAGACCTCTGTATATGAGGGGACATCTAAATGGCCGGGAGCTGAACAGAATCCTGGTGGACCCCGGGGCAGCTGTCAACATCCTGCCCTACAGGATATATGAGAGGCACTACTTCAACGTGCACCTACAAAAGGTCGGGGATATGCACATTGCCGGCTTCAATCAGAAGTGTGAAGTGTCGCTAGGAGTTGCAGAGTTCACACTCACTCTAGCGGATTTTGTCACGAAGGTGCAATTTCATGTCATTGATTCTCGCACCTCATACAAGGCGCTGCTCGGCCGCCCTTGGCTACATGAGAATATGGTGGTACCTTCCACACTTCACCAATGAATCAAATACAACATGGATGGGAGAGAGGAAAGAGTATTTGCTGATCTCCACCCATTCGAAGTATTCGAATGCCACTTGGTAGACGCCCCTCTATATGCAGAATGGCCGCAGAAGGCCCCTGCGGCCAAGACCTCTTCTAGCACAACAAAAGGCACTTCCAAAGCAGAATGGTTCCGTCCACCGCCATGTGGATATATCGATCCCAAGGTGGTTTCACACATCACTATCACCGGGGATGTAGGCCGGATAGCGCCTCCCGCCATCTACCCTGAAACCAATAAAGTCAGGGTTGACCAGCAGCACGACCACATCGGGATCCCCAAAGGTCTTACCAAGCCAATTCTCAGCCTCGACAATGCTACTGTTGAACCTTTCAAAGCTTGGGAGGTGACACACATAGATGGTCCTAGCAGCCTGTTCTATACAGCTGAAGAGCACCCTACACAGGAAGACACTGATTGTCATCTGCCTGAAGATATAGAAAACCCCTCAATGCCTATACAGGGGTTGACATTTATAACAAATCGAGTGGCCAAGATGTTCCAAAAGTAGCACATCCCTTCTGGCCAGCCTCGCAAGAGGAAAGAAGCATTCCAGAAGCTATGGTACCCTTTGAGCCTGGACAAAGAAATGAGGCGTGTCTCTCAGCACCCGGGATTGGGCTTCACCCTCGAAGAATACTATGATAGCAAACGCTATGAAGTGGATAGCATCTCTGCTTTCTACCCAGTGGAGGAAAACCCACTGGGGGCAACCATTGATGAACACCTGACAGAAGTTGAGTGCATTCAGCCAGCCCGGCCAAGAAATCCGGAATCCGAGGCTGTGTTCCCCTGTCGGTATTGGGAACAAGTCTATCCAGAAGATGCAGCTCTTCAAGCCAAATTTGACATAGCTAGCAGTAGTGAAGCTGAAGATGTTGGAGAAGCAGAGCTGCCTCCCTCCAGTGGCCCTCCTCTATTCATGATATCGGCACTTCTCGAACCAGTCGGGAAAGCTTTCCCCGAGCCTGATCAAGGGACAGATGCTGCTAGAAGAGAAATGGTTACCTTCACTGAGGGCATGGTGGTTCAAGGGATCGAGATCTCTTCACCCCTTGCCAAGGAGCTGCAAGGCTACTCTGACTTAATGGCGAATGATCACCAGCCCTTAGTGACTGCAACCCCCTCAGCAGGGGGTGAAGCAATCAACTCGCCCCTCGAAGTTGCTAATAAGGTAAACTTGTTGGCAGAATAGTGCATGCATCCATCATCAGTCGAACAAGAGAGGCAAGATGAAGGGTTCAAGGTCCTTGACCTCGAAGATGATATACCAGACTTTGTCGACCTCCAGCCTGCACCCCCTGAGATAGAAGACGGAGGTCAAGCAACAGTCGATGAACTGATAGAAGTCAATTTGGAGACGAGGATGACCCCAGGCCAACCTTCCTCAGTGCCCAGCTGTCTGCCAAAGAACGGAGGATGTACATCCAGCTGCTACAAGAATATCGGGACTGCTTTGCCTGGACCTATAGAGAGATGCCAGGACTAAGCCCTTCAGTCGCACAGCATGAGATGACCATAAACCCTGGGGTAGAGCCAGTGAAACAGCCCTCTCGGCATATGAGGCCCGAGCTCATCACTCAAATATGCAAAGAGGTCGACAAGCTCATTGATGTGGGTTTCGTCGAGGAAAATCAATATACCACGTGGTTAGCTAACATCGTGCCCGTGAAGAAGAAGAATGGACAGATCCGGATATGTGTTGACTTCCGGGATCTGAATAAAGCCCGCCCTAAAGATGACTTCCCAGTGCCAATAACGGAGGTCATGATAGATGCAACAACTGGTCATGATGCCCTATCATTCATGGATGGGTCATCTGGCTACAACCAGATATGGATCGCGGAGCATGACCGGATCCACATTGCCTTTCGGACCCCCAAAGGCATTTATCACTATAAAAGAATGTCGTTCGGATTAAAGAACGTCGGCGCAACTTATCAGCAGGCAATGACTAGAATATTTGATGAGCTACTTTACCATAAGGTCGAGTGCTACATAGATGACCTGGTAGTCAAGACCAAAAAGAAAGAAGACCATCTGCAAGACCTCCGAGTCATTTTCCAGAGGCTGAGGCAGTATGAATTAAAAATGAACCCTATGAAGTGTGCGTTCGGAGTCTCGAGTAGAAAGTTCTTGGGTTTCATTGTCAGGTATCGGGGAATTGAAATAGACCCCGCCAAGATCAAGGCGATTCAGGAGTTACCCTCGCCAAGGAATCTCTCTGAGCTAAGATCCCTTCAGGGCCGCCTTGCATACGTCCGGCGGTTTATATCCAACTTGTTGGGGCGATGCCACCCCTTTCACAAGCTGATGATGAAGGATGTTCCCTTCTACTGGGACGAAAATGCCAGATAGCCTTCGAAAAACTGAAGGATTACATGAAAACCCCTCCAGTGCTGGGTGCGCCAGTGAAAGGACAACCGCTGATCCTCTACATAGCAGCCACACACAATTCCCTGGGGGTAATGCTAGCCCAGAATAATGAAGAAGGAAAAGAACAAGTCCTCTACTATCTCAGTCGAAGAATGGTCAGAACTGAGGAAAGGTACACCTACATCGAGAAGATTTGCCTGGAATTGGTCTTCGCGGTCAAGAAGCTGCGGCACTACATGCTGTTGCACGAAGTTAAGCTGATTTCTAGGGAGGATCCGCTTAGATACATCATGTCCCAACCAACCCTCAAAGGCCGCCTAGGCAAATGGGCGGTGATTCTTATGGAGTATGACATCTCTTATGTACTGCAAAGGGCCATCAAGGGCCAAGCTATTACAGACTTCTTTGATGAACATCTAGTACCCGAAGACTGCCCTCTGGAATCAGAGCTTCCTGAAGATGAGACTTTAGAGGTTGGATAGGTGCGGCCCTCCCTATGGCAGCTGTATTTTGATGGTGCCTCCAGAATTGACACCTCAGCAACGGGATCGGCCAGAGTCCGTGCAGAAGTAGGCATAGTCTTGAAATCTCTTGAAGAGGAAGTCATACACACGTCCTGCTCAATAAACAAGCCTTGCACAAATAATGAAGCAGAATATGAAGCCCTCATAATCAGGCTACAAATTGCTCTGTCCATGGGGATTCAAATGCTCGAAGCGTTTGGGGACTCCATGCTGGTTATAAAACAATTGGAAGGGGAGTTCGAGGTGCGAAAGCAGGAGCTCATCCCTTACTACCATCTGGCCCTGCGCCTAATGGCAAGATTCTACTTCGTCAGCGTCAAGCACGTCAACCGAGGATAGAACGCTCAAGCTGACGCCCTCGCAAAGCTGGCAAGTTCCTTGGCGATCCCGCATGATACAAGCCTGAATATAATAGTCATCAACCGGCGGCAGGTCCCCAGTGTGACAGAAGCTTTAGCCGATGAACAAGCTAATGAAGTAGCAGTTGCTGAAGCAGTCCAGCAGCCCGACTGGCGGGAATACCTCCTGCATTGGTTCCAACACCAACAGCTCCCGAAGGTAAAAGAACAAAGAAAGAGACTCCTGAGAGTCAAAGATTCTTATGAGATGAGGAATGGAACATTGTTCCGAATAATGGCAGATGCCCGAAAGAAGGTATTACTTCGATGCTTATCTCCAGGGGAAGCCAGGTAGGTAATGCAAGAAATCCATGCTGGGTCAGCCGGGGCGCACCAGGCCGGTCCGAAAATGAAGATCGAAATAAAGAAATTGGGTTATTATTGGCTCACTATATTTGATGATTACTGCAAGTTCGCCAAGGCTTGTCAGAAATGTCAAGAGCACGCCAATGTGTCAAGAAGACCTCCAGTGCCTCTACATCCTACCTTACCAAGCTGGCCGTTTGCCCAGGGGGGCACGGACGTGGTGGGGCCACTACCAGCATCTTCATCAGGGTGCAAATACATCTTAGCAGCTACAGATTACTTCTCCAGATGGGCAGAGGCTGTAGCACTAAAAGAAGTCACGGGAGAATTAGTTGCGAGATTCTTCTGGCAGAATGTAATATTTTGGTTCAAGATTCTCAGCCGAATCATCTCCGACAACGCCAGCCACTTCAGAAATCAGAAGGTTTATCAGCTAGCTGACAAATACAAGATTGATTGGAGAACATCATCTCCCTACTACCCTCAGGCCAGCGGACTTGCAGAGGCCTTTAACAAGACGCTTTGCACTCTGCTGGTGAAAATTGTCAAGGCTAACAGAAGAGATTGGGAAGAAAGTATGTACGAGGCACTGCGGGCTTACCGTACGGTCTACAAGACCCCTACCGGCTGCTCACCCTACTCCCTCGTGTACGGGTCAGAGGCCGTGGTGCTAATTGAGCTGGAGGTCCCCTCACTACGGGTCACCATCCAGCATGGATTGGTGGGCAACGAGCAGGCCAACACAGAAAGAAGGCTAGAAGAGCTCACAGAGCTTGAAGGAAAGCGTCTCCGGGCACAACAGAATATTCAACTCTATCAAGCCCGCATGGCCCGTGCTTTTGATAAGCTGGTCAAAGGACGGGAGTTCAAAAGGGGTGACCTGGTGATGGTTAAAAGAAGAGAGGTGATGGCCTCCAACCCCAAGGGGAAGTTGGTTGAAAATTGGGTCAGACCGTATCTCGTCCACCGAGGATATGAAGGGGGTGCGTATGTCCTTGCGGATCATAAAGGAGTTATCCAATTCTCTCCCCTTAATGGGAAGCACCTAAAGCTGTATCACACGGTTCAACCGGCACTCCCCGAATGATTTACCCCGAACTTGGTCCAGTGGCACTCCGCCCTGACCGAGCTACCTTCACCCTTGGTCAGTGGCACTCCGCCGCCCTGACCAAGCTACCTTCACCCTTGGTTCAGTGGCACTCCGCCCTGACCAAGCTACCTTCAAACTTGGTCTAGTGGCACTCCGCCCTGACCGAGTTACCTCCACCCTTGGTCTAGTGGCACGCCACCCTGACCGAGCTACCTCCACCCTTGGTCTAGTGGCACTCCGCCCTGACTGAGCTACCTCAAACTTGGTCCACTGGCACTCCGCCCTGACCAAGTTACCTCCATCCTTGGTCCAGTAGCACTCCGCCCTGACCAAGCTACCCTGAACTTGGTCTAATGGCGTTTCGCCCTGACTGAGCTACCTCCACCCTTGGTCCAGTGGCACTCCTCCCTGACCGAGCTACCCCCAAACTTGGTCCAGTGGCACTTCGCCCTGACCGAGCTACCTCCACCCTTGGTCTAGTGGCACTCCGCCCTGATCGAGCTACCTCAAACTTGGTCTAGTGGCACTTCGTCCTGACCGAGCTACACTTACCTCGGTCTAGTGGCATCCCATCCTGATCGAGCTACACTTACCTCGGTCTAGTGGCACTCTGCCCTGGCCAGACTCGCATAATACCCAACATTGCCATTGCAGGCCCTACGCCCGAATCGGCTCAAGTCTATCCTTTGCGCTAGCATTACCTGCTTGCTAACGAATAAACCCCTTGTTCGGCGCAAGACTCCGTGTCCTAGCCGACCTTTATACATCATTGCCATTGTGGGCCCTACGCCCGAATCGGCTCAAATCCATCCTTTGCGCTAGCATTACCTTCTTGCTAACGAATAAACCCCTTGTTCGGCGCAAGACCCCGTGTCCTAGCCGACCTTTATACATCATTGCCATTGCGGGCCCTACGCCCGAATCGGCTCAAGTCTATCCTTCACGTTGGAATTACCTTCTTGCTAACGAATAAACCCCTTGTTTGGTGCAAGACTCCATGTCCTAGCCGATCTTTATACAGCATGGCCATTGCGAGCTCTACGCCCGAATCGGCACAAATCTACCCTGGGCGTTGGCATTATCTTCTTGCTAACTAATAATACTTCATGTTCCAGCCGACTCTCTCGGCATCCTTCCGCTACATGAGTTCAAAAAAAAAGAGAAAGAAATAGAAATGGGGTTAAAAATAGAGATACCCCGTCGGCCTTGTTCCTAAACGGGGACGGGGGCAAAAATAGCTATAACCCGACTGCGGCAAAAATCCGAAAGGGCGCTGCGGGCAAAATCGGGTACCCCGCCAGGTGAAAACCTGAAAGGGCGCATGGGCAAAAGCAAGAGGGGGCTGGCCTCGACGAAAACCTAAGGGCTTAGGTCAGTAAAGTGGTAATCCAAAAGTTCCTCTTCATCCTCTTCTCAATGAGATTCCCAAGGGACAACCATCAGAAGTCCCACCGGAGATCCCCTAACAAACCTATGTCCGACCCTCATCATCATCGGCGGGATCGGTCGACCTCCATCCTATAACTTGGACCTTTCGTCCTCATTAATGAGGATGTCCCTTGCTTCGACATGTAACCCATGTCGATGAACAAACCCGTGTTCGACCCCCATCATCATCGGTAAAATTGGTCGAACTCTACTCCTTTAACTTGGACCTTCCGTCCTGGTTATTGAATATATCCTTTGCTTCGACATGTAACCCATGTCGACGAACAAACCCGTGTTCGACCCTCGTCATCATCGGCGAGACCGGTCGACCTCTACCCTTAACTTGGACCTTTCGTCCCTGTTAATGAATACATCCTTTGCTTCGGCATGTAACCCATGTCGACGAACAAACCCGTGTTCGACCCTCGTCATCATCGGCGAGACATGTCGACCTCTACCCTTAACTTGTACCTTTCATCCCTGTGAATGAATATACCCTCTGCTTCAACATGTAACCCACATCGATGAACAAACCCAGGTTCGACCCTTGTCATCATCAGTAAGGTAGGTCGACCTCTGTCCCTTGGCCTGGACCTTTCATCCCGGTCAAGAACCATATAGCCTTTGCTTCGGCATTTAACCAATGTCGACGAACTAAACCAGGATCCGACCCTTGTCATCATCGACAAGGCCGGTCGGCGTCCTAGCAAACAAGCTCTCCTGTGTTCCGGATCCCTTGGGGAATTAAAAGAAAAAAAGAGAAAAGAAATAGAAATGGGGTTAAAAATAGAGATACCCCGCCGGCTTTGTTCCTAAATGGGGACAAAGGAAAAAATGGCTATAACCCGGCTGTGGCGAAAACCCGAAAGGGCGTTGTAGGCAAAATCGGGTGCCCCGCCACGTGAAAACCCGAGAGGGCGCGTGGGCAAAAGCAAAAGGGGGCTGACTCCGGTGAAAACCCGAAAGGGCGCTTGAGTCGGTAATGTGGTTAAAAAAATGATGAAATGAATGAAAAAAAACAACGATGTTAAAAATGATGATGAAATGAAAAGATGATGTAGTAACGGGTTTGTCCTCATTCGTCATTCCATCCCAAACTACCCCTTTCGACCCTGGTCACCATTGGCAAGATCGGTCGCTACCCTTTCCGGTCCTTGTCACCATCGGCAAGACCGTCTACCCTTTCTGGTCCTTGTCACCATCGGCAAGACCGCCTACCTTTTCGACCCTTGTCACCATCGGCAAGATCGGTCGCTACCCTTTCCGGTCCTTGTCACCATCGGCAAGGCCGTCTACCCTTTCCGGTCCTTGTCACCATCGGCAAGACCGTCTACCTTTTCGACCCTTGTCACCACCGGAAAGATCGGTCGCTACCCTTTCCGGTCCTTGTCACCATCGGCAAGATCGTCTACCCTTTCTGGTCCTTGTCACCATCGGCAAGACCGTCTACCTTTTCGACCCTTGTCCCCATCGACAAGATCGGTCGCTACCCTTTTTGGTCCTTATCACCATCGGCAAGACCGTCTACCCTTTTTGGTCCTTGTCACTATCGGCAAGACCGTCTACCCTTTCCGGTCCTTGTCACCATTGGCAAGACCATCTACCTTTTCGACCCTTGTCACCATCGGCAAGATCGGTCACTACCCTTTCCGGTCCTTGTCACCATCGGCAAGACCGTCTACCCTTTCTGGTCCTTGTCACCATCGGCAAGACCGTCTACCCTTTTTGGTCCTTGTCACCATCAGCAAGACCGTCTATCCTTTTCCACCCTTGTCACCATCGGCAAGATCAGTCGCTACCCTTTCCGATCCTTGTCACCATCGGCAAGACCGTCTACCCTTTCTGGTCCTTGTCACTATCAGCAAGACCGTCAACCTTCTCGACCCTTGTCACCATCAGCAAGGTCGGTCGCTACCCTTTTTGATATCTTGTCACCATCGGCAAGACCGTCTACCTTTTCGACCCTTGTCACCATCGACAAGGTCAGCCATCATTTCCCCAAACCAGGGTCAGTAATGGGATTACTATAAAGTATATGCTATGCCTCTGAGTGGCACTCCCATCAGTTGTCCCACCAATGATAAAGCCTATCCCGGGTGGACCTCTCATCAGCCAGCAGTCGTATTTCCGACGTTTCTTGTCGGCAAGAATTACATCCGCACCAATCCGGCAACCTCTGGAACCCCGTCACGCGGTGGAGCGAGGTCCCCATCCTTTCCTTGAAAGGGTGGACGCTCTCCTGCAGCACAGACACGGGTACACTTCCAAGCAGGTCGCCAAAGTTGCCACAAGATGTGATAAAATACAAGTGCAAAGGTGGACACCTAAAACAGTAAAGGAAACTTGTATTTCATTGCAAAAAAGGGAGGGGAATGAATACGAAAGGGGCCCTTCGGAGGGGGCGAATTACAAAGGCAGATCAGCTAAGACCGCCTGAAAATATCTACAAAGTCAATGAGCCCAACATGGGGAGCCGCCCCCAGTTCATAGAGCTGCATTTCTTCCTCCTGAACACGAGTCACCTTAGTCTCTAGGGACGCGACTCGGCCCTCCAGTAAAGAAGTTTCCTCTATGCCTTGGACTTCTTCAGCCTCCAACCGTGGTATCTCAGCTTCTATGGTAGCTAATTCAGCCCGGAGTTCCTCCCGTCGGCTACGTAGAATATGTGCCCGAGCAGCAGAGGCTTCAACATGAGCTTTGCTCTTCTGAAGATCGGAGGTCAGAGACATCAGCTCCGCCTGACAGTCAGCTTTCTGCAGCTTCAGGGCCGCTAGTCGGTCGTTCATCACCCTCCCAAGAAAGTCCCGGTGGTTTACAAATTTTAGCAGGAACAGCACCTGCTGGGTCCAAGTGTCCAAAGGACAGCCTAATGCTTGCAGCCCAATCGTCAGTCTCCCGGCCACTTCCTTCAACTGGGGGTAAGATAGTGTCGGCTGAGACCACGACCTGGCGCAACATCTGTAAATACTGCCAGACAAAGTCCTCTGATGAAGTAAAGCCCAGGGAGGCTGCCGGAGCCACCTCGAAGGTCACCTCCCTGTCTATGGAAGCCCATAAGCCAATATCTGGCTCGGAAGAAGAATATGGAACGACCACAAGAGACGAAGTAGCAGGTGCCGTGGCAGCATGCTCTTGCTCCGTCGGGCTCCTTGAAGAACTCTCTTCTACAGGTGCTGGAAGAGGCAGAGGTTCCAACTCTATCTCTGGCACGGAGGGAGCTATAGGGTCAGGCGCAATAGTCATTACGGCCGCCGGGACGAAGGCAGAACCTCTTGACGGGTCAGCTTCAGCTCTCAATTCTGTTACCGGCACCAGGGCGAGACTCTCTCCCAGTGGGCCCAGCTCCATTGATGGTACTTCGGCAGCTGCGCATATTCTTACTAGCACAGGGTGAAGTATAGTAACTGCCCCTGAAGAAGACACGGTGGCCAGTGGTAGCATATCCGAAGCCTCCGACGAACCACGATAGCATTAGAAGGTGATACCAGAGGGTGATTGGCTGCGTCAGGCTCCTGGAGCAAGATTCCAATAAGCACCAAGATGGCAGAAAAGAATGAAAAGATATGCGGCTCTACGGAGGGGCGGGCAGAACTTACTATGGCCGCAGCATCCATCTCTTCAAGTGTCTGTATAGAAGATTCTAACTTTGCAGATGAAGCAACAAAAGGAGGGGTTATCTCCACCTCCATGTCTAGCCCGGCAAATTCCTCCGGCAACATTCCCTCAGATGATGTCACCGACAACCTCGGAGGACTGAAGATCAAAGGACCGCTCAACGGTATGAGGGGTGTCGCCACCCCTTTGATGGCTGCCACAGGTGCTCGTTCGTCACCTTCTGAAGAATAATAGTCAATTTCTTCGTCAGAAGGGGTGGCAGAGCTACTGGAGGAAATATCTATGCTGATCTTGGGTTGGCCCGCCTCCTCTGTCGCCTGGCGGGCCGTCGAGCGGGTGATTACACGCCGCAATGGGATAGCACCTTTCTTTAGCACATTCTTGTGTTCTTCAGGCTGTGAAGGAACATCCACGGTAGGCATCCCAACCATTATGCTAACCACTCCTGCCACTACAAGAAACATACACATAAGGCGGGGCAAAAGGATCAATAAGAAGGAAGAGTCAGAAGGATGGCAGTCACTTGGCTCACCCTCAGTCTCACTGGCAGGTGTGGGAGAAGGGAGTCTGACATCCTCCTCAGCAGCGGGGAGACTCTCCCCTATGGCTTCAACTGTTTTTGTCGCCCCTGCCGTGGTTGTGACAGAAGACCCTATGTCTCCCGTCTCTGGGACGACCTCCTCAGCGCGTGTGGTGGTGCCAACCGCTCCTTGAGCTAAGGTCAAACAAAGAAGGTGTCAAAGGAGCGAAGACGTCATGAAAAGAACACTCCTTTAGACCGTGAAGAAAAGTGATGTCACCTTCAGCTGCTTGCTGAGTGGCCTCTTTCTGAGCAGCAAACTGCTCAAATGATGGCACTTCAGGCAGAGGAGTCTGAACCGCATCAGTCGAAGGTTGCTTGGAAGAAGTTTTTCGAGCTTTCTTCGCTTGGCCTATTGCAACTTTCATCGCGGAGGCCGCTCTCTTTTTTCTAGGTGGCAGTGGAGTAGTGGTCGGCACCGGTGCAGGAGCCTCAAAATATTCCGGCTACTGAGCCGGGGAAATGATTTTCCTATAAAGTCCCTGCTGCTTTATATCTGGACGGTCTGTCAAATGAAGCACATGCCGTTATAAAAGAACTGAGCAACAAACTACTCTACATGTCAACTGAAGAAGACTTACCTGCCCGGCCGTTGTAAAAAGACGAGAGGGGCCAATACTGATAAGCCACCTCCTTGCTTCGGGATGCAGCCTCTCGAACGAGCCAACAGACGTCGCCAATCTTCTTGCACTTCTCGACTAGGTCGGCCAAGTCCGCATGGCCATGAGAAGCTATGCAATGATATAAGCCAAGGTGGTCGAAGCCCCAGACATCGGCATAATGAAAGGATACAAACAAAGGCTTGTCTAGAACACTTGCTACGGGACTGTCAAGGGTCAGTCCGTGGATATTCATCAAGACAAACAGCCAAGACGTATGTTGATAATATGTCAGGGTTCTATCTTCTCTATTAACAAACGCCCGGTACGGGCAAAAGCGGTCAACCTCACACTTCCCTGAAACTGCTTTGGAGAGCGGCTCTTCAATAGGGAATGGATACTGCTGAAGCTCCAAGCGGGAACCACCAATCTGGCACAGATGTTCTAAATTCTGCGTGAAAGTATCCTCATCTATGTCAGCAAGCACAGGTACCAGCTGTTCAGTTGCTTCCTCTTTTGCGGCTTTGTTGCGTGCTATATATGCCTCTACCTCCTTCAGATTTTGGGAGAACATCCTCTTCAAATGGGCTTCTTCACTGCTGGCTCAGAAAGGTGCGCTCAGCTACATCCCAGCATGCCACCCTGGCATTGCGATAAAAGCCCGTTCGAGCATTCCACCACTTTACATACTCTGGAGTGACCCGGGGAACGCGGTTCGGCACCGGTACTCTGAAGACATTGGCGTCCCAGCAGTGAAAGTAGTCCCACCAGGAGCAACCATCAGCTACAACAGTCGAGCCATGCTTCGACCTGCTATCCAGAGGAAACAGGGCAACCGAAGGCGAGATGTGCTGATCATAGCCGAAATTTCGGCCAAACCTAAAAGGATAGTAGGGTTCTAAATGAACCACGCCCCCCTTTCTAAACACTAAGACACTGGGGCGAATTGATAAAGCCCAGTCAATGAGCTCAGGCTCCAAGATTGGCCGGGTCACGGTGTTGCCTGAAATGAAATGTGTGAAAGTCTCCACTACCTCAAGCTTACATTCACGCTGGCGATTCACCAATGGAGCGGAATGTGCGGCCAAATTCCAAAAATGGATGGTCCCAGCCGAATCCATCGGAACCCTTGTCAGTCGGCCTCGGATGGAGAAAAGCTGATGAGACACTGGACCGGGTTCAACACTAGCAAACTCCAGCATCCTGGGATACAATGTCGCTGTCTACAGAGTCCTGGGAGCCAGCTCTTGGAACAAATTGCACACCCTGGCATTGAAGAAATAAAACGGCCCCACTGTTCTAAACGAGCGGGGGACCCGATGCCTATGAATATCTCCAAGAGATTTGTAGATCAGGCAGAGTGCTGCTGGACATAGTGCAAGCCGCATGCCCCAAGCCATCTGACAAGCCGGGTATATTGCCTCTGGCCTAATGACTGTCTCATCTCCCTGTGGGAGGGCAAAAGTGCACAACCAGAAAGTGAGGTAAGCCGCACAATGCGTAAGGGGATCCACCCCAGTGGGATTCGATCCTCCGCGACTAATCCGTCGAAGGGAAGCGGGCAGCGCCGATTTGAACTTGGGTGGTCTGCCGGGCTTACCCGCAACAGGAGCTACATGGGGGAACTCCCTGTACTTCAGAGGGCCACCAAAGAAATACTGAATCCAATGTCCTACTCAGACTCTCAATTTGTTGCTCTTCTCTCGGGGCTAATACCCCCTCGAGGATCCCCTATTCAGCGCCAAGCAGAGGGAGCGGTACGCTTTCATCAAGTACCGGTATGAGTAGCCGAAGTAATACTCACCTTCACCATCTGTCTCATCCTTGATGAAGTCATGAAGACAGACCTCCTCATAGGGCTCTCCATTGATCAGCAGACCCGACAGCTGTGACAGGCTCCAGAGGTCTAGAGAAGTTTCGCCCTCCGTTGTATAGAAAGTATTGAACTGTTGGCAGAACACTTCAAACATGCTGCAACACAACCCTTTCGAGATGGGGTACCTGAAATGGGATGCATATGTTAGCACAGCGAGAGTGATATAGAAGGGGGGGGATGAATAGATCACTCCCAGTTTGCAAAGTTTAGGCGAGAAAATAAATCTACCGCTTATGCCCCTTCTAAACTAGCACACAAAGAATTTCAAATGCAGGTACCAATCAAGATCGAATAAGAAAATGATGATAAGAGCTGAACACACAACTAGTCGAAGAGACAAGCAGATAGAGAGCGCTGATAAAGATCACAAACCACAGAGAAGACAACCGGTTTTTAGGTGGTTCGACTGCAGTCCGCAATCTACATCCACCCCTCACTCCAACTAGAGTGAGGATTCCACTAGCCACTGCTAGAGCACATCAGACTCAGTCTGCAAACAACTTGCTGCCAAACAGCTTGAAAACCCAAGGGAGACAAATCCCTCAACCAAGATTTGCTACCCACAGAGCTTGTAACCTGTTCTAGCACCCAGCATGAACAGAACCGGAGAGTGCCTCTCCCTTCCTCCACACACCGGAGGGAACCTGCTAATGACAACCCGTCACTAGCAACACCAGAGATCAGCGATCTCTCTTCCTCTGCAACTCAGAGGGAAACCGGAGATAGACTCCCTTCCTCCACACACCGGAGGGGAACAGATCAGAAATAGACGAAGAACACATAAAGAAAATCAGAAAAGGAACTAAAGACTGATCGAGAAAACATTCGATACTGAGAGTTAATACAAATGTAGCTTCCTGGGAAGTAATTTCAGAAACCCGATACTGCAAACTCTCTTTCTCTCTTCACTGCTATCTCTCTCTTTTTCTTTCTCTTTACTGGTGGATCGAGCTCTCTGCAATACTGCCTTTTCTTTCTTGGCTCTGATCACCTTCATCGGTGGACGAAGGTTTCTATTTATAGCGGCAGCAGGTGGATAGGGCACAAAACGCGTGTGCCTCCCACGCTTGATCCAGAACCTTCCTGCCACGTGACCTTATTGGATTGGTTCCTTTTGTCTTGGATCACGTGCACCCCCTTTATTAGGGAATAATCTTCCTCGTACCTGTAAGAAGATAAGAACCATTAACACACAGTATGGCCACTAAAACTAAAGCTGCATGAGGTATATGATAACAGCACGACGTGACCAGTACACGAGATAGGAAAAGAACGACACGAGGTACACTGTGACAGAACAGACACAACGAGGAGAACGACACGAAGTGAAACAAGAACGACACGAAGTACATACGATGACTACAGCACGAAGTAAAACATCATGATATAATAACCAGTAATGAGAATGGCACGAGAACAACATGGAGACAAAACAGTAACCGACACGTGTTGAAAACAACACGAGGTAAAAAGAAGAACGACACGAAGTGGTTGCAACAACAAGCAAGACATAAAAGATGACACGAGATGCAACTAGAGGACAGAGAGAAGCGACACGAGGTTCACACAAAAACGACACGAGGTGGCACAGAAAGCAACACGAGGTGCTGCAATGTTCTGCACTTAATGGAAGAAAAATGACACGAAGACACAGAAACAGCAGTGACCGACACGAAGACATGATACGGAATGACACGGAGTGTGGTCAAGGCGAGAAGGACACGAAGTCTAAAGAGTAAAACAACACGAAGACCAAAACTGAAACCTACACGAGGTGAAAACAACACGAAGATGAAAACACAACACGAAGATGAAACACAAGAATTGACACGAGGTGAAGTCACAAAGCGACAAAGAGAAACGACACGAAGACAGAGACCACAAGGATAAAACAACACGAAGGATTACCTCATACGAGTTTTCCTGTCAAGCATGGAAATCAACACGGAGTGTTGTATGCTCAGACGACACGAAATCATTTCGTGTTGGTGAGGGAAAGCAACACGAAGACAATGATGCTACAGTGCAATGTCTAGACTTGAAGTTCAGTTGAGTGTACAGACTTCACCAATGAATCACTCACTGTATAGACTTACTATAGCAGTATGATGTACAAACTTTGATGAACAGTCCAATGTATGGACATTGAAATCGAAGACCAATGTGCAGACTTGACAGTGAAGACTAGTGTGCAGACTTCAAGTTTAACTGAGGATGTACAGACTTGAAGAATAAGCCAGTGTATAGACTTGAAGATTGAAAGCGATGTACAGACTTTGATGACCAACATCAATGTATAGACTTAGGAGCATAAGACACGGCTGTACACACTTAGCCTAAGACAATGCATAGCCTTGCACGAGAGTCCAATGTATAGACTTTGCTACCCAGACATGATATATGCAGAGACATGTTATCTGACAGAATGCAACACACATATATAAAGAGCAAATGCCATCAATGCTAGACATCATCATTCATGTTGCTATCAATATGCAGAATGCTCAAGAATAATAATGCATAGAAATGTACTTATAGTGTGAGACATCATCAAAATCATAGGGACACAACAATCTCCCCCTTTTTGATGATGGCAACACTATGAAGCAGGCAATATCAAGGTTTATCAAGATTTAACATGAAATCAATGCCAGCTGCAACAACAGATTAACTTCAAGGCATGCTCATACAAATGAATTAGACAAACCCTACAACTCACTCTCATTAACTCACTCTCATTTCCCCTACAACTCATAATCAGGAACTTCCCTTAGGCGACTAGCCACAACCAACTGATTAAATCATTGATATAGCAGAACCTCTCTCCCCCTTTGACATCAGCAAAAAGAAATGCAGAAGACCTACCAATGCTGGAGACATGAAGAAGAAGTGCAGTAACGATCTTAGTGCAGAAAGTCATGAATAGGTCTTAAGAAAATAAGTGAGGTTCTAACATCAAGAGAAGATTCTTTAAGCTTCAGTACACAATGGAGAGACAGAATTATGAAGAGTATATCAGCATACATAGTGTATGACGTAGAGCAGGAGTTGACAAGTATGGCCAAATGGTGCTGATCATTCAACTATTCCACAAGACAGCAAGAGTCTAAATCAGAGAGGTGTTCTCAAGGTATTGAGGACAAGCAATCCATTAGTTGCATAACAACAAGGAATGTTAGTTGGAGATGATTTCCAAGAAGATCAATGAGTAAGTTGGTAGATCACTTCTTTTGACATTAGGGAGACACCTTGATCAGAGGCCTGAATCCCCAGTTACTCAGAGTGAGTTTCTCATTACTTACCCCCCTTTTTTTTAAGGAACAAAGTTAGTAACTGTGGCTTTTGACATGAGGAGACACCTTGATTAGAGGCCAGAGTCCCCAGTTACTCACCAGCAAGCCACCATTGCTCTGTCATGACTTTTCATTTGTTTTAAGTATCTGACACCTCATGACTTGGGAGAAATATTCATTTCATTGATGAAGCTCCCAGTTTCTCAGTGATCAAAAACAGAACATGTTTGTTCAGTTAAGCCCTTGAGTTAAAGAGATAGAATGATTGAAGACAATACCAAAAGAGAAGGACTTTTCTTGTATTGAGTCTTGAAGTCTAGATTTCAAGTTGATTGGGTCAGATATCAAGACATACGTGTTTTTGGCCTGAACCATAATCAATGACAATGTAGGAAGATATACTTTATGCAATTAGTCCAGGTCTCTGTGTGAGTGCCAAAGAAAAGATTCTAATTGGATTTTAGAGACACTGACTTATTGACTTAAGAGATAAGTGACACTCTACTGTCTGAGAGAACTACACTAGATTAGTCATGAAAAACCAGCAGAGATACACATCTGGACACTCCTTTTGAATTTGTCAAAGAACTTCTCTTCTCACATTACAACTTAGCTCCCCCTAAGACATAGCATACCTCAATAAAACATTTCAGCAAAAACTCAAGGCTTCCCTTAAATTAGAGCATTCTTGAAAGCTAACCAGTGAGCATTCCGAACTCCCCCTTAAACCAGCAAGCAAGAAGGCTAACCAACAGATAGACAAACCTCCCCCTCACAACAGGAACAAGCTTCATAATTAAGACACTTTGTATAAGCCTAACTCTCTTCTTAATGTAGTGAACTTTTCATTATCCAGAGGTTTTGTGAAAATATCAGCAATCTGATTATCTGTTTCTACATGAATTAGTTCAAAGTTATTCTTAGACACCTCATCTCTTATAAAATGATGTCTTATCTCTATATGTTTTGTTCGAGAATGCAAAACAGGATTTTTAGCAAGATTGATGGCACTTGTATTATCACAGTAAATAGGTGTGCACCCCAGGTCTACTTGGTAGTCCTGAAGTTGGTGTTTAATCCATATTACTTGTGTTCCACAACTCCCTGCAGCCACATATTCAGCTTCTGCAGTGGAGAGGGCCACAGAATGTTGTTTCTTGGAGCCCCAAGATACTAAACACCCACCCAAGAATTCACAATGGCCACTTGTGCTTTTCCTGTCTATTTTACAGCCTACATAGTCAGCATCTGTGTATGCTACTAGATTCAATGTGCGAGAAGCAGGAAACCATAAACCAAGGGAGTGACTAGCTGACAAATATCTGAAGATTCTTTTAACTGCAGCTAAGTGTAGTTCAGTGGGTCTAGACTGATATCTTGCACACATTCCTACACTGAATTGTATATCAGGTCTAGAGGCTGTTAAGTAAAGAAGTGATCCAATCATACCTCTATAACGTTTGACATTTACTTCTTTACCTGTCTCATCTGCATCCAATGATGTATTGGTGCCCATGGGTGTAGTAATGTGTTTTAAGTTTTCCATGTCAAACCTTTTGAACAATTCCATTGTGTATTTGGTTTGGTTGATGAAGCACCCATCTTCTAGCTGCTGTACCTGCAATCCAAGAAAATATTTTAGTTCACCAACCAAGCTCATCTCAAATTCAGCAGACATCATGGTAGAAAATTCATCACATAGTTCATGGCTAGTTGATCCAAATACAATGTCATCTACATATACCTGAACTATGATGAGATCTTTACTCATGCCCTTGGTGAATAAAGTTTGATCAACTTTACCTCTTTTGTAGCCCTTGCTGATCAGAAATTCAGATAATCTTTCATACCAAGCTCTTGGAGCCTGCTTTAGACCATACAAGGCTTTGTTTAACCTGAAAACTTGGTTAGGTTGAGGAGAAAATTGAAATCCAGGAGGTTGTTCAACAAAGACTTCTTCTTTAATAACTCCATTTAAAAAGGCACTTTTAACGTCCATTTGTTGGAGTTTAATGTTCTTTGAGCATGCAAAGGCAAGCAACAATCTTATGGCTTCCATCCTAGCAACTGGTGCATAAGATTCATCAAAGTCTACACCGAATTCCTGACAGTAGCCTTTGGCTACTAGTCTGGCCTTGTTCCTCGAGATGATTCCATCTTCATTTATCTTATTTTTGAACACCCACTTGGTTCCTATGACATTAATACCATCTGGTCTTGGGACAAGCTCCCAGACATTATTCCTTTCAAACTGACCTAATTCCTCACTCATAGCATTTACCCAACCTTGATCAGCTAAGGCCTCTTCTACTGTTTTGGGTTCAATTTGTGAGTCTAAAGCAATTAGGTCGTCATTATTCACATTTCTAAAATGAGATCTAGTCCTTAGAGGTTCTTCAGGATTACCTATGACATTATCTAACGGATGGTCTTTAAGGAATCTGATGTTTGTTGAAGACTCACCTGTTTCTCTTTGACCTTCCTGATTTTGGGAATTTGTTTCTCCATTCTGCTGAGTCTTCTCTTCTTCTTGTTGGTTTTCCAGAAAATCTCCACCATGATTGGAGTCCCTGTCAAGATTTTCAATATTAGAAACATCTTTCTTTTCACTAAAAAGAATGTGTGGAGATTCTTCCACTTTCTGATCTGAAACATTAAATACCCTATATGCCCTTGACACTTCTGAGTAACCCAAGAATATTCCAGGTGAACTCTTGGCTTCAAACTTGTCTAAATCTTTCTTATCATTGTTATGAATAAAACATTTTGCTCCAAAAATTCTGAAATGAAACAAGTTTGGTTTCTTACCTTTTAGAAGCTCATAGGGTGTTTTCTTGTGTATGGGTCTTACCATGGCCCTGTTGATTATGTAGGTTGCTGTATTGGCCGCTTCTGCCCAAAACCTTCTAGGTAACTTACTTTCAATCAACATGGTTCGGGCCATCTCCACCACTGTTCTATTTCTTCTCTCCACGATCCCATTCTGTTCAGGTGTCCTGGGAGAGGAAAACCTGTGAGTTAGTCCTTCTTTGTCACAAAGTTCAGTAAACATGGAATTTTCAAACTCACCTCCATGATCAGATTGAATAGAACTAACCTTGAACTTTCCTTCTTGTTTGACCTTATTGAAAAATAGATTAAACTTTTGAAATGCATCACTCTTATTTGCTAAGAAAAATATCCATGAGTATCTGGAGAAGTCATCTATGATGACATAGCCAAACCTGTTACCATTAAGACTCTGAGTTCTGGTTGGACCGAAGAGATCCATATGAAGAAGTTCCATTGGTCTAGAAGACAATGGCTCAGATCTTAATTTGAAAGAGTTTCTGGTCTGTTTGCCTAGAGCACAAGCATCACATGATTTTGAAATGGAATTAAATTTAATTTTAGGCATGCCTTTAACTAAATCAAGTTTGACCAATTTATTTAAAGTAGAAAAGCTAGCATGACCTAGACGTCTATGCCATTCAAAAGCATCAATTTCAGAGTTAGCAGACAAACAAATAGTAGAGTCAGATTTCTCATTTAAGTCTACAATGTAGACATTATTAATCCGGTTGGCTACAAATTTAACCTCATCAGAATTTATTTCAAAGATTTTGCATGAAGTATCATCAAAAACAACCTTGTGACCCTTGTCACATAACTGACTGATGCTGATCAGATTATGTTGTAGCCCTTCCACAAGTAAGACTTTTTCAATGGAGTTTGTGGAAGACTTACCTACTGTGCCAACTCCAATTATTTTACCTTTGTTCTTTCCTCCAAACTTGACCAGACCTCCTGGCTTTATCTCTATCTTACTGAACTTGGATCGGTCTCCTGTCATATGCCTGGAGTAGCCACTGTCGAGGTACCACTTGTTGTCTTCAGCTGCCAGGCCGACCTACACAAGTATATCAAGCAGAGTGATTTGGAACCCAAGATGAGTTGGGTCCAAGTACATTGTTTAAATCTCTGATCAAGTGTTTGGGTACCCAGATTTGTTTCAGCATGGTTTTCTCTGGCACCCTCCTTTCAGGTTTATTAAAGTTCAATCCAGCTAAACTGGAGAAATGAGTTCTATTCCTTTCATCGGTCTTCCTATTCCTAGGAAATTTCCTGTAGGCTTGTTGATTGGTATATCTTTGACCATGAAAGTTGTTCCTCCAGTAGGTCTTGTTTGGACCCATCTGATTGTTATAATTCCAGCTTTTATTCTGATTTATTTTCTTGGTCCAGCTACCATTTGTGTTCTGGTGAATGGACTTAATGTTATTCTTCATAAAGTTCATTCCAATCTTGAATGGTTGTCCAGTACTGGTTGTTGTGTTCTCTTTAGGACATTGAGTTTTCTTAGAGCTGTTTGAGCTGGATGGTGTGTCCAGCTTTTCTTTTCCCTTCTCTGGACAGAAGGTGATAGTCTTGAATTGCAAGGGTCTCTTGTTAGTTGGGTCATAGCCTAGACCTTCCTTACTGAAATTGACCCTAGTTCCTAGTATAGCATCTAGGCTAGTCTTTCCTTGGACACACTTCTCTAAGACTTTCTATTTGTCTTCCAGCTCCTTTTGAAGAAACTCTGAATTCTTTAGGAGTTCAGCATTTACTTTCTTCACAGCTTCATATTTCTCTGAATTCATTCTGATTTCACTCATGCTTTCTTCAATTTTAATTTTGAATTCATTGAGCTATTTTTTACTTTCTTGGATTTCTCCCCTAAGCTTATCATTCTCTTTCCTTTGTGAGGTCATTTCTTCTAGTTGTTCTTTTAGCTTTGCATTTTCCTCATAGACCAGAGTTTGTTCTTCAACATTTGTGTTAAATTTTCTTTTCAGAACTCTGTGCTCTTTGCTAAGTGAATTAAATTTATCTAGCAAGTCACCATAAGCATCCTCCCAGTCATCAATTGAGAAATTTTTAAAAACGTTTATTACCTCCTCTTCACTGTTTGCCATAAGACAAATTCCTTCTTCATATTCCTCCGAGGAAGTGTCTTCGGGATTTTCTTCTTCCTCGCTCCATGTGCAGACCATCGCCTGTGGCTTTTTCTTCTTCTGCACCTTTGTGAACTTCTTCTGAAGATAGGGACCTTTCTTCTGGAGTTCTGGGCATTCGCCTTTCATGTGTCCCTATTTGTTACAGTTAAAACAAGTCAGTTTCTTAGGATTTCTATCCCTGTAATTGGTAAACTCAGCTTTCTTGTTAAAAGAGTGTGGGTTCTTCTTCCTGAAGGTCTTCCCCTTCGTCCTCAGAAACTTTCTGAACTGACGAGTGAGCATAGCCTGCTCCCCCTGGTCAAGATCTGAAAGACCTTCAAGCTCGGACTCAGACTCGGGGCTACTGCTGCTGCTCCCACTTTTACTACCCTTGTTGCGGGAAGCTCTTAGAGCTACATTTTTGCCCTTCCTCTCACTACCTTCTCCACCTCCTTGGAAGTTCATCTCATAGGTCATCAGGGATCCTATGAGTTCATTCACAGTTAAGACAGTCAAATCTTTTGACTCCTCAATCACAATGGCCTTAGTGTGCCATGCCGGGGATAAAGATCTAAGGATTTTCCTGACTATATCTACCTCAGCAAGATCCTTCCCTAGCCCTTTAAGAGTGTTAGTGATCAAGGATAACCTGGCATACATTTCGGTTATATTCTCATCTGCATTCATCTTAAACATTTCATACTTGGAGGTGTAGAGATTTACCTTCGAGGCTTTCACTTGAGCTGTACCTTCATAAATTAATTGCAGCTCATCCCACATTCGCTTGGCAGTTCTGTATGCAGATATTCGAGCATATTCCTCTGGATGAACAGCACACTGGATTATGTTCAGCGCCGTCCAGTTGAGTGACGAGAGCTTCACATGATCATCTGTCCAAGCATCCTCGTTTGGTGGCAGCTCATATGGCCCCACCGTGATTACTCTCCACAATTTATGACTCTGAGCTCTGATGAACACTTCCATCCTGTTCTTCCAAAATAGATAGTTACTACCATCGAAATAAGGAGGGCGACTAATGGATTGATCTTCGGCCATGAAGGTTCTAGGACCACCACCATTTCCTTGACCGTTCGTCCACATGGCGTATACCTGCTCTGATACCAAATGTTAGCGCAGCGAGAGTGATATAGAAGGGGGGGATGAATAGATCACTCCCAGTTTGCAAAGTTTAGGCGAGAAAACAAATCTACCTCTTATGCCCCTTCTAAACTAGCACACAAAGAATTGCAAATACAGGTACCAATCAAGATCGAATAAGAAAATGATGATAAGAGCTGAACACACAACTAGTCGAAGAGACAAGCAGATAGAGAGCGCTGATAAAGATCACAAACCACAGAGAAGACAACCGGTTTTTAGGTGGTTCGACTGCAGTCCGCAATCTACATCCACCCCTCACTCCAACTAGAGTGAGGATTCCACTAGCCACTGCTAGAGCACAGCAGACTCAGTCTGCGAACAACTTGCTGCCAAACAGCTTGAAAACCCAAGGGAGACAAATCCCTCAACCAAGCTTTGCTACCCACAGAGCTTGTAACCTGTTCTAGCACCCAGTATGAACAGAACCGGAGAGTGCCTCTCCCTTCCTCCACACACCGGAGGGAACCTGCTAATGACAACCCGTCACTAGCAACACCAGAGATCAGTGATCTCTCTTCCTCTGCAACCCAGAGGGAAACCGGAGATAGACTCCCTTCCTCCACACACCGGAGGGGAACAGATCAGAAATAGACGAAGAACACATAAAGAAAATCAGAAAAGGAACTAAAGACTGATCGAGAAAACATTCGATACTGAGAGTTAATACAAATGTAGCTTCCTGGGAAGCAATTTCAGAAACTCGATACTGCAAACTCTCTTTCTCTCTTCATTGCTATCTCTCTCTTTTTCTTTCTCTTTACTGGTGGATCGAGCTCTCTGCAATACTGCCTTTTCTTTCTTGGCTCTGATCACCTTCATCGGTGGACGAAGGTTTCTATTTATAGCGGCAGCAGGTGGATAGGGCACAAAACGCGTGTGCCTCCCACGCTCGATCCAGAACCTTCCTGCCACGTGACCTTATTGGATTGGTTCCTTTTGTCTTGGATCACGTGCACCCCCTTTATTAGGGAATAATCTTCCTCGTACCTGTAAGAAGATAAGAACCATTAACACGCAGTATGGCCACTAAAACTAAAGCTGCATGAGGTATATGATAACAGCACGACGTGACCAGTACACGAGATAGGAAAAGAACGACACGAGGTACACTGTGACAGAACAGACACAACGAGGAGAACGACACGAAGTGAAACAAGAACGACACGAAGTACATACGATGACTACAGCACGAAGTAAAACATCATGATATAATAACCAGTAATGAGAACGGCATGAGAACAACATGGAGACAAAACAGTAACCGACACGTGTTGAAAACAACACGAGGTAAAAAGAAGAACGACACGAAGTGGTTGCAACAAAAAGCAAGACATAAAACATGACACGAGATGCAACTAGAGGACAGAGAGAAGCGACACGAGGTTCACACAAAAACGACACGAGGTGGCACAGAAAGCAACACGAGGTGCTGCAATGTTCTGCACTTAATGGAACAAAAATGACACGAAGACACAGAAACAACATTGACCGACACGAAGACATGATACGGAATGACACGGAGTGTGGTCAAGGCGAGAAGGACACGAAGTCTAAAGAGTAAAACAACACGAAGACCAAAATTGAAACCTACACGAGGTGAAAACAACACGAAGATGAAAACACAACACGAAGATGAAACACAAGAATTGACATGAGGTGAAGTCACAAAGCGACAAAGAGAAACGACACGAAGACAGAGACCACAAGGATAAAACAACACGAAGGATTACCTCATACGAGTTTTCCTGTCAAGCATGGAAATCAACACGGAGTGTTGTATGCTCAGACGACACGAAATCATTTCGTGTTGGTGAGGGAAAGCAACACGAAGACAATGATGCTACAGTGCAATGTCTAGACTTGAAGTTCAGTTGAGTGTACAGACTTCACCAATGAATCACTCACTGTACAGACTTACTATAGCAGTCTGATGTACAAACTTTGATGAACAGTCCAATGTATGGACATTGAAATCGAAGACCAATGTGCAGACTTGACAGTGAAGACTATTGTGCAGACTTCAAGTTTAACTGAGGATGTACAGACTTGAAGAATAAGCCAGTGTATAGACTTGAAGATTGAAAGCGATGTACAGACTTTGATGACCAACACCAATGTATAGACTTAGGAGCATAAGACACGGCTGTACACACTTAGCCTAAGACAATGCATAGCCTTGCACGAGAGTCCAATGTATAGACTTTGCTACCCAGACATGATATATGCAGAGACATGTTATCTGACAGAATGCAACACACATATATAAAGAGCAAATGCCATCAATGCTAGACATCATCATTCATGTTGCTATCAATATGCAGAATGCTCAAGAATAATAATGCATAGAAATGTACTTATAGTGTGAGACATCATCAAAATCATAGGGACACAACAGCATACACACTGTGATACACCCCGGCCCTGACTAGCAATGGCGCATACTCCTTCAGAACATATTATGTGAATTCTACCCCTCCTACGCGGAAGAGATGGGCATCGGTCACCTTCGTGTCGGTAAACCACCCAGCAGCCAACTGGAATTTGAACTGGACAGCCAAGTAGTTCAGGATGAATGGTTCGTCTCTATAGCCCCACTTGATAGGTGCCAAGAATAAACCATAGCCGGGTTTCTCTCTGTTGACCCGACCTGCAGTGGTGTCCCACCTAGCTGGTGTGAATTCTGGAGCCCGTGTCAGCATTTTCTACTCTGCCTCCAGCTCTGTTACCCCCAAGACGACGTTCCACTTGTGCCGCTCCCCCGGAAGATAGATGGTGTCTCCGCGATACACGGAGCCTTTCAAGCTGTCTCGGTCCACCAACATGGCCCATTCCACCATCCGAGCCAGCATGATGTCTCTCTTCCCCGAGACACTGAAAGTGCAGATGAATGGTGCAAGATGACGGTCCTTCGGGAAGTCCGGGCGATACCCATCATCGTGATTGAAGTTCAGCCCTCCCTCAACAGTCACAACGTGAGATGAGGATACTGTATCTATTTCGGAGTCAAAGGATTCATCGACTATAGCAATCCTCCCAAGACCCTGGTCCAGTTGTCCGACGTTCCTCCAAGTTACAATAGGGCCAGACATCCTACCCTGGGAAGAAGCGTCGACATCAGCAGCGTCGGAAGCAACACGGCTGGAAGAGGAGGCCATTTCAGCAGCTGCAGACAAAATCAAGGAAAAATAAGATGATATGAAGAGGAAAATAGGAAAGAAAATTTCAAGAAAATTTTGATAGCATCTTCCCTTATCAGGAGCATGCCCAGAAGTCAAATAGGAGAAGACCCACCAAGAGGGGGTGACTCCATAATGAAGAGGGACGTAGTCCCGAATGAGAAGGAAGGGAGGGAGAAACTCCCCACGCCGATCGTCGATGCAGTGGAAAATGAGGAGGCCGAAGAGAGAGAAAGCTCAGTATAAAATGAGCTTTCTCCATCCTCTTGGCGCCTAAATAGGCAAGGCCAAAAGGGCACGCCGAGATGACCCCCGCGCCGAGACAAGTACGTGCCAAAAGGCACGCCGAGGAAGCACTGCACCGAGATCACGTGTGACAAAAGGCGCGCCGTCACCCGACGGCGCCGAGCGCCCCTCTAGGAGGATTCACGCACCGAGAACGTCACGCGCCGAGACGATGGCTATACCGAGATGACCATGCCGAGGCCGCCAGCGGCACCGATTGGCTCGCCCAGGGCTACTGTAATCATCAAGTCAAGCCAAGGATGCTGACGTCCGTCCAAATATGCTAACAAAGCACCGGGATTATGCCAGCAGAATGAAGGTTCAGAGTCATAACAATGAACAATAAACATGAGCAGACCTGAAGATGTCACGCGGTGCGGTGCAGTGCACACCCGCATGTCCCGTGTCACTCACCCTTCACTTACGCCACCTGCGGGTGGGGGGCATTTGTTGACACCTAAAATATGTCAGAAGAGACCAAAGCAGACTCAGGGCTCTGAAGGCTGATCAGAGGTGCGGCTCCTGTGTCGTCCCTGGAAGTTCTGAGAATCAGAATAGAAGAGATCCACTACCCCTAACACTTTTTCCGGCTAAAACCATCTCTGGTTAGGCCGCTGCCCAGTACTACTATCATTCAGATAGTCAGGCTGATAAAACTATAACAAAATCCAGGCAACCATCTACCTGCTGGAAAGGATCTTCAGATAATTCTGATGCTCGCAGAAAGGGATTCACATAGCCTCACAGCTGGTGGTAATTGCGAGATGTTAAGCAAGCCTCGAATGAAACAGATATCTACTCTGGAAGCCCACTAAACCGGTGAGGAAGGCCCTTTAGGCGAACCCTCACTTGGCGCCGGATGATGAAGAAATGGGCCAAGCCCAACACAAGCTGAGGCGCACCGAGAAGCTTCTTGCTGGTGCGCCAGGGAGCTCGTGCCGAGAGGCTGAGGGCCATCCCTCTATAAAAGCTGCTGCCCTTCGAGACAAAGAGGGAAGATATAGGAAAAAGAGGATAGAAAGAGGAGAAAAAAAGCAAGGAGAGAAAAAAAAACAGAGAGCGGTAGCCACTGAAGGAAAATGGAGCTCGAGAGCCCTCTAAGAAAGTTGAGGAGAAGAGAGGTTTGCAGAGATTCAAAGGGAGAGTCAAGGTGGGATCAGTTCCAAGATGCCCTGAGGGGTTACAGCTTCTCTTTCCCCTGTCTCTTATTTGAATATCCCTTTCTCCTTTTGTGTCTATTTTTGAGCATCCTTGCTCCAGTAGCATCGAATGCTAATGTAACCCCGCTATCGGGGATAGAATCTATGTATGATTTTCTCAGTTGGGTTTTCTTCTGAGCTAGATGCATGTATGCTGTTCGGATGAATAGTTAATAAAAGTGGGCTGAGTTTTGCCCTCTCATTATCTTGTTATCTTCCCCTGCGCCTGAGGTTTAGTATATGTAACGGCTACCGCAAGCTACATAGATCTTATAGTTTAATCTTTGAAGGTTTCTCTGCTATTTTTTTCTCACCATCTCGTATCCACATCGAGGGCCTGAGACAGTCCACCTCATGGCTTCTTGTCGGTGAAATGAAGAGGGATAAATTCAGAACTGGTCGTCCGTGGTTCTGCCCCCAGTGAGGCCCCAGAGGGAAGGCTATCATCCCCTTGGATTGTACCCTCTCCGTAACCCCTTTAGTGGTCGTCAAACCCTTGAATAAACCTTCTTTGCAAATCCCTGAATAAACCCTCCTTTAAGACTCTCAGAGCCCCTTGAAGCCTTCACCTCAAAAATCCCTTCAAAACAGTACTGAGACCCTCATTTTAGAAGCCTTCCCAGCCTCCCGGCGCGAGCCCCTCTCGGCGTGAGTCTCGCGCCGAGGACTGCCCACGCCGGCTGAGCTTCTTGTGTCGCGCCGAAACCTATTCTCTTTTTCACGCCGAGACCTCCACACCTCTGGTGCTGAAGCCAACCATGCCGATAGGTTCGTGCCGATACCCTCAACACTTCCGAGCTATGCCATCCTTGGTCACGATACCCTATCCTTCTAAGGAGAAATACTATCCTTCCCTCGATCCTTATGGGGGATACATCAAAGGGGTCAATTCCCCCCTACATTCTGTCACCCCATCAAGTCATGGAGGTCTGCCACTGTATGTTATCCATTGACTATGCAGGGGATATCAATAAATCCCACAATAGGTGGATGAAGTCCCATAAGATTCAGATCCTCCTGGATCTCGGGCTACGCCCGGCTCTTCTTTTGGTTTCCACTCCGACATTTCGTGAGCGGATGACCTATGATACCCTTTTGGCACACTCCAAAATAAGGGGAGGTGCTGTCAAAATTCATCCCCGAGCTTTACTCTGTCGTGCAATATAATGCTTCCATTGAAATGATGAATTTAACCCCAATTGTGTGGCAGAGAGCTGAGCTATACTATCTCGTGACACTTTGGCCACCACCGAGAAAGGGGAATATAGACATTACAATCACATGATCTCCTTAGGCCTCATGTGGATGAATCTACCCTCACCTTCCACCTCACCCAAATACTACCATGGACAAACTCATGTAACCCCTATTGAACACAAAGGACCCCTTTGAATCCATAAAAGCCCTCACAATACTTGAAAAACCAACAGAAAAATAGCTATCGGCGCCACAGTCCCCGGTGCAGCCTCTTCCCGGCGCCACTTTCACGCCGAGTGAAGAGCGCGTCGGCATGAAGGGCACGTCGGGGAGCCTTCCGTGCCGACCTCCCTTCATTCCAGGTCGCGCCGGTTGGGCTTCGTGCCGGAACCCCTGCCGCGCCGTTTACCTTCGTGCCGAAACACTTGCCGTGCTGTTTACCTTCGTTGTCGGCCACCTGTCATATACCCAACTTCCCGAAGCCCTGCCGAGTCCACCATCAGCCTGTATTTAGGACCTTGACCCCCCCACAGGCCATTATACCAGTCCCCATCACATCACGAGGGTTTCATGGCTCTTCATCCACGTCTAAACAGAGCTATATTGACGGGGTCTTACCCCGATATTCTACGCCACTAACCGTCGGGTTTTTCTTCCAACCCTGCCGACCCTGGGAGTCTTGCCATTGCAAGCCCTCCAGTGGTCCCTAAAGGGGAACATCAACAAACACCATGGCAATGGACACTGTCCCGTCATACTCAAATCCTTTTTGGATTAGGGCTACACCCGCCTCTCTTTTGGCTTCCATCCTGACATTCCGTGAATGGATGACCTATATTCCCCTTTGGCTTAGTCCAAAATAAGGGGATATGCTGTCGGATTCACGCCATAGCACCGTTATCATGTCCCGCATAGCACGGTTTTCTACGCATGTCTCGCATCCCGTTAGCGGAGTTAGCATAATAGTCTTACCTCGTTTTGCCCCTGAGGCATCCTTTCTTGGCAACTAATCAAGGGTTGTCCTTCATTGGAAGGACATAATTAACGTCATAGCTTTTATGGTATGACGGACTCCGGGTCCTGACATGAATATCACAATCGACTGACTGAGTCACATCGAGCGCACAATAAATTGTCACTCCTATGACTGGCACGCCTAATAAACCCAACAAAACAAAGGATAAAAAAAAACCATCCCCACATGGCCATCTTCCACGATAAGATGCACGTTCACATGGAAGTATATGTGGATGATATTCTAGTTAAGTCCAAAACCAGGAGTGGTGATGTGAAACGACCTAGGACCTAGATTGCAAGCAATGCAACAGACACGCCGATGTGACACATGCGGACTCACTCGCGTTTGGCACACTTGGGTCTGAAAGGTGGACCGGCGATAATGGAGAGGGTCCGAGGTTGGAACTTGGAGTTCCAGGGGTATGGCTGGCTTAGGAAGGATCGGCACTTTAATCCAAGTCCTCACTCTCTACCGAAGGATCAACCAGAAGCAATACTAAACTAAGCAAGACAATTCCAGCAAAGAAATGTGTTCAGGGAGCTCACCTGATCGGCGTGAAAATGCCGATCCCGGCCGGAGAGGAGGCGAGAGGGGAAGCGTGGGCAATTCCCGCACGGTGTGCCGGTGTAGCTTGGACTGCCAACCTGCTAATACAAGCACTACGCCCCTTGCAAGGGGGGTGGACTAAAGGTGGGGGAAATTATATTACACCAAACACTACCTCCCGTAGGGAGGGGCTTTAAGCCGGCCAGGCGGGGGTGGGGGAAACCAAGCAAAACCCGAATTACCGAACTACGTTGGTTCTAGCCGCTTCTGGAACAGCCAGATAGGATGGCGATGACTGCGCCACCACGGACTCCACCGAGCGCTGCTAATGATGAAACTGGTGCCAAAAATTCTTGGGTTGGCCCAGGAGGAAGCCCAAATTCTTGGAGAGTTTTCTGACGTCGACGGTGGCCGAGGCAGGTGTAGACACGCCAAAATTGACGTTACTGTGAGTACATCTCATATTGCCTTGTAATATCCCAATTTGACCCTCAAATTAGTTATATTTGAGTGGTTTTTCCCACTTTTTTTAGATTTCTCCCTTTTTTCATCCTTTTCCTATTTTTTCCTATTTTTCTGGATTTTTCTGGATTTTTTTGGATTTTCTGGGCATTTTTCCCTATTTTTCAGAAATAACGACTTTATCTGGGGCGTCTTTTAAATAACGACTTATACATGGGCGTTTTTTAAGAAATTGACGACTATACTGGAGGGCGTGCATTCTTTCAAATTTCCATTTTTCTGGATTTTTCTGAGAATTTTTTGGAATTTTTTGAGAATTAACGACTTAACCATGGGCGTTACTTTGAATTTGAAAAGAATAAAAAAATCAAAAATTGAATTCACGCCTTACTCACGGTCGTCACTTTTTCAAATTGATTTTTTTAATATTATTTTTCAGCCCCTTCCATAGGTGATTTGGAGGCCTTCCGGGTGTCAGAAAAATACGCAAAAATAGTCGTTGGAATCAGGACGACGAGATGCACCTTCACCTAAAAAATGGGTAAATAATATTGAGAAATAAAAAATGGCCCTATTTTGAATATTTTTTTAATTAACGCCCTCATCCAGAGCGTGTTTTAAGTAAAGCCTTCACCAAGGGCGTGTTTCAAATAAGTAAAGCCTTCACCCAAGGCGTGTTTTAAGTAAAGCCTTGGCCTAAGGCGTGTTTTAAAATTTTCAAATAAAATAATATTTTAATTCCAAAAATTGATTTTTTAAGAAACGCCTTGCTCAAAGGCGTGTTTTTAAAGAAACGCCCCTAGGGTAGGTCGTCAATTATTTAATTGACGCCCTTGTTCAAGTCGTGTTTCAACTTCCGTGTTCTAAACGAACGCAGCCTTTCCCCGGGGAGTCCCTGCTTCGTTTGGTCACTTTCCTCATTCTAATCCTTCCCTCTTTGGGCTCTTACCCGTTCTTATCCCTCTATCTCTTGATTTGAACCCTATTTAAAGAGCCCAGTCGGTTCTGTGATGAGGTTCCGGAGGGGTTCCGGAAGTTTTCTATTTTCTTCTCCTGTGTTCTGCTTCTTCTTCTGTTTCTTCCTCCGTATCCTCCTGTCTTCTTCTTCTTCTTTCTTCTTCTTTCTTCTTCTCTGCGTTTTTGTTTGTTCTTCTTTTTACAGGGAACCGAAGGCTGTTGGCTTCTTGGCTAAGGGGGGCCCCTGCACATATTCGAGTCTTCATCCTTTTGGGAACTTCTCCCCATTGAAAATCAAAGCCAGGGAGCAACCCACAATCAGATTTTTATTCTACCTCCCCCTTATCTTTATATTTTTATTGTTAGTTCATATTCATGCATGCATTATCATCATTATTATTGATTTTTCTCAATCACATTGAGGTCTCCTCATAGTGCATCTCTTGCACACCTCCCCTTTTTTTATTATCATTTGCATTCATCATACATCTCCCACACCCTCTTTGCATAGGGGTTTAAGGGCTAATACCCTTAAGGTGTGTTCTTAATCAATTTTCATGCTCATCTTTATTAAGAATTGATGCTACACACACATTATTTCTAATCCAATTCTTTTGTGTTGTGTGTTTTTTTTTGCAAGGGTAACCAAGTTGAAGAACTCTCTTCGTCGGCCGGCCGATTTGAAGAGAAAAGGAGTACTCACAATCAACCGCACATTTGAGGTATTTGCGATCACTTTCCCCTTATCATCTCCACTTGAGACCCTCGCGTCTCTGGCGATCACAACCTCCTATTAGCACCTCGTGCTATTTTATTGCTATGTGTGCTTATTTTTATTGTTTATTCATATATTATTTTCTAAGTGTGGATTTTAATTAAGATCTACAAATTGGCGATCACGGTGGGACCTTTTTGTTTTTCATTTTGATTACCCCTTTCCCTTTGGCACCCAAGTGTGCCCTTTCCCATTGGTACCCTCGGTACCCTTTCCTTTGTGCCCCTCGGGCACCCTCCATTGGTTTTGTCCTTTTCCCTAAGTGATTTGTCAATTTATTGATTTTTCTTTAAAATCTCCACTTATTTGAAATTTTGATGAGCATGCTTATATCTTATATTTGTTGATTGCCTGCGACTGTGAGTGGTTGTTACTGTTGGCCGTGGATTGAGAATTAACGCCTCTGTCGGAGGCGCCTTTTGATTTCACGCCCTAACCCAGGGCGTGTTGTTTGAAGTTAACGCCTTCTGACAGGGCGTTTGCTAGCTGTCTCCAATTATCTCTGCTTGCTTGGTGAATTCACGCCCGTTGCAAGGGCGTCTTTATCTTTATTAGCGCCTCCCTTAAAGGCGTTTTCTTGGATTTGACGTCCGCTAGATAGGGCGTCCTTTTATTTATAGCGCCTCACACTAAGGCGTGTTTTACCCTACCCCTTGGCCCCTCACGTTGATTCACGACGGTCACACCGTCGTGTCCTTGTTTAGTAGCGTCCCCTTCCAGGGCGTGTTTTTACTGTGGGTTTCCAGAACCCCCCCGGCTGTGGTTTTTCATGATATTTCATGCTTATCTTTGTTGATTGATCATATTATTGTGGTTGGCCTGTTTACCCTGTTTCATTCATATTTGCATTGGTTTGGGAGCCCCCTCCTCTTCATTAGGATCCACACACCCCCTTGGTGAAGGAACGACCCTCCATTGAGCATTCCGTCTCTTTGGATTGGAAATTCCTAAACCAAGCCTCCGTAAGTCCCCGCACCCGTGGATTCCCTCACGGACGCCGGGCAGGTTGTACCCTTTTGGAGTCCCGATATAGTTGGCCTAATACGTGGTGAGTGAGAGTTCCTAGTTGGCATTGGAGTTCAAATCTCATTTGAAACTAGGACTCTCCTTGTGTGAATCTTTCCAAACTTTATTAAAATCCTTAATTCACCAAGGATAAAACAATCAAAAATCACGGTAACCATTCCAACTTGTGTGCTTATTTGCATAATTATTGGGAATTTTTGACTATATAATGGCTTACCATGATAGCAACATGTTCAATTCAATTAATGTTCATGAGGGTGATCAACCTAGCACATCTTATTCCCCTCAATTCCAACATGTTCAACATAATTCTCACCATAATTCTTTCAAAGGACCACGTCCTCACTCTTATGGTGTTGCCCGACCCATGGGCAATGTCCAATCCAATGGTCTTTTAATCCAATTGCGAGCCACTACTCCCTCGGGACCGTCTCCTCCCAATGATGAGAAGGTTTCCCAAATCATTCATGCATTAGATCATCTCACCCCTCAACAGATCCAAGCCCTTAAGGCCGCCATTGAGGGTGCATCTCATTCCTCTCCTCCTCCTTCTAATCCTACACGAGTGGCCCATCACCCACCTCCCTCTTTTATTCCTACACGGGTGGCCCATCACCCATCTCCTCCTATTCATTCTACTCGGGTGGCCCATCACCCGCCTCCTTCTATTCCTCCTCCATCACGGCCCCAAGGCCCTTTTATTCCTTGCAATCCGGCCCATCCGCGTTCTTCCATGGGTCGGCCCGTTAATTCTTCTCCACGGCCTTTTTATACGGCCCCTCCTCCTTCAAGGCCCTATCAACCTTCGGTTGCACAGGTCACACCCCTCCAGCAAACTCTCCTTGACAAAATCACTCTTATGGAGGAACAATTAAAGAGGGTTACGAGCCCGCGGCCCGCTCCTCCTACTCCAGTTAATTCTCTTCACGCTTTCCTGGATGACATTACCAAGATGGAGAGTGAATGGAAAGATAGGAGAGATGATTATGACTTTGGCACTTCAAGCAATCAAGAGCCGGCAATTGAAGAATTTGAAGCAATGTATGATGATGAAGCTATGCAGGCATCCCTTCCGAGTTTTCTTAACTTCCCGCTTCCTCCACTATCATTTGATGAACCCCCTGCTCAGGACGAAGCTACCATCCCTGATCCAACCCCCGTTTCCGAGACCTCTTGGTGTTACGATGATGGGTCGATACTCCAATCACCCACACCGGCGCATCTTGAGTCTCCTCCCACTCCTAACACCGCTCGCCCCGTCCGGAGTTTTCCCCGCACCAAACCTCCACCACTTATACCTCCCCCAGTTACATCAACCTTCATATCATCACCCTCCCCTGAACCTTCCATCAAACCTCCACCAATGACACCTCCACCCATTAAACCATTAACCTTCACACCATCGGCCTCCATTGAACCCACCATTAAACCTTCCCCAATTAACATCCCACCACTTCAACCCTCCATTACCCCTTTAACCTCAAAACCCTCCACTATGCCTATAACACCTATTCCACCACATAACCCTTCACCTTTACCCGTGGCTAATCCTGAGCAGGATTCACCCTTTTTTGCACTCGAGCCAATCCCAACTGCTTCCGAGCAAAGGGAGAAACTCGACGTGTTTATACCTCCGCCTCCACTTATCCTTTCTCCAACGCCTTTCATTACGCCCCCACCATTCATGGAGCCTTCCGCCTCTGCTTCACCTCCCTCTACTACTCGGAAGGGGAGTGCTTCTACAAACACTTGTGCCGAGGATGATCAAGAGCTGCGAAAGAAGAATTTGGCCATGGCCGCGCTATTCAAAATGCAAGAGTTCATTTGCCGGATGCCAATCCGGGTTATTGTGCCAGGCATGATTGAAGAGGCCAAGTCGCCGTCATGCCAAGCACTGATGCTGTGTAAGGGCCGGGCAGGGCACCCTCTGTTCCAACTTCCAAATCTTGAACCCCCGGACAACATGATGCTTCTGAGCCCTACTTTCCAACTCCCTCACACCATTACTTTTCACCCTCCAAGGGAGTTGTCGTTTACTATTGAAGCTTCGTCATGGGCTTGTATTTCATCCATTAGGCCATTTGGCTGTATTCTTTCACTGCCGTGGAGGGGCAGTTATCTTGGTGCCGAAAGGCCTTCCGCTATTTCATCCACCTTCTTGTCTATCATATCTTTTCCATGGGCCATTCCCAGGGTTAGGAGGAGGATCTCGTCCTCTCGCCCTTCATATTCTCCATATTCTTTGCATCTCATTGCATTCGCGCATTCATTGCATTCATCGCATCCATCCCATTGCATGCATTTGCACCTCCTGCTTCCCGGGTTTCCAAACCCGTATCTTCCCCGCCTTCCGGCACCTCCGGATATTCCGCACTTCCCATCTTATTCATCTTCATCTTTTTATCCACTATCCCTGGGGCATCGCGTCCCTTTTCCTGCTATCTCCTTGGAACCTCCAGGAATTTTATCCCTCCTCTTTGGGCATCTCGCCCTTTCTGATTCTATTCCTCCGGAACCTCCGGATTTTCCCCTCGGGCATCGCGCCCCTTTCCATTCTCCTCCTCCGGAACCTCCGGACTTTCCCCTCGGGCATCACGCCCCTTTTCATTCTATTCCTCCGGAACCTCCGGACTTTCCCCTCGGGCATCACGCCCCTTTTCATTCTATTCCTCCGGAACCTCCGGACTTTTCCCTCGGGCACGACGCCCCTTTCCACCTTCTCCTTCCTGATTTTATTCCTCCGGAACCTCCGGATTCTCCGTCTTATTCTCTCTATCATCTCCCAGGGCATCGCGACCCTCCTGATCTCATTCCTCCGGAACCTCCGGACCTTCCATATTTCCTTCAATTCATTTTTTTGCTCCTCCGGGACTCCATATCTTTTATTCTCTTCTTCCTTTTCCGCCATCTTTTTCATCATCTTTTTCCCTATTTCTCCCCAGGGCATCGCGTCCCTTCTTTCAATATTCCTCCGGAGCCTCCGGATTCCTCCTATCATGATTCTCCTCCTCTGCCTCCGGACCCTCCGGATCCACCTCTTTCCATCTACCAATTTCTTCTTCTGATTCCTCCTAATTCTGGGTCTGACCCAACTTCTTCCACATCCACTGCCTTGGGCATCTGCCCTTTCTCCCATTGCTTTCGAGGCTTTAGTCCTCACTCCTCCTTCTAACTCTCCTCTCCTTCTGTAGACCTTTCATGTGATCAGGGTCTCCACACCTTAGTGAGGGAGTTCTAGCCCTCGCCTCTCTTCCTTTTCTCCTTATTCATCTGAGTCTGGTCTTGGCACCACTCCTTCTTGTTAAGCCACTTTCAATCCTTTGCTTCCAATCCTATGGACTGCCAAAGAGGACAAATCCCATGATGATCAACCTCGCCTCTGACAGCTGCTTCAAGAAAGGTTGCAAGGTAACATATTGGCGTAAGTATGCATTTTAATGATATCATTTTCTCATTACTTCACGCATGATTTTCAAAATCAAGTGCTTCTTAACGAGATTAAGAGTGGTGTTTTAAACCTTTATCTTAAGCTTTTGTTAAATTAAATCATCTCAAAAGAGTCTTTAGGCTTGCTTCTGCAGCACCTTTGGTAATAAGAACCCCGCGCTGGGAATTCAACATTCTCTCCCCGCTTGTTAAGAGTAACCCCTAGCTGGGCATTCCACACACTTCACGGCGTCCTTAGCCGGCTCCTTTGATAAGAACACCGTTGCTATCTTGGCCATGCCATGAGTATATCTGGAAGTCTTTTTCTCTTCTTTATTCGGCCACATGCAGGGGCAAGAGGTTGACGGATAAGATAACCAACCTTGGTAAATCCCAATACGAGAAGAGTCTCAAATAGGGGCAGTCTTGACCCAAAATCAATATGAGTTTCATGATACATCTCGCCACAAAGGGCAATTAAGAATCAAGTCGAAATTTCGATAATTGAATTATGAATTATGGCATGACAAGAGTGGCAAAGTCCCCGCAGGGAAAACCCTGGTCGTATGCATGTCAAGGGTCTAAAAATCAAAGGCATAAAGTCCCGGCGCAACAGACTACCTCTTTGAGGGTTAATACCTTGGAAGGAATTCAAATCTTGATATCTCCCATCCTGCGTAAAGCTTATCTCCAATTATTCTTCTCTTCTCCCTTCAAGACCGAATGTTTCTCGGGTATGGCCTTGGTAGGGGCGCCGTTGATCAAAGGCGGTCGGTTATAGGGCGCCACCTTACAATGCACGCCCAGCTTTGGAGAGTTTTAAGTAAAAGGGGAAGGAACAAGGACCCCTAGCTAGTGGTTCAAAACACCCTTTGATGCTGCATTAACAAAGTCTAAATCAAAATCCAAAAAAAAAAATTGAATATTTTCTGATCAAAACAAACAAAATTTTTTTTTCCTAAGCAAAAATCCAACAAAAATTGAATATTTTCAAAAATCATAAAAATTCAAATATCTTCCAAAAAAAACAAAAAAAAAAAATCCAAAATTTTTTTTGAATATCTTTTACAAAACCCACAAAAATTTGCATACTACAAAAATCCACATAAAAATTTTAATATTTTCCCCAAAACTTATAAAAAAATTTGCATATTCCAAAAAAAAAAAAAAAAAAACTCCAAAAATTTTGCATTGTATTCTGATGGTGTTTTGCAGGAACGATTTTGCAAGGACCAGGAGCATGGGATGAGTCCCCTTTCCACTTATTGTTATCAATCCATTGATTCTTCCCGATTTTCATGATTTGCCGCTAGATTATTCATCTCCAAATCATTCAATCAACTCCTGCTGATTTTACCTGATCATTCTTGCCGCTGGGCATTTTGATTATATCATTCTGATTATTCATCTCCAAATCTTTCAATCAAATCCTGCTGATTTCAGTTCATCATTTTACTGCTGGGCATTCCTCAATCTTTCAACTCCAAATTTTGATTGCCCAGATTGTCATCCTCATAACATAACGACAAACAATGATGTTTTGCAATGATGCTTTGCCATGTTCATTCATGCTATTCATACTTTGATTGCTATGCTATGCTTTAAATGCCTTATTCATTGTTTGTTATCATTATATCTTGGCTGATGAAATCTTTGAGCGCAGGATAAGAAGTTCTTGGTCCCACCGGCTGGGCATCATCATTCAAGACCCACGGTGCTTGCACCTCACATCTCAGTCCCCCCTTGCTTATTGCTCCACCATCTCCCTGTATGCATTTTACTATATGTTACATACGCTATTAGATTATATCAAGGACCTTCTGGCTTTGGTAAATCTGGAATTTGAGTTCCCCTTCATCAAAAACAATGATGATTCCAGAGGCATCTTAGTCATACGGATAGGCCGTTGAGCCGTCCAAGACTGGGGACGATGGTTCCGCTTTGCAAGTTGGTGCGCGGATAAACGGGCTTCGGCTTAGTATCAGCTCGTGAAATGAGTTTCTTGACTCAGTCTTGAACAGCTTAGCAATATTATCCTTGATTATTCTATATTTTCGTTTGATTTATTTTTTTCTTTAAACCCAGCATGCATTCATATAGGAATTTTGAATCAACTGTAAAAATCATTCTGATGAGCTGACTTTGAGGGTTGAATTGAACTTAATCTTTCCCATATATGAGATATTCCATGCCGAATTGGTCTTCAGTTCGCTTTGTCGCTGTTTTGGGTGTTTCTCGAAAGCTCTGTGTTCGGATTTCTATCATCTTATTTCAACACTTTCCCCTGATCCACCTTGGCCGCAGCACGTCCACTGGCTGGTAACCGCTCCCCAATGGTGAAACTTACAGGTTTGTGACCTGAGGTACTTCCACCACGCTGGAAGTTGATCATTTTTATCTCTTTCGTGCACCGCGTGCACACTCCCCCTTTTATCCAAACATCGATGATTTCCGTGAATTTCTCAAGACTGCTTCATCTCGAGCTTTTGATTTCATTTCTCATCAAGTGATGTTGATTGCGTGTCTCATCACACCTTGGCATCTACTTTTCAGTTTGCTCTGCTCCCTTGCAAAGCAGACGCCAAGGCGGGGCAGCTGTAGACACGCCAAAATTGACGTTACTGTGAGTACATCTCATATTGCCTTGTAATATCCCAATTTGACCCTCAAATTAGTTCTATTTGAGTGGTTTTTCCCACTTTTTTTAGATTTCTCCCTTTTTTCATCCTTTTCCTATTTTTTCCTATTTTTCTGGATTTTTCTGGATTTTCTGGGCATTTTTCCCTATTTTTCAGAAATAACGACTTTATCTGGGGCGTCTTTTAAATAACGACTTATACATGGGCGTTTTTTAAGAAATTGACGACTATACTGGAGGGCGTCCATTCTTTCAAATTTCCATTTTTCTGGATTTTTCTGAGAATTTTTCGGAATTTTTTGGGAATTAACGACTTAACCATGGGCGTTAATTTGAATTTGAAAAGAATAAAAAAATCAAAAAATTGAATTCACGCCTTACTCACGGTCGTCACTTTTTCAAATTGATTTTTTTAATATTATTTTTCAGCCCCTTCCATAGGTGATTTGGAGGCCTTCCGGGTGTCAGAAAAATACGCAAAAATAGTCGTTGGAATCAGGGCGACGAGATGCACCTTCACCTAAAAAATGGGTAAATAATATTGAGAAATAAAAAATGGCCCTATTTTGAATATTTTTTTAATTAACGCCCTCATCCAGAGCGTGTTTTAAGTAAAGCCTTCACCAAGGGCGTGTTTCAAATAAGTAAAGCCTTCACCCAAGGCGTGTTTTAAGTAAAGCCTTGGCCTAAGGCGTGTTTTAAAATTTTCAAATAAAATAATATTTTAATTCCAAAAATTGATTTTTTAAGAAACGCCTTGCTCAAAGGCGTGTTTTTAAAGAAACGCCCCTAGGGTAGGTCGTCAATTATTTAATTGACGCCCTTGTTCAAGTCGTGTTTCAACTTCCGTGTTCTAAACGAACGCAGCCTTTCCCCGGGGAGTCCCTGCTTCGTTTGGTCACTTTCCTCATTCTAATCCTTCCCTCTTTGGGCTCTTACCCGTTCTTATCCCTCTATCTCTTGATTTGAACCCTATTTAAAGAGCCCAGTCGGTTCTGTGATGAGGTTCCGGAGGGGTTCCGGAAGTTTTCTATTTTCTTCTCCTGTGTTCTGCTTCTTCTTCTGTTTCTTCCTCCGTATCCTCCTGTCTTCTTCTTCTTCTTTCTTCTTCTTTCTTCTTCTCTGCGTTTTTGTTTGTTCTTCTTTTTACAGGGAACCGAAGGCTGTTGGCTTCTTGGCTAAGGGGGGCCCCTGCACATATTCGAGTCTTCATCCTTTTGGGAACTTCTCCCCATTGAAAATCAAAGCCAGGGAGCAACCCACAATCAGATTTTTATTCTACCTCCCCCTTATCTTTATATTTTTATTGTTAGTTCATATTCATGCATGCATTATCATCATTATTATTGATTTTTCTCAATCACATTGAGGTCTCCTCATAGTGCATCTCTTGCACACCTCCCCTTTTTTTATTATCATTTGCATTCATCATACATCTCCCACACCCTCTTTGCATAGGGGTTTAAGGGCTAATACCCTTAAGGTGTGTTCTTAATCAATTTTCATGCTCATCTTTATTAAGAATTGATGCTACACACACATTATTTCTAATCCAATTCTTTTGTGTTGTGTGTTTTTTTTTGCAAGGGTAACCAAGTTGAAGAACTCTCTTCGTCGGCCGGCCGATTTGAAGAGAAAAGGAGTACTCACAATCAACCGCACATTTGAGGTATTTGCGATCACTTTCCCCTTATCATCTCCACTTGAGACCCTCGCGTCTCTGGCGATCACAACCTCCTATTAGCACCTCGTGCTATTTTATTGCTATGTGTGCTTATTTTTATTGTTTATTCATATATTATTTTCTAAGTGGATTTTAGATAGATCTACAGCAGGGTCTGGACCAGGACTGATCTGCTCTGGTTCTGACTGTTCCCAGATTGCTACTGCGGGAAGACGGGGGTGCCACGAGCACTTCCGAGGTCCGATTAAGGCAGGACCAGAACCGTTGCGATCATGGGCGAGCCTTCTTCGAGCCGAGACCAACGGCATCATCGGAGGAGGTCGGAGAAGAGCACGAGGTCCAAAACAGTAAGAGGGGGTCGGATCAGATCCAGATGAAGCTAACCTGCGCATCCCGGGGAGAAAATCTGGAACTCTGAACTCTGGGGTCCAAAAAATGTCTTGCTTCTTGGAGATGACAGAGGACTTGGAGGAGAAAGCTTTAGCCAAACGCCACCACAAGAGACTCAGAGCTCTGGTCGTGGGAGCTTCTGAAAATCGCTGCTGGTTGTCTGCCTGTGAGGAAATGCACAGTCTGACGAGGATGACTCCTCCGGGCAACTCCGAAGTCGAACGATGGCGAGACCACCTCGCCTACGAAGCAGCCTCGACAAGCTTTCCAGCAGTATAGGATACACCACCAGATGATCCGTTGTGACGACGTGGCAGGCTCTCCAAATAGGTACAAAATCTACTGCCTACGAACTGAGAGCTATAGGGTGAGGATGGTAGTTGTGGTGAGGGGGGAGGGTGACCAGATGGTAGGGGGATGGGGGCTGGAACTTGTGGGAGGTTTTTGGAGGGATCTAGGGGTGATGGAGGGGTGTGAGGGGCTACTGGAGCCACAGCTAGGGGAGGGGGAGAGAGGGTTGCGGCCAGAGGTGGAGGGGAGACGGAGAGAGGGCGTTGATTGGCAAGGGGGAGGGAGCTGGTTTGAAATCTCCTTAATGGAGAGGGGTTAATGCTGGCCTAGGGGAGGGGAAAGGGTGTGTTGGGGAAGGGAAGGGGTGCTTGGGGAGGGGTGTTCTATCTTGGGAGAGTGAAAGGGTGTATGGGGAGTGTCAAGGGTCACCTAGGAAGGGGGAGGGAATTGATGGGAGTTATTGCTTCTAGGGAGGTGAAGGGCCTAGGTGATGCGGCAACAGGTGAGTGGGTGAGGTGGACAGAGGAGGGAGGAGAGAGAGTGAATTTCGGCCAAGGGAGAGGAGAGAGGAGAGAGAAAGTGGTGTAGGAGAGAGAGAGGGAGAGAGGAGGGGGGTATGTGGAACGCTTCTCACCTCCACTCTTCGCTTCTCACCAAAGAAAATACACACTTGATTTTTCTATCATTCACTCAAAATTTCATTCTTCATTAGGTTCAAATGGTGGAAGTGGGGTCCTATTTATAGGCTTTCGACAATTTACAATAGGTCCCTGACTTTTGGACCATTGACTAGACAACCAAGGGGGGGAGGGGCGCCCCTGGGCTTGACCACATGTTGGGCCCAATTAGCTAATCTAATGGCCCAAATAACATATGACTTATGAAAATAGCTCTCTAACCTCGGTACTTGACTCAAATAAAAGAAAAATTACATAACCATGACTCTCATAAAATATGAAAATTACTTGACTAGACTCAGAAAAATAAGATGAACACAATGGTACATGCCGACGAATATTCTGAGCCTCAAAAAAATGTGAAGGGCAAGGGATGCCCCCATCATACCCCCGAGGTGGGGAAAACTTGACCCCGTCGAGTATGGGTCCACCGGGGAGGTGGTGCGGCAAGACAGCTCCAGGCGAACCACGATGTAAGACCCCAGAATTTTTATAAATTATTTTTTTAAATATTTAGTTATTTTCTGGAATTTATAAAGGCTTAGATAAATTAATAAATGGATTATTGAATCAATAAGTCATTATAAGGCCCAATTATGTTAAATAACTAACCTAGCCTATTTAAATAGAATCTAAAAGGTTAATAGACCAAGCCCATTAAGTTTGGCCCATATTCTAGAAGGTTAATTGACTTATTCACGTATTTTAAGGATAAATACTATTTATATAGATAATTATATTGGATAATTAACAAAAGAGTTTGATTAAATTGAAATTCTACACACGTGAGATGTAACAGTCTATCGTACGACCGCCACATGCATGTAACGCACCTAGGCTGATGCGTTACACTCTGACAGTTCCGTGAAAGAAAGAACGAGCAAAAAGATTAGAACTTTGGGATCTTATCTACAAGAGATCGACTTGGGAGAGTTTATAACATTACTAAGGACTCGTAGGGATTAGGTTCTGGCAAATTAAGGACTCTAGAATCAATGTAATCTTCAAAACCCTATAAATAGGACCTAGTTCTGAACTGAGCGACCCTTACTTTTGGCTCGTGAAGAATCAAGGTAAGGAGATATAATTCTGAGTAAGTTTTTTAGAAGATTTTGTTTAGTATACTTTAGACTAATAGTTCTCCAAATTTCGTGCTAGGAGATCAAGCAACCAAGGAGATTGAAAAGTTGCTGGTTCGACTATAGTAACCCAGGAATCAGAGCTAAAGGCCACTGAAGATCAGGGAATTAGGACGTCTAAACAAGGTAATTAGAGTTCAGATATTTAGAACTTTTTGTTCACCTTAGTTTCGTCTTCTTACCCTCAAAATTTCACATCCTTAGGTCAAGAGGCTTACCATGCCGGCTGTTCGCGTTCCTCGAGCGAGTCTTCCGCTGTAATAAAGGCTCGGGGCGTGACAATTAAGTTGGTATCAGAGCCTAAGTCATAGGACTTAGGAAGAAGAGTCATGTCATATGATAAGTCCAAGGTTTAAGGACCCATACCTATGAACTAAGGAAGAAATTTGCACACCTATGTGAGAATTGGGTAGAACCCGGGATAAGATAGTTAATTAGTTTTAAGATTGATTTTCCTTCTAATTTCATGAGAAATAATAAGTTGTTATTTTTCTCTCAGGTACCTTATTGTTACCATGGCTCATCGCGTAAATTGGGATGGCATGTAGCAAACGGTTGCTGGCCTCACTCAGGCATTACAAACCATGGCGCAAGCTGGCGTAGGGGCAAGGGCTGGTGATTTACATCGTAACTTCCGGAGCTTAAATCCTCCGCGTTTCTATGGTTCTTCTAATCCTGACGAGACAGAGAACTGGATAGACGAAATGAATCGTATCTTTGATGTTATCCAATGCACCGATCAAGAGAAGGTGCGTCTCGCAACCTTCCAACTCAACAAAGATGCCCGTACATGGTGGAAGTCGGTTCCGGCACCTCCGGCCGATGCACCTCGTACATGGGATAGTTTTCTTACCCTATTCCGTGCCAAGTACTTTTCTGAGCACATAAAGGAACGAAAGGCTATGGAGTTCGCCGCTCTTCGGCAAGGAATGATGACGATTGCCGAATATGAACTGTAATTCTCAAGGCTTGCACCTTACGCACCACATCTTATCAGTACCGATTTATTGAAGGCTAATCGGTTCATGGACGGGTTATGACCCGATTTCATTCAGCAGCTCGGGACCCAAAACATCCGTACTTATGCGAAAATGGTTCAACGAGCGTATTTGTGTGAAAGGACCTTGGAAAAGGTCAAAAAATTAAAAGGGAAAGGAGAGGAGTCTAGCCGACGCTCAGATCGGCATTATAAGAAAGAAAAATTCAGCATCACGGAGCCCTACAAGAGCTGTGATAGTAAGAAGATATCCAGGAATGGGAGTGGTGGAAGTTCCCATAAGCAAAAGAAAGTCAAGGAGGAGAAGGAGCAGGTCGCCACGGCTTGCACATTTTGTGAAAAATTTGGCCATTCGCCTGAGGAGTGTTGGAAGCACCTTGGCGCTTGTTTACGTTGTGGAAGCAGGGAGCATCACGTGCCAGATTGCCCCCTTATGAAAGACCAATCGTCTGGTGGAGGACGTAGGAGGCAGGCTCGCCTCAATGCCGTTCTTGAAGAATAGGAAGCGCCCAGGGATGGTGGGCTTATGGAAGGTACTCTTCAAATTTGTTCTCGTCCTGCATTGGTGCTATTTGACACTGGTGCGTCTCATTCTTTTATCTCCACTACTTTTGCAAAAATATTATCAATTGCATCAGTCCCCTTACCTTCAGATCTCGCTATTTCCACACCCTTAGGTTCTAGAACAAAGCTTACCGACTATTATCCTGATAGCGAAGTGATAGTAGAAGGTCATAATCTCTCCGCAAACTTAGTATGCCTTGACATGGAAGGTTATGATGCCATTTTAGGGGTAGATTGGCTTGTAGATCATAATGCTTATATCAATTGCCGAAATATGATTATATCCTTTCAAAAACCCGGTCTTCCAAGATTCTCTTTTCTTGGCATCAAGTACAAAAAGCATCCTACTATTATATCTTCTCTTCACGCTTGCAAACTTATCTCGCAAGGATGTGAAGCTTTTCTTGCTTCTGTCATTATTACCGAATCCAAGGAGATTATCCTAGCGGACATTCCTATTGTAAATGAGTTCCCAGATGTGATTCCATCCAAATTACCCAGTTTACCACCCGAGAGGGAAGTAAACCTCACTATTGAACTCATCCCAGGAGCAGCACCTGTTTCTATAGCCCCTTATAGGATGTCCCCCACAGAACTCAAGGAATTAAAAAGGCAGTTACAGGAATTACTAGACAAAGGCTTCATCAGACCTAGCACATCCCCTTGGGGTGCGCCAGTTCTATTTGTCAAGAAAAAGGATGGTTCTCTCAGGCTATGCATCGATTATCGGCGACTGAATCAACTCACAATTAAAAATAAGTATCCGTTGCCGTGTATTAATGAGCTCTTCGATCAGCTTTCAGGAGCAGAATATTTCTCTAAGATTGACCTCAGATCAGGTTATCATCAGCTTAGAATTAAAGAAGAAGGCATTTATAAATTGGCTTTTCGAAGTCGTTATGGCCACTATGAATTCGTGGTGATGCCATTCAGATTAACTAATGCCCTGGCAGCATTCATGCAACTTATGAACAGTGTTTTCCAGCCATATTTGGATCAGTTTATCGTCGTCTTCATTGATGATATCTTGATATACTCCAAGATAAAGGAGGAACATGAAGAACATCTGAAGATAGCTTTGCAAACACTTAGAGAACATAAACTTTATGCCAAGTTTAATAAATGTGAATTCTGGCTCAAGGAAGTTTCATTCCTAGGCCACATTATTTCAATAGAAGGTATCGCTGTGGATCCTTCTAAGGTAGAAGCTGTCAAGAATTGGAGCCGGCCAACGACCGTATCAGAAGTACGAAGTTTTCTGGGTCTAGCTGGTTATTATAGAAGATTCATTAAGAACTTCTCAAATATTGCAGTTCTTTTAACTAGACTCCCGAGAAAAGAAAATCCGTTTGTCTGGTCAGAGGAATGTGAGGAAAGTTTTCAAACTCTTAAGAATCATCTTACAACAGCTCCTATTCTATCACTACCAATGGAAGGTGGTGGATTTGAAGTATATACGGATGCATCAGGTATTGGCTTAGGGTGTGTCCTCATGCAAAATGGAAAAGTAATCTGTTATTCTTCAAGACAATTGAAACGGCATGAGGAAAATTATCCTGTGCATGATTTTGAATTAGCAGTTGTCATTTTCACCTTAAAAATTTGGCGTCATTATCTCTATGGAGAGAAGTTTATGGTCTACTCGGACCACAAAAGCTTGAAATACTTATTTTCTCAAAAAGAGCTAAATATGAGGCAGAGAAGATGGTTGGAATATCTCAAGGATTTTGATTTCTCTATTCAATATCATCCTGGCAAGGCTAATGCTGTTGCGGATGCACTTAGCAGAAAATCAATGGGTATGCTATCAAGTCTTATGATTAGTATGACTAATCTTATTCCTCAATTTGCTCAGTTGAACTTAGATATTGACAAGAAGGAAGAAGATTGCTTCATGGCTAATATCTGAGCTCAACCTACCTTAATAGAGGATCTAGTCAAGTTACAAAATGATGATCCTATATTTCTAGAAATTAAGGCTAATATTGAACAACGGTCGGATTTCTCTATTACGGAGGATGGGAGATTGCTATTCAAGGGCCGAGTGTGTGTACCGGATCATGAGGATACGAAGAAATTGATCCCAGAAGAAGCACATAATTCCAAGTACACCATTCATCTAGGTGGTACAAAAATGTATCAAGATCTCAAAAGAAATTTCTGGTGGCCCAACATGAAGAGAGAAATAGCTGATTTCGTGTCTCGCTGTCTCACTTGTCAACAAGTAAAGGCAGAGCATTTTAGACCCGTAGGTAAATTGCATCCCTTGAATATTCCCGAATGGAAGTGGGAGAGTATAGGGATGGATTTCATTATGGGGTTACCTAAGACAAGAGGTGACATGATGGTATATGGGTAATTATAGACCGATTAACTAAATATGCACATTTCATACCAATCAAAAGTCGATGGTCTGTGGATATCCTAGTAGCATTATACATAAGAGAAATTGTTAAATTACATGGTGTCCCAGTCACTATAATATTAGATAGAGATCCTCGATTCACATCATAATTTTGGAAAGGTCTACAACAGTCACTAGGGACTAGATTGAATTTCAGCACAGCCTTTCATCCACAAACTGATGGTTAGACAGAAAGAACAAATCAGGTGGTAGAAGATATGCTCAGGGCTTGCGTAATTGATTTTGGAGGTAGTTGGCATGATCACTTGCCTCTAGTTGAATTTGCTTATAACAACAGTTATCAGGCCAGTATACAAATGTCACCTTTTGAAGCTCTATATGGAAAAAGTAGTCGATCACCAATATGTTGGAGTGAAATAGGGGAAAGACAATTTCTAGGCCCCGATATTATCAGAGATTCTACAGAGAAAATCAAGCTCATTCAGGAGAGAATGAAGATGGCCCAAGATAGGTAAAAATCTTATGCTGATAATCGAAGACGTAACTTGGAATTTCAAGTAGGAGACCATGTGTATCTCAAGGTTTCTCCAGGTTGTGGTATTAGGAGATTTGGCATTAAAGGCAAACTAACTCCAAGATTCATTGGTCCGTTCAAAATTCTTGAAAGGGTCGGTGAAGTGGCTTATAAACTGGCTTTACCTCCATAATTAGCAGGAGTTCATGACGTATTTCACGTCTCTATGCTAAAGAAGTATGTATATGATCCTGACCATATTATCACTTATGACAATCTGGAGATTCAGAAGGATATGACGTACGAGCAAACGCCAATAAAGATTCTGGAACGAGAAGTGCGTCAACTAAGAAATAACGTTATTCCTATGGTCAAGATTCAATGGAAGAAAACATGGCCATATGAAGCAACATGAGAAACCGAAGCAGCCATGCGGAAAAGATTTCCAGAATTATTTAACTGTAAGTATATTTTCCATAATCCATGAAAGGAATTTGGGGACCAAATTCTCTTAAGTGGGGGAGGGTGTAAGACCCCAGAATTTTTATAAATTATTTTTTTGAAATATTTAGTTATTTTTTGGAATTTATAAAAGCCTAGATAAATTAATAAACGGATTATTGAATCAATAAGTCATTATAAGGCCCAATTATGTTAAATAACTAACCTAGCCTATTTAAATAGAATCCAAAAGGTTAATGGACCAAGCCCATTAAGTTTGGCCCATATTCTAGAAGGTTAATTGACTTATTCACATATTTTAAGGACAAATACTATTTATATAGATAATTATATTAGATAATTAACAAAAGAGTTTGATTAAATTGAAATTCTACACACGTGGGATGTAACGGTCTATCGTACGACCGCCACATGCATGTAACGCACCTAGGCTGATACGTTACACTCTGACAGTTCCGTGAAAGAAAGAACGAGTAAAAAGATTAGAACTTTGGGATCTTATCTACAAGAGATCAGCTTGGGAGAGTTTATAACATTACTAAGGACTCTTAGGGATTAGGTTATGGCAAATTAAGGACTCTAGAATCAATCTAATCTTCAAAACCCTATAAATAAGACCTAGTTCTGAACTGAGCGACCCTTACTTTTGGCTCGTGAAGAATCAAGGTAAGGAGATATAATTGTGGGTAAGTTCTTTACAAGATTTTATTTAGTATACTTTAGACTAATAATTCTCCAAATTTCGTGCTAGGAGATCAAGCAACCAAGGAGATTGAAAAGTTGCTGGTTCGACCATAGTAACCCAGGAATCAGAGCTAAAGGCCACTGAAGATCAGGGAATTAGGACGTCTAAACAAGGTAATTAGAGTTCAGATATTTAGAACTTTTTGTTCACCTTAGTTTCGTCTTCTTACCCTCAAAATTTCACGTCCTTAGGTCAAGCGGCTGAGGAGCTAGGGCAGCGTGAAGTTACTGAAAAGTCACAAAAAGAGAGGAACTAGGGCAGTCCTTCAAAGCACAAATTAGAAGTTTAAAGCCTAGTTAAAGCGGTAGGTTATCTCATGATTGGCAAAAATATCTTGTTAGGGATAAAAGCCCTCTGATTGTGTTTGATTTCATGCATTATAGACTATGAATTTCATGTTTTAGTGGGTTCATGCATACGTACATATTCTTAGCCCTAATCTAAGATCAAAGATATTATCTTGTTAAATCACTGCAACCTATGCATCTAGATGACCTTTACTTCAATTATCATGATTGGGGTAGTTAAATCTTTTCAAAACATAACATGGTTTCAAATCATAGTCTTTTTATTTTGTTATACAGTTAGCAGGGACTCTAACGCATCATACTAGGACCGCCAGACGACTGTAACGGTCTTACGATAAGCCATCACAACCTCTGTTGTATTTAAAGTTCTCCGTTGTCTCTGACGCATCATAACAAGAGCATTATAATACTGTAACGGTCTTACGATAAACCGTCACAGCCATGTGACGCGCCCATACTCGACCGTCAGACTAATCGTAGATAGGATTGAAAATCAAGTCAAGTTAACTTATAAATAAGGCTAGTTATTTAAGTTTTGACCCGATTTTCATGTCTTTAAGATTATCTACTGATTCATAATAGGAATTGCATGGTTGAGGTATTTTAAGTTATGATAATTTCATGTGACAAAAATTCTATAGTTTTGTATCTAAATCATGATTTTCCAAAGGATGTATTGACGGAGTTTTATCATGATTTCCTATTAATACACATTCTTTTCTATCAATAGAGTCATTTCTTTAAGTACATGGCATATATTCAGGTATATGTCCATTAGTTCACTTTGCATTATAGGAACATTATTCTTGGACTTGAGGACCTCTCTATTAGATATTCCTTCCAATGGACTAGGAAATCTTGTTTCAAGGCCTCCGTAATTCTCCACGAGCCTGGGATTCTCACTAGGACGCCGAGTTAGTTGTACCATTAAAACCCAATTGATTAGAATACACTATTGAGATTTCTGGTTATCAGTAGTGTAACAGACCTATATTGGACCATCAGGCATATGTAACGGCCTAATATACAACCGTCACATTTAACTGAGGCCAATTACTATTTCTGGATTTAGTCATTCTAACGCATCAACTCTAGACCGTCACATCAATGTAACGGCCCAATACTGGAGCGTCACATCATGTAACGGCCCAGTACACGACCGTCACACTGCTTGAGTATTTTAACCCAAGGTTTGACCAAGGGTTGATATTCCAAAGGTTTCTAGATAGACTCTTGATGATCTAGAACTTATCATATTGATCAAGAAACCTAATATAAGGAATGGAAGATAAAGAATGTACCGTTATGCTGCCGATTTATTTCCATAAGCATAACATAGTATAAGTCATTCTTGATTTCTCATGATTCTTATTGAAGCATTCATTCATTAAATTATTGTTATCAAGAGCTTGTTGGAATTGTACATTCTAGGCCATACTTTATTGTTACATGCGTGGAAAAAGCTTGATTCATACTTGAAGATGTGATCGAGCACTGATTGTGTTCAAGGGCTCTATGCTAGTCCCCTCGGCTGATTGTCGGAAACATACTATTATAAACCATGGGGTATGATGCTACTGACGTCGTATTGCGCTGGGAGTACTTTCTCTATAAATAAGTGAAGATCCACAATGCGGCATGACATGACATTCTTGTACATGACTTTCTCGATATTCCACAGAAATTCACGAAGTACTTGCTCATAAGTAAAAGATACTGGAGTGATGATTATGTGGCTTGCTAGTACATTCTCGTTACATTCTTGTTCATGAAAGGCCATAATCATGTTCTTATAACATTCTTGCTAGTTCATACTTGTTCTCATTCTATCTTCATGATCATCGTGTTACTTTGGTTTAATCGCGTGATTGATCGCATTCGCATGATTTTACCTTATTCCTCTAGAGCAAAGACGTTAATTACTTTAATGATGCCTTCATGTTGATGCGAAGATACCTACTGGACAAGTGTGCTCATTACCTATTTCCATTCTTTTTCAAGAAATGGAAGTGAGTCGGATTCGGATTCGGAATGTTCAAGTAGCGGATCCGAGAGTGATTAAAGAATGAGCGAAGACTTAGGAAGTTACATTGTTTAGATTGAGTCTATGTAATTTCTTTTTTCTTGAGTCTAGCATGATGGAAGTTGAATTAGTGGTTGTATTTGAATATTTGATTTGATTATTAATAAAAATCAAACTTGAGTAAATATTGTGCGATTGCATTCTTATGTGTGATTGCCTTGTGCTCTGATCATTCTTGCTTGCAAGAGGCTTACCATGTCGACTGTTCGCGTTCCTCGAGCGAGTCTTCCGCTGTAATAAAGGCTCGGGACGTGACACACGATCTCCTGACTCGACCAGCGTCCTTTGCCGGGGAGGGACGTCTCAGCTTCTCAAAGTGGCTCGGACACACCCTCTCACCGGTGATGGTGCCTTGCGTGCCCAGTATTACCTCCTTGTGCTCACGTCGGGCTCTCAAGGCTGATTTGTGGTGGTTCTCCGAGGGGGTCACTCTCAAAGGAGGGGGGGGTCTCGAGGTCCTCACTAGGAGACACCGCGGTGCCCGTATAGGGTGCCGGGTCTGCCACGTGGGAAGTGGGGTGAATCCTAAAACCCATCGATAAGTCCAACCAGAAAGCCGGGTTGCCAAAGCCACTCAGAACTTGGGAAGGTCCAAGTCCTCGTGCCCTTGATTTGAATGTGACCCAAAGGTAGAGCCACTCCAATATCATTATCACCAATTTACCTTCTTGGAGTACCAAGTGGCGCTCACGAGCTTTGGCCCGCCTTTTGTAAATCTCACCGCCGTTGCTTGGTGCTTGCTTAGACGCTCATGCCATGCACTACGATGCGGTGTGGGGGTGAAATGTGTGGGATGCAAAGGTGGACCATGACAACCATATATAGACCAATTATGCTTTGATGCTATGAAGACTGTGATGCACCGAGGTGGGCTGGGGCAGCCAAAGGTGGCCCTATCATGCATGGACTTTATAGCAAAGGTTGGAGGACCGGGGCATCCGTAGGTGAATCTATCATGGATGGGTGTAGCAAATGCTAGAAGATCCAAACATCCGTGCATACCCCTAACATGTATAAGACTGATGACAAATGATGGAGGACCACTGCACCCAAATATGGACCACTCATGTTTCCTACTTGACATGTGGATGATGTGAATGAATGGGCCCAACATAGTGTTCATGCCAAGTGGTGTGGTAAGCCTAGACACATGCATGCTTATCCCAAATGTGACTTCCATGTGCATAGGTGTGGGACGCCCTTTGAACTTCCATGTGAAAGGGTCGAAGGGATCTAGGAAGGTGGATATGGGGTGGGGTACTTCCTCGATCTCTAGGCGGGTGTTGCCTAAGGTCATGGTTCCTATGGTGTAACCCGGGTCATGGATGAGGTGGGCTTGGCCCAATATGGTGGGTCAGGGTAGGAAAGGGTGGGTGGTGGGTGATGCGGGTGGGTCACATGGGTACCCGAGCTCCCAAAGGAAGTGGTCAAAGGGGTCGTGGAATGGGCTTCCTAGGGAGAAGTGCTCTATGTCCTCAAGGTCTTTACAAGGTGGGTCATCCTCATCAATTGTAATGATTGAGCCGGTGTAGTGAGTGGGTGGGTTGGCCAATGTCCTTGGGATCTCAATGGTAGGGGAGTGGACCGAGATGGGTTCTTCCACCATGGGGAGAAAGAAAAGAAGGATGCTAGTGTAGCAACCAATGGTGCAAACTGAGGTAATAGACCTGTCACATGGGTGGATGAGGTCAAGGTTCTTTGGTCGGTCCGTCCCTTGGGTCAACAAGCAAGTCAACTCTAATTGCCATTCTAGACGCTTGAGGAGATCATCCCAACCCTCTACCTCATAGTAGGATTAGATCGTGGTGTGAAAGGAGGGGAGGGGCACAATTTGGGATTGATGTCCCATGGGTGAGAGGTGTGGGGGTGAACTAGGGATGGTGGGGCCTCGCTTGAGCCATTAGAGTATGGACTCATTCACGGTGATGTTGAGTCTCCCCAGATGATTTTGATGATAACAAAACCCCGGTATTACAACCTAAGTAATAACTGGCTTAAACCACTCTCAAGGCCATCCTTAAGCAAGCAAATGCCTAAATCCACCTTGGTTCAAAAAATGCCCTGGATAAGCTTAACCAACTCATTTTGAATGGAACAGGATGTTGTCATAAAATGAACTGATTATAGATTATGATTTATTAGCTAACTCTCTAAAAATGTAGGTTTTCCAGACTAGCGGTCGACTGCCAGATAGGGGCCGGTCGACCGATTTTCCCAACACTGAAAAGTTCAAACTCTGTAAATTTCTGGTCGACCGCCCCCTCCTGCCGGTCGACCGCCAGCCTCGAGGCAGCAATTGTTGACTTGTGTTCTTCAACATGGGAAGCCCCTTTTATTGGGTTTGTTTAATCCCAAAGTCACCAGACATGCCATGATTTGTGGATCTGGTTCCTAACTTGTCCCTTGATCATCCAAGATCTATAAAAACATCACTTTGGGGTCAAAAACCCTAGTCGCTCACGGAGGCTATCAAGGGGAGAAAGAGAAGTGCCATTGTAGCTCCGTGAACAGTGTTTCGGGGAAGAACTTCTTCATCCATCTCCAAGCTTTTGAAGATCATCCTGAAGTCATTCAAGAGAAGATCAAGCTGTGGAGCAAGCTTCATCCTGATCAATCTTTATCCACTAAGGGGGAGCTTTCGATTGAAAATTTTCTTTTAGTGTTTCTCCTTCCATTTCTATTTGAGCTTCAAGTGTTGTTATATATAGTCTCTAAACATTCTAGTGTGTGTGGATCTGTTTAGATCAGTGTGTGTGTGTTGTGGATCTTTCAGATCCATGTGTGGTTTGGTGAGTGTGCACCGTCGTGGGAGTTCCAAACTCTCCACAAGTGTGTGTGTGTTGATCTTGTAATCCTTTATAAGATAGTGTGTGAATCCTCACAGATCGTGAGAGGTGGACGTAGGTTGCCGTTGTTGCATCCGAACCACCTAAAAATCATTGTCCCTTGTGTGGTTTGTTCCTTTTCTTCTATCTCCATTCTGTGCAGCACACATGTAGATCTATTTGGTTGTTTTGTTTGAGTTAGATCTAACATAATTTATCATTCTCATATTAAATCTTGGGTATATTAAATGGTGGGTTCAGATTGACAAGGCAAACCTTGTCAGGAAGATAACATCTTGCGTGAGTAGAATCTTCAGATTTTCACTTCCGCCACCGTACCTAAAATCGGTTGAGTGTGATATATTTTATTAGATCTAAGTGTTTACATATAGATCTATATTTTCATTCGGCTATTTTCACACTTGTTTGAATTGGGCAAGATTTTGTTAAAAGTTTATAAACACCCAATTCACCCCCCTCTTGGGTGTCATTGATCGCGGGACTTCAATTGGTATCAGAGCTAAGGCTCTAACTTTCACAGATCTAACGATCTAGAAAAAGATCCAGATCAATGGCCAAAAAGGAGATGATGTCTGAGGGTCATTCCATAAACCATCCTCCATGCTTTGATGGTTCGAACTACTCCTACTGGAAAAATAGAATGCATATTTTTCTAGGGGCTCAGCAGTACGAGGTCTGGAGGGTTGTGGACAAGGGTCCTTATAAACTCTCGGATGATTAAGAAAAATGGACACCTGAGGAAATTAAGAAATGCACTATAAATTTTAATGCTATGAATATCATGCAATGTGCTATACATCCTAATGAGTTTTCTCGTGTATCCATGTGTAGTTCAACGAAGGAGATGTGGGACAAGTTGTGGCTCATATATGAGGGAACCTCAGAAGTCAAGGAGACTAAGGCCAATCTACTTGTAAGAGACTATGATCTATTCAAAATGAAATCTGAAGAAACCATCTGAGAAATGTTCGCGAGATTAACGGAGATCACAAATGGTCTCAAAAGCCTCGGGAAGGAGTACACAAACTCCGATCTTGTGAGGAAAGTTCTGAGATCACTTCCGTCGGCACGGCACACAAAAGCCATAGTAATTGAGGATTCAAAAAATTTGTCCACACTCTCTTTGGACGAGCTCATAGGGTCACTCATGACCTATGAGATAAACATGAAGAGAACAACTGAGGAAGATACGAAGAAGAAGAAAGTGATTGGATTGAAAGCTCACCAATCTGATGATGACTTTCAAGAAGAAGAATCTAGCAAGGGAAGCAATGAAGAAGAAGACTTGGCCATGATAACTCGCCAAGTAAAGAGATTTTTGAGAAAGAAGAGGAATTTACAAGGTAACTTCAGAAAGGGGCAAAGGAAGCCCATTCAAATCAAGGGCGAGCCGAGCAAGCCCAATACTGTCATTTGTTACGAATGCAAGAAGCCCAGGCACATGAGAGGAGAGTGCCCAGACCTGAAGAGAAAATTCAAGAAGGACAAGTTCAAGAAGCCCAAAGCCATGGTCGCCACATGGAGCGACGAAGAGGACAAACCGTCCGATGAGGAGCTGCAAGAGCTCATGGAAAGTCTATGCCTCATGGCACATGAAGATGAATCAACATAGATAAATTCTGATCCTGATTTTATTTCCAATGAACAATGGGAGTCAGAATATGAAAAGCTGTATACAAAATATAGAAAAATCAGATCTGAAAATAAAACTCTCAAAAAGAAAATTGATGATGTATCACATGAGGATATTTTTATTAAATTTAAGAAACTGGAACAATAATGGTTTGAGTTAACAGAAGAAAATGAAACTTTGCTTCAAACGATTTCAGATCTTGAAAATGCCAAAGAGGAGATATCATGTAAAATCTCTGAAATTGAAAAAGTCTGTGAAAAGCTCAAGAATGAAAAAGAAATTCTGACATCCTCCATTTTAAAAATTAAAAATAAAAATGTGAACTTGAATAAAGAGGTGACTGACTTGCAGTTCACTCTCTCTAGGTTTGTTAAAGGAAAACAAAACCTAGACAATGTGTTGAGAGTTAAAACTAACTTTCAGAAAGAAGGATTGGGGTACATACCCCAGAACAAGAAATCTTTTGAGCACAAGATTAATACATCTTATGTGCATGAAAAATGAAATGATTGTGCTTCATGTTCACACTCTAAGCCAGTACATGTTCAACCAAAACCACTCCAATTCCCAAGAAGGTCCTCAAATGTCAATTGCTTTCATTGTGGTCATTTTGGTCATGTTATTGCTCATTGTTGGTTTAGACAAAACTCACATAGAAATCATGCTACTTGGACAAAGAAATCATATGTACAGAATTGGACTAACTTCAATGGACCCAAATTCATTTGGGTACCAAAAATAATTGCATGAGAATGTTATTTCTTCCAGATATGTCTGGAAGCTAGGGGGAGCAAATGGTACTTGGATAGCGGCTGTTCAAGGCATATGACAGGGGACAAGAAGGTGTTCTGTACACTGTAAGATAAAGATGGAGGCTCAGTTATCTTTGGTGGAAAGGACAAAGGTAAAATAATTGGAATTGGCAACATAGGTAAGAATTCTGAAACCTTGATTGAAAATATCCTTTTAGTGAAAGACTTAAATCACAACCTACCGAGCATAAGCCAATTGTGTGACAAGGGCTTTAAAATTATTTTTGATGAAACCCACTGCCTTGTCATAAATAAAACTTCCAATGAAATCAGATTCATCGGCAAGAGAAATAACAATGTCTATACTATTGATCTAGATGATGTTTCTGGTGATGATGTGTGCTTGGTAGCAAACAATCATGATAATGCATGGCTATGGCACCGAAGACTAGGTCATGCTAGTTTTGGAGTAATATCTAAGTTGCTAAACATGACTTGGTGAATGGTTTGCCAAAATTAAAATTTGAAAGTGATAAAATATGTGAGGCTTGCACAAAAGGCAAGCAAACACGCATATCTTTCAAAAATAAGAACATTGTTTCTACCTCCCGGCCTCTAGAATTGCTGCATCTTGATCTATTTGGCCCTAGTAAGACATCCAGCCTAGGAGGTAAATCTTTTGGATCTGTTATTGTTGATGACTACTCCAGATTTACATAGGTATTATTTTTAGCTAATAAAAGTGATGCCTTGACGAAGTTTGAAGTGTTTTGTAGGAAAATCTAAAATGATAGAGGCTACCTTATCACTACCATCCAAAGTAATCATGGTGGTGAATTTAAAAATCATGAGTTCATCAATTTTTGTGAAGAGCAGGGGTACACGCACAACTTCTCATCACCAAGAACGCCCCAACAAAATGAAGTAGTGGAGAGGAAAAATAGAACATTGATAGACATGGCGCGGACCATGTTAAGTGAAAATTCTCTACCAAAATATTTTTGGGCTGAGTCGGTAAGTACAACGTGTTACATCATCAACAGGGCGATGGTAAGGCCAATTTTGAAGAAAACTCTTTATGAGCTCTACAAGGGTAAGAAACCAAATATTTCCTATCTTAAACCTTTTGGATGCCCATGTTTCATCCTGAATAATGGTAAGTCCAACCTAGGTAAGTTTGATGAGAAAAGTGACAAAGGAATTTTCTTAGGTTACGCACTTAACTCTAGAGCCTATCGATTGTTTAATAAGAGGACTTTGGTTGTTGAGGAAAGTCCCCATGTGATTTTTGATGAATCTGAGCTAAAACTGACAAATCAATCTATTGAAAGTATGGATGCAGATGAAGATCCCAGATGTTCCAATGATGTCAAGGCCAAGGATGAACCAAGTGAAAGGATCCCCAGCAAGAGTGAAGAGGATGAAGATCCTCCAATTGAAATGCTTCAAGAGCAACAAGTGCAACACCTCGACTTGCCCAGCTCTTCTACGTTCTTAAAGGATCATCCAGCTAAAAATATCATAGGTAATCCTGAAGATGGGGTAAGAACTAGGTCTTCATTAAGGCAAGTAGAAGAAGAGGATTTGATGGCCTTAATTTCACAAGAAGAGCCTAAGTATATCCATGAAGCTCTTCAAAATGAATCATAGATTCAGGATATGCATGAAGAGCTACACTAGTTCGAAAGGAACAAAGTGTAGACTCTTGTGCCGCGTCCTAAGGATCATCCCATAATTGGAACCCGTTGGGTTTTCAGAAACAGGTTAAATGATATGGGATTGGTTGTTAGGAACAAGGCCCGGCTTGTAGCCAAGGGGTATAGCCAGGAGATGGGTATTGATTTTGATGAGTCCTTTGCACCGATTGCTAGACTAGAAGCAGTCTGGATTTTACTGTCCTATGCGTGCTCTTTGAACTTCAAACTATTTCAAATGGATGTTAAATCTGCATTTCTTAACGGTTACATCAAGGAGGATGTTTTTGTAGAGCAACCTCCAGGTTTTAAAGATTCAAAACATCCAAAGCATGTGTACAAGTTGTAGAAGGCCTTGTATGGGTTAAAGCAAGCACCAATGGCATGGTATGAAAGGCTCACTTCATTCCTCATGAAAAATGGTTTCAAAAGAGATAATGTTGACCAAACACTCTTCATGAGGAAATCAGGTAAAGACATATTAGTAGTTCAAGTATATGTGGATGACATTATTTTTGGAGCCAGTAACAATGTCTTATGTGAAGAATTTGTAAAAATCATGCAAGGAGAATTTGAGATGAGCTTAATGGGTGAACTGAACTTCTTTCTTGGATTGCAGGTGAAGTAAACACCCGAGGGTATTTTCATCAATCAAGCTAAGTACACATTGGAGCTGTTAAAGAAATTTGGGATGGCTGAAGCGAAACCTTTGTCAACTCCGATGGCCACAACCACGAAGTTAGACAAAGATGAAAATGGTAAAATAGTAGATCCCATACTATTTCGAGGTATGATCGGATCACTACTGTATCTCACAGCTTGCCGCCCTGACATTCAATTCAGTGTATGTCTATGTGCTCGTTTTCAGTCATGTCCTAAACAGTCTCATTTAATGACTGTTAAACGTATTTTTCGATACTTAATTGGCACCATAGACTTTGGCTTGTGGTTTCCCATCGGTAGTTCATTTGATTTGATTGCATACACCGATGCGGATTATGCTGGATGTATTGTAGATCGCAAAAGTACTAATGGGTACTGTCAGTTTCTTGGTGGGTGCCTAGTCTCATGGGCCTCCAAGAAACAACATTTCGTAGCTCTCTCAACGGCCGAGGCTGAATATGTAGCCGTCGGAAGTTGCGGAGCCCAAGTACTTTGGATGAAAAATCAATTGCTTGATTTGGATGTTGAAATGAAATGTGTGCCAATTTTGTGTGATAATACCAGTGCAATCAGCTTGTCAAAAAACCCTGTTCAACATTATAGGACAAAGCACATTGACACTCGACATCATTTTCTGAGAGATCATGTAGGAAAATGGGTCTTTGAATTGAATTTCATTGACACACACATTCAACTAGCTGATATTTTCACAAAACCCCTAAACCAGGATAAATTTAGCAAGATAAGAAGAGAACTTGGGATGTGCAAGGGTGAGAGCATACATACATAGGTCTGCACTTAGGATAAGAATTGCACTTGTAGAAACTCATATGGATCAAGGGTGGATTAACATGCATATTGTATGTATTTACTTTTAATACCTTGTGTGTGTTCATATATACTCCTGCATTCTTGAATGTATTTATACATATAGACCTCCTTGAAAAATATTTCTAAGGCCAGATATTCCTTGGTTAAATAAATATGGACCCAGTGATGCCGGACGTGAGGCAACTTCTGAGGAGGAGTTAAAGAACTTTCCTCAAATCTCCATCTCTTCTCTTTCTCTCCACTTCATGTTGATGGTTCCAATCAGAAGGTCGGATGATGTTCCCCACATATAAAAAAATAAGGAAAAGAAAAAGAAACAAAAAATTTTTCAAAAATGGGGATTTTTGTGTCTAGCGGTCGATCGCTAGCCCCGCACCGATCGACCGGTGGAGGCAAACCGGCCCGGCCGGAACCACAACCGCGCCATCTTATAAGGGGTCCTATCACCCCATTCTATCATTCTATCACCCCCACTCTCTCTCATACCCCATTTCCTAACCCTAGAACCACATATCTCCACCTCCCAAGCCCCTAAACCTCATCATTCCTCCACCCGCACAAGATCCGACGTATTCGCCATGGTTTCGAGATGAACTCCATTCGACCGTTTGTGCGTTCGTGGAGCTACTTCCTAGGTTCCAGATTGTGGAGAAGGCTATTGCAAGCCCTTGGAGTGTCTTTTAGTCTATCTTCATCCCCCAGGATGAGGGTTTTTTATTTAAGGGTTTCTACCAGGTCTTCTAGTTTGGGATGCCGCCTAGACGAAGCTCTCGGCGTTCTGCCCAAGGGGAAGCTAGTGGCCAGAGATGAGAGGCCCCGGCTCCTCCACCATAGCGAGCACCTGCACCTCGTCGTGCACCTCAGTTGCCTCCTCGCCCTATTATCGACCCTCGACTGGTCGACTTCAATGAGGTGAACGAACGTTTGCCCGATTTATGTGCTGTCTTTGAGATTCAACCAGGTTGGACTGATTTTATCACTAGATATACCCGATATTACCCCAATCTAGTGCAGTAGTTTTATGGGAATTTGATCGAAAGGGATGAGGAATTATTTATAGTTGTTCATGGGGTTGAGATTCATATTACTCCGGATCTGTTTGAGCGGGGTCTAGGAGTTACGGCTAGAGGAGCCGACATGGTTTTTGGTCTTGGTGCTATTGAGGAAACCTTTCTTGCTATGACCAGTTGTGATTGCGTGCATGGTGTCAGCAACTTAATTGTATTGAATGCAAATCATTTTCCACCATTGCAGCGTACATTGCACCATATGTTTACTTCCCTCATTTATCCAAAGAGTGGCAGCAGAAATGAAGTGACAGAGGTTCATAGGTTCATGTTCTACAATGTTATGAATGGGATTCAAGTCAACATGGGTGGCTTCATGACGACTCTCATTGGAACTTGCCGAACCAATTTGCGACGATCCTTGCCTTATGCTTCACAGTTGACCGGCATATTCATCTATGCTGGATCAATTTGGCAAATGAACAGTTCATTTATGTTTGACAAGATGACATATACAATAAGCATAAGATCTTTACATATTTTGGATATTACTATGGTCCCGATGGTGAGTTACGCTGGGATGTGCCTGTTTATGGAGAAGAAGTTGATAGTGAGGAAGAGCAGGAACAAGAGCAGCAGCAGGATCAAGGGGATGTTCCCCCTCCAGTTCAGGCTAAGGAGCAGCCTCCTCCACCTTCACCTCACCATATGGACCCCGAGGTGCCTCCTCCACCACAGTTCTATAATGGAGAGTCTTCTACTCAGGGGGCCGCACAACACTCTTGGGTAGATTATGAGACTTTTGACAGGTGGTTTACTGGACTGGAAACTCGAGTGGATACTTTTGGGGATCAACTTTCTACCTTTGGGGTTCGCATCGACACTATGGGTAATGTGATTGACACTATGTCAAGTCGCATAGATTCCTTCTCCACTGTTTTGGATACTCTCTCCACTCAGATGGCCACACTCTCCACACATATGACTAGCCTCACAAACAGCGTTGCTGATTCCAGCCAGGCCTTCCACTTCATGAACCTGACACTTCTTGGCATGCAGCCCCGTGATGCTGCCCGTGACATCTCCATTGGCTATATTCGGGATCGTCTTTAGGTTCAAGATCATTATCTTGAAGACATCCGCCACCGTCTTGGATATCAGCCTCCTCCTCCATAGGATCAGCCTCCTACAGATGCCCCATGAGGATTTTTCTTTTGCTTCCTCCCTCTAGATTGTTGTCCTTTGGTCTCATGCCTTTTGGGTCCTCCTTTCATCTATCCTATCCCCTTTTGATGATGCCAAAGGGGGAGAAGTAGTAGTGCAGATCTAATATATATTTTATTTTGGTATGTTCGTATGTTTGTATGCATGATCATTAGTGAGGATCATTGTGTTAGTTCTGCATTTGCTTTGTCGCATGTGTCTAGTGTCTAGAGTCTTGCATTCTCTCAAGCATCAATGTAAACTCTATAATGAAATGATGAAATGAATGCAATTGGTGTTTGATCTCAAATGCTTGGCTCGTGTGTCTCATTTCCTATCTATTTGGCAATGGCAAAAATAAAGTGTTGAATGGTTGTTTTATTCTCCTTGTGGTTTATCGACCTTACTTAGCTCCAAATATGCTTAAAGGCATGCCAATGCTCTTATAATCTAGAGTTTTGTCATCATCAAAAAAGGGGAGATTGTTGAGTCTCTCCAAGAGATTTTGTTGATAACAAAACCCCGGTATTACAACCTAAGTAATAACTGGCTTAAACCACTCTCAAGGCCATCCTTAAGCAAGCAAATGCCTAAATCCACCTTGGTTCAAAAAATGCCCTAGATAAGCTCAACTAACTCATTTTGAATGGAACATGATGTTGTCAAAAAATGAACTGATCATAGATTATGATTTATTGGTTAACTCTCTAAAAATGTAGGTTTTCCAGACTAGCGGTCGACCGCCAGACAGGGGCCGGTCGACCGGTTTTCCCAACACTGAAAAGTTCAAACTCTGTAAATTTTTGGTCGACCACCCCCTCCTGCCGGTCGACCGCCAGCCTCGAGGCAGCAATTGTTGACTTGTGTTCTTCAACGTGGGAATCCCCTTTTATTGGGTTTGTTTAATCCCAAAGTCACCAGACATGCCATGATTTGTGGATCTGGTTCCTGGCTTGTCCCTTGACCATCCAAGATCTATAAAAACATCACTTTGGGGTCAAAAACCCTAACAACTCAAGGAGGCTATCAAGGGGAGAAAGGGAATTGCCATTGTAGCTCCGTGAACATTGTTTCGGGGAAGAACTTCTTCATCCATCTCCAAGCTTTTGAACATCATCTTGAAGCCATTCAAGAGAAGATCAAGCTGTGGAGCAAGCTTCATCCAGATCAATCTTCATCCACTAAGGGGGAGCTTTCGATTGAAAATTTTCTTTTAGTGTTTCTCCTTCCATTTCTATTTGAGCTTCAAGTGTTGTTATGTATAATCTCTAAACATTATAGTGTGTGTGGATCTGTTTAGATCAGTGTGTGTGTCGTGGATCTTTCAGATCCGTGTATGGTTTGGTGAGTGTGCACCATCGTGGGAGTTCCAAACTCTCCACAAGTGTGTGTGTGTGTTGATCTTGTAATCCTTTGCAAGATAGTGTGTGAATCCTCACAGATCGTGAGGGGTGGACGTAGGTTACCGTTGTTGCATCCGAACCACCTAAAAATCACTGTCCCTTGTGTGGTTTGTTCCTTTTCTTCTATCTCCATTCTGTGCAGCACACATGTAGATCTATTTGGTTGTTTTGTTTGAGTTAGATTTAGCATAATTTATCATTCTCATATTAAATCTCGGGTATATTAAAAGGTGGGTTCGGATCGACAAGGCAAACCTTGTCAGGAAGATAACATCTTGCGTGAGTAGAATCTTCGGATTTTCACCTCCGCCACCGTACCTAAAATCGGTTGAGTGTGATAGATTTTATTAGATCTAAGTGTTTACATATAGATCTATATTTTCATTCAGCTATTTTTCACACTTGTTTGAATTGGGCAAGATTTTGTTAAAAGTTTATAAACACCCAATTCACCCCCCTCTTGGGTGTCATTGATCGCGGGACTTCAGGTGAGGGTGCCATGAGTGGTGGTGGTTGGTTCTTGAAGGACCGGGCTAGGAGAGGTGGTTGGAATGGGAAGCTCTTGGATTTTCTCTATGGCGAGAGGTGGGTCTGGATTGGTATCCATCTCCATTTGAGTGGGTGTGTGGGCCATGGTCTCCTCTACCAAGGGGTTGGGACGGTCATTTGGGGGTGGGGTGATGGTGATAGCTGGTGTGTGGTGCACCCGGGGTGGTGAGCAAGGTTGGTCTTGGGTTGTGATTGGGAGGGGGAGTAGTGGGGGCCTTGGTTGGGGTTGGATTGGGGTGGGTAATGGAAGATGGGTGGGTTGAGGGGGTTTGGGGAGATTGGCCTTAGGAGGGATTTCCCTTTTGGGGGACGAGGGAGGGGTAGTGGTGGCCGGGGTAGGTGTCCTAGTGGGGCATTGAGTGGCGATGGGCCCTAATCGGTGGCACCTATAGCATTCCATTCCTCACTCACCCATGGTTGTTTCACTCACTTCTAACTCCATAGGACTCTTTCCCTTTTGAGAAAGGGTAAGTCGAGGGATGGAACTAGGTTAGAGTTGGCTTGGCGATGAGGTACGGGGCTCCGATGGATGAGGGAACAATTGGTTGTTGAAACTAAAGGTGTAAGACCCCGAATTATTTAATTGAGACCAATATATTTATTAAGCTTTTATTAATTAAGAATTGAATTTTTATTGAATTAATAATTGAATTTTGGATTTATTAATATTTAATTCGTTAGAAATAGAATAAGTGAAAATCTGACTACCTTATAAAAATCCATAAAAATAGTAAACAGGTTAAGGTCGATGTAGATAACAACTTTATCTTCTGTCATTAAGCCATTATAAATCCGTGGTTAGATCTAATTGGATATTTAGCCCAAAAGTGCACACTTTTTAACCCTTACCTAACCTTAGTTTAAAACGTAAAATTAGGGCTTAATACTCAACCAAATTAGCTCAAATCAGTGGCAAATGAACGGTCACGAGCTAAGGATTAATAGCCTTCAATCAATTCGACACAAACCTAACCTTAACACGTGGTGTCGGCCGGCCTTTGATGAAGTCAACCATGACGGTGCCATTTTCCAACACCTAACTTGCGTGGTCGATTGCTCCCAGCTCCGAAGTCTCCAGAGACTCTATGAGCTATCAAATTAAAGCTCTTCAAGTCTACTTTCATTTGGTGGCTGTGGGGTTTGCTGAAGTTTCAGATCTAGGAAGATCTTGCTCGATTTGTGGAGGTGGGTCGGCAGCCGTCGTCCTCCTTCCTCTCCTCTTTGTTCCATCGATTGAGGTAGGTTTCCTTAACCAAAATCAGCTTATGAATATAGCAAATTGTTCCTCTCGACGAGATATTTCTAATGGTGGTAAAAGCCCCAATTTTCATTAGGTATCCAAGGAGATATAGCGGGTTTTCTAAGGTGCTGTCCAGTTCGTTCTTCATTCTAGGGTTTTAAGTTCTCTCTTCGATTGAGGTAGGATCTAACAGCCAAACTCTAATTAATATAATGGATGTAATCATCATCTTGTTAGCTTTCATTTGGCATAGAAATCCCTAATTTTTATTGAGCATGTTTAGAGTATTTTGGATCGAAGTAAGTGTATGTCTAGAACTTGATTTATATTGTGACCCTTTGAGTTAGAGCTTGACTGCGAGCTGATTTTGAGTTATAGATCTTGATCCACATATAGCTTATAATACATGGTTGGATTCAGTATTGAGTTATCTTTCTTTTGATGTAAGAAGCTCTAAATTTCGTTGTAAATATTGAGAGAATTTTAAGATTTAGTAGAAGTATGTCAAGAACTAGGTTTTTCATGTGTTTATCATATATAGGTTGTGATTTAATTGATTTCTGTTGAAATTCGTGTTTTAAAGCACATGTATTATGACCCTAGTATGTCTATTAAGATTCCTAGAGCATGTGGTTAAGATCCCAACTCAATTGGATCTCAATTGGGTGAGTTCATACGTTTTCCGGAGGCTACGGCCGTTTCTGTTCTTGCAGGGGTCGACCCCTGGGGTCGACCCGTTTTCTGGAAGCCCTGGCAGGCCCGAGGGTCGACCCCAGGGGTCGACCCATCCAGCACCCAGCAAGGGTCGACCCATTCTGCAGGATTTGTGGGGGTCGACCCTAGGGGTCGACCCATGCATCTGGCAGGCCCCGTTTTTATAGGGGTCGACCCCAGGGGTCGACCCATGTACCATAAACCCAGTTTTTATCGTTCTTCGACCCAAGGATCGATCCGGATCATTAGGGGATCGACCCATTTAACTTAGACCAATTGAAAATTATATTCTGGAAGAACCAGTGACCTATTCAGGAAACCTTATGATTTCAATTTGCATTGGTTCCTACGTTCTATCATGGTGTAAAAACATGCCGTTTATCATTTTCATTTCAACACATACATTGGTTAAATAGAAACCCACATGAGTATTGGTTAATGGTATAACTAAATTACTGTTAATATATGCTATTTTACTCCTGTGTGAGTTTGTTCTTTGCCTTATCATCTTGAATCATAATTTGGCAAATTTGTTTAATGCAAATGGTAATGGATAATCCTTGATATATTAAACTTGGTAATTAGGATTAAATTGATTGTTAAGTTGCTGTTTTAGTCATTATTACCCAGTAAAAATGGATTTCTTACACACCTGAATGGTACACTGTTAGCCGTTCTTTCTTGACCTCACGGACCAAGCTTTAGTCCAGTTCTTGTAATGCGGCACCGAAGTGACCGTATAAACCGAGTTTTTATTTTGAATCCAAGGACATGTTAGTCCTTAATTCTCGTACTTATGATAGTAATTCCTCTGATTAATTGGCCATTAAAAATTTACTGAATGTCTGGACGGGTGGGACTTTGGACCCATTAAAATCAATGCCATCGCGTCATAGGGGCCCGGTCTGGTCCTGGGGAGAGCGCCCGAAAAATTATTGAGCCCATGGGATGTTAATGACATGGTGGGGCATTGCACCGAATACTTGACTTGCTTGTTGCGTCTATGACAAAAATCTCTTGTTACTTGATCGTGTTTGAATGGATGTTAAATTACTTGCTTGATTGGCCAATTCTTTACTACTGTCTCTTGTTATATCTCCTGTTGTAAATTCTTGTACTTGTTATCTTGTTAATTCTTGATATCACATATTTCTTGACCTTGTAAGATCTTGTTATTACTGTTGTTTCTTTATATCGTTATCGTCTTTATTTCTTTTTAGCATGACATATCAAAATGTAATTAACTTGTTAATCATGTAAACTTGCCTGTTATTTCCTACTGAGCGTCAGCTCATAGTTGTGTTTCCCCCCCTTTCCAGGCTTTTCAGGTGACGCGCTTAGCGATAGGGAAGGGCAGGAGTGATGTCTTGAGTGTATCAGTTCTAGTGTGTTAGCAGTGTTATCTTACTCTTAGTGGTGCTTTGGAGAGTATTTAAGTTTCGGTTATGTTTTTGAGGTTTAGTGGTTGTTATCCCAGTTGTAATAAGTTGATTTGAGATTATTGTATCAGTTGTGGTTTGTTTAATGATCAGTTAGTTATTCCCTTTTCATAGCACTTGTGTATATTTAGATTAATTCTCTCTCTTGCCAGCTTGTTTATGACTGTACGTCCCGATATTCCACGTCGGGGCGTGACAAAAGGTTCCCGGGAGGTGTGGTGGATGCACAAGACCAGACTGACATGTTGGGTCGATGACGACATTCCTTTCATCAAGCCATTGCTTACCTAGGATTATGCAAGGACCCACCAGAGTACCTACTTGACACCAAGCCCCATCAAAATATTTATTCTTCTCGAACCATTTATAAAATTCAACAAAGACTTGGTCTCCGTTGTACACAATTTGTCCGGTCCTAGAAAGGGTGGCTACGATATCGGGGGATACCCAATTATCTTCTTCCATGTCAATGAAGTCAATTTTCGTGGGGCTCCCATTAGGTAGGTATGCTTGGAATATGATGGGAAGTGGGGCCTTTTGGTCCGCAGACTCAATGACAATGGGAGGTGGACAATGCATGGGATGGTCCGTCACGGACTCTAATGCTAGCATGCCCATGGACTAGACTCGTAGAGACAAGTCTAAAACTTGCTCTGATACCAAATTTGATGTGAAACGACCTAGGACCTAGATTGCAAGCAATGCAACAAATACGGCGATGTCACACAAGCGGACTCACTCGTGTTTGGCACACTCGGGTCCGAAAGGTGGACCGGCGATAATGGAGAAGGTTCGAGGTTGGAACTTGGAGTTCCAGGGGTATGGCTGGCTTGGGAAGGGCCCAATGGGCCAGGGATGCCCAAATCCGTGGGTGGCCGGCATGCCGAGGGCTTGGGACGAAGGGGTGGCTCTCATAACTCACCCGTGGTGGTCACTCACGTGATCAGCACTTTGGTCCGGGCCCTCACTCTCCCCCGACAGATCAACTAGAAGCAATACTAAACTAAGCAAGATAATTCTAGCAGAGAAATGTGTTCAGGGAGCTCACCTGATCGGCGTGAAAATGCCGATCCCGGCCGGAGACGAGGCGAGCGGGGAAGCGTGGGTAATTCCCGCACGCTGCATCGGTGTAGCTTGGACTGCCAACCTGCTAATACAAGCACTACGCCCCTTGCAAGGGGGGTGGACTAAGGGTGGGGGAAATTATATTACGCCAAACACTACCTCCCACAGGGAGGGGCTTTAAGCCAGCTAGGTGGGGGTGGGGGAAACCAAGAAAAAGCCGAATTACCGAACTACTCCGGTTCTGGCCGCTTCTGGAACAGTCGGACAGGAAAACGATGACGGCGCCGCCACGAACTCCACCGAGCTCTGTTGATGATGAAACTGGTGCCAAAACTTCCTGGGTTGGCCCAAGATGACACCTAAATTCTTGGAGTTTTTTGACGTCGACGGTGGCCGGGGCAGGGTCTGGACCAGGACCGATCCGCTCTGGTTTTGACTATTCCCAGACTGATGCTGCTAGAAGATGGGGGCGCCACAAGTAGTTCTGTGGTCCGATTAAGGCGGGACTGGAACCGTTGCGATCATGGGTGAGCCTTCTTGGAGCCGAGACCAACGGCATCATCGGAGGGGGTTGGAGAAGACCATGAGCTCCAGAACAGTAAGAGGGGGTCGGATCAGATCTAGATGAAGCTAACCTGCGCACCCCGGGGAGAAAATCTGGAACTATGGGCTCTGGAGTCCAAAAAATGCCCTGCTTCTTGGAGATGACAGAGGACTTAGAGGAGAATGCTTCAGCCAAACGCCACCCCAAGAGACTCAGAGCTCTGGTCATGGGAGCTTCTGAAAGTCGCTGTCGGTTGTCTGCTTGGGAGAAAATGTGCATTCTGACGAGGATGACTCCTCCGAGCAGCTCCGATGCCGAACGACAGCGAGACCACCTCACCTACGAAGCAACCTCAAGAAGCTTTCCAGTAGTATAGGATAGACTACCAGATGATCCGTGGTGACGACGTGGCAGGCTCTGCAAATAGGTACCAGATCTGTTGCCTGCGAACTGAGAGCTGCAGGGTGAGGATGGTAGTTGTGGTGATAGGGGAGGGCGACCAGATGGCAGGGGGATGGGGACTGGAACTTGTGGGAGGTTGTTGGAGGGATCTAGGGGTGATAGAGGGGTGTGGGGGACTGTTGGAGCCGCAGCTAGGGGAGGGGGAGAGAGGGTTGCGGCCAGAGGTGGAGGGGAGAGAGGGCGCAGATTGGCAAGGGGGAGGGAGCTGGTTTGAAATCTTCTTAATGGAGGGGGGTTAATGCTGGCCTAGGGGAGGGGAAAGGGTATGTTGGGGAAGGGAAGGGGTGCTTGGGGAGGGGTGTTCTATCTTTGGAGAGTGAAAGGGTGTATGGGGAGTGTCAAGGGTCACCTAGGAAGGGGGAGGGAATTGATGGGAGGAGTTATTGCTTCTAGGGAGGTGAAGGGGCTAGGTGTTGTGGCAAGAGGAGAGTGGGTGAGGTGGACAGAGGAGGGAGGAGAGAGAGTGAATTTTGGCCAAGGGAGAGGAGAGAGGAGAGAGAAAGTGGCACAGGAGAGAGAGAGAGGGAGAGAGGAGGGGGGGTATGTGGAAGGCTTCTCACTTCCACTCTTGGCTTCTCACTAAAGAAAATACACACTTGATTTTTCTGTAATTCACTCAAATTTTCATTCTTCATTAGGTTCAAATGGTGGAAGTGGGGTCCTATTTATAGGCTTCCCACAATTTATAATAAGTCCCTGACTTTTGGACCATTGACTAGACAACCAAGGGGGGAGGGGCGCCCCTACGCTTGACCACATGTTGGGCCCAATTAGCTAATCTAATGGCCCAAATAACATATGACTTATAAAAATAACTCTCTAACCTAGGTACTTGACTCAAATAAATAATGAATTACATAACCATGACTCTCATAAAATATGAAAATTACATGACTAGACTTAGAAAAATAAGATGAACACAATGGCACATGCTGACGAATATTCTGAGCCTTGAAAAAATGTGAAGGGCACGGGATGCCCCCATCAAGTGGCCATGCCGAGGTCCTCCGCGTAGTTCTCCAAAGGTCTCGAGAGCACGAACTTAAGATGAACCCCAAGAAGTGTGTGTTCGGGGTCTCTTTAGGAAAGCTTCTAGGGTTTATAGTCAGCAAAAGAGGAATCGAGATAGACCCCAATATGGGCAAGGTGATTACCGAGATGCCTCCTCCCAAGAATATCAAGGAAGTCTAAGGTTTGATTGGGCGTTTGTAGTTCATTAGTTGATTTATATCTCACCATTCTCATTGATGCAAGCCCTTTTATGACATGATCAAGGGAGAGGCCAAGTTTGCATGGAACGATAAATGCCAAATGGCCTTTGAAGATCTGAAGAGCTACCTCCAGAATCCTCTTGTTCTGGCACCCTCGGTCCCGGGTCAACCTCTACTGCTCTACGTGTCTACCACAGAATAATCCATCGGAGCAGTCTTGGCTCAATATGACGACGTGAAGAAAGAACGAGCAGTCTACTACATGTCAAAATTATTCAATGAAGAGGAGAAAAAGTACACTGCTATGGAAAGGACTTGCGCTGCCATCGTCTGGGTCGCTGTTGGTCTTTGGGCCTTCTTCGCAGATTTGCTCACCCTTGATGTCCAGCCACAAATGTCTTGTGCTCAGATTATATCGCAATCTTTGGAGCGGCTCCATACTTCCTCTTTAGCGGGGTGTATTGCACGTATAACCTTTTTTGCCTACATTTGGGAGTTTTGGTGTAATCGTAATAGATGCAGATTTGATGGGCTTCTTATGTCCACCCAGCTCATTGTCTAGAAATGTCTCTTTCACTTGCGGGATATTGTCCCTAGTATTCCTTCCAAGGGGTGCTGGCTCTCAAGATCCTTCATCCGTTTACTACAGACCTTGGGTGTTTGCTTGCCAATGTGATGTGAGACGAGGTCGAGGAAGGACTTCAAACTGTCAGTCGGAGAGTAGGAAGGCGAGGTGACTAGACAAGAATAGAGGAGCTCGGCCGGGGCCTCACACCCATCCCCATCTCGAGGATGATGCAGTTGCGCTCTTCAATTCTTCTCTGCGGTGATGGTGGTTGCAGGCGTTGCAGTTGGCACGACGGTGGTGGCGGTGGTGATGGACGACGACGGCAGTTGAACGGTGAAGGAGGATGATTGTGGAGCTTCGATGGGGCTTCACACCCATCCTCTTCTCGAAGATGATGCACCGAAGCTTCACGGATGACCTCCATGGCAGGGCGAAGTGGGGTTGGGCCTCTCACCCGGGGTTCCAACAATCTAGAAGAACACTCATAGCCATAGCTAAACTGGTTTTTTCTTCATTCTATTACTTCAAATAAGGACTACAAGACTCTTTTTATAGACTTCACAAAGAAGATCTAAGGACAAACTCTAAGACTCTTTAATACCTAGAAATCTGAAAAGACACCTATGACTCATTATAACTCTCTTAAAAACTCTAAGACTCTTTAATGCCTAGAAATATGAAAAGACACCTATGACTTATTATAACTCCCTTAAAAACTCTAAGACTCTTTGATGCCTAGAAATATTAAAAGACACCTATGACTCATTATAACTCCCTTAAAGACACTTAGGGATATCAAAAGATAAACTTCAAAGACCCTTATGTAAAATAAAAAAATTACAAATATTTTAAGAGGGAAGATCAAGTCCAATGTCGATGACGATCCCGTCAAACCCCTCCGCTTGGAAAAGGTTCGACCTCAAACCTCGAATCTCAAATCTTGAATCGTAGGACCGCGGCTTGTTAGGATAAATCGAACTACTTGCTTTGATACCATTTGATGTGAGACGAGGTCGAGGAAGGACTTCAAACTATCAGCCAGAGAGCAGGAAGGCGAGGTGACTAGAGAAGAACGGAGGAGCTCGGCCGGGGCCTCACACCCATCCCCATCTCAGGGACGACGCAGTCGCGCTCTTCAATTCTTCTTTGCGGTGATGGCGGTTGCAGGCGTTGCAGTTGGCACGGCGGTGGTGGCGGTGGTGATGGACGACGACGGTGGTTGAACGGTGAAGGAGGAAGATTGTGGAGCTTCGATAGGGCTTCACACCCGTCCTCTTCTCGAAGACGATGCACCGGAGCTTCACGGATGACCTCTATGGCGGGGCGAAGTGGGGTTGGGCCTCTCACCCGGGGTTCCAAAAATCTGGAAGAACACTCATAGCCATAGCTAAACTGATTTTTTGTTCATTCTATTGCTTCAAATAAGGACTACAATACTCTTTTTATAGACTTCACAAAGAAGATCAAAGGACAAACTCTAAGACTCTTTAATGCCTAGCAATATGAAAAGACACCTATGACTCATTATAACTCTCTTAAAAACTCTAAGACTCTTTAATGCCTAGAAATATGAAAAGACACCTATGACTCATTATAACTCCCTTAAAGACACTTAGGGATATCAAAAGATAAACTTCAAAGACCCTTATGTAAAATAAAAAAAATTACAAATATTTTGAGACGGAAGATCAAGTCCGATGTCGATGACGATCCCATCACAATGCGTCCCGTCCGCCCACCTCGGGTGGTGCGTTGGCTCTGCCCCCCCATAACATGCATAAGCTTAACGTGGATGGCGCCTTCAAGCAGAATTCTGGTTTAGCTACTGGTGGTGGTGTTCTCCGGGATTCTCAAGGGATCCTTCTCTTTGGCTTTGTTGCACCTTATGCTGGCGTCCTGTCCAGTATTCATGCTGAGGCTTTAGCTCTTCGTGATTGTCTTCGCCTCTGCAAAACCCACAATTTTAGGTGGATCCTGGTTGAGTCGGACTCAAGTTTACTAGTTGGAGTTGTGAAGCGTCTGTTTCCCTGCCCCTGGCATCTCTTCTATATTGTGCATGATATCCATTATATGATGTCATCCCTCTCTATTTCTTTGTTGCATTATTTTAGGGAGGTGAACCAGCCGGTTGATTCTTTGGCTAACTTGGGCCGTGTTCTTCCTTGGTTGACCTGTTGGGACTCTTGGGATGATATTCCCATTACTATAAAAGGGCCCCTTCGATTGGATAAGGTTGGGTGCCCTTCCCTTCGGACCTAACCCTTGTATTATGATGTGAGACGACAAGGGACACGAGACCAACTTGGTGCGAAACTAGGACTCTAGGCGACGACGCGACAAATTGGACGACGCGATCAGCAATGATGCGAACAACAAGGTTAACTAGATGGGACACCAAGAGCTCCTATGGGTATGCCATTAACAGAAACGCAAACTCACGAGTTGTCCCTTGTGAGGGAAATGCGGGGATGTGCGCGGTTGAGAAATCGGCGGGAGTCAAGGGTGGTCGGCTCTTTTTTTACATGCTCGGATCGAGTCACGGGATGGGTCACACTCTCTCTCTCACAACAGTGATCAAATAATATACCGAGATAGAATCCTATCACTCGAGCAACGACATACAAACATATACGAGGTAAGCAAATGCCAAGAGAGATAGATAATGATATCTCCATGCTCCAGGCGTGGGGAAGATAACCCCGGCCAAGACCCATATTCCCGGTATAAACCAGTATCAGTAAATACAAATATTATACCCACTCCACGCAGAGAGGTAACAGGTAACACATGGGACCTGGGAATATCGAGCTCGGGTTGACGGGCAACGTTTTGGGCAGCTTCGGTGGTGCCGACACATTGCTATTCAGTGCTGGCCGGATGGCGCGTGCTGACGATCGTAGAGATCACGCTCTGGTCGGGCGGTCGATCTGGTTGGGATTGGTCCCGTTACGAAGGGGACTTCTGGAGGAGCAATCCCTGGGAGGTGATCGTACTTGATCACCTTGTGGAAGGCGAGGCGACTCGACTTGTTAGGCGTTACTAGTTGTTGTCCCGAACCTGTTCTGTAGTTTCAGAACTGCGCGACCCGGCGGAGATAGCTGCTGCGATCAGATCCGATGTCGGATGAAAGTAAAACCAGCGCCGTTGCGAATCTCTTTTGACGATCTACGAATTCATGGTATTACAGGGATTTTTTTGGGTGACGAATATTCTGTGGGAGAATATTGAACAGACTGATTCAGTGTCCCAGAACAGGCTGGATAGGATCTGAGTCGCCAGAGGACGACGGTGGAATGGGGGGAAAACGTGGGATCTGGAAGGCGGGGTGGCTATGGAAGATGCTGGAGTAAGTATTGATCAAGCCCTCAAATTTTGAGGTCGATCAGAAGTGGTTTTGGGGTGGGAAGGATTTGATGGTGGGAGGGGGTCGGATCTGGTCTACAGGGGACAGAACCGAATCCGGTTGGATCAGAGATTTTTAAAAGGGGTAAATAAACTCTAAAAAATGTGAAAGAATTTGTGGTGGAGGGATTTGATGGACAAAAATCTCAGTCCAAATTTCATCTTGATCTGAAATTAGGAAGGGGGTGAAAAATGAGGAGTGGTGGGTTGCTAGATCACAGATCTGCACAAGGTAGAACTCTATAGATCGGGGAAATTTTAGTGGAACGGGGAACAAATGGTAGATCCAGGACGTGGAAAAATTTTTGGTAAGGGGAAACCACGTGGGGAACTCACCCTCAAAGTTTGGTGTTGATCAGATCTGTGGATTGGGTGAAATAATTCAAACTCCAGGCTTCTGTCCTGCAGTGGATAGATCGGAGACGGCGAGGCGGTAGTGGTGCGATGGCGGCGGCGGCACTACTGAGCTTCTCACCCAGAAGAGACCTGATAGGGAGGCTTCACACCTCATAATGGCAGCCTTCTCAGCTGCAAGGGGGTGGGAGAGGAGAGAGGAAGGGGGCGCCCTTGGCTCTTGGAGCAAAATGCTGATTTTCTTTCATTAATTCTTATAAAATTATTACAAGAGAGATTTTATATGGAAACCCTAGACCTAATAAAATGACCTTAATTACCCTTTGGTCAAGGGAGAGAAAGGGGCATAATGGGGATGGGAATATTAAAATCACCATAAGGGGACAAAGAAGGGGGCGCCCCTCTCTCCTAGTCAACAAAGGCAACTTGGGTCAATATGCTCCCATTGACCCACATTAAACCCAAAAATACAAATACACACAAAAATATAAATACGCCCAAAAATACAAATACATACTGACCCATTGGCTTATAATTGCCTTACAAATGAACCCAAATGACTCAATGATACAAATGCAATTAAAAAAAGTTAGATGCCTTGTTTTGATGTCCCCATCATATTATTTTTCAATTCTATCAATAAAATGCCCCAGTGTGGTGTGTTGTAGTGGAGCGAACCACTCATCTCCTCCTTAGGGAGGTGAGCGCTCTCCTACGAGCCCACTCTGGCCTATTCATTAAAAAAAAACTTCCTAGCCCATGAGGTGAAGCTCTTGGCGTGAATGGACCCAATCAAGTACTTACTAGAGAAGCCTGTATTGACTGATCACTTGGTGAGATGGTAGAGTTTTCTCAATCAGTTCGATATCACCGACGTCAGTCAAAAGGCTATCAAGGGGCATGCCATTGCCGAACACCTTGCCCACCATCCACTACCCACACATTCTCTCATCAACGAAGACTTCCCGGACGAAGAATTAGGGGCCATCATTGATGGTGAACCTTCGTGGATTCTCTACTTCGACGGCGCACTTAACTCCAAGGGTTGTGGAATCGGAGTTCTCCTTCACTCCCCGGAAGGTGTGATTATTCCGCGTGCTTGTCAATTATCCTTCCCTACCCCAAACAACGTGGCTAAATACGAGGCACTTCTCACAGGGTTGAAGATGGCGTTGGCTTTAGGAGTCAAGGAGCTCCGCATGATTGGAGACTTACAACTAATACTCCGATAATCTCTTAGCAAGTACCAAACCCGAGAACCAAAGCTAAGACCATACCAAGATTTGGTTAGCAAGGTAGTCCGGCAATTTAGGAAGATAACTCTAGTGCACACTCCTAGAGCCCAAAATATCTTAGCTGATACTCTAGCTTCTCTATCATCATCTCTTCCAATCCTGTTTGGCTACTATCATCGTGCAAAGAATGCACACCCCTTCGCACATTGATCCATGGTTCCAACAGTTCTTAGAACCTGCCCCTCAGGTCCACTATCTCTCTCATGAGCCAGAAATTGACCTCGATGATGGCAACCCATGGTTCTTTGACATTGAGAACTATCTCTGTGATGGATCATTTCCCGAATACGTTACCGCCCCTGATCGGCGAGCCATTCGCTGTGCTGCGGAGCGCTTTGCTATCATAGGTGGTCTCTTGCACTGAAGATCCCTTCGTGGAGTATACCTCTGATGTCTTGACAAGATTGAATCTCGCACAGTTGTCGAGGCTGCGCATTCTAGTGAATGTGGTGGCCATGTAAATGGTCGCATGCTAGCTCAAAAACTACTCAGGCACTATTATTGGCCTACCATGGAGGAGGACTGTTCCCGCTTTGTCCGCCATTGCGCTAAGTGTCAACTCCACATGGACAAGTTTCATGCTCCTTCATCTTCACTCCACCCTCTCATAGCTCCTTGGCCTTTCGCCATGTGGGCATTCGATGTAGTCAGTTCTCTAGAGGACAAGACCAGAGAAATCTAGAGAAAATCCTTCATCCTCACCGCTATGGAATACTTCACGAAGTGGGCGGAAGCTAAAGCTTTCACGGAAGTCGAGGCATCAACGGTAGTCAAATTCATCAAGCACAATATCCTCGCCAGGTTCGGCGTCCCTCGTGACATCGTCACTGTTGTGCTATGTGTGTGATTTTGATGACAACAAAACTTTATGTTTGTTTGAGAAAGTATGTTTCATAAAGTCTAGTATTGAATGAGAATGGATGTAGAAACATGCTTGCAAGAATGCATATTTGCATGTGTGTGTGTGATGCATGAGTCTGATGGACTACACATCTTAAATTCCAAGAAGACTGCATTTGATCTATGTGATCATGTCAGGTTGAATATGAGCTTCATCATGAGATCATTAAACCTTGTTGAGCTTCATTTGATATGAGTTTAATTGTGAAATGATGTTCATGATTCCTCATGCCAATTGAATGATTGACCTCCCATGTTATGCTATTGTATATGCCTTGGATGCTTAGAAGATTCAAAGTTCATCAAAAGCAAAAGCTTGTGACTTAAGTCTTTATGGAAACATTTCTTGGTGCAATGTGCATTTTGATGGTTGTGAAGTTGTGGACCTTTATGTGGAACAATCAACTTTAAATGTTAGTGATGTGGCACAGCCCAAGGATGGCTAAGTATGAAATGAACAATCGGTGTCGCTTGACCTGAAAGTGAAAGAAGTACAACACTACGTCTCTCGCAGGAGGGGTGATCTTGGGGTAGGGATTAAGCTTATTACATCCAAAACTACCTCCACGCAGGGAGGGGCCTTCATCCGGCCAAGCGGGGTGGGGAATGATGCAAAGAAACCCGACTTTCTGAACTCTGCCGGTTCTGCCAATCTTCAGGTTCGCTGGACAGGCTGTCGATGATGACGCTGCCACGGACTCCACGGAACTCCAAACTTGACAAAACAGGTGCCAAAAGTTTCCCAACTGACAGACAATGATGTCTGAATTTTTGTAGAAGCTCTGAAACTCGGGGCTGACCGGACCAGCGACTGGAGCAGGACAGCAACGTTCTGCCTCTGACTGGTGCAGAACTGGTGCAGCAAATTGCAGAAGGCACTGCGGGCGCTCCCGAACTCCAATTGGAACTAAACTGGCGGTGATGCGATGTTGGTCGGAGTAGCTTCGAGCAGAAGTTGACGGGGCCACAATCCGAGGTCGGAGAAGAGAGTGGTGGCCGGAGAAGTGGGGACTGGTCGAACCTGGAACCACAGGGAGCAGTCTGCACACTCCGGCGAAGAAAATCAGAACTGATAGCTCCGGTGGCCGATTGAGGTCCTTCTTCTTGGAGATGAAAACTAACTGGACGTAGTTCCTGCCCTCAAAAAATGGCGCTCAGACCGTTCCCGTACGGACCGTGGTGGCTTCTGCTTTCAGCTTCAGGTCTTCAGACAGGGGCAGAAACGCAGTCGGACGAGATCAGCTCCCCTGGACAGCTCCGACCTTGGATGCCAGCGAGACCACCACCGTTGGAAAGTAGACTCGAAGACGATTCCAGCAATGTAAGGTTTGCCACCTGATTCCTTAAGATGAGGTCGTGGCTGCTTATGCAAGTTACTGCAACTCTGCTGCATGCAACTGAAATAGAAGAAGGTGTGGTAGAGGGTGTGGGGAAGGGGATGGCCAAGAGAGTAAGTGGTGGGAGGTGTGTCTAATGGCTATGGGAGGGAGATGTGGGGTGTTTAGGGGTTGTGAAGGCTAGGGAGAAGATGGTGGGGAGGGCGAATTGGGGCTGGAGGGGGAGCTGTAGCTGCTAGAGGTGGTGGTGGGAAGGTGGGTGGCACAAGAGAGAAGGTGAGTGAGAGAGGAGGTGGGGGCGAACTTGGTTGTTGGGAAGGGAAGGGGAATTCGACCTTGGGTGGTTAGGGAGGTGGGGAGATGGAGGAACACTGCCCTAGGGAGAGGGAAATTCGAAATTGGGCTTAGGGAAGAGCCCCTTGAACCTTGGGGAGAGGAAGGGTTGCTTAGGAAGTGGTGTTGGATAGGTGGTAGTTGGGTGGTGGGGCTTGGGTTGGTGGAAGTCCCTTGGGACAAGGTGAGGAGTAAAGAGGGGTTACGGGAAGTTGTGGGGAGTTAATGGAGGAAGGTGGGGGTTGGAAGTGGTTGGGAGGGGGAGGAGAGAGAGAGGGGTTCGCCCCCTTCTTGAGGAAAGAGAGAGAGAGAGATGATGAGAGAGATATTGAGAGGGAGATGGCAAATGCTATTTCAATATTCATCAAAAGTGATTACATGGAGAGAGATGGGGCCTATTTATAGGCAACCATTCTTTACATGACCAAAATGACCCTGACATTAAGACAAAAGACCCAACAAGTCCTAGACTCAACCCATTAGGCCCACACTAAGGTACTAAGGCCCAATTACACAAAATAAGAGAAATAGACTAGACACCATGACTCAATAAAAGAAAGTACATAAGATAAGACTCAATAAAATGAAAATTCATAAGATGGGATCATGGAAAAGGAAGATAACATGTAGAGATCATAGCCATCCCATATCAAAAGTGTGCAGGCAACCCGAGCTAGAGGGAGTGTCGTGAGATGCCATCATCAAATCCCCCGGGGTGGGGAGAACTCGACCCCGTCGAGTATGGGTCCGCCTAGCTGTCGTAATGCTCCAGCATGTCAGGGTCAAAGCGCAGCAGATCCTCCTGACTCACCCACGTATCCTCTATCGGGGGACGGTTCTTCCACCTAACCAGGTAGCGCTGATACACCTTGTGCCTAGTAATGATACTCTGCTCATCCAGTATTGCCTCTACCTGCTCTCGTCGGTCTCTCAAGCTAGAAAGTGGAGTCCCTCCGGGAGTGTCTCTCTCAAGGAGGGGTAAAGGCTCGAGCTCCTCACTAGGTTCCACCGCGGGGCCCTTGTAGGGTACCAGGTCCGCCACATTGAAAGTAGGGTGTACCCCAAAACCCTCAGGTAGGTCAAGCTCATAAGCATTACTGCCAAGTCGTCTCAGAACTCGAAAGGGTCCCGAACCCCATGCCCTCAACTTGGAGGTAGGCCCTGGAAGGAGCCGCTCCGTCCTCACCATCACCGAATCTCCCACTTGGAACTCGCAATGGCGCTGATGAGTATCTGCCCGCCTTTTGTAAGCCTCATTGCTCTTTCCTATATGCTCGCGGATGTCATCATGCAACTCTTTGATATGCTGTGCAAAGGACTCAGCTGAGACTAACACTCTAGCATGTGGGGGAAGGGGAATAAGATCGGAAGGTTTTCTAAGCCTATAACCATGTACAACCTCAAATGGACTTTTGCCTATGGACCTATTGATAGAATCATTGTAGGCAAACTCGGCCTGAGATAAGAGGAGATCCCAATTCCCAGGGTGGTCCCCTACAAGGCAACGGAGCAAGTTCCCAAGGCTTCAGTTGACGACCTTAGTCTGGCCATCGGTTTAAGGATGGTAAGCAGTGGAGAATTTGAGGAGGGTTCCCATTAGGTGCCAAAGAGTCTTCCAAAAATAACTGGTGAATTTCACATCCCGATCAGACACAATAGTCTTAGGTAATCCATGGAGTCAGACCACCTCATCAAAGAATAATCGGGCGACCCTAGAAGCATCGGAGGTCTTGGAGCATGGGATAAAGTGGGCCATTTTAGAGAACCTGTCAACCACTACAAAGATGGAATCATGTTTGTGTAAGGTCTTAGGTAGGCCAAGGATGAAGTCCATGCTCAAATCCTCCCAAGGTCGGTCTGGTATGGGTAGGGGTGTGTAAAGCCCAGTATTTTGCTTCACTTGTTTGGCTGAGGCACAAATGCGACATTGTCCCACAATGTGAGCCACATCCTTCTTGAGACTAGGCCAATGGAATTGCCTCTCAACTAGCTCTATGGTCTTTTGGATCCCAAAGTGACCAGCTAGGCCACCACTGTGTAACTCCCAAACTAAGAAGTCCCGAAGTGAAGTCCGGGGTATGCAAAGCCTAGCTCCCGTGAATAGATACCCTTCTTGAAGTATGAACCCCTCATGTTCCTTGTGGGGCTGAGTGGAAAGGGTGTTGTAGTGAGTCCCAAAGTTGGGGCAATTTGGATATTCCCCTTTGATTCTCTCAAACCCGGTTACTTCCACCTGGATGGTGGAGAGTAAGGCTACCCGCCTACTTAGCGCATCGACGGCGCGGTTCTCACTACCCATCTTGTACTTGAGGACAAAGGTGTAAGCTTGAATGTATTCTACCCATCGGGCATGGCGGGCATTGAGCTTTTGTTGGGTGTTGAGGTACTTCAAAGCCTCATGGTCTGAGAAGATCACAAACTCCTTGGGTAGGAGATAGTGCCTCCAATGTCGAAGGGATTGAACCACGGCATAAAGCTCTTTGTCATATGTGGAGTACCTAGTCCTAGCCTCACAAAGTTTCTCACTAAAATAGGCTACCGGGTGACCCTCTTGGCTAAGAATGCCCCCAATCCCTACCCCGGATGCATCACAAGTGACTTCGAAGACTTTCGAGAAGTCGGGAAGGCAAAGAACCGGGGCTTGGGTCATCTTTTCCTTGAGCTCTAGGAATGCTTTGGAGGCTGCCCTAGTCCACACAAAGGTGCCTTTCTTGAGGCAATCCGTGATAGGAGCGGTGATTGTGCTAAATCCTCGGATGAATCTCCTATAGAAAGTGGCTAGCCCGTGAAAGCTTCGGGCCTCATGAAGGGTCTTGGGTTCGGGCCACTCAAGAATAGCTTGGACCTTTTCGGGGTCCATGGATACCCCTTGAGATGAGACAATAAATCTTAGAAAGGCTAGTTGATTGGTTAAGAAATGACACTTCCCGGGGTTAGCAAAGAGACTCTCCTATCCTCGGTCATTGGGTACCAATCAAAATATTGGTCCATGGCTGCCTCCCAATCTAAGTAGATGCTCGGATGATGAGACCCATCAAAGGTGGGTGCATCGACTTTCACAAGTCTCATAAGTTGGTCATCCGGATTGTCCAGGGGGAGTCTCTCATTCCTTCTAGGAGGTGGGTCACTTTTCGGTTCGGGAGGGTGGTCAAGGTTGAGCTCTCCTATGGCTGGCTCCACATGTGGAGGTGGTTCCCTCCTATCTCCTACCCTCGGGGCAGGCCTATTTTTCTCAATTTGTTCAAGCCAGGCCGTAATATCGTCAAGCCTTTCCATAATATTGGTCATGCCTTCTACAAGAAACCTCATATGGTCGGGAAGCTCATGCTCATTGTGAGCGGGATTTCCTTGGGGATTGAGATTCATGGTGGTATTAGAAGAGGATGTATTGACTTGATAATGGACTCCACTACGAGTGGTCATGCAAAGTTAGGTGGGCTATGCAAGGGTGTGCGGATGCACCTATGAAAGACTTAGTGTGACCCAAGACTAGACTTGTAAGGACAAGTCTATGACCGCTCTGATACCACTTGATGTGGCACAGCCCAAGGATGGCTAAGTATGAAATGAACAACCTAGGACCTAGACCCACAAGCATACAAGCACTCCAATGATTCTCACAATAGTGTCTTACTCACATGGCACACGCGATCACCCGGCGGGGCCGGGGGATGATGGTAAGGGTCCGAGACGAGACCCAATGATTCTAGGGGACTTAGTTGGCTTGGGCTGACCCCAAAGGGCCTAGGATTCCCAACTTCGTGGGTGGCTGGCCCGCAGGGCGGGGTTTGGGTGGCACTCTCTCCCGGTCCGCGATGGACACTTACAAACTAGCATACAAGGTCGGGCTCTCTTCTCACCGTCCGACGGGCATGCAAAGCAATACTAAACTCGCAGAAATAAGGCAATCAAGGGTAGTATCAGAGGCTCACCTGATCGGTGTGAAGACACCGATCCCGCTCAGAGACGAGGGCGCGCTGGGAAGCGAGGGTATACACCCGATCACCGCGGCGGTGTCGCTTGACCTGAAAGTGAAAGAAGTACAACACTACGCCTCTCGCAGGAGGGGTGATCTTGGGGTGGGGATTAAGCTTATTACATCCAAAACTACCTCCATGCAGGGAGGGGCCTTCAGCCGGCCAAGCAGGGTGGGGAATGATGCAAAGAAACCCGACTTTTCGAACTCCGCCGGTTCTGCCAATCTTCAGGTTCACTGGACAGGGTGTCAATGATGACGCTGCCACGGACTCCACAGAACTCCAAACTTCACGAAACTAGTGCCAAAAGTTTCCCAACTGACAGACGATGATGTCTGAATTTTTGTAGAAGCTCTGAAACTCGAGGCTGACCGGACCGGTGACTGGAGCAGGACAGCAACGTTCTGCCTCTGACTGGTGCAGAACTGGTGCAGCAAATTGCAGAAGGCACTGCGGGCGATCCCGAACTCCAATTGGAACGAAACTGGTGGTGATCCGATTGCGGTCGGAGTATATTCCAGCAGAAGTTGACAGGGCCACAATCTGAGGTCAGAGAAGAGAGTGGTAGCCGGAGAAGTGGGGACTGGTCGAACCTGGAACCACAGGGAGCAGTCTGCACACTCCGGCAAAGAAAATCAGAACTGATAGCTCCGGTGGCCGATTGAGGTCCTTCTTCTTGGTGATGAAAACTAACTGGACGTAGTTCCTGCCCTCCAAAAATGGTGCTCAGACCGTTCCCGTACGGACCGTGGTGGCTTCTTCTTCAGCTTCAGGTCTTCAGACAGGGGCAGAACGCGCAGTCGGACAAGATCATCTCCCCTGGACAGATCCGACCTTGGATACCAGCGAGACCACCACCGTTGGAAAGTAGACTCAAAGACGATTCCAGCAATGTAAGGTTTGCCACCTGATTCCTTAAGATGAGGTCGTGGCTGCTTCTGAAAGTTACTGCAACTCTGCTGCCTGCAACTGAAATAGAAGAAGGTGTGGTAGAGGGTGTGGGGAAGGGGATGGCCAAGAGAGTAAGTGGTGGGAGGTGTGTCTAATGGCTATGGGAGGGAGATGTGGGGTGTTTAGGGGTTGTGAAGGCTAGGGAGAAGATGGTGGGGAGGGCGAATTGGGGCTGGAGGGGGAGTTGTAGCTGCTAGAGGTGGTGGTGGGAAGGTGGGTGGCACAAGAGAGAAGGTGAGTGAGAGAGGAGGTGGGGGCGAACTTGGTTGTTGGGAAGGGAAGGGGAATTCGACCTTGGGTGGTTAGGGAGGTGGGGAGATGGAGGGACACTGCCCTAGGGAGAGGGAAATTCAAAATTGGGCTTAGGGAAGAGCCCCTTCAACCTTGGGGAGAGGAAGGGTTGCTTAGGAAGTGGTGTTGGATAGGTGGTAGTTGGGTGGTGGGGCTTGGGTTGGTGGAAGTCCCTTGGGACAAGGTGAGGAGTAAAGAGGGGTTATGGGAAGTTGTGAGGAGTTAATGGAGGTAGGTGGGGGTTGGAAGTGGTTGGGAGGGGGAGGAGAGAGAGAGGGGTTCGCCCCCTTCTTGAGGAAAGAGAGAGAGAGAGATGATGAGAGAGATATTGAGAGGGAGATGGCAAATGCTATTTCAATATTCATCAAAAGTGATTACATGGAGAGAGATGGGGCCTATTTATAGGCAACCATTCTTTACATGACCAAAATGACCCTGACATTAAGACAAAAGACCCAACAAGTCCTAGACTCAACCCATTAGGCCCACACTAAGGTACTAAGGCCCAATTACACAAAATAAAAGAAATAGACTAGACACCATGACTCAATAAATAAAATTACATAAGATAAGACTCAATAAAATGAAAATACATAAGATGAGATCATGTAACATGTAGAGATCATAGCCATCCCATATCAAAAGTGTGCAGGCAACCCGAGCTAGAGAGAGTGTCGTGAGATGCCCTCATCAGTTAGGAGTCTTTAATTTTGATACATATACTAACTTGATGTTCTTGTGATTTTACAGGTTCAAGGATGGTCTTTAAACCTTTTCAAATCTAGAAGAAAATGGTAATATCTAGCCACTTTTTACCCTTAAGAAACCCTTGAGAAAATGGAGGTTTGATGGTGGTTTTTCACCCAAACTGGCAGGGGTCGATCCATAGGGTCGACCCTCACTGGGTCTGGACTGTCTGAAGGTGAAGGCTTGCTGGGATCTACAGGGGTCGACCCATAGGGTCAACCACCCTTGTCCAGATTTCTGGACAAGGTGTTCTGTGCAGAATATTGCCCATGGGTCGACCCATAGGGTCGACCCCTTCTGTCCAGACTTCTGTCTGGGCAGTCTTGAGCAGAGAATGCTTAGGGGTCAACCCTATGGGTCGACCCTTTCAGGACGGGATTTGTGAAAGTGTCTAAATCCCTTTGTTTAGCCATGGAAGCTTTACCATTTTGCCCCCATATGGTTCCTACACTTATGAGGGTGTTTTTAACATGTGCTAGAAGGGTTAGATGGGTCTTTTGGCCACTCCTTGCAATATATATACATATATTCCAAATTTTGGAAGTAGAATCCTATTGAGCTAACAATTTCTATCTTGCAGGAGAAGAAAGGGAAGAAGGAGAACAGGGGAAGGGGATTTCATCTACTTCAAGGCGTTTCTAGAGCTCATGGAAGAAGAGAAAGAGGAGCGGATTGAAGAGATGAACGAGATGATGCTGAACTCGTGATCATCCGTCTACGAATCAAGAAGAACTAGATCATCTAAAGAAGGGGGAGCTTTACACTTGATAGATTTTATTTGTTCCAGTCTTTAGAATATTTCTTAGGCTCATTGTATTTATTTGTGCACACTTCGTTCGTTTCTGAAAGAATATTTTGTGTGGGTGTTCGGAGATTTGATCTCCGAGTGTCTGTGTTGACGCTTGTGCGTCGTCTTGTGCGGAGGATCTCCGCGTGTGGTTAGGGGGTTAATCCCCGTGTGTGGTTGGGAGTTGCCACCTGTGCATGTACAGGTGGTTCCCAACGTGTGTGTTGGAGCGTTGCTTCGTGTGTGCTGTCTTGTAGGAAAATTACAAGATTGTGGAAGCCTCACCGGTTTGGTGAGGGGTGGACGTAGGCGCACAAAGGTGTGTGGCCGAACCACCTAAAAATTTCTGTGCCTTGTGGTTTGATTGTGGCTTGCTTGTGGTTTGCACTTCCTCTAATTTAGTTCTTCTCTATTCGAGGTCTCGGCACAGCGTTGCAAACACTCACATATTCACATCATTACTAATCTCACGCGAGAGAGTTTTGAGTGCGTGATTCAATTTGCTATATCTCGTTCATTGTTCATCTTGTCTTATAGGAATTAATTGCTCAACTATCCATCCTTCATCAAAATTGGTCTTAATCCTTTTGGGAATTAGTTTTTAGTGGGCCAATCAATTCACTCCCCCTCTTGATTGTCGTTGTCACCAGGCCAACAGTCACCGACAACGGACCTCAGTTCACATCGCAAGAGCTTCGCGACATATGTGGTAAATATGGCATCAACTTGCATCATTCATCCCCATGCTATCCACAAGGAAATGGTCAAGCCGAAGCTACGAACAAAACTCTCATCTAGATAATTAAGAAAACATGCAAATCGCATCACTACTCTGATTGGCCAGATCGCCTCGCCGAGACTCTCTGGGCTTATCGTACTTCTATCTGAACTCCCACGGGTCAAACCCCGTATGCATCAACCTTCAGGACAGAAGCGGTACTCCCATACGAAATCTTCATTCCCTCACTAGGAGTGCAGCTAGACTTGGAGCTCGATCCCGAGCAGCGCCGGGAAATTTTATTGGCCCAGCTGGAGCTGTTAGATGAGAAACAAATGATTGCGGCCGATTACGCACAAGTTTATCGCCAAGGAATTGCACATTTTTATGCAAAAAAGGTCCTTGAGAGGAAATTTAAAGAAGGTGAACTGGTCCTCAAGAGGAAGCTTACTAAAACCACTGGCCCTAAAGGAAAATTGCAAGAGAATTGGGAAGGCCCGTACGTCATTAAAGAGATCTTTTTTGGAAACACATATAAACTAGTGGACGCCAATGGGGTGGAACTCACATACCCCTGGAATGGGATTTACTTAAAAAAATTCTATCTGTGAGACCTTGTACATAGAAAAAAACAAAAAAACAACAAAAACAACAACAATAAAAAAAAGAGGAAAAGAGAAAAACTATCCCAACCGCCTGGTGTCCGTCATGTAGTTTCAGGTCATGCATCCACCCTTTATGTTAGGCTAGGGTACAATAAGGTGTCGGTAGGTCATGGGTCTTGGTCTAATAGAACCGGGGAGACCCCTGTCCGGCCCCGTCGGCCTATGCTTATTAAAAGGAAGACAACATGCACACACACGTATTTTTGTCTAAAATTGGTAGCATCGCTCAGGATGGGTCTTCACCCCAAAGGCTTTTGAAAGGCCCGAGTCCTCTTTCTCTTTTAATCGACCGACCAAGACAGTCGGCGCCCTTAAAGCGCTGAGCAGGGCAGCTGAAACACACCGCCCTCAGGGTGAGAGTAGGATTCATCCCTTGTGTCCTGTTAGAGCACATGAAGAGGGCAGTGTCCCCGCAGGCATACAAGAGGGATCCAAAAACCAAGAAACTCAAGTCTGAAATCCCCTTGAAAAAAAAGAAAAAAAAGAAAAAGACAAAGACAAAGCGAATGAAAAGTCTGGTCGTGACCATGCCTGACATAAATAAGCCAAGCCCCACGAATGCCAAACGCAAAACCCAAAAAGGGGCAAAGTCAAAAAAAAACTCAAGGAGTGCTCCAATGTCACCCAAAAGGTAGGAGTCGAGTAGGCACGCCTACTGGCTCACCGAGTTAACGGCTCTGCCGATCCTCCTGGGAGGTTTATCCCCCACATTCTTCTGTCTCCCCCATGAGGACGAAGGCCCGATGGAAGCTCTGAGGGGTGAACCCCGTCTCAGCACGTAACCATATTTTGTGAAAAATACACTGATGGTTATCCAACTTTGAAAGGCAGAAGCTATTGCTGCGAAGAAGTCTCGACGTTTCTGGTAGGCCAAGACCCTCATCTACCACCTTAATGTTTTCTCCCATTAATCTCGGGCTTAGGTCAATGCACGCGCATCACCAATGGGTGCGACGGCGTCTAATTCCGGGTCAGCATCGCGTGGTTGACTGTTAGGGTTCCAAGGTGTTCCAACAAATATCATCTAAGGTTGTGAGGAAATAGACACGGGTCGGGCAAATCTTTTACCTCGAACGCTTTTTGGGTGTATCCCTGTGCATCGAGGAAGGTATGATTCCTTTTAGGCAAGGGGCTAAAATCAAAACTACACTAACCTTTTTCCATTTTAAGTGTGGTTGATACAAGTAAAAAGGGAATCACAGTGACGTCAATCAAGCGAAGACAGTACATAGGAGAACATTTGCTTCATTTCCAAAACATGTCCATTACATCTCATTCATTAAAAAATTCACAGGGGCATACCCCCAGTGTACAAGATAGTTATCTATCTACTCTCCTCTATCTCTCTGATCCTCGTCAGTGTGGGGCCGGATATCCCCGCTGCTCACCTCATCCTCATCCCGGTCTCGTCGCTCTCCCGACCTCGGAGGCCGAGAAACCCCCTAGGCCACTGGCTGAGCTGGCCGTGGCCCCTCCGGGGGAGAGGCACCCAGCTCCAGAAGCTCCCTCAGTGAGATGCCCAAAGGCCCTCCGGTCTACACTGACTCCGAAGGGGTAGCGCGTCCATTGGCAGCCTCTCCCGGAGAGCCCCTGCTTTGGTACTTCCATAATACCCGCCGGCGAAGGGTCTCCAACTGATCGAGAGCTCGTCGCTCTCAAACCACCGCCTCCATCTCTCAGACCCGAGCCTCGACCTCTCTCACCTTCGCCTCGACAAGGTGACCCCGCAGCACTGTGTCGGTCTCCACCTCGCTGAGGTAGTGCATCAAGTCCTTTACCCGTACCTCCAGCTCTCGCCGAGAGGCCAGGCTAGCCTCCAACTCTCTTCGTTGCAAGAGTTAACATGCGCAGATACACAAACCAGGGGAAGATAAAATGAAGAAAGGTAAAAATTGTTCTAAATAAAATTGCTCAGACGATACCATGTCATCCAGCTCTGCCTCCCTCTCCTCGGCCCTCTCAAGAGCGGCCTCCAGGTGACCCTCTAACTCCTCCACTCCCTCTGCTTGGGACGATGGCCCAGCTTCTCCGGCCATGCCAGCCCTCACACGGACGAAGGCTACCTCGCTCCGCTATAAGAGAAGGGGCAAGTAGTCAGTCAAAGCGCTGAACTAGAATTTTGATTCACTCATTCTGGCTCACTAGCTCATGGAGCGAATGCCTCAAGTCCACGATCGTCTAGTCTAGAGTGGCGATCCGGTCCTGAAGGATGCGAATGGCCTCGGTATCTGGCATCTGCATTAAATCCCACCAACAAAATTAAATGCCATAACACATAATGATAGTACTCTGCAAGAGTTAAGGAGATTCACCGCCCGTGTGTCGAGACAAAGCCGCCTGGCATACCGGTCTCTATAGTCAGCCAAATACACTTCCATGTCCTGTGTTGTGTCCCTAGTTTTGATGTTGACTGACTATGAATCATTGTGATCAAGTCTCTTTTTATTGGAATTAAATTTATACAATTCATCTAATAGTCTATGTCTTTTAGGAGCTAAATGAGTACTTAAGCCTATCAGAAGCTTTGATTCAGGCTCATGAAGCTTGTGGAGTAGACTTCATATGGAAATGGAGTTGAAGCCCGTCTCCTATCTTGGATCGTCCTTCTTGGTTAGGGCCCTCTGGGGTCGATGTGCCGCCCTCTGTAGCTGATGAAGGACTCCAGTTTCGCTCACCAATTCAGGTCCTCACCATCTCGGGCCTTCAACCTATCCCAGCTGGTTCATTTGATCTCCAACGTGCTCACACATTCTTTGTTGGTGACCATGGGAAGGAGCGTTCGAGGCCGGCCTCTAGGCCCGAGGGCGTTGCTACCTAGAGTTCACACCGTAGATCCAAGTCCACCAGTTCCACTCGGGACCGCTGATGGGTTCTGCTGGTTGCTTTGCCTCTTGATGTAGCTGGTCGGTCTCTTGTTTGTGGTTCTTTGGTTCTGCCCCTTATTGGGCTGATTGGTTGTGTCCCTTTTTGGCTTTCATGGGCCTTGCCCACGTCTTGTACTGGCCCTCTTGTCCTCTTTGGTAGGGTGTCTCCCCTCCCCCGGACCTTGCTTGTCCCTTGTATCCCCTTTCTCCTCTCTTTGCTTGCTATTTATAAAATTTCCTTGTAGGGCGGCGGGGGTCGAGTCTCTCCCGTTGCCCCTTGCAAGTATTACCTTAAAAAAATGGAAATGGAGTTGAAGCTATTAAGGTTGCCCCGCTGTGGCTAAGGCAGACGAATAGCTGGCTAAGGTAGACAAATAGCTAGCTAAGGCAGACAAATAACTCCTCAAGGCTGACAAATAGCTCGTTCAAGGCTATTAAGTATTGATTCAAGTCTATTTGGAAGTCAAGCCATGAAGAGAAGGTAATGTCACAGTCAACGCCTAAAATACCTCAAGTCCAGCGTGTTCCAGGTCAATGCAAAGCATAAGACAGAAGAAGAACACGTTTTGAAGAAGAAGAGAAGTTTCTACTTCAGGCAACAAAACAAAGAAGACAAAGTCAAGCGCGACAGCTAATACCGCATAGTGGTGACAAATAGGTCATCAGTGGTGACAAATAGATGGTAAGGCTGACAAATGCCTTCCTAACTGTGAAAAATGGACAACAGAAGGAAACACTTGAAAAGTGTAGAAGGAGAGTCGACGCAAGTTGCAAGTAGAGTCGACTCTAGTCACGTGAGCTAAGAAGCTAAACAAAGGCGATGGCTAGCGAGCGATAAGGGTAACAAATAGATCGTTATGAGTGACAAATAGCCGTTAGTAGTGACAAATAACTCTCTAGCAGTAACAAATAGCTCGTGGCAGTGAAACTTGAATAAACTCAAATTCGTTTGAAGGATTTAACCATGTTTGGGATTTCTAACTCTACCAACACAGATCTGGAGCTTTCCTAATCATCAAACGACACTAATTAAACTCATCTAAGATCAAGGAATGAGATTTATTTCCAGTTCTACTGATTTACGGCGGGATCAACCCAGATAAGCTTCTGAACAGATAAACTGCTATATTTTATAGATGAAAGAGTTTGATCAGGATTCTCTCAAAGAGTCCTTCTTTGTCATAGCTATCTTCGTAGGTCTCTATACCCTGTGAAGAGAGAGTGCTTATATAAACGAAGAGAAAAGTCACAGAAAAACATAACAGAATAAAAAAAAAGGAGAGTGAAGAGAAATAAAAGAAGAAAGAAAGAACAAGGGCGTGCAGTTAGGAAGAACCAGAGTGAGTTCGTGTGTCTACAAGGAGAAGGCAGACTCAAGCAATGTCAAGGGAATTGTTGTAGGCACTTGAAGGTTCAAACATGAAGCGAAGAATTGAAGTGCAACGACATCAACTGATAACACAGATCGCATCTACTACTTTGGGAGAGAATTTCTCTAAACTTGTTCTGTGTTTCAGTGTATTTTTTATACTTTCTTTCCTTTCGTTTATTTGGTTCGCCAAGAATAATCGTAGAAGTGCAAGCTGTGAGTCAGCGGTCTTAAGAGAAGGTGTTCTCTTGTTAAGCTGTGGATCAGTGGTGTGTAGTTGGGTTGTTTCCCAACGTTAAGTGCTTGGCACTAGTGGAAGCCTCACTTGGTTGAGTGAGGGGTGGACGAAGGCCTTTGGATTGAGGACCGAACCACCTTAAAAATCCTTATCTTCTTGGTGTGGTGTGTGTTTTCATATCTCTCTGCATATCTTTGAAACGTTAGGTGCTATCTAGGACCGAGTGCATATAATTCTACCTATTTCGTGCATTAGCTTCATATCTATATCGTTTGAGAAGTTTAAAAGGGGACAAATCTATTCAGCCCCCCCTTCTAGATGAGCCTCTCGGCACCCAACATCCTGCAGTTCTGGATAGCGCTCTAGGGAGGGACCCTCCTGCAGCGCCTCTGCCTCGGCACCGTAGAGCGATGCCCAGTCCTGGTCACTCGTCGAAGTCCGCCAGTGCCCTTGATCTGACCCATGCTGTGCTGGGATCACCACGGGAGGCAGGTGCCACCCTAGGGTCCGCTGGACTAGCTGCAAGTAAAGGGTCTCCCTCAGATTCACACAGAATAACACTGTGTCCTTGCAGAACCAAGCTCGCCAATCGGTCACCCAAGACTGGGTGGTGTCATCCTCACTCGCATAAGGCATCCACACCACCTGTAAAACACAAATTTAAAAAGTCTTGTTAAAATGAACTCATATAACAAACAAATAGCAACACATGGGTTAATTTTAACAAAACACTCACCCGGTCATGTGGTAATTCATCCAATGCTGATCGTAGGTCTGAAAGTTGGGTAGCTACTAGGCGGAGGTCTCAAAGCACCTCCCACCGGGCCTATGTGGGATAGCCCGAGTCCTGTCATGAGGAATGGTGCCGCGACCTAATGGGAAGTGGGTATACCCCCAAATCTGACATGAAAGAACAAAGAAATCATGAATATAACAAACATACATGCAATTAATATGGGTAGATTTGGTTCTAGGGTAGACCCATTCCCTCAGGAACGTAGTGAAGCCGCCCAGGTTCCCCGAACCTGGCCTAAAGAGGTCCATGTGGGCGAAGAGGTGCGCCAGCATCGCTCTTCCCCACAAAAGTTGGGGCTCCCGCTCGAGGTCGCGTATCAATAAGAGGTATTCTAGGTTCACATTGTTAGAAGAGGTCATGAATAGTAGCTGGCCAAAGAAGTAAAGGAGGAAGAGCCGGATCTCCTGGTCCTCGGCCCTCTCCCTCAGCCTGATCCGTTGCCGTACTCATTGTAAATATGCACCTGAGTCCTCTAGTGGTCCTTGGACCACTCCTGCCAATCCCACTAAGGCGCTGATCCTGTCGAGCGGGATAGTGGTCACCGGCCTCTTGGTGCGGGTCAGCCGCGCACCTAGCAGTCGATCTACCTCTCGCTGATAGTCTCTCAGCTCCTGGCCCAGTGCCGGGGTCCCAGCCACAGGTAGGCCCATCAAGTAGGCTACATCCTCGAGTGTGGGGACCATGTGACCCCACGGCATCACGAAGGAGCGGCAACTATCCACCCATCTCTCGCAAAGCACTGTCAAGAAGGTGGCATCCACCGAAAGAGGTGAAATGTGGAAGAAAGGCGCGAGCCCCAGTTAGTCCACTCGCCACCTCTTCTCGTGGGGGAGGGAATGATACCACGCCCACACCAGATCCCATGAAAAATGGGCACGGATCCTCCGTTGGCCCTTCAAGCACCACGGAAACACACCAAATACTAAACATCAGCCAACTTTTAAAGTCCCCAGCCCTGAGGCATGGGCGGCCAGGACTCTGGCCATCTAGCCTCCTTGGTGGCCAGGTCGCTGGCCGCCTAGCTCTACTGGGCAGCCAGGTACCTGGCCACCTTGCCTTGTGGACATCCAAGACTTTAGCCGGCCACAGGTTCTTCCCTTATGCCATCCTAGCTCCATTCCTCAGCAAAAGAAAATCAAACAAAATGCTAAAAATTTGCAAAACTTATCCGTGGGCGTGGTGCATCGTCCCTCGCTTCCTCAGCCTCCACCGGTGGTGCATCCTCCTCGTTGTCAGAGTCTCCGCGATCCTCCTCAGGGCTAGACTGCCCACTCTTCAATGTCGCAGCTGGACTCTCAGCCTCTCTGTCAATTGACTGAGATGGAGGAGTGGTAGACGAGTTGGATGCAACTTCATCCACTGGCTCGCCCTCGCTCGAAGATGAATCCTCATTCCCTCAGCCCAAGGGAGCTCGCCGCGGCCCCATGACACCCAAGCTCGTACGAAAGGCCAGCTGGGGGACCTAACAGGAGGAGATCGAGGGAGAGTAGCTCTCCAAAACTGTGAGCACTTGAGGGCACAAATGGAACGTCCTTTGTGTTGGCCGTTCCATTTGAAAAGGCCCTCTCTTTTATGCTCCCACGAAGGGAGGCGGCCAGGGTATTAGCCGCCCACCTGAGTGGGAGGCGGCCACTACCCTGGCTGCCTTTCCCCCTTCTGTCTGCCTATGTGGGCCTTCGTGCCCCGTTCAGCAATAAAAAAAATGCTCTCAACGATATATACATCTCCCATAACAAACACAAACACAAAAATCACAAAAACAGACATAATAGTCCTTTTATTTCATTTCATCAAACATTCAAAAAAACTACAAAAATACATGAGCGTTCTGCTTTTACTTTTTCCTTTCCCAAAATAATGCTAAACTGTTGCAATTCATCAAGTTTGGCGTTGCATGAAGAATTCATTGACGGCTGGCCGAAAACCCTACAGATAGCCCACATAGTCTTTCAGTTCACCTTTGTCCTCCCCCACATCAATCTATGCCTTTAACATGGCGGCATGGCATCTCCACGCTCACCGAATCTTCGAAGCCGTCTTCTATCCTCGTCGGTCCCCAAGAGATGCATCGTGATCAAAGCTCCCTCGAGGCGGCCCCTGGGATTCGTCTGGGCATTCCCACCTAGGGATGACAGCGATGGGCTTGGTACATCACTGAATCCCGAGCCCCAACAAGCCAAAGCTCACGGTCCAGTGACTCACGAACTCGAAACTCCAGGCGCCGGTACAACATTGGCACGAACACAAATTGGTCCTCGGGCAGAAAGTTTAAGTAGTCACGCCAGTCATCTCTGGTCTTTAGAAGCGCCATCTTGCATATCACATGATCCTTAGGACCAAAGACAGCCCTAGCTGGGTAAGGGCGCTCTTCTCGAAGATTCGGGAAGCGGTAGTCACCGTGTTGTCAAAATCAAAACTCAAGTGGACCTCCATCCACACCTGTAGTAGGTAGAGACTTCACATGGTGCTCCCACCTAAGCTCATCTGTGTAAGCCCACAGTACAAGTGAGCAAGCACTGCTTGAGAGAGGTAGCGCCCATCCCATAAGACAGTGAACGATCCGACGTGCTCTCGCGTCAGCACGTCTCTTGGCGCCGGGAAAAGCAACGCCCCACTGAGGCACAATGTAAGTCCTCGCATCAGTCAATCCGCCTCGGCTGACCTGTCCTTGATCTGGCCCAGTATGTACCTGGCAAGGCAATCGACCAAGACCCCTCGCTGGTCTGTCATCTGTCAAACCTCCCATTTATCATGAATAATCTCGGCCAGTACTTCCTCCCAGGGAGGGAGCTCTATCGGGTCGCCCGTGTCCAAGTCTCACCACTGGAAGAGAAAATTTATCTCCTCCACTAACATCGAGGCCTCGAACTCTGGGAATATGAAGGTGTTGGTCTCCGGATGCCACAACTCGAGCAGTGCGCCTAAAGCCTCGCAGTTCCACCTCATGTTGTGAACCTTTTAGCCATGATGACTAGGCACATCAGGTGCCACTGATGCATATAAACTCTCATGTCAGGCGTAATCGCCGCCAAGAGGTCGTAGAGCCAACTGTAACGGCGAGCATGCCTAGCTCCCAGGAAGGTTGGAATAGGCTGAAAAGAGAGAAAATAGAGGATAAATCTCTTGATTATCTTGTGTTGCATCCCAATACACATAGATCTTGAAGCTCACCTGGCCATCCTTCACAAGCTGACTGAGGTGTCCCCTCATCTCGGAGAGGACACCGGGTTTTACGCTTCCTGACAAATGAGAGGAGGAAGACGCCATCCCAGAAGCTCTTTCCTTGATGGTGCCTACCCTCTACCTCAAAACCCTAAAAATATACAGTGAAAGGGGCATGAACTCACGATGGCTTATAGTCAAGAGTCCTACTCTGTTTTGGATTTCGGCACTCATAAAACCTGAATAGGTAGGCAGCCAGCTCGCTGGCCGCCTTGAGTGAGGTAGGCGGCCCTATCTCTAGCCGCCCACCAGAGCCAAATGACCACAAGGTGGGCCGTCTACTAACTATAAATGGCAATCCCTTTGGCCGTCTCTTAAACTTTTTTAGGAGCCAAGATTTATTTTGATCAAGTTCATATCTACTTTCCAACGTAATATTTGCTTCATTGCTATTATCATATGAACTTGGCTAATGTGTGTTGATGCAGCTGCAGATAGCAAGATCAGCCAGCGAAAGTTCACAGGACGTCCTCGCCAATCTTGCATTTTTGAGATAGTAACCCCGGAGGCTAATAGCTTCGGGCGCATAAACCCTGAGTTCCTCTCTAATAAAAACGATGAAGGGTTTATGCTCCTTAAGCTATTCGACTGTCGCCTGTCACCTAAAAGTATGGGATGACAGACTTCTCAAACTCTTGATCGAACGATTCCGGGGGCAGGCAAATAAATCCTCCGGCTATGCATTAGATAGGTTTTTTCCTTTTAAACCCAACATGCATCATATAGGTCCTTTTAGCAGTAAAAAAAGAGAAAAAAAATGCATGCATGGCATTTGGGGATTATGTAAACAAAACAGGGGAGAACACGAATTCATTGACCTCTCCATGGTTTTTATCATCCCCGCGCCGATTGACCGTGTTTCTCGACTTCGCTGAGCTCATATGAGCGAGTCTACGTGATTCCACTCTGATTCGACTAGTCGAAAGTGTGTTCTTGATAACGCGAAAATGTATGCCGTTACTACACACGCGCTAACAATCTTAAAATCGAACTCACACAAAATGATCAAAATAGAACGTAGTACTATGGCAAGCACGGGTCGAATCCACAGGGAAGAAGAGATTTTTAGAGTTAACAACCTTGGAGTCTTTTGGAAAACACTTGTGATTTTGTTTTATTTAAGGATAATAGTGAAAAGATGAATGAACCAAACACTTAATTAAAAACACCTATGACTATGAGCCTATGCCATGGAAAATGATTGCATAACATTGAGAAGAAGAGGTATAAGAAGGAGGAAGAGAGGGAAGGTGAACAAACTCTAGATTAAATGAACACTTCTTTCATTAACATAAAGAAACCGAGTACATGAAGTGCAAAATAAACTTACAATAAAGATGTGATGAGATTACAATGAAGTAAAATAAAACTAAAGCAATAGCAACAAGAGGAGCCTGAGATGTAAAGATGGTGGCAGCAATGGTGATGACGGCGCCGTCCTCTCTTGGCATTGGATCACGAACCACCTTGCGGAAGATGTCGTTTACGCCGGGAGGAAGTCACCTTTGTCGTTGAAGCAGCCTTTGAGGGTGAATAACTTTGAGACCAAGATGAATTAGTGGATGCCAAAGAATAAGAAGTTGGAGAGGAGGAAGAGAGAAAGAACTTTTATGAATAACTCAGAGAGAAAAGAAGAGCAGAAGGACTTCAAATGGAGGAATAATAGAAGCTAGCACCTTAGATGAACAGTAAAATCACAGGACAGCAAGTTTAAAAATAGGAAATAACTTCAAAACCAGAAAGAATTAGAAGATGATACAGACGACGAAATTGTAGAACACTTAAAAACAAAGAACTTTCATGAAGAAAGAAAGAGGAGACAATGATTATAAGAGGGATAAATAAGGTGAAGAACAGAAAGAAACACTGGTTCAGAGATGAACAGGATAGCACAGTGAAGAATATGAAATGGCTTAAAAACCAGAAGGAATTGGAAGCTGATGCAGAAGAAGAAGTTTTAGAGGACTTAAAAACAAAGAATATTCGTGAAGAACACAAGAGGAGAAGAGGGACGGAAGAGGGAGAAATCGATGACCTAAGATGTGAGAGGGAGAGAGAGAAAATTGCCAAAAGAAGAACTCCCCTTCTCCTCCTTGTCATGGGCTATTTATAGGGAAAGTTGGGTCAATAGAGGGTGGAGATTGTATCAAAATGAGATGGATGCTAGGATTTAGGTAGAATATGATGTATGGGGAACAGAAAAAAGAGGTGGGAATCCCCTTTCTTGGATTTTGGGCACCCCCTTTCTTGGACTTTGGGCACCCCCCTTTCCCAAGGCTCATCATGTCTCTCCTTTATTTCAAACTTTGAATCCAATTTTCCTTCCAACCAAAATATGTATTTCTTTTTCTCAATTTTAAACTTTTGAAATTTCTTTTCCCTCCAACCAAAATATGTGCTTTTGACTTCGTCAAAGTGGTGATGACAGTTTTGCCCCCGGAGTTTCTTGCAATTACCTTCAGTGTCCTACACACACATAATTGCAATCTAGTCCATAAAAATTATCATAATGTGCATATAAATCTCAAATGCTCATAGTTATGCAACGAGAATTAATGCCGATGGCCCTCAACTTCAATTTATTAAATAATATTACCAAATTAATCAATTTACGTGAAAGCTCCAATTTAAATGCGGAGTTGAGGTTAACTATGAAATATGCATAATTACCTAATTATATGCACATAAAATGGTGTACATGCGATAAATTATCATAGAAAATAGACACTTATCACACCCCCCAACTTGAACATTGTTAGTCCCTTAGCAATGTAAACAATTATAGAATTAGGACTAGCAAACATTCATGTGTCATAATTCATGGAAATAATATTATGCACGATGATTTTGACTTTGTAGTATTACAATTTCAAGCAGTATGTGTTCGGAACAAATTTCATTAGCCCATGTGTTTAGACATTTCCTCAGGATACACTGAAAATTAAATATCCCTTTGTGTAGAAGTGATGTAATTTGACTAGTGACAACCAAACAGTCTAGATGAATGAGTCTTCTACCATTCACTTAAAGATGAATTTCGATTCTGCCCACATATGGAATTAAGCTTTCGAATTACATGTCGCTTCACTCTGCCTGCTTATTCATTCATTGTCATTCATCATTTTTTTAATACATGGTGCTGCACATCCCTTCGCCATTTGACGTGAACCTCAACTTTTACCTTAGGAGAAGCAGGCTCAGTTACTAAGTTCAGGGGCATTTTCCAATTTTTTTTTTGGCGGGTAGCTTTTTCCTCACGATTACTTTCAACGAATGGACATAATATCAATCATCACCTAAATGTTAAGCAAAATTTCTATCATCCTAATGTTTGTCATCTACCAATCTTGTTATTGTGCAATTGTGTGCAAGTTCAATAGAATTTCAGATGTATTCTGAGGAAAAGGCTAAAGACATAACCAATTAATTCACCCCTTTAACTTCCTACTCTCACAAGTAATAATCTAAGTCCTATCATAAATTTTTTTTTCTCATCACGAAATATGAACATGAAGCACTAATTAGGGGTGTGATGAAAGGTTGCAAGCATTTTGAGAATTTTAGAGCTCAAGTTACCCCCCAACTTAGGTGACATTATCCTCAATGGTATGAACAATATAGAATAATGAACAATGTAGACATGAATTTTGTGAAGGAACGATACAACCTGACGGAAGTGAACTTCGACGGGCATCAGTGCTTGAATAAAAGGCAGTACTTGGCCGTTAATGGCGAGGCATAGGTGCAAACAATCTTCTCTCTCCCCCAACTTATCCTTTATTCACACCTACAAAATAAAAATAAAAACTCAATAAAAACTTGGGTTGCCTCCCAAGAAGTCATTTATTAGGACATGGAAATTATGAAAACTTTGGGTTGTCTCCCCAAAAGTGCTAAATTTAACGTCTTTAGCCAGACGCAATATAGCCCAATAACCAACGGGTGGCATTCAGAATGAGCCACTAAGTAATCTTGTCCTTCATCAAATTCCAGCCCTTATGCCATTGGAAGATAAGAGTAAGTAGGTACATGCTGGGGCTAGAAATAGGATGGGCTCGCACACTATTGATTTGAACTTTGTCCATATGTGGGAGCCAGTTATTTTCTTTGGGGATCATGAAATGATCAATGGCCAATAATCTGTCAAGATAGAGGTGGAACCTTTCCACACCATCTACCCAGTGGTCTTCTTATCCTGTATCTTCCCTCCTGACTATCCCTTTAGTAACGACTTCCTTTATGGTAACTTGGTCAGGCCCTGGTGCCTTAGGAATAGGATTGTCATTCTTAGTCACATTTCTCTCAGTAATAGCCTCATGAGTTTGAAGGGCATTAATCAACTTATCTTCCTGATGGGAAGTCAAATCAAAGGTGAATATTGTTGGCACGTCTCCCTCATGTCCTAGAAGTTCATATTGGAGAGGTTGTACTGTCAGAGGAATCATATTAGAAGGAAGCGTGAGCTCAGAATCTAACTCATCCAATGATTCAAATTTCATCGGGTAGGGCTCAAGGGGTAGATCAAATGTGAAATTTTCTAATACGACACCTTCATCACATCATTCAACTAAAGATTATCAATCAAATTTTTCAACAATGGGGTTGGTAGATGAAATGTAAACTTTTCCAACAAGGCCCCATTATCATGTTCTTCCAAGGGAGGATATTTAGAATTTGTTGTCATTAAATCAACAAGATTCTTAATCACAAAGCAATCCTCCTGATCTTGTATATCCTCAATTGAATTGTTTGGGCCATTATCTTTTACAGTGGTATTCTCAATCTCAAAACATTCATAGAATGGGGTAATGATATCAATATGATCATCATTATCCTTGAAGCCACCCCCTACTTTCTTCCCTTCCTCCATCGTGGTATTACTTTTGCATTCCCCCTCACTCTCAGTATTGATATCCTAAGCCAAAATGATAGGCATCAGATCATCATCATCATCATTCACATGTTGAGGGGGTTGGTGTAATATTGAAGGAGGGCCATGGTAAGTAGACTGAGAATACACGATTTGAGGTTCAAAGTAGTCGCCCAGAGAATCACCCTTAGTATCGATGTTGATTTTGAAGTTTGGGTGAGATGAGTTGAGTTGGAATTGATTGCCCATGGGCTGCTCGTGAATTTCTTGGGGTGAAAGTGTAGACAAATGGACTGGAACTGTTTGATCTATCCAAGGTAAATTTGGGTGATTGCTCCAGCCAAGATTATAATCATATGAAAAGATATCACACTGGCGTGGAGAGAACCCTAGGGCATTTTGGACTTGAGCTTGGATGACTGGTGGGAGTCGGGCTACAGTAGGACATTCACTCACATGGTGAGTGAGACTGGCACAAAATTCACAGGCCTCCCTAAAAGTTTGGATTGGATTATCAGCCTGTTTGAAAGATCCTACAGATTGTTTATGAGATGAGATTGAGGCATGATTCAATAAATTTTCACTCAAAATTTCAAACAGATCATAAGCCTCATCTTCACTTTTGTTCATAAATGCCCCTCCGCAACATGTGTCCACCATTTGCCTATCATAAGCAGATAATCCGTCATAAAAGGCAAACATAATTTGCCATTTTGGTAACGCATGGTGTGGGCATTGACATAACAAATCTTTTAACCTCTCTCAAGATTCATGAAGTTGCTCTCCTGGAAGTTGAGTAAATCTCATAATCGCCCTTCTCATCATGTGGGTCCGGACTATGGCGTAAAATTTTCTCAAAAATTTCAACTGCATAACTTCTCAAGTCCTGATGGTCTTTCCAAAACTCCTTAACCAACATTTTACTTTATCTTTCAAGGAGAATGGAAATAAGATCAACCTAAGGGCATCAACACTAAAATTTTGAATTTTGATTAGGGAGCAAACTTCTAGAAAATCATCTAGATGCCTATAAGGATTTTCATTGAGATTCCCATAAAAAGATGGGAGCATCTGGATGAGACTAGGGTCAATCTCATAATGATCTACCAGAATGTCGGGTAGTTCAATACATGTTGAGGGTTTATAAGTAGAAGGAAAAAAATGTTCCTTCATAAGCATAGATTTTCCTCTAATATGAATGGCCATGAAAAATAAGTTAGATCTCAAAAAGATTTTTTTTTATTTTTTTTTCAATTTTTAGATTTTTTTCAATTTTATTTTCCCTTTATAGATATCCCTTTTTTTGGTTTTATTCTTTTTTATTTTTATTTATTTATTTATTATGTTGGATTATGATTTTTTGTAATAATAAGATTAAAAACTCACAATTTTTTTGAAAATAACACTGACTAAGACGAAGAGAGAGAAGATGGGAATTTTTTATTTTTATTATTTTTATTTTTTTATTTTTATTCAAATATAAATAAGTTGTCACACAAATTACCTAACGACCTAAATGTGACTTGGACCTACAAATGGGATTTCACAAAATGACTAAAATATAACTTAAGTTCACCCTCAATATTTTCTCGGCCAGGTAAGGGGTGGGGTAGTGGGAGGCTCCCCTACTTTCGTAGGGATCTAATTAGTAAACCACTAGCCCGCTTAAGGCGTTTGCCATCTGACCGTCTTGCCTTAGACACCGGTTTCTACAAGAGGGTAAACTCAAATCGAACTAAAGTCATAGTGTGATCCTAGGGTCAATGTCTACTGAATTTTATTTAAAGCTTAGGCCATGCAAAGATGCAAGGGAAATGTGGTTTGTGGGCTAAGGAAGGGTGATGAAACCCCCACCTTATGCTATTTAGGGGTGTTACCATTAGAATATTTTGAAATGAAATACACACCATAATTTCAAACAAGGGGTTCTAATGCAATATGCATGCTAGAATATGATAAGTAGAACGTACCTTGTCCCGTACAATCTCCAAAATGCAATGCATAAATTAAATAATAAAGAAAAAATACTGTGCTAAATGATGCATGGCCTAGAACATGGATGATGTGGTTTCTATTCTTGAATGAAGTCTTTTATTTTTGGTGCAAGTGATTTTTTTTTAATTTTTTTTAATGAACCTATCTAACCACAAGATATGTAAAATGAAAGAATGAAACTAGAATAAAAGAGGAAAATTTTAGATACATACTTGAAAAGTGATCCCTCATTATTTTTGAAATGAATGACAAAATCAAAAGATGAAAGAAAGAAAAGCAAACTTAGCTATGATTTTTTTTAATTTTTTTTCTTTTTTTCTGTAAAAAAATAAGAAAAGAGAGCTTTATTAGTACACTATAAACACAAGGAAAATAAAGTTCTTAAATCAAAAATCATCATTCTTCCTCGGCAACGGCGCCACAAATTGATAACGCGGAAATGTATGTCGTTACTACACGCGTGCTAACAATCTTAAAACCGAACTTACATGTTGGCCCAGAGAGATGGCGAATAAGAAGGGGGGTTGAATTATCCCCTTTGACGAGATGGCAGATTTTAAATACTTTCTAAACTAAACACAACAGAATTAAAATCAACTACGTTAAAAAGCCTAAACAAACGTGAGATTAAAATCTTCTCTCAAGCTTTCCGATCTCGCTCGAATAAACTAGACAATGGATAAAAGAACCTATGCCAAACACGGATTATCGATGCAAGGAACAATTAAAATTAATCCTAAAATGGGTAGCGGATGAAGAAATGTGCGATGATGTAGTGAGTAAAGAGCTACTATATTGACCTGTGAAGGGAGATAAAAGAAATGAACAATCACACAGGCAATCACAATAGACACAAAGATTTTTAGGTGGTTCGGGATCACGACGGGCTCCCTACGTCCACCCCTCACCGAACCCCGGTGAGGCTTCACTACACGCTACAAAATGTAGCAACACGGGGACGAACCCTAACACCACACACGCTGCTTCCGTAGCAATCCATACACACGGGGCCTGGCCCCAAAACGCTGCCACCGCAGCACACTCACACACGACATCGAGGAACACACCCCAGACACTAAAACCACACGGAGACGCAGCTCCGTCCACACACACAATAATATTTAGAGTTTGGCAACATACAAGGATTTACAACATATGCTCACAACAGTATGTAAATGGAGAAAAACTATCATCAAGAGATGGATTAAGAATGTAGAATGTTTTCCCTTTGTTTTCCAATGGCCGTTTGTACATTTTCCTTGAAACTTCGGTTGGAGAGAAGCGAATCTGCAGTAGGATGGAGCACCCGGTAGTCTTCCTCGAAGATCCGGGATCGTTTGCAACTTCAGCAACTCGTACTGAGTATATCCTTCAAATCCTAGCTCCAGTCAAACCTACATACATCATAAAAATGATTAACTTCATAAACCCCTCTCCTCTCAACCTTATAGCCGCACTCCTCCTTCTTCTTCTGCAAGAGAATGGAAAGCCTTAGCTCATCTTGTTGCTCAGGATGAAAATCGCAGCACTAATAAGAGGGCAGCAAGTAGATAGACAAAAGAACATGTATATGTATATTGCACCTCTTAGATAACCATTCAAAACCTTGAGTAATCTTAAACAAAAGCATAGAAGTGAAAGATCAAAACAACTTCGTCGGATTTTCAACGAAATGCTTTGATAGGGAGGTAGGGTGTGCTGGAAGACTGATTCACGGAGTGGGAAGCGGCCAGGATTGAAGAATGAAACGCCCAAGACATTCGACCGCAAAGAGCAGCAACAGTAGCCTCTTGATCGAACCTTAGGCTCGTGGATGACGTCTTCAGCAGCGTCTTCTTCCTCCTCCTGCAATGTGCATCTCCCTTCCTCTAGCTTTTACACCCAGATCGTTGTTGAAGAAGTCTTAGAGCTGTAGCCGTCCACCTGCACACACAAGGGTTAGGAACAACCTAAAATTTCAGATCTAGCTTGGTTCATTAGGGTTTACAACCCAATAAGATGTATTTATGTGTTTAGAATGGTCAAGAGACAGCCTAGGGACCAAATCCACAAATCATGGAGTGATTTAGGGCAGTTGGACCGCAGTTAGAAGACTTTCGGAGCGCTTACACGAAGGTCATTTTTGACGGCGCCGCCCCGGACCGGAAAGGGTCGACCCTTGGGGTCGACCTTCGTGGGGTTTTTAAAGAACCAAGTTCAATGGGTCGACCCTTGGGGTCAACCCTCGTGACCCTCCCGTGCGGGTAAAAGAAAAGACTCTCAGGAGTCGACCCTTGCAGGTGTGTAGAAAGAACCCGCCGGGTGAAAAAATAAATACTACCAAGGGTCGACCCTTGGGGTCGACCCATACAGGGGGGTCAACCCCAGGGGTCGACCCATGCAAGCAGTCCTACTAGAAACACTAAGGGTCGACCCCAGGGGTCGACCCATGCAGTTTGGGTTATAAAAACCCATCAAACCTCCATGAATTCAAGGGAAAATAAATGATTAAATATTACCATAATCCCATGATGATCAACCATGAATATTATCCCTGAAACACATGATAAAATAAGAGGTTAGATCGAAATCAAAATATCTAGATTAAGCATTAATATATGGAGCTAGTTTTGAGACCAAGACCCAAATGACATGAAATATGATTATGAAGGCATTAGCATGAGGCACATAAGAATCCCCATGAAAGATCTGTATGAAAGCATTTGAGAACCCATTTTTCCAACTCATGATTAGAAGAGTATCACCATGGATTCCAATATAAATTCTTACCTTGAATCCATCACATGTGGGCAATATTAATATGCACTTTCTGGGAATTTAGAAGTAAGTTAATATTAAACTAACGAATCTGAAGAACCCAACTTCAACCCAATTCTCCCACAAATCATTTCAAAGCATTTAAGCTATATGATCAGAATGACAAGGAACCATCATTTATGCATTCATGATATACAAGAACCAGAGGAAAACTTCAATAGAGCATGTAATGAAATGGCTATGCATTTACACAACACAAGGCCTTCATATCCATAAGGACTAAACCATTCCACTGAGAAGCATAGTCTTCACATGAAACCTCCAAAGACTAATAAGCAGCATGCATGATTCAACATCAACCATATATACAGGAAGAGCAAGTGCTTCTCAACTTAGTAGAGCAACCTGCAAGATAAGATAGCAACATGTGAGTTCGTTTATCATGAAGATGTTTTCCACTAATCAAGCACACAATATGAATATCTTCACACAATATATTGTGATCATCAAAACCATTATCAAAGACAAAAAGGGAGAGACACGAACCCAACATCGCACAAAATGATCAAAAGAGAACGTAGTACTATGGCAAGTACGGGTCGAATCCACAGGGAAGAAGAGATTTTTAGAGTTAACAACCTTGGAGTCTTTTGAAAAACACTTGTGATTTTATTTTGTTTAAGGATAATAGTGAAAAGATGAATGAACCAAACACTTAATTAAAAACACCTATGACTATGAGTCTATGCCGTGGAAAATGATTGCATAACATTGAGAAGAAGAGGTATAAGGAGGAAGAGAGGGAAGATGAACAAACTCTAGATCAAATGAACACTTCTTTCATTAACATAAAGAAACGAGTACATAAAGTGTAAGATAAGCTTACAATAAAGATGTGATGAGATTACAATGAAGTAAAATAAAACTAAAGTAATAGCAACAAGAGGAGCCTGAGATGTGAAGATGGTGGCAGCAATGGTGATGACGGCGCCGTCCTCTCTTGACCTTGGATCACGAAAAACCTTGCGGAAGATGTCGTTTACGTCGGGAGGAAGTCACCTTCGTCGTTGAAGCAGCCTTTGGAGGGTGAATAACTTTGAGACCAAGATGAATTAGGGGATGCCAAAGAAGAAGAAGTTGGATAGGAGGAAGAGAGAAAGTTCTTTCATGAATAATGTAGAGAGAAAAAAAGGGTAGAATGACTTCAAAATGGAGGAATAATAGAAGCTAGCATCTCAGATGAACAGTAAAATCACAGGACAGTAAGTTTAAAAACAAGAAATAACATCCAAATAAAAAAGAATTAGAAGATGATGTAGAAGAAGAAATTGTAGAACATGTAAAAACAAAGAATGGTTATGAAGAAAGAAAGAGGAGAAAAGGATTAGAAGGGAGAGAAATAAGGGGAATAACAGAAAGAAACATTGGTTCAGAGATGAACATGATAGCACAGTGAAGAACACGAAATAGCTTGAAAATCAGAAGGAGTTGGAAGCTGATGCTGAAGAAGACGTTTTAGAGGACTTAAAAATAAAGAACGTTCGTGAAGAACACAAGAGGAGAAGAGGGACGGAAGAGGGAGAAATCAATGACCTAAGATGTGAGAGGGAGAGAGGGAAAATTGCCAAAAGAAGAACTCCCCTTCTCCTCCTTGTCATGGGCTATTTATAGGGAAAGTTGGGTCAATGGAGGATGGAGATTGTATCAAAATGAGATGGATGGCTGGGATTTAGGTAGAATATGATGTATGGGGAAAAGGAAAAGGAGGTGAGAATCCCCTTTCTTAGACTTTGGGCACCCCCTTTCTTGGACTTTGGGCACCCCCCTTTCCCAAGGCTCATCATGTCTCTCCTTTATTTCAAACTTTGAATTCAATTTTCCCTCCAACCAAAATATGTATTTCTTTTCCTCAATTTTAAACTTTTGAAATTTCTTTTCCCTCCAACCAAAATATGTGCTTTTGACTTCGTCAAAGTGGTGATGATAGTTTTGCCCCCGGAGTTTCTTGCAATTACCTTCAGTGTCCTACACACACATAATTGTAATCTAGTCCATAAAAATTATCATAATGTGCATATAAATCTCAAATGCTCATAGTTATGCAATGGAGAACTAATGCCCATGGCCCTCAACTTCAATTTATTAAATAATATCACCAAATCAATCAATTTGCGTGAAAGCTCCAATTTAAATGCGGAGTTGAGGTTAATTGTGAAATATGCATAATTGCCTAATTATATGCACATAAAATGGTGTACATGCGATGAATTACCATAGAAAATAGATAGTTATCAGTTCTGTGTACGATCGTCATGAGTATTTTGAGATTTGAAGGTCATTTTCCCCTATCGTGTTTTACTTACTCCTGTTAGAATCGGTGGTGCTCTGATATAGATCCAGAGGGGGGGTGAATGGATCTTTCTACAAAAAAAATACCCAATTAAAAACTTTGCTATCTGGAAATGTAACATGTGCTTAAACTATCTAAACAGCAGAACAAAATGATGGTGGAGGAAAAACACACTCAATGAATAGATTCTTCAAATAAATGTAATATAGAACTCATTTATGATCACAGAATGGTGTTCCACGGAATTCATACACCACGGTTCGAATGCTCAACACACACTGCACACCAAACAGAAAAAGTGCTAACAAGTAAGAACAACTTTCAAGCACTTGGTGTGTGGAAACGTATGCATAATAGAAGAAGGAAACCTTACACTAGACAACATTATTTGACACCCAATAAGCTCATAATGAAAAGACTTCGATCTTAAACAAACCTATGAAGGGAAGGAAGAAGACAAGGAGCAAACCCACGAAGGAAACCACTGCACACTGGATTTTTTAGGTGGTTCTATCTCAAACCCGAGATCTACGTCCACCCGTCACTCAACCTGAGTGAGGCTTCCCTTGCACCAAGCAAGAAGCAGACTCAGTCTACAAACAACAGCTGCCTAACAGCTTGATGACCTGAGGGACACAAATCCGTCAACACCGATCTTGCAACCCACAGGATCTGACCACCACTGCTACTCGCAGTGACCGGAGAGACCCACTCTCCATTCTTCTGCTACCGCAGAAGGAAACCGTCAGCAACACCCTGTTGCTCACCACCCAGAGGACATATCTTCTCTTCCACTGACCAACAGAGGGAAAATCAGAGATTGCTCTCCCTTCTCCTGAACACACAGGAGGAACCCCTAACTCCAAACAGAGTATCAGAAAGGTAAAATGGAAAATGAAAATAACAAATAAAAACATAACTGACGAAATGAAAACTATAGCTCTCGTAAGAGCAAGGAACTGTTCAGGATTTGATCCTGGAACAGACTAACACATATCTTCAATTTGGAACCGGCTACTTCAATCTCGATCATTCTCTTTTTCTTTCTTTTCTCTCAATCCTTTCTTCTCTTTTCTTCTGCTTAGATGCTGGCTCTCTTTCTCTACGTAACACACTTATCTCTTCTCTCTTCACTTCTCAGCTCTCACTCTCTACCCTATTCTTCTGAAGGCCCTCTCTCTTTTTCTTCTTCGCTTCGAAATTGATTTCTCTCTATTTTCTCTTCGGAACTACTCTCTCTTCGAATAGGGACCTTCACAATAACAGCAGCAGCTTCAGCCTTTTTCTTCCAAGGAGGAGGCACCCTTTAAATAGAACTAGAACAGGGTCTCCGTAATGTTGGATGAGGCAGAAAACCTAGTGATCTCTGATTGGTCCACCTGGCACTATGAATATTCTTCCTTTGGAATCCTCTGTAAAAATGTGCCATCTTTTCTTGGATCACGTGCCATTTTATTGCTGGAGTTGGTACTGTCAATCGGATCTGATTTCAGGCTGAGAAGTTGAGATTCGGATCCTCATACTATTACCGCATCGACCTGATTACTTGGGCTTCTATTTATGCATCGACCTTGTATTGCCGGTTATACTTCAGCTGCATCGACCTTTCTTCTTGAATTTCTTAAGGTGCACCGACCTTACTAACTAATGTCGAAATAGGTGCATTGACCTTTTGTTGTTAAGGAGTGTTGAGATGTGTCGACCTTAGTGATTTTACCAACACTGCTGCACCGACCTTATGAGCATAACGGCTTCGCTGCATCAACCTGACTACTTTAACTGTGGCCGCTGCATTGACCTGACTGCTATGAAGAACAATGATGCACCGACCTGATAGACAGAAAGTTTGTATGTGCATCGACCTGCTAAGTGTTTGCTTCTGTCACTTTAGTGTAACTACTGCCTGTCTTCTGTGTTCATCAGATTGTCAACCTTAGCTGCATTGAGATATTCTTAGCCTCTCTTCTTTTCTGCTATTTCTCATGGGTAGAAATCCCAGCTGGTTCTTTTTCTTCTCTAATTTTGACTTTTCTAGGCATGACCCTCTGAGCACTGGCTCTCAAGTGCCTTCACATGCTAATCCTGCTTGAAGGACACCATATAGCTTCAGTTGATTTCCTTGGAGTATGCTTGCATATTGCTGTAGACTGAAACACACTGGAAACTAATGATGCTTTTACTGCATCGACCTGATGCATGTGTACTCAGACTTTTCTGGATACATATAGCTCTGCTACATCAATCTGTAGCTTGAGTGCTCAGCTTTCTGGCTTGATGCATCGAGGCATCAGCTATGTAGCACCTGATGCGTTGAGGCAATGGTCATGGAGACTTGAGCTTGTAGACTCTCAGCTGGTCGAACCACCCTCAGTGCATCGACCTTGTGACTTGAAGTGTCGATATGCTTCGACCTGAGTAACATATTAGCCAACTGCTGCACCGACCTTCTTGGCTTGATGCATCGAGGCAGTGTTCAGGAATCTGACTCTGCGAGCTCCACTACATCGAGGCATTGACCAACTGTGTCGAGGCAGTTTCATTGGGTTTGTTTCTGATGCCTTCTCTGCATCTAGGCATCTCCCGACTGCATCGAGGCAGCCCATTACTGCGTCGAGGCAATCTCTTCATATTTGCTCCTATGACCAGCGCTGCATCGAGGCAGTGCCTAGTTGCATCGACCTGAAACCCTTGCTCAGTCAGAGTATGTCAACCTGCTCTTTCAGCTTCACTGATTTCTTCATGACTTTGACTTAACCTTTTGCCTTATTCTCAGAGCCTGTTCTGTGGAGAATTCAACACACATCTTCTACATATAATAAGATCATCTTAAGTGCAATTATGTCATCAAAAATGCAACGTATCACATCCATCAATGCAACATCAACAGTGTATCACATCCATCAACGCAACATCAACAGTGTTTAGCATCATTAATATCGTGACATCATCAAAACCACATAAATGCAGCATCAACACATATGATGTCATGCTTAGATGAGTCATAGTGTTTGGCATCATCAAAACCACAGGAGTACAACAATTCTTGTTTTAGGTGTCTTGTATCTCCTTGGGCCAGATTGCGATGCATGCCAAAGTACGCTCAAGTCTCACATGCGATATGCCGGGGGGTCCCACAGACTGCTGAAACAAGCCCTCTTAGTTTAGATTTCCCTCTTCCTCTTTTGAATGACCTATCTTATCGCTTTATGCTTATCCGATCTTATGCGAAACTTAGTTTTTGCTTGAAGAATCTCCTTGAGCGGGATGTCCCAATTAGGCTTGTTTCTTTGCCATGCTCCCTTGCAAAACGGGCATTCTGGAGGGGCATTTGTAGATGCCTAATTTAGGACATCCCGCGGATCCCCAGTTAGGCCATCATAATGGTAACATGTCATTTTACTCTAGTTAATCGACATTTTGTGCTTTTAAGTCCAGCCCAACACACACTATTGGGCCTTGATAGAATCATTGGGTGTTGAGGGCCCATGGGCTGGGCGGCCAAGGCTTTGGCCTCCCAGGTTTGGTAGACGGCCACAAGTCTGGCCGCCTTCACCCTGTGAACGGCCAACTGTTTGTCTGCCCTCCTGCAACTGCTTGTGAAGGAAACGTGCCATGTTCGCCCACCACACCTCACACGAGCCCCGACCTCATCGCCCACGTCCGGCCACATGAGACTGGAGGCTTATGGAGGCAAGACCTAATGACAAAACATTTGAACAGTGGGAGTTCGTATGGGGGGAGGAGGAGAGTTGACAGAAGGTGGGTGAGGAGAGCTCACGGGAGTGCTGGGAATTCGAAGTCGCAGAGACGGAGAATTTGAGCCCGGAGGGTGTCAGGAGTCCAAGAGTTCCGAGAGTTCGAAAGACAGTAAGCTCCCACTCGAGAAGGAGAAGCTGAAGAAGATCGACCTCGGATACCTCAGCTCTCGGTTTGTCCCGCCTTCGATTTTCTGGGCGGCCAAGGACTTGGCCGCCCCCTTGTTTGCTCCCTGTGTTTTACGCTCTTCATTCTCTATTTCGTGTTACATATCCCGTGCATCTACATTCATCGCATCTTAGTTACTCCCTAATCCCTGCTCATAGAGGTTTTACTTTTAAATGAACGGGAAGGCAGGTGGTCGAAAGTCTCGGGCATCCACCATTCCCAACCATTCCCCAGGTAATCATGACGCCATTATTTCTGCTTCTCTGCATTGCTTAAGACACTTACTGCACTTCCTAGATCTAATTGGCATTTTCTTTCTCTGTCTTCGTGGGCTCTTGTTATTGCTTGCAAGACTTTTAGCATCCTCGAACTGTGCAGGGCTCTTCGTTCTTGGCCGGCCGATCATGGAGAAGTCGGGTCCCCACAAACTCCTGTTGGACGCACTAAATTTCTTAGGTATTATTACGTTGGGATATCGTTATATCATTTATCGGTTTATCATTTTATCAAGTGTGCGGGCCTGCCAGTCACTTGTGTGACAATGTGTTCGGGCTTCGAGACTGGAGTGGTCTGAAGCCCGAGGTGCGCTCCGTCTGACTAACCAGACGATTGTGGGTATCAGCTCGGGACTAAAGACCCGCCGTGCCGTAAAGGTCACGACGTTAATTACATCCCCTCGGAGAGGGGAAAACCTCTGATTAATCATCAAGAAACGGGGCCCCATGGCCCGAAGATCAATTTTTCATTAAAGAATGCAAGTTGGGTTGAGATTGTTAAAATCCCCTACGTTAGGGTTCAAGATGGTAGTCAAAGTCAAATTGGTCATATATCGACCATTTTTTTTATGTTCGGACGGGAGTTCCAGTCGAGAATATCCCAAGTATACATATAATACAGGGACAAATGTATGCCGATGTACGACAAAATTAATATATAAGAAGTGAAACGGTTTCGGTTAAATCCCAGTCGAGAAGGTTAAAAAAATCAGCGGGTTGTTGGCCTAGTGTGAGGTCGGGGTACCCCCATAATGGGGATGACCCCCAGGGCGAAGCATGACCTGCGTGTTGTGCCCCTGTGGTCATTTGAGTCATTTGATATTCATGGTTTTGATAATGGCTGAACACTATAAGTCATTGATGCTTTCCACTCTCATATGACTGAAATACTTGATGTTCTTTCATGACAGATAAGCCAAGGAATGGAGTGGAGATGGCAAAAGTGAAAGCTCAATGATTGCACCCTCGTACGCGGATCGACCTGCGCGGTATACGGACTAAACCGGGCAAAATAGGAGTGATATACCTTTAATCTGTTAACTTCAAGAGTCAAAAGACTCAGTAGAAATCCTCAAGATTCTGCCAAGTTTGATGCCACAGACGTGAATGAGCTACTAAAGGGGTTAACGGACTGAACCGGGCAAACCCGGGATTTCCCCAGCCAGCGGTCGACCGCTGGACCAGGGGCGATCGACCGGAATTCCCAGGGACCGTCTGTCTGTAGGTTTCTCAGTGGCGGTAGACCGCCAACCTAGGGCAGTCGACCGAAAATACCAGAACCAAAATTGCTATAGGTTTTCTCAGTAGCGGTCGACCGCCACCTACCTCCGGTCGACCGCCAGCCCCGAGCCAACAATTGTTGACTTCATTTTCCACCTCGAGGCCAGCCTCTTTCCATGGATTTCTTTAATCCTAAAGTCACCCAATCACCCACAAAACATGGATCTGGTCTAGGGGTTGTCTATGGACCATTCAAAGTCTATGAAACCAATGCAAGAGGGTTAGAAAACCCTAGTTGATCAATTGAATCAAAGAGAGATCAAGAGAGGCTAGAGGAGGTGCTTGGAAGAAGGGGTACTGTAGCCATGAATAGTACTTCGTGTAGAAGTTCTTCATCCATTCCAAGGTGTTTCAAGCTTAGATCTGAAGCAAGCAACCTCCAAGGAAGCTAGAAGCAATCAAGATTATCAAAGGTGATCAAAGCTACATCCATGCACTTCTTCATCAACTCAATTGAATCCAAGGCATCAAGAGAGAACAAGAGAGGCAAAAGAGGAGGTTGGAAGAAGAGGTACTATAGCCATGAACAGTACTACATGCAGAAGCTCTTCATCCTTTCTAAGGTGATTCAAGCTCAGATCGCAATCCAGCAACCTCCAAGGAAGAGTAGACGCAAGAAAGGCTATCAAGGTGATCCATTGAAGCTCATTTCTCATGGGAGATCAAATATGCATCCTTTATCTTCTTCATCAACTCAAGGTGATTCAAGGAAGATCATTTCACAAGGAAGAAGATATCATTGAAGCATCAGATTCAAGCTCCAGCAATCTCAGACAAGATCTTTTCTCTTTGAGTATATTCCATATCTTGTTTGAATATTTTCATATTTGTTCTCTTTCTATTTTGTTCAAACCATTGCAACTGAAGATCATCCCTACCGGTGGTTAGTAGGAAGGCAATCGGAGGCTGTCCGATCTGCGGTGTTGACGTCCCTATCGGTGGTTAGTAGGAAGGCAATCAGAGGTTTTTCTGATCTGCGGTTCAATGCGTTGCACTAGTGGAGCCTCACCAGGTTTGGTGAGGGGTGGACGTAGGACTGGGAATTCAGTCCGAACCACCTTAAAATCTCGTGTGTTGTGGTTTCCTTGTGCGATTGCTTCGTGATAGATGCATGCTTAGGTTCAATATCTATATTACTTATTCATCTTGCTAAGCAAATCGTTGTGTGCTACGCTAAGCTAGTTATATTCCACTGCAATTCTTTTTATCTAGCTTTAAAGAGTGGTGTTCTGCGAAAAGAGGGGCAGATCTATTCACCCCTCCCCTCTAGATCCGCCATCCACTACTCAACACAGTGTAGGCATCATGGATGTTCTCGACGCTAAGGGTCGGTAGAGAGATATTCCAGACAAGACGCCGTTCAGTTATTATTATTATTATTATTATTATTATTATTACTTAACATCAACATTTCTGTTGTTACGGTTCATTATTCATCTTTTTTTCTTTCTTTTAGCCTTTTGGGAATTAGCGACCATGCATATGGGCGCTATTTCTTCAGCCCAGAAGAATTGGCGCCGCTCTGCACGGGCGCTGATTCTAATTTCTCTTGATTTTCTTAAATGAATTTTTTTAGGTGGATGAATTGGCGCCCCTCCAGGGGGCGCTGATTAATTAGCGTCTTTCTCTCAGCCGCTATTTCTTTATTTCTCTTATTCTGTTAAATTTCTTAATTCAAAGAATTGACGCCTCCCTAGAAGGCCGTTCATTAATTGGCGCCTGTTCATGCGGTCGTTAATACTGAATTTATTTTCTTATGTCAGCTTCTTGATTCTGAGAATCGGTGCCTTTTCAGAAGTCGTTAATTAAATGGTGGCCATTTGCTTGGTGGCTGATTATTGGCATTGGTGGCATCTAGAGTGGACGTCAATTCTTTCAGTGGTAGAGACCTTAAACAGAGGCTCCTCCGTGGGCTTCAACTTAGCTTATTTCACCAGATTTTAGGTTCATTTAGGCCTCCTTTCTTTAAGAATCAATTTTTTTTACAAGGGTGTTCCCCGGTACGTGGCGGAGTCTTGACTCGCGCATAGCGAGGGTTTCCGCCCGGACGTAATCTGAACTTCTTCCATACGCCATTTGATATACCCAAGATGCCTGTTGACATGTTTTCCAACCTCTTTTTCCTTCCCTTACCTCCCTTTCCAAAAATATAAAAATATGGTGAAAAGCCAAACGAAGGAAAGAAAGTAAAGAGAGGGTAGAGGAGTGTGTGATCGTGATTGCCACCAAGGCTCCGAATGTAAACAAATACACCGTACCTTGAAAAAAAGAAAACACTTGCCTCAAAAATAGCACTGCGGAGATGAACGGTTCTGGAAGGGCCGCTCTGTGAACTGCACGATCGCTCGATAGACCGCTCGCCAGTGCTGAAGGAACGCGGGATGAAGCCTATATTGACAATAGAACGGTCCAGAGGAGGCCGCAGAGGGATGAAGAACGGCTCTATGAAGACTGCTCTCGTACTCGAACGGACAGAAGGACGACCGCCCAATGTCACCAGGTCTTAAGTCGTAGGATCCAAACCTCCACCCCTTCCGGCCGGCCAGAAGGAATGGGCCTCGTGCTAGTACGATGCTGACCTGCAAAACACAATGGAAAACACAAAGGAAAACCCAACATCAGAACTGTGAAGTGTAGTAACTATAAGAACAAACACATATAAACATAATAAGTTAGAATGGGGGATACCTAGGACTTTTTAAACCCCTAGGGGTGTGTAAAACAACAGGAGGGTGTGTGTAATGAAGTGCAAGAGTGAAAAAATGTGGGAAAAGAGTAGAGAAATGAAGCATGCAATGATGAAAGAGATGGTGGGACTGTTAAAATGAAGACTCAAAATAATGAATACTCCCTGAACCGGAGGCTTATGTGGACGTAGAAAGCCTCCATCCCTGACTGTAGGTCGCTCGAAAATTTGGCAGAGCTTCGCCGTCGACCTTAAAATCTCCCCCCTTCAAAGCCTGGCCTTAGGGTCTATTTATAGAGCCCACAAAGCCAGCCCCAAAATTAGGGTTTCCAGTGAATTTTACGTCAAGATAATAAAAGATAATCCATAGATAAATGAATTATCTTCCAACCAGTTCAAACGGCACCCCATTTGGTGGAGTATCTGTGAAGAAATGGGTGGAATAAGTTGAGGATAAAACCACAGATGGAGAGAGAAAAACCCTAAATTCTTCAGAAATCAGGCCATTGCACGGTCGTGCGATAGGCCGTCCAGACCACTCCACGGTCTGATGCCAGACCGTTCAACCATGTCGGTGGAAAATAAATAAACCAAGAAATAATCCAATTATCCATCGAACTGACCGAATATTTCACCGTTGGACTCTTATGGATTGAACGATCTAATGATAGACCACTCAATTAATGGGGCGGCCCAAGGCCAACCGTTCAGAGCCTGTCGGTGATAAATCCAAATAAAATAGATAAATATATAATTATCTGTAAAACCCACACCTTGGGGACTCTGGGAACTGGACGGCCATATGAACACCGTTCCATTAATTTGGACGGCCACACACGGACCGTTTAACAGCTTGTCGGTGGAAATTCAGAAAATCACCTAAATATCCGATAGATAGATGAACGGCTCACCATCAACTGCTCATTGACTGAACGGCCGAGAGATTGACCGCGCAAAGGCTGGACGCTTAAAAAGTGATAAATCAAGTAAAATCAAGGCCCATTAAGCCCTGAATTGAAGCAGACCTAGTCAGGGAGGGAGGTACCCATAAAATGGGCCCAAGGACATGCTTGAAAATAGCCCAATGAGTAATGGACAACTTGAGGCATCAACAAATGATAGTAAGAGAAATGACTCAACTTATTGGCAAAAAATGGGTGTCAACAGCGCCATGCAAGCATGTGACAGAGTATTTATTTTCATGCATATTTTGCATTAGTTCGATTTCTTTTTGTTCATAATGTTCTTAAGTTCGGTCCAATTCGTTCTTTGTGTCATGATCTTCCTGGCAAAAATTCGACAGCACCTCCCCTAGACCCAGAGCATCGGGGGGTGTAAATAGGGTGCACACCATACGGAGAAACGCCAAGACGGCCCTGAAACAAAAGGATGGGAGCGAAGGTGACAACACCCCAGAGTGTGCGCGGAAGCGGCAACACCCATAACCCGAGTTGGGCGCGAAGATCCCGAGGGATAGCCTACAAAGGACCCTGCCGACCCACGGGTAGCCACAAACTCGTCACCTAGACATGGACTCGAACTATCGCCGTATACGGCCATTTTTTTTTAAATCCAAAAAGCCCTACCTAGAGGCAGATGGGGGGGCCATCAGCCACTAGGGGGTGAATTTTATTACTGAATAGGATGAATAAAGATTACATCTATCGGATGCTGGACATACCCAGCTTATCCATTCGAGCCTCTCCCTTTATAATAGGGGGTAATTCATTGTAGGAGAGAAAAACATTACATTTGGAGGAGCAGGCTAAGGAGGCCAGTAGATCCGCTACTTTATTTCCTTCTCTGTAAGTGTGAACAATCTTGTCAAAATGAGTAGTAGATCTCCAGATGTCTCTTGCATAAGAAAGAATTGACCATGGACATTGGTAATCCTTGTTAATAACTCGAACAAGAACTTGGGAGTCACATTCAATATAAGCTGGGTGGTCTGAAATAGTATGCAAATAATGAATTCCATCAATAAGAGCTCTTGCCTCTGCTACCAGGCTGTTGGCCTGACTATAGAAGTGGGAGAATGCTAGGAGGACATTTCCATTATGATCTCTGATGACACCACCTCCTCCAGAGGTTCCATCGAACTTGCAAGCCTCATCAGTATTTAATTTTAAGAATGGCCAAGGGGGAGATACCCATTTAATTGCTTTCAGCTGAGCACCAATTGAACTTGAGGCAGAGATCCCTAGGGAATCAAGAATCCTCCGTTTGCTAATATCATGCTCTTTGTAAGATGCACTTGTGCAGGCCTGCTTCACTTTTGCAATAATTTGGTGGAGAATACGGCTTTTGGATATAGTACTACCTTCATATCTCGCAGAGTTCCTAGCTCTCCAAATATCCCAACAACCAAAGCCAATCACTGCTTGGATTAGGAGCCCATGAGCTGAATTCACCTTTATGTGGCAAGCAGCATTTGAAATGAAGGATGTGACAGTATTTCCGTCCAATGGCCATTGATATTCACTCTTTCAAAGGGATTATTCGGGAGCCATGCTATGAGGAAGAGGGTCCCCAAGTATCCAAGAGCGTTCAAAAATCGGAGTTCGAAGTTCGTGAAAAATAAACGGTTATTTGGGGTTGGATCTTGTATTCCTCACCCCCTTTGAACCATGGCCATTGGATCGGTCCAAGTTCTAAAGTGGGGTTTAGAGAAGAAAATTACGCTCATGGCGAAGCAAAGAAGACGTATATTGGGCTTCCGATGGTTGGCAACCCGGGGCCACACTCATGGATCGAAGTGAGCTCTGGGCCGGTGGCCATCGTGATGATAGCTAAATCGCCGTATGGGTGGCCTGAAGAAATTAAAAATAGGGGTTCATCCTATCTACTATGGGAAAGGGAAATCAGCCCATCTACCGGAAAGGGGGGAGGTAAATGCATGCATGAACATATGTACACACACATATACGTGTATATGCTCCGATGAGATCACGGGAATTCATTCATGTCAGGGATAAAAAAGGATCGGGGTTAAAGACCCCACATTCATTGCTTTACCGAACCTGAAACAAAGTAATTACATATGAGCTTCGAAGAGCTCCACAACTCACAGAGGGAGATAAGAGAGAACGGGGAGAAGATCACACTTCATGCAAAAAAAGGGGGGGGGGGAAGATCAGGGTTAGAGGACCCTGCAGCCTTATTTCTTCTCATGGAGACAAAAGCTACAACATGGAAGCAGAGTATCATTGATGTGACACGACCCCTCGGACCCACTCAAGCGGCTTCACCCGCGTCGCGCACACCCGGGTCCGTAGGTGGGCCGGCGATAGTGGTGAGGGTCCGAGGATGGACCTCACCTTTCCAAAGATTTGACTAGCTTGGGCTGAACCCCTAAGGGCCTGGGATGCCCAAATCCGTGGGCGGCCAGCACGCCAAGGGTGTGGGATGTAGTGGCTCTCTCACAACTCGCTCCGCGGCGGACACTCGATTTGATTGATTTTGGATCGGGCACTCCCTCGCCACCGACGGAACTAAGAAGCAATACTAGTTAAGCAAGAAGTGCTAACCAAGAGGAGTGCAACCAGGAGCTCACCTGATCGGCGTGAAGACGCCGATCCCTGCCGGAGCTTAGGGCGAGCGGGGAAGCGTGGGCTACCCGCACGCCGCGCCGATGAAGCTTCGGCCGATGACCTGCTAATACATGCACTACTCCTCACGCAGGAGGGGGAACTTGGGGTGGGGAGAGTAGGGTACAAGCAAACACTACCTCCACGCAGGGAGGGGCGCTAAGCCGGCCAAGCGGGGAGGGGAGATTAGCTTGGATCGCGCCGATGGAGCACCTTGCCGATTCTGTCCCAGTCTGGAACAGCAGAACAGGGGGTTAGAGTGGTCGCTGCTGTGCACTCCTCCGAACTCAGAATTCGACGAGAGGGCGCAAAAACGTCACTGACAGACCCAGGTACGTCTGTGAATTTTTGTGGGCGCTTCCGAAGTCGACACCTGCCGGGACGGGCTCTGGAACAGGGTCCCTGCGATCAGATTCAGACTGCTCCCTGGGTGTAGCAGCAGATAGATGAAGTCACCACGGCAGCTCCCGAAGTCCAAACGTGGCAGGACCAAGTCGAGGACAACCATGGACGAGTGTTCTACGCGCAGCAACCAAAATGGGCACCAGATGACGTCGGGGTGGCGAGGAGAGGTCCGTTGAGTGAGGGGGGGTCAGGACAAGACCCTGATAGCCTGTTCTGCGCACCTGGGAGAGAAATTAATTGGAAACTGCTCTTCCTGATGCCGAACGGCATGCCGCTTGTGGGTGATGGTAGATGCCTTGTAGTAGCAGCTCTCGGCCAAGTGGCGCTTTCAGAAGTTGAGGGGTGGCCGTTGTAGCTTCTGCACTGCAGCTCTGGTCCAGGTTCTGGTCCCGGTTGCGCAGTCGGACGAGAATGGGCACCACGATCTGTAGGGAAGTCAGAACAAGACGATTCCACCTTGCCTGCGAAGAAGACTTGAAGACCTTTCGGGCAATGTATTGTGCACCTCTAGATGATGTCGGACATCACCAGGGCAATCTCTGCAAGTGGAGCTTCTTCTGCTACCTGCGAACTGGATAGAGTAGGTTGGTGAATGAAGTTGATAGTGGTGGGAGGGGTGAAGGGGCTGCAATGGGGAGCGGGCTAATGGATGTGGGGCTTGGATGGAGGTGGATAGAGGTGGTGGAGAGGCTGGAGAAGAGGGCTGGGTCGCAGCTAGCAGGTGGAGGGGGAGGGGGTTGCGACCAAGGGTGGAGGGTGAGAGAGAGAGGGGGGCGCAAGTGGCTTGGAGGGAGAGGGAAATTTGAACTGAGTTTAATGTGGGGTTGGTTAATGTGGCCTTGGGAAGGGGAGGAGTTGCCTTGGGGAGGGGAAAGGTTACTTGGGAGAGGGGATTCTCACTTGGGAAAATGAAGAGTTGTATGGGGAAGGGGAAAGGTTGCTTGGGAGGAGGGAGAGGTGCCTAGGAGAAGGTGATTCCACCTAGGGGTTGGAGGGGGATTAAATGGGAGGTATGGGGAAGGGGGAGGGGTCTTAATTAGGGGTGAATAGAGAGGAGAGAGAGTGAATTTCGAAATTTAGAGAGAGGAGGAGAGAGAATGGGGTTCGCCCCCTTTAGAGAGAGAGAGAGAAATAGAGAGAGAGCTAGAGAGGTAGAGTGAGAGAGAGAGAAAGAGAGAGAGAGAGAGACAAGAGGGGTTTGCTCAAAGAAAATTCAATAGATTTCATTCATGCATTTCATTCAACAATTCATTAGCTTACAAATGAGGGATTGGGGTCCTATTTATAGGGATCCCACAATTTAACTTAAGTCCCTGACTTTTGGACTACTAACACTAAACCAAGGGAAAGGGGGCGCCCCTGGGCCTAGCCCATATAATTGTGCCCAATAACACACATAATGACATAAGACTTAGGTAAATAGCTAGCTAACCTAGGTATTCGACTCAAATAAAAGGAAAAGTACATGATAAGAAAATGAAAATTACATCATATGACTCGAAATAAAGTGGTGAACAAGATGTAGCATAGGTGGCGAGCATCGGGATCCTCGATCAAATGAAATTGCTGGTGATGTCCTCATCATACCCCCGGGGTGTGGAAAACTCGACTCCGTCGAGTATGGGCCCACGGGGGAAGTGGTCCTCTCAAGCAGCTCAGAGTGAGCCTCAACCTCCAAACTCAACCCTGCGCCCGCAACCAGGGGACGGTCCTTCATCCTCTCGAGGTGGCTCAGGCGCACCCTCTTGCTGGTGATGGAACCCTGCTTGCCTAGTACTGCCTCTGTGTGCATACGTCGGACTCTCAGGCTGATTTTTGGTGGCTCTCCGAGGGTGTCTCTCTCCAAGGAAGATAAAGGCTCAAGGCACTCACTAGGATCCACCGCGGTGCCCATATAGGGTGCCGGATCCGCCACGTGGAAAATGGGGTGAATCCCAAAACCCATTAGTAAGTCCAACCCATTAGCCAGGTTGGCAAAGTCACTCGGAACTTGGGAAGGTCCAAGTCCTCGTGCCCTCGAATTGGAGGTGACCCTAGGGTAGAGCCACTCCAATGTCATCATCACCAGATTGCCTACTTGGAATTCCAAGTGGTGCTCGTGAGCTCTTGCCCGCTCTTTGTGAACCTCACCGCTCGTCAAGAATTGCTTGCATGTATGCTCATGCCATGCATCATGATGCGGTGAGTGGGTGTGACGGAGGATAGCATGCAAAGGTGGACCGGGGCAACCGTACATGGACCTATCATGCATAGATGTGATGAAGACTTTCATGGACTCAGGGGGGCCGGGGCAACCATATGGGATCTAGCTTGCTTAGGTTTCCTATCAAGGTGGGTGAAGACTGGGGGTCCGGGGCATCCAAACGTGGCCCTATCATGCATAGGTTCTCTACAGAAGGTTGGAGGACCGGGGCATCCACATGTGGTCCTAAAATGCATGTGTCTCCTAACAATGTTGACTTCTATAGGGGGTCCAGGACACCCAAATGTGATCCTACCATGCCACTCTACCCAAACGTTGAGTCTTATCTTCCAAAGCGTGGGTGTTGACAAGGAGGGGTTAATTTGGTTCAACTTTGGCGCAATGGTCTCGGCAAGGGGCGAGGCTTAAGAATTCTTTGGAGAAATGGGACAAGGATGGCAGGTTTGGGGGTTCCCATGCGGAGGGATCAAATGGGTCAAGTATGGTTAGGCCCTTGGTGAAGGGGGTGTTTTCAATCCCATGGATCAAGAAAGTCCATTCCATAGATTACCTAATGTAGGTTGGGACCTCGTCAACGGGAAAATTGAAGGGTGTGAGTGGTGGGTGTTGCTCGCCCCAAGGGATCAGTTTGAGGCCTACTAGGCATGTAGTGGTGTGGGAGCAATGGGCCTGGTTGCGTCTAATGAAATGGCCCTTGGGATTGGATGAGGGGTGGGCAATGGTGAAGGAGGGAAAGTGGCCAGGTTGACATTGGGGCTCCCAAGGGAATAGGTCACAAGGATGTAGGTGGGCTTGGCTTGTGGGAAGGATGCTTCTTCCATTTCTAGACTTATAGTATTCCAAGTCTCACACTGCCTAGTGCTGACTGTGCACTCGTTACCTAGTGGGACAATCACCAAGGTTGACTCCCTAGATGGGGTGCCCTTTTCTTGAGGGAGGTGGGGGTCATAGGGTTGGTTTTGGCAAAATTCTTCGGGTTCGGGTAGGATCAATAATAGCTTGCTTGTGCAAGGACCCTTAGTGTAAATGGAGGTGATGGATCCAATAGAGGTGTGTGAGAAACTAAGGTATCCAGTGTCGCTTTCCCCTAAGGCCAACAGGTTTGTCACCTCTATTTGCCGTAGTACTCCCCTAATCAAGTCCCTCAGGGTCCCTACAAGGTAGAATGAATGGTAGGTTGTGTGGAGGTGTGGGGTGGGCATGATTGGGTTGTGGTTATCCATGGAGGGGCGTGTGACGCGGAGGAGGAGGTTTTGCTTTAGCCACTCTATGAGGGGTTCCCCTAAAATTACAATTCTCATGGAGGGATGGGTGGGGGGACTTGGTTGGTCATCTTGTAACTCTCGGGGTGGTGAACATTGGTGGACTTGGGTTGGGTTTGGTCGGGGAAGTTCTTGGGTTGGAGTTGGGGTCGGGGGTGGAAGATCGGTTGGTTGAAGAGGTTTGGATTGGGGTGCGTAGATCTTTCTAAGATTGGCCCTCATTTCATCCCAAGATTCAATGGGTGCTTCCCCTTTGGCTTCTCTCAATCCTACAATGTTCTCCCATTCTTTCCTAGCTTGGCGCTAGAGCAAACTCTTGGCATAGTTGACTTTCATAGGCCCTGATAGAGTGAACCTCCCAAAGTGTCGATCTATGGAGTCCTCCCACTCTATATATATACTAGGGCGAGTTCCATCAAACACAAAGGCTTCTAATGGGCCTAAGAGTGGCAAATATGCCAAGTATGAGGTAGTCATGATGGAGGACAAGTGTGATGCATGCAATGGCCCTAGGACAAGACTTAGTAGAGACAAGTCTAGAACTTGCTCTGATATCAATTTGATGTGACACGACCTCTCGGACCTAGATTTGCAAGCAATCGAACCGAACGGCTGACCCACTCAAGCGGCTTCACCTGCGTCGCGCACACCCGGGTCCGTAGGTGGACCGGCAATAGTGGTGAGGGTCCGAGGATGGACCTCGCCTTTCCAAGGATTTGACTAGCTTGGGCTGAACCCCTAAGGGCCTGGGATGCCCAAATCCGTGGGCGGCCAGCACGCCAAGGGCATGGGATGTAGTGGCTCTCTCACAACTCGCTCCGCGGCGGACACTCGATTTGATTGATTTTGGATCGGGCACTCCCTCACCACCGACGGAACTATGAAGCAATACTAGTTAAGCAAGAAGTGCTAACCAAGAGGAGTGCAACCAGGAGCTCACCTGATCGGCGTGAAGACGCCGATCCCGGCCGGAGACGAGGGCGAGCGGGGAAGCGTGGGCTACCCGCACGCCGCGCCGATGAAGCTTCGGTCGATGACCTGCTAATACCTGCACTACTCCTCACGCAGGAGGGGGAACTTGGGGTGGGGAGAGTAGGGTACAAGCAAACACTACCTCCACGTAGGGAGGGGCGCTAAGCCGGCCAGGCGGGGAGGGGAGATTAGCTTGGATCGCGCCGATGGAGCACCTTGCCGATTCTATCCCGGTCTGGAACAGCAGAACAGGGGGTCGGAGTGGTCGCTGCTGTGCACTCCTCCGAACTCAGAATTCGACGAGACTGGCACCAAAGCGTCACTGACAGACCTAGGTACGTCTGTGAATTTTTGTGGGCACTTCCGAAGTCGACACCTTTCGGGACGGGCTCTGGAATAGGGTCTCTGCGATCAGATTCGGACTGCTCCCTGGGTGTAGCAGCAGATGGATGAAGTCACCACAGCAGCTCCCGAAGTCCAAACATGGCAGGACCAAGTCGAGGACAACCGTGGACGAGTCTTATACGAGCAGAAACCAAGATGGGAACCAGAAGATGTCAGGGTGGCGAGGAGAGGTCCGTTGAGTGAGGGGGGGTCAGGACAAGACCCTGATGGCCTGTTCTGCACACTTGGGAGAGAAAAATTGGAAACTACTCTTCCTGATGCCAAACGGGATGCCGCTTGTGGGTGATGGTAGATGCCTTGTAGTATCAGCTCTCGGCCAAGTGGCGCCTTCAGAAGTGAGGGGTGTGGCCGTAGTAGCTTCTGCACTGCAGCTCTGGTCCAGGTTCTGGTCCCGGTTGCGCAGTCGGACGAGAATGGGCACCACGATCCGTAGGGAAGTCAGAACAAGACGATTCTACCTCGCCTGCGAAGAAGACTGGAAGACCTTTCCGGCGATGTATAGTGCACCTCCAGATGATGTCGGACAGCACCAGGGCAATCTCTGCAAGTGGAGCTTCTTCTGCTGCCTGCGAACTGGATAGAGTAGGTTGGTGAATGAAGTTGATAGTGGTGGGAGGGGTGAAGGGGCTGCAATGGGGAGAGGGATAATGGCTGTGGGGCTTGGATGGAGGTGGATAGAGGTGGTGGAGAGGCTGGAGAAGAGGGCTGGGTCACAGCTAGCAGGTGGAGGGGGAGGGGGTTGCGACCAAGGGTGAAGGGTGAGAGAGAGAGGGGGGGGGGCGCAAGTGGCTTGGAGGGAGAGGGAAATTTGAACTGAGTTTAATGTGGGGTTGGTTAATGTGGCCTTGGGAAGGGGAGGAGTTGCCTTGGGGAGGGGAAAGGTTACTTGGGAGAGGGGATTCTCTCTTGGGAAAATGAAGGGTTGTATGGGGAAGGGGAAAGGTTGCTTGGGAGGAGGGAGAGGTGCCTAGGAGAAGGGGATTCCACCTAGGGGTTGGAGGGGGATTAAATGGGAGGTATGGGGAAGGGGGAGGGGTCTTAATTAGGGGTGAATAGGGAGGAGAGAGAGTGAATTTCGAAATTTAGAGAGAGGAGGAGAGAGAATGGGGTTCGCCCCCTTTAGAGAGAGAGAGAGAGAAATAGAGAGAGAGCTAGAGAGGTAGAGTGAGAGAGAGAGTAAGAGAGAGAGAGAGAGAGAGAGAGAGAGAGAGAGAGAGAGAGAGACAAGAGGGGTTTGCTCAAGGAAAATTCAATAGATTTCATTCATGCATTTCATTCAACAATTCATTAGCTTACAAATGAGAGATTGGGGTCCTATTTATAGGGATCCCACAATTTAACTTAAGTCCCTGACTTTTGGACTGCTAACACTAAACCAAGGGGAAGGGGGCGCCCCTGGGCCTAGCCCATATAATTGCGCCCAATAACACACATAATGACATAAGACTTAGGTAAATAGCTACCTAACCTAGGTATTGGACTCAAATAAAAGGAAAAGTACATGATAAGAAAATGAAAATTACATCATATGACTCGAAATAAATTGGTGAACAAGATGTAGCATAGGTGGCGAGCATCGGGATCCTCGATCAAATGAAATTGCTGGTGATGTCCTCATCAATCATGCAACGTGAGATCAAGAGAAAGGAAGAAAATTTACAGGGGAAAACCCACCCTTGTTTACAAGTGGACCCCTGGCACTCTCCCTCTCTCTCTCTCTCCCTTCTCTTCTCTTCGCACAGTTACGGCTTCGGAGGTTGCAGGGGCTTCCCTCCTTCCAAGCTTCCAAGGGGGAACTTCTTCCCTTTTTCTCGCCGAACCCCACAAACGTAGACGCTGCTAGGGTTTTATAGGGGCTCTGGGGCCTCTATCTTCGAAGGGAGAAGGCTTCTGGCTTTCTACCTTTTTTTCTTCCTTTTTTTTGTTGTCACCTGCTGCCGTAGGAGCTGTCGCTGCCCATGCTGTCGCTTCTCTGCCGCCGCTGTCGTCATCTCGGAGGGTGCCACGTCAGGAGGAGGTATGGGAGAAAGGCAGAGTAGGGGAGGGAGTCCCCTCTCCACATGTCCTGGCCGGTCGACGGCGTCCTGCTTGCATGAGGTGAGCCCCCCCTGCGGCCAATTAATGCGCGAGGAGGAAGATGTACAGTGAAAACACGTGAAATTGGCGTCCACAGGGTAGGCCGCAGATTATTGAATTGGCGTTCGAGTAGATAGGCGCTGATTCTTTGGCTTATATAATTCAACAATCTGGAATATAGCCAAGAATTGGCATCCACTCAAAAGGGCCCTGATCGATGAATTCGCATCCGCCTGAAGGGGCGCCCATTCCTCAGATTAAAAATCCAAAATTTCAAAAAAATAGAAATGACAAGAATTGGCGTTTCTTCATGAAGGCGCCCATTAAAGAAATGGCGTCCACGTAAAGGGGTGCCCATTACATGAGTCGACCCGAAGGGGCTGTGTCGACCTACAAAATTGGCGTCACTTCACGAGTCGCCAATTAAAGAATTGGTGCCTACGTGAAGTGATGCTGATTCTTTTTTTCTTTTTCTTCTCTTTTTTTTTACCGCCAGCAACTCCCCACTTGAGGCACCCAATGTGATCATCCATCCCTGTGAGGCTCAAGTATAAGCCTCTGGTGATCACTTTGTTCCTTTCTGTTTAACCTGTGCACTATAGGCCCAGCAGTAGTAGGCAACATTCCCGGAGAGGCGGGGGGCTCTGGTCAAAAGGGGGGGAGCATTTCATCCCGTAACATCGCCACCCCGCATTCCGGCACCTATAACAGCAAGCAAACCTTTTCACCCCACCTTTAGCTGCGGAACATGAGGCCTCCTCCAACCCGTAAAAGGGGAGGAATGATGTGCGATAGCCTACTCTGCTGGTGGCGACCATCATTCCCACCGCACAGTGACGTGGAGGAGAGGGAGAGCACACTAGGAGTCCCCTAGCTCCCTCTCGCACCCATCCGGAGCTCACCCTCCAGCTCCAAGACTTCGAGCAATGTTTCGCAGAATAGGAACGTTCACTCCTAGCTCTGCAACAGAGCTTCGTGAATAAGGAGGACGAGGAGCAATCCTCATTCTCCCTTGAAATTCTAGAAGCAAGATTGTCATCTAGGGTCCAGCTCCCTACCGTTAAGTCTTACGATGGCCTGGGCGACCCGGCCGACCATTTTGACAGTTTTGACACCCTGATGACCCTACAGGGAGCGTTGGACCCGATCAACTACCAGGCCTTTGCCACTACTCTAGTGCAAGGGGCCAAGCTTGGTTCTGAGCCCTCACGCCCAGAAGCATTTCCAGCTTCCGGCAATTTGGACGATTGTTCAAGAAAAGCTTCACTAGAAGCGCCCCCCCCAAGGTCGATTGCGGGACTTCTAGCACTTAAGCAAGCTCCGAGGGAAAAGTTGCGGGCCTATATTAACCGCTTCAAGGTGGAGGCCCTGTGCATCCCCCATCTCGACGTGGCATCCACATTCAGCGTCCTGATCGGGGGAACCCACGATGAACGGCTTCGCTAAGAATTGGTGCTTCATCCTCCAATCTCCCTTGCAGAGCTTGTGACCTTAGCTCTGCATCACGTGGAGTGTGAGGAAGTCTTGACTGCTTGCCAGGATAGCGCCAGCCAAGGGAGGAACGGGGAGAGGAAGTGCTCGTCTGATCAGCCCCCTGGTCAAGGAAAGAGGAGGAACTGGGAAGGCGATAAGAGAGAGCCTCCTAAGAAGTTTAAACGCTATACTCCTCTGACCATTCCCGTTTATGAGATATATCAGGAGATCAAAGACTTGGGACTACTTTGTCAACTTGAGCCGATGAAGGCCGACCCTTGGCGTCACAACTGCCGAAAGCATGCCAGTTTCATGACGACCATGGCCATCATACTAGTGCCTGCCAGTAGCTCAAGGATGAGATCGAGACTCTCATCCATCGTGGGCACCTGGCCCAATTCGTGGTCGAGCGTCGGGACACCCCACTAGATCCCTCAGAGGAAATAGACAACCGCCCCAGAGGAATTCACATCAATGTTATCTCGGGAGGGTCAGCCTTCGTATGAGACACCAGTTGCGGAACGAAGAGGCACGCCGAGCGAGCCAACCGGGCGATCCAGCCTGCCAAGTCAGTGACCCCAACGCCCGAGTACTAGATCTTGGCCTTCTCCGACCAAGACCTAGAAGGGGTGGTTACTTCGCATGATGATGCTCTTGAAATTTTTTCTACAATAAATCATTATAACATAGATAGGATGCTTGTAGATAATGGCAGTGCACCTGATGTATTATCCTACGACTACTTTTTGAAGATGGGTGAAAGCCCATCGAAGTTGCGTCCAGTCTAACCCCGCTCTGTGGGTTTAATGGTCAAGTTACTTACCTAGAAGAAGCCCTAAACCTGCCCGTCACTCTTGGGATTCCCCCCAGAGCCGTAACCTTTGTGGAAAACTTCCTCGTGGTAAAGAGGATAATGACCTATAACGCCATTTTTGGTCGAGGTATCATTGGTTGAATAAAGGCGGTGCCCTTCACTTTCCACCAAAAAATGAAGTTCCCCACTAAATTTTATGTGGGGGAGGTTCGGGATAGCCAGGCCTTGCCAAGAAGATGCTATGTGATCTCGGTGGAAGCTGTACAGCCCGAGGAGGTGAATCGGGGGAAGGGGATCATTGAAAAAAAGGCAGCAATGAGCAAACCTGGAGGGGATCTATTGTCCATCCACCTAAAATATGACCTGTAGATCTAATTAAAAATCCACTAAAATTAAAAATAAAAGAAAAGAAAGCAAGCGATGAAAGGCAAAGAGAAGCATGTGGTGCTATATGGAATGTGATTGCCAGAGACCGCGGGCCTCAAATGATATAATCAATAAATAAAGGAGGGATCGCGATATAAATACCCTTAAGCGTGGGAGATGTGAGTGATTTCCTTCCCTTCCTATCGGCCGACCGATGGAGGGAGTTCCTCTTTGATTACCCCTTGCAAGAAACAAAGACAACAACCAATGAAATGGAGTTAGTAAACCCGAGGTGTAGTATCAAATCCACAATATAAATATAAATATGAAAATATGGACTAGAACACACCTTGTGGGTGTTGCCCTTTTAAATCCCATGAAATGTGTTGAGCTATGATTTTGATGATAACTAAACTTAGTGTGTATTGCTATGGTTTTGATGCTAACTAAATGGTTGATTGTTCATATTGATTGGTTGAATATGATTGAGTTGAACATGTGCATTGAATGCTTCCTATGCATACTTTTCATGGAGCTTGGTTACATGATGCATTCATATTGGACATGCATATCTATGTATCTTGATCTTTAGTCAATCATGTTTTCAAAGTGTTCACTTGTATATGTGCATGGCTAAATTGCTCTCATACTTTGCTCACTTGCATAGAAATAATTCTTCACCTTTAGCTTAAACCTTTTATGGTCCAAGTGTTTGTATGCACCTTGAACATGGGCTTTCATGTATGTATTTCATACATTCATCATCTTGATTATTAAGCTAAAGTTCTAATCATTTTTATCATGGTTTTGTAGGTTAAATTCTTTGTATAATCCCTCCAAGATCAAAGAAGCTTGATGCCACAAAGTTTGGAAGGGTTGCAATGGAGTTTGAGGGTGAAATCTTTAAGTCAGGAATTTCACTGTAGCCAGGTCGACACTGTAGCCAAGTCGACACTGTAGCGCGGTCGACCGCCAGCCAATCCCGGTCGACCGGATTTCCCAGGGATCACCCGTTTGCAGTGTTTCTCAGTAGCGGTCGACCGCCAGAAAGTTCCGGTAGACCGCCAGCCCCTAGGCCTACTTTTGTTGACTTTTGGTTCAAGTTCGAAGGGTGGTCTTTCCATCCATTTCTTTAATCCTTTTTCCCCCAATTACACCAGATTTCGTGGATCTGGTCTGGGACTTGTCCAAGGGGCCTTTCAAGAGTTATATAACATCTCATTTGGAGCCATAACCCTAAACATCCAAGAGATCCAAGGGGAGGCTATCCAAGGAGGAGGAAGAGGGTACTGTAGCTCCGTGAACAGTACCTCGTGCAGCAACAATCTTCATCCAACTTCAAGCCATTCAAGGTAGATCTGAAGCCAACATCCTCCAAGGAAAAGAAGCAAGCAAGGAAGCAAGGATTCAAAGGAAGATTGCTCAAAGAAGAAAGAAGAAGAAGCAAGCAAGCAAGCAAGTAGGCCATCCATGGGGATTCAAGTGGAGATCAAGAGGAGGTGTTCAAGTGAAGATTGAAGATATGTTCAAGATCCGTAACATGCATTCAAGGGGAACCCAAAACAGGAGTTTTCTAAACTAAGCCTCATCATATTTATGTTTTTGGGTATTGTATTTTTGTTCATCATAAACTGAAGAATCTGTGTGTGTGTGGATCGTGTTGGATCCGTGGTCGTGTGTGTGTGTTGTTTTCCATTCGTGTGTGCGTAGATCTTCTTAGATCTACGTGTGTGTGTGTAGATCTCTTATATCCAGTTGTTTTAGTGTGTGGTTTGCTGCACTTGTCGCAGCATGTGTGTGTGGTAGTGATCCGGTTGTCAGATCGTGTTGGAGTTCATCTCCGTGTGTGTGTGTGTTGGAGCTTATCTCCGTGTGTAGTTTGGGGCGCGTCCCCGTGTGTGTGTGCAGGTGTCATCCTACGTGTGTGGCTAGGGCGTCATCTCCGTTTGGGGATTTATCCCCGAGTGAAGCCTCACCGAGTTTGGTGAGGGGTGGACGTAGGATTGCCGTCGTGCATCCGAACCACCTTAAAAACCGCTGTGCATTGTGCTTGTATTGTGTGGTTTGCTCCATTTCCTCTATCTCCATTCTACATAAATGTTAGTTTAAATTGTTGTTCTGCTTTTATCTTCGTCTATCTTGCTTAATCTATATCTTATCATATAAAGTTTGTTAAATCCAATTTGTGTTCATATAACTTTGAATCTCCTAAATAGCTTTGTATCACATATTTTATAAAAGGCCAAAAGTTTTCGTAAAATTGGTAATCACCCAATTCACCCCCCTCTTAGGTGTCATTGATCGCGGGACTTCAATTGGTATCAGAGCCAAGGCTCTAATTTCATAGATCTAACGATCTAGAGTGATCCAGATCAATGACTACCATTATGTATACCTTGAATTCTCCACCGGTGTTTGATGGTTGCAATTTCGATTTGTGGTTAGGAAGAATGCTCAGTTTAGTCAATTCATACGACCCTACGCTATGGAAGCTTATCTCATATGGTCCTCATGAATTGCCTAAAGACAAAAATGTCTGGACTGAAAATCAAAGGCTTAAACATGATCAAAATCAGTTGGCTTTAAAATTGTTCACTGCTGCAGTCAATTCTAATCAGTTTCCTTTTGTCTCCCATTGCAGGTCCGCGAAGGACATCTTGGATGGTTTAACCAAAGTCCGGGAAGAGCATGAAGACCAATGCCTTGTGGCAGGCACAAGTGATCAAGGCAGTGATCAACAAATCGAATCAAGCTCAAAGGTAAATTCTGATTCTGATGATGATGAAGAAGTTAGCTATGAAGATTTGTTGATTGCATATGATGCTCTCGCTGAAAAATACGAGACGTTAAAATCTGAAAATAAGAAATTGAGAAAAAGTGTTGAACAAAATAACCTTGTTTCCTCATGTAAGAAATGTTCACATTTAGAGGAAATGATTGAGGCTCATATGTTTGACATTGAATTTCGCAAAGATCAAATATGTTCCTTAAGAAATGAAAACAAGGAGATGGCTGTAAAACTGAATTCTATGGCCGATGATCAAACCTTGATAAATGAACTGATTCATGATGAAAAGCTTGTTAAAGAAAATGAGAAACTGAAGGAATTGAACAAGGCCATTTCTGAAAGATTGCTTGCTTTTGAAAAAGGAAAATTTGTGAATATTGATGAATCTGAAAAAGTTCATGCCTTGTTGCAAGAAATAGAAAGTCATAAAACCATCAATGTTACGTTATATGAACAAATCAATTCGTGTGAAAATAAGATGGCGTCCTCTGAATTGCACATTTCATCTCTTGAAAAAGAAATTTCTGACTTGAATGGTTCATTGTCTAAATTTTTGAATGGCCAAGAAAACTTGGATAAATTGTTGGGCATGAAAGTGAACTTTCAAAAAGAAGGGTTGGGTTTTAATCCAGTGAACAAAAAGAAATTTGAGAACAAGCTGCACACTTCTTTTGTTCATACCGCTTGTGCACCCAGCACCTCCACATCTCACTCCCATGAACACACCATGTCAAGAACTCAATCAAATCTGAAAAAGAGTGTGGATGTCCAGAATGGACATGCTAGAAATACTCATGTAAACTTCCATGCATCTAAGAAAATAAATGTCTCATGTCTTTACTGTGAAAAACTTGGACACATGATGCATGATTGTTTCATTATGAAGAATGATGATTTGAGAGCATGTAGAAATCAGGCTAGTTTAAAAAATCTAAAGAAAGCATTCACCACAAAACCTTCCATACATTGTAATCATTGTGGTAGAAAAGGTCACACAAAGTCACAATGCTGGTTACTCATGAAGAAAATGAGCTTTCACTCAACACGTCATGCTCACATACATAAACCAGTAGAGCCAATGAGAAAGAAAACTGTAATGCCACATGTTTCCTCACATCACTTTGGCAAATCTGGAAATGCTAAGTATGATTATTTTCTTGTGAAGAAAATTGATGATTGGAGTGTTGGTAAGAAGTGAAAGCCACGTGCCAAAGATGCTGCTAACCCACAAGGACCCAAGATGGTTTGGGTACCTAAGAATGTCAAATAAGAAATCTGTTTTGCAGGTGTGCCATGGAGTGTAAAGTATGAAATCTGTTTTCAACAAGAGAGAAAAGTACATGAGCTAAGTGACATAAGTCAGGTTGGAATAAAAATCAAAAATTAGATTTGAAGATCAGGTGATATCTCTCCTACTTTCTGTAATGACTCTGTCATGTTTTGACTTACTCTGAGTCATATAGTCATGTAATCTTGCATATGTCTGCACATGCATTTCATTCATAGTTGTTTACATATTTGTGCATATATCACTTGCCATATAGCATCTTGTTGTAGGAAAGCTTGAAGATTCTTCAGATCATGACTTCACTACATATTTTGTGTTTGCATACACTCTTTCACGTACTGTCTTGCATAAGTTGAACATTGTGAATTCCTGTCATAATGCATAGCAATCCTCCTGCCTTCATCATCCTTGACTACATAGTATATCAAATGGTGAGAAGTGGAAGGGTAGGTTATGCCTATCTGAAAGCTATCACTACGCGTGAGGTGATCTTCGGATCTAAGTTCTCCGCATGGTACTATGAGTCATTTACTCAAAAGGATGCATATGGCATTAGACTATTACTGAACATCTTACATTCATGCACACACTAAGGGGGAGGAACCACATTCATCATATGGGATTAATGTTTAGATTCACACATGAGTCATGCATTGTATCTAGAGCTGTCTAGGGGATGTTGGTTGTTAAAATGAATTTGTCATGTCATTGTTAATCAATTTGAATCGAAATTGACAAATCAACTCTGTTCTTCTTGAATGCAGATTACACTCCCAAAATCTAAGTGCTGATGGGCTGGCCATGACCAAGCTTGAATCAAATGAGGAATACCTTACAAGGATGAAAATGATAAAAATTTTCTCAATCCACCACCGGGAGATAGGAAGTGATCTTGATAGTATCCAAGACATGGTGTGAAAAGTGCGCATCTCTATTAACAAAGGATGGGTTCAATAAGTGAAAAACTTGGAAGAAAAAGGATTCTCAAGGCAAAGGTAAGAAAGTAAAATCTGAAAGGTGATCTTAGTAATTGAAGGCTTCCAATCTTGTCTCCTGAACCAAGGTAATTCATCCTTATCAACACACTTGAATTGAATTACATATCTGGTATATTAAATGGCGTTTGTGAAACAGTGGATTATATCCACTTGGAAGCATTCCCTATGCGTTGAGTTGGGTCTTTGGACTAAAATCTCCGCCTCGTACCAGATCTTGACTGGCTTGTGATTGATTGACTCTTGAATGAATCCTTGAGCTGAGTTATGAAAATTAAAAATATGCTTGTGATTAAATGATCCATACATTTGAATTTTGGATGAATTCACATTTCAAAACTTGTGAAAGACCTTTGAAAATATGTTTTTGAATAATTCTGAAATTCGGGTTGCTTTGCTTATTTTTGATCATTTATGCACCCTTATTCAAAAAGGTCATGTCATAAAGAATGGCTGCTGATTCATGAATAGAATGTGGTTGATCTCAATAAGATTGTTGTCACACTGGCTTGAAAAATCAAAGCTCTCATCTTATTTTTGCATCCTATCTTTCATTCTCATATAGTTATAGGTTGCATGCATCAGAATCCAATGCATTAGGTGCATTTAGTTCACTCAAATGAAAAATCAAAAACACACACCTTGCACCCATGTTAATTTTTACATTGCATTAGAACTCATGCATCAGTCGCACTTAGTTCATTCTGTTAGCATCCATTCAATTGGTATTAATTTATCCATTCAATTGGTATCAAATTGACATCACATTGCTCACATGCATGTCACAATGCATTTGCATAAACTCCAAATGTGTGCTTGTGTGTTATTATATGCTATTCACCCCCATCCTTGAAATTTCTATGACCTTATGTCTTCTTGATAAATAATGTTGCAATTGAGTCATTATTGGTGTGCTTCATATTGTACACTTTGGGGGGAATAAAAGTGCATCTATTTAGGGGGAGTTATATTGTTATGTATTCATGATATTTTCGGTATACATGCTGAATCAAATTCGCACACTTCATGCACAAATGTGAAAATGAGTGTTAATGATAAGGATAAATGAATTTCTTTTCAACCCTCTCGAGATGTTAAATTTGCTGCATATATGTTGAAGAGACAGTTGAGGAAAAAGCTGCCTACCCATCTTTGTTGAAAAATCTAAGATGAAAATGAAAGATAGAGCAATGCTCGGTCTCACTGAGTAAACTGGGCACATGTCACCTGAGACGTGATGTGGTTCATATCTGAAAAGTGTTGACTAGTATCTCTATTCAAAAAGAGGTGAAATGGTTCAATATTCTGAGTAACCGGGGATTCTGGCATGAGCTCCATACGTCTACTCGTGTAAAAAGGAATTATTTGAACTTGATCACTCTTGAAAAATATATCTATCTTGAGTTGTAAAATGTTGCTGAAAACTTATTGTGGTAGAGCGTAGCCTCCAATACGCTGTTATCAAAAATTGAAGTGCAGTCTGTGAAATGTCTCATTGTGTTGATATGAAAATCTGAATATCCATACTGCAACTATCATTTTTCATGTTACTCACTTACACATCTGGAAATTTGATTCATTATGGATTCAGAAAATTGATTGACTACTTTAGCAATTGCATGTATCTCCTATATGATTGCATAATTTCCCATGTGCTACTCATGTGCACTCCGGTTGTCATGACTCTCTTGCATCTCTCCAATACCCATTCCCTTGTTATATATGTACGGGGGAGATTGCATGTATGTTTATATGTAACTGTTTGGTTGCATTGTATGCACTTCATGAGTCATCATCTGCATATACATAGTTTCATGCATTTCAAACTAAAATACAAAAATCAGAAATTTAAAAACCAAATAAAATTCTTTTGGTATGCCCTCATGCTCTTGCTTGTTGTGAAAATCTGCCATGGGATCTAGATTTTGAATGCTATCATGCTGAACACCTCATCTTGTGAACATCTTGCTCCACTGGTTCATATCCTTGAGGTCAATCACCACCTTCAATTGGTTTCTATACATGCTTGACGGTATTTGCTTTGAATGGTGTCATTTTGTCTTGTGAGATTAATCACCAATTGAACTCATCTGATTGGAATCATGTTGATTTGTTCGTCCATGATTTTGCCCTTGCTTCTTCTGATTTGATAAGATGGGTTATTGCTATTTCAAAGGGAGATAAACTTGTTCTTCCTACTTTGGCTTCCACCAGCTTGTTGATATTGTTGCTCATGTTATAGGGGAAGATAGACTTGCCTTATCCCACTTTTTGATAATGTCAAAGGGGGAGAAAAGATGATTCATGCTTACCTTTGTGATGATTCTTGATTACCCTTGTCAGGAGAAAAAGATTCATGATTGCCATGTGTAAGGGGGAGAAGAACATGTTGTATCATCATTTAGTTTATCATCATCACTAAGTTTATCCTCATTCATCACTAAATTAGTCATCATCAAAAAGGGGGAGAATTGTTGAGCTATGATTTTGATGATAACTAAACTTAGTGTGTATTGCTATGGTTTTGATGCTAACTAAATGGTTGATTGTTCATATTGATTGGTTGGATATGATTGAGTTGAACATGTGCATTGAATGCTTCCTATGCATACTTTTCATGGAGCTTGGTTACATGATGCATTCATATTGGACATGCATATCTATGTATCTTGATCTTTAGTCAATCATGTTTTCAAAGTGTTCACTTGTATATGTGCATGGCTAAATTGCTCTCATACTTTGCTCACTTGCATAGAAATAATTCTTCACCTTTAGCTTAAACCTTTTATGGTTCAAGTGTTTGTATGCACCTTGAACATGGACTTTCATGTATGCATTTCATACATTCATCATCTTGATTATTAAGCTAAAGTTCTAATCATTTTTATCATGGTTTTGTAGGTTAAATTCTTTGTATAATCCCTCCAAGATCAAAGAAGCTTGATGCCACAAAGTTTGGAAGGGTTGCAATGGAGTTTGAGGGTGAAATCTTTAAGTCAGGAATTTCACTGTAGCCAGGTCGACACTGTAGCCAGATCGACACTGTAGCGCGGTCGACCGCCAGCCAATCCCGGTCGACAGGATTTCCCAGGGATCACCCGTTGTAGTGTTTCTCAGTAGCGGTCGACCGCTAGAAAGTTCCGGTCGACCGCCAGCCCCTAGGCCTACTTTTGTTGACTTTTGGTTCAAGTTCGAAGGGTGGTCTTTCCATCCATTTCTTTAATCCTTTTTCCCCCAATTACACCAGATTTCATGGATCTGGTCTGGGGCTTGTCCAAGGGGCCTTTCAAGAGTTATATAACATCTCATTTGGAGCCATAACCCTAAACATCCAAGAGATCCAAGGGGAGGCTATCCAAGGAGGATGAAGAGGGTACTGTAGCTCCGTGAACAGTACCTCGTGCAGCAACAATCTTCATCCAACTTCAAGCCATTCAAGGTAGATCTGAAGCCAACATCCTCCAAGGAAAAGAAGCAAGCAAGGAAGCAAGGATTCAAAGGAAGATTGCTCAAAGAAGAAAGAAGAAGAAGCAAGCAAGCAAGCAAGTAGGCCATCCAAGGGGATTCAAGTGGAGATCAAGAGGAGGTGTTCAAGTGAAGATTGAAGATATGTTCAAGATCCGTAACATGCATTCAAGGGGAACCCAAAACAGGAGTTTTCTAAACTAAGCCTCATCATATTTATGTTTTTGGGTATTGTATTTATGTTCATCATAAACTGAAGAATCTGTGTGTGTGTGGATCGTGTTGGATCCGTGGTCGTGTGTGTGTGTTATTTTCCATTCGTGTGTGCGTAGATCTTCCTAGATCTACGTGTGTGTGTGTAGATATCTTATATCCAGTTGTTTTAGTGTGTGGTTTGCTGCACTTGTCGCAGCATGTGTGTGTGGTAGTGATCCGGTTGTCGGATCGTGTTGGAGTTCATCTCCGTGTGTGTGTGTGTTGGAGCTTGTCTCCGTGTGTAGTTTGGGGCGCGTCCCCGTGTGTGTGTGCAGGTGTCGTCCTGCGTGTGTGGCTAGAGCGTCATCTCCGTTTGGGGATTTATCCCCGAGTGAAGCCTCACCGAGTTTGGTGAGAGGTGGACGTAGGATTGCCGTCGTGCATCCGAACCACCTTAAAAACCGCTGTGCATTGTGCTTGTATTGTGTGGTTTGCTCCATTTCCTCTATCTCCATTCTACATAAACGTTAGTTTAAATTGTTGTTCTGGTTTTATCTTCGTCTATCTTGCTTAATCTATATCTTATCATATAAAGTTTGTTAAATCCAATTTGTGTTCATATAACTTTGAATCTCCTAAATAGCTTTGTATCACATATTTTATAAAAGGCCAAAAGTTTTCCTAAAATTGGTAGTCACCCAATTCACCCCCCTCTTGGGTGTCATTGATCGCGGGACTTCAAAATGGAGTTAGTAAACCCAAGGTGTAGTATCAAATCCCCAATATAAATATAAATATGAAAATATGGACTAGAACACATCTTGTGGGTGTTGCCCTTTTAAACCCCATGCGATGGGTAGGGAAATTTATGATGATGAATGAAGTATATAAAAATAAAGAAGATAAAATGTGCAAGTGTTGCACTATGGAGGCTCAACGTGGTTGAGGAAGTGATGAATATGTAATGTAATGCATGCATGCGTTAATGCAATAAATTAAACAAAAGAAACAGAGAAGGAAATAGTGGTGCCTGGGGAGGTTTCTCCTGTGGCTTTGATGTGCGATGGGGAAGAAGTCTCCTTCAAAAGGATGAAGCTTTGCATGCAGAGAGTATTCCCTCCTTCAACCAAGAAAACGGCATCACCTCCCCCTGTAAATTGAAAATCTCTCCTCCTAACAAGTGCCACAGGGCTCTATTTATAGGGAAGAATTCGGTGGGTTTAATCCACGTAAAATTGGGATAACCCAGTTTTAGTAGGAGATAAATATTGGAAGGAATCCCCCAGTCATGGAAAGTCATTAGAGTCATTTCCGAAGTGGAGAAGGGCTCAAAATGGAGAAAGAACGGGGTTCCAGCACGGTTCGAAAATCTGGAGGAAGCAACGACCACTCAGATGGTCGTTATTTGAAATAATGACTTCCAAAGTGTCGTGAAATCAAAAATAGAAAAATGCTAAAAAGAAATAGCGTCCCTCTTCTGGGCGTCATTCGAAAGGGCGCCCCCGTGAGGGACGCTATTTCAAATTCTTCAAAAAAAAGGTCATTTCTCATTTCTTATTATTATTTTCTGATTTTTTCGGTGGATGTGCATCTGACTGTGCTGACTCCAATTCCTATTTTTTCGTATTTTTCTAACACCCAGATGGCCACCAAAACACCCCTGAAAGAGGCCATGAAATTTAATATAAAAAATTTCAAATTGAATGGACGCCTCCTCAAGGAGGCGTCATTTCCCTTTTTATTTTTTTCTTTATTCTTTAAAATCAAATGACGCCCCCTCCTGTCGTTAATTCTTTAAAAATCTGTAAAAATAGAGAAAAATACCTCAAAAATCTAGAAAAATGGGAAAAAACAAGAAAAAGTAGAAAAAAGGGAGAAATCTAAGAAAAGTGAAAAAAACCACTCAAACAAAGTCAATTTGAGGGTCAAATTGGGGTATTATGAGGTAATATGAGATGTACTCATAGTGATGTCAATTTTAGCGTGTCTACAACTGTCCCCCCTTGGCGTTTGCTTTACAAGGGAATAGAGTGAACTAAAAAATAGATGCCAATGTGTGATGAGACATGCGATTAACATCACGTGATGAGAATTAAATCCAAAACACGAGATGAAGCAATCTTGGGAAGTTCATTGAAAGCAACAATGTTTGGATAAAAGAGGGAGTGTGCATACATGCACGAGGGAGATAAAAGAAGATGATCAACTTTCAGCGTGGTGGAAGTACCCCAAGTCACAAACCTATATGTTTCGTCATTGGAGAGCGGTTACCAGCCAATGTGGACGTGCTACAGCCAAGGCGTATCAAAGGAAAAAGAGAGTGAAGTAAAAGCATATAAATCCAAGCAAAGGAGTTTTCAAGAAAATAGCCCAAAACATTGACAAGACAAATTGAGGATTCAATTTCGACAATGAATATCTCACATCTGGAAAGATTAAGATCAATTTGACTATCAAAATCAGCTTATCAGAATGATTTTTTTCAAAGTTTGTTTCAAAGTCTTACATGAATGCATGCTGGGTTTAAAGGAAAAATTAAAACAAATGAAAATATAAGATAATCAATGATAATATTGTTAAGCTGCCCAGACTGGGTCAAGAAATCGATTTTGTGAGCTGATACTAAGCCGAAGCCCGTTTATCCGCGCACCAACTCATAAAAGGGAACCATCGTCCCCAGTCTTGGATGGCTCAACAGCCTATCCGTGCGACTAAGATGTCTCTGAAATCATCATCATTTTTGATGAAGGGGAACTTAAATTCTAAATTTCCCAAAGCCACAAGGTCCTTGATATAATCTAGTAGTGTAGATAACATATAGTAAAATACATACAGGGAGAGATGGTGATAGCAATAAGTATGAGGGAACTGAGAGATAAGGTGCAAGACACCGTGGGACCTGAGTGTTGATGCCCGGATGGTGGGGCCAAAAGCTTCTTCCTGCGCTCAAAATTTTCATTAGCCAAGATATAAAGAGAATAGCAAGCAATGACATATAGCAATTGAAGCAATTTAAGCATAACAAGTGTAGCATGAATCAAAGCATCAATAAGCAATCACAACGTAGACATCAAAACAATCAAAGCATATATCAAAACATAGCATCAATAGCATTCATAGCATGTAAGTATAGTCATGAATAACATAGCTAGGATAGCCGAAGTGTAGTAGCAAAGCATGGATAGCACAATATTGAGCATCAAGCATCATTGTTGGTTATATCATTTAAGCTCTGAGGGTGACAAGCTTGGCCAATCGAGATTTGGAGTTGAGAGATCAAGATCCAATAATACCCAGTGGCAGAGTGATCAAGTGAAATCAGCAGGAGTTTATTAAAAGGATTTGGAGATGAATAATTGGAGTAATGCGCAGCATGGCAAATCATGAAGATGTGATCATTGTGAACATGGGGAGAATGGAGAGGACTCATCCCGTGCTCTTGGTCCTTGCAAAGAGTTGTCCATGTGAAATCAACACCATCAGAAAAATATAATACATTTTTTGAATTTTTAAAATATGCAAATTTTTTATGGGTTTTGAAAAATTATTCAATTTTTATGTATTTTGGACAATATTTGAATTTTTTGTTTGAAATTTTGAAAATATTCAATTTTTTTAGATTTTGATCAGGAAATATTTAACTTTTTTTTTGGATTTTGGTTTAGACATTGCTAGTGCAGCATCATCGGGATGTCTAAGCCACTGGCTAGGGGTCCTCGTTCCTTCCCCTTTCGCTAAAAACTGCCCAAAGCTGGGCCTGCATAAGAGGTGGTGCCCTATAATCGCTACCCTTGGATAACGGTGCCCCTACCAAGGCCATACCCGAGAAACACTCGATCTTGGAGAGAGAAAAGAAGAAATATTGGAGATAAGCTTGATATAAGTTAAGAAGATATCGGGTTTTAACTTCCGTTCATAGCACAACCCCTAGAGATTCAGTCTGTTGCGCTAGGGCTTTGTGTCATATCATCGAACCTTAAATCTCACTTAGGCATGCATACGACCGGGCTCATAACGTCCCGTAGGAAAACTATACTACCCTCTTGCCATGCCAAATTCATCAAATTTTTCTTTTTATTTCACCATTCTTTTTCTTTTCATGATTTTCATTTTCCTTTTTTATGTCCTTTGGAGTTGAAATATATTGCAAACACACTTAATATTTGAGAATAAGGTCATACTTGACTGCCCTTATTTGAGACTTCCTCTTGTCGGGGTGTGCTTAGGTTGGTTGTTTTTCCTAGAACATCTCTGCTCTCATATTTCAACCGAGTGAAGAAGAGAACAAGACTTCGTGCCCTCAAGCATGGCCCAAGTAGAAACAGTGTTCTACCAAGGGAGACGGCTAAGGACGCTATGATGTGTGTGCAGTGCCCAGCTAAGGGTTGCCCTTAATGAGTGGGGAGAGAATGCTGAACTCTCAGCACGGGGTTCTTATTACCAAAGTGCTACATAGCAAGCCTAAAGACTCTTTTTCATTGACTTAATTGAACCAAAACTTAAGATAAAGGTCTAAAACAATCACTCTTGATCATGTTAAAAAGTACTTCATTTTGAAAAACATGCATGAAGATGAAAACGCATAAGAATGCATACTTACGCACCAACGTTACCTTGCGACCTTTGTAGAAGCAGCTGCTGCCAGAGGCAATGTTGATAAACATCGGTTGTCCTCGAGTGGAAGATAAAGGATTGGAATCTAAGGTTTGAAGTAGCTTAACAAGAAGGAGTGGTACCAAGACCAGACCTAGATGAATAAGAATAAAAGGAAAAGAGGCGAGGGCTAGAACTCCCTCATTAAGGTGCGGAGACCCTGATCACATGAAAGGTCTACAGAAGAAGCGAAAAATCAAGAGGAGGAGTGAGGACTGAAGCCTCGGAAGCAGTGGGAGAATGGGCAGATGCCCAAAGCGGTGGATGTGGAAGAAGTCAAGTCAGACCCAAGATTAGGAGGAATTAAGAGGAGGAATTGATAAATGGAAAGAGGAGAATCCGGAGGAAAATCATGGTGGAGAGAAGAATCCAGAGGTTTCAGAGGCGAAGGAGAAAAATCATGATGGGAAGGAAAAAAGTCTGGAGGTTCCGAAGGAAGAAAATCTCAGGAGATGCGATGCCCTAGGAAAAGGTATAGAAAAAGATGCTTTCAGAAAGAGAAAAGAATGAAGGACGCGATGTCCTGGAAGAGTAAGAAGACAAATCAGAAGAAATAGAGGAGGTCGGGAGGCTCCGGAGGGACAAGATGGAAAGGGGCACAATGCCTGTTGTGGAGAGATAGAAAACTCGGGGATTCCGGAGGAAGACTAAGAGAAGGGATGCGATGCCCTAGGAAGAGAGAAAGAGGATCCGGGGGTTCCGGAGGGATAAGATGGAAAGGGGAGCGATGCCCTGGGAGAAGGGATAAGGAATGCGATAAAGAATCCGGAGGAAGATAGAAAGGGGCGTGATGCCCTGAGAGGAAGTCCGGTGGTTCCAGAGGAATAGAATCAGAAGGGGTGCGATGCCTCGGTTAAAGTCCGGAGGTTCCAGAGGTGGAAGATGTGGAAGGTCCGGAGGTTCCGAAAGGCGAGGAAGATACAGGTTCGGAAACCCAGGAAAGAAGGAATGCAAATGCATGTGAATGCCATATGATGGTTGTAAAAGATGCATGGAATGCATGGAATGAGAGGGTAAGATCCTCCTCCTCACCCATGGAGTGGCCCATAGAGAGAAAAATGTGGGTGGAACTGAATAAGAAGTGAATGAATCGGTGAAAGGCCCTTTAATAAAAGATTGCCCAACCCTCCTTAGTGAAGAACGTGCCCAGCCCAACGGCTCAAAGGATTGAAATAGTAAGCTCTCATTAAAGGAATATGTGATAGTGATGGAGCAAGGGGTAATGAGAGCATCAAAAGAACGTCGGCCAATGAGCAAAGTGAATTTGATAGTGGGCCGATATGGCATCAACTTGTAAGAATTTATCACAGTGAGCTTTGATGGTGACTTCTTAAATATGCCCGGCACAAGAACATGAATTGGCATTCGGCAAATAAAATTTTGAACCTTGACGGGCGTAGCCGTGACCAAATTCTTCTTGCCTGGCTCTTGGATATCCCTTGCACATGTGCTTGTAGGAATACACCCACTTCGAATGGTAGAGGAAGGTGAAGCGAAGGCGGTAAGCTTGATGAGTAGTGGAGGTGTAATGGAGAGTTTTAATGGAAGGGTAGGCGGAGGTTCAAACACGTCGGGCTTCTCCCCTTGCTCGGAAGCAACTAGGATCGGCTCGAGTGCAAAAATAGGCGAATCCTATCCAGGACTAGCCATGGGTTCGGGTAAACGTGTAGGCAAAATTGGGTTTAGGGTAATTGGATTTGGGGTTATAGTGATAATGGAGGCCTTAGGTGGTGGCAATGGGGTGTTATTTGGTTTAGGAAAAGGTTTAATGGAAGGTTCGGCAGAGGCCGGTGGAGTGGAGGTAAGCTTAGATGGCTTGGTGGGGGCTAGTGGGGTAATGGTTGATAGAGGAATAAAAGGAGAAGGTTTGGTGCGTAGGAAGCGTCGAATAGGGCGAGAGGTTTTAGGGATAGGAGAAGACGCATGGTGCACTGGTGTGGGTGATTGTAATATCGACCCGTCATCGTAACACCAATTGGTCTCATAAACGGGGTTGGGGACAGTGGCTTCGTCCTGAGCAGGGAGTTCATCGGGTGGCAATGGAGGGAGTGGGAAACAAAGGAAACTCGGAGTGGGTGCTTTTGGAACTTCATCCTCTTGTGCCGGCTCCAAATATTCATAATCATCGAAAACATCAAGTGGACGCCGTGGTGGAGGCGTAATAATGGGTGGTAAAACGTAATGGTATTGCGGAGGATTTTGCGGAGGATTATGCGAAAGCGGAGGTAGAGAGCTATGTGAATGAATAGGGTGTATGAGTGGAGGGCAGACGGCGTCCACTTGATCATCAATATCTTGTTCACTTGAATCCGTAATGCCATCATCCCTCCTCTCCTTCCAATCCTTCTCCATCTTAGTAATATTGTTCATGAAATCATGAAGATGATTATCTTGAGGAGGAGGAGGAGGGGACCGCGGGCTTGTGACCTTCTTGAGTTGTTCCTCCATCGAAGCAATTTTATCAAGGAGATTTTGCTGGAGGGGTGTATCTTGCAAAGTGGAGGGTTGGCATGATTGCCTTGGAGGGGCAACATGTGAAGGCCGTGGAGGAGGGTTAATGGGCCGACCCACAAAAGGACCCGGATGGGTCGGGTTGCAAGGAACATGTGGGCCTTGGGGCCGTGGTGAAGGAGGAATAGAAGGAGGCGGGTGACGGATCACCCGAGAAAGAATATGTGTAGAAGGAGGAGACGGGAGGACTCCCCGAATGGGAGCGTGAGTAGAAGAGGGAGGCGGGTGATGGGTCACTCAGGTATGAATGGAAGGAGGTGGGTGATGGGCCGCCTGTGTGGGAATATGTGTAGAAGTATGCGGGTGATGGGCCACCCGTGAGGGAGTGGAAGAAGGATGAGAAGGAGATGCACCCTCAACAACGGCCTTAAGGGCTTGGATTTGTTGAGGAGTAAGGTGATCTATGGCATGCAAAATTTGGGAAACCTTCTCATCATGTGGAAGAGACAATCCTGAGGGAGTAGTGGCTTGCAATGAATGCGAGGGGTCATGGGGTTGGAAATTGCCCATGGGTCGGGCAATACCATAAGAATGAGGGCGCGGTCCCTTAGAAAGATTATGGTGAGAATTATAAACTTGAGGATTATATGATGTGCTAAGTCTATCATCCTCATGAGTATATGATTGATTAAACATGGTGGTTTTGTTATCAGGGTTAAACATCATGCAGGCAAACAATTCAACCAATCAAAGTAATGTTGCAAAGATATCAATCAAGTTGGGATGTTTATGCTTGCTTTTATTTTTATTTCAACCTTGGTGAATTAGGTAATTTTTTTGCAAAAATTTGATACAAGTGACACAAGGTTGGAACCTAGTATCAATATAGTCAACTCTGGTGCCAACTAGGTCAATTTTCACCACAAATATGCCAACTAAACCCGGGGAACTTCAAGGTACAACCTGCCCGGCATCCGTGAGGGAATCCACGGGTGCGGGGACTTATGGAGGCTTAGTTTAGGAATTTAAGGTCCAAAGAGACGGAATGCTCAATGGAGGGTCCTTCCTTCACCAAGGGGGTGTAAGATCTCCTAGGAAGTGAGAGGAGAGGAGGTCTCCCAAGCCAAATGCAAATGGATGCAAAACTAATGCAAAAAGATAGAAATATGAATGTATGAACAAGATATATGAGATAATAATACAGCACAAGACAGAAAGAAACAATTCTGTAAAAAATAGGAAATAGCGCCTTCCCCTTGACTTCTATTGAAATGGGCGCCCCCTACAGGGGTGCCAATTCTTCTGTGATTTTTTCCCTTTTTTTCAGAGGGGGCAAGAAAATGGCGCCTTAACCCCTGCCACTATTTGAAAAGGGCGCCCCCTGCAGGGGCGCCAATTCTTCCTGTGTACCAGAACCTCCCATGGTGCCCAGAAATATTAAACAGTGAATATCATGCCAATACAAAGGGAGGAAACGATCACAAACTCAACACCTAGAACATGGCAATCAAGAATTAAAAAATATAACATGACATGCTCCTTTTTTTTAGAGAGAGGGATAGATAAAATAAAATTTCTAAAAAAAATCTATCAAACCAACAATCACATAGGGAGTGTGCTTCGTGGAGCACAAAGGGAGGTGCACCGTGGGTGCAAAAGGGGGAGATGGCACGCGTGGGTGCCCAAGGGGAAGGGTAATCGAAAGAAAAATAAAAGGAGTCCCACCGTGATCGCCAATTTGTAGATCTAATTAAAAATCCACTAAAATTAAAAATAAAAAAAAAGAAAGCAAGCGATGAAAGGCAAAGAGAAGCGCGTTGTGCTATATGGAATGTGATCGCTAGAGACCGCGGGCCTCAAATGATATAATCAATAAATAAAGGAGGGATCGCGATATAAATACCCTTAAGCGTGGGAGATGTGAGTGATTTCCTTCCCTTCCTATCGGCCGGCCGATGGAGGGAGTTCCTCTTTGATTACCCCTTGCAAGAAACAAAGACAACAACCAATGACATGGAATTAGTAAACCCAAGGTGTAGTATCAAATCCACAATATAAATATAAATATGAAAATATGGACTAGAACACACCTTGTAGGTGTTGCCCTTTTAAACCCCATGCGATGGGTAGGGAAATTTATGATGATGAATGAAGTATATAAAAATAAAGAAGATAAAATGTGCAAGTGTTGCACTATGGAGGCTCAACGTGGTCGAGGAAGAGATGAATATGTAATGTAATGCATGCATGCGTTAATGCAATAAAATAAACAAAATAAACAGAGAATGAAATAGAGGAGCCTGGGGAGGTTTCTCCTGTGGCTTTGATGCGCAATGGGGAAGAAGTCTCCTTCAAAAGGATGAAGCTTTGCATGCAGAGAGTATTCCCTCCTCCAGCCAAGAAAATGGCATCACCTCCCCCTGTAAATTGAAAATCTCTCCTCCTAGCAAGAGCCGCAGGGCTCTCTATTTATAGGGAAGAATTCGGTGGGTTTAATCCAAGTAAAATTGGGATAACCCAATTTTAGTAGGAGATAAATATTGGAAGGAATCCCCCAGTCATGAAAAGTCATTAGAGTCATTTTCGAAGTGGAAAAGGGCTCAGAACGGAGAAAGAATGGGGTTCCGACACGGTTCGAAAATCTGGAGGAAGCGGCGACCACTCAGATGGTCGTTGTTTGAAATAACGACTTCCAAAGTATCGTGAAATTAAAAATAGAAAATTGCTAAAAAGAAATAGCGTCCCTCTTCTAGGCGTCATTCGAAAGGGCGCCCCCGTGAGGGACGCTATTTCAGATTTTGCAAAAAAAGGTAATTTATCATTTCTTATTATTATTTTCTAATTTTTTTGGTGGATGTGCATCTGACTGTGCTGACTCCAATTCTTATTTTTTCGTATTTTTCTGACACCTAGATGGCCACCAAAACACCCCTGAAAGAGGCCCTGAAATTTAATATAAAAAATTCCAAATTGAATGGACGCCTCCTCAAGGAGACGTCATTTCCCTTTTTATTTTTTTCTTTATTCTTTAAAATCAAATGACGCCCCCCTCCTGTTGTTAATTCTTTAAAAATCCGTAAAAATAGAGAAAAATACCCCAAAAATCTATAAAATAGGAAAAAATAGAAAAAAGAAAGAAATCCAAGAAAAGTGAAAAAAATCACTCAAACAAAGTCAATTTGAGGGTAAAATTGAGGTATTATGAGATAATATGAGATGTACTCATAGTAATGTCAATTTTAACATGTCTACATGACCCAACCGTTGAAGTCAAAATCGAGGTGGATCTACCACCTAAAATTCAAGCTCAATAAAAGGATTTTCTTCCAGAGTATGTTCATATCTTTGCTTGGTCTAATGATGACCTCCCCGAGATTCCCGAGGAGATCGTGACACATAGCCTAAACCTCAATCTTTCCGTTAAGCCTGTTCAATAGTGGAAAAGAACACATGCCTCGGCTAAATAGGTGATCATTAAAGAACATATCATGAATGGAAAGAAAACCGGGCTATTTTGCCCCGTCCTTTTCCCGACTTGGTCAGCCAATGTCATCCTGGTACCCAAAGCCTCGGACAAGTGGAAGATGTGTGTCGACTTCACTGACCTTAACAAGGCTACTCTAAAGGACTGCTATCCTCTCCCGAGCATCAATCAATTGGTTGATTTGACGTCGGGTAATGAGCTCCTCAACTTTCTCGACGCTTACTCCAGGTACCACCAGATCCAGATGCATCCTGAAGATGCGGAGAAAACGGCCTTCACCTCTGACTTCGGCTTATACTGCTATACCAGAATGCCTTTCGGGTTAAAGAACACTGATGCGACGTATCAAAGGTTGGTCAATCAGATATTCAAAGACCAGATCGGTCGGAACGTGGAGGTCTACATCAACGACATGCTGGTAAAATCGCTGAAAGCCGAAGACTAGTTTACCGATCTAGCAGAGACCTTTGAAGCACTCCAGAAGTACAACATGAGGCTTACCCCGCTAAATGCACCTTCGGGGTTAAGTCCAGAATGTTTTTGGGATTCTAGGTTACCCATGGGGCATTGAAGCAAATCTTGAGAAGATCCAAGCCATCTTGGATATGCGACAGCCACAAAAAGTCAAGGACGTCTAGCGACTAACTGGGAGGATCGTCGCACTCAATCGCTTCATGTCCCGAGTTACAGAGCGCTGCCTACCTTTCTTCAAGCTGTTGAGGGGTCCAAAGGTGGCTGCCCTGACCTTCACCTAGGATGATGAATGCGAAAAAGTTTTTATCGGGCTAAAATAGTTCCTGATGGCTCCGCCTATACTCTTAAAGCCCGTTCTGGGAGAAACTCTATATCTCTATCTCTCGGCGACGCCTTCTACCAAAAGCTCGATATTGGTTCAAGATGATAAGGGAATTCAAGGGCTGGTGTACTACGTCAGCAAGGTGCTTCTGGATGTCGAAAAGAGGTATCCCATAACTCAAAAACTCGTGATAGCACTGGTGACCTCGGCCAAATGGCTTCGGCCCTATTTCTAGGGACACAGTATCATAGTGCTTACAGGCAAGCCCCTGAAGAAGATCTTAAGCATGTCTTGAGGATTCGAGGCCCCTCGTCAAGTGGCCGGTCATGCTCAGAGCATACGACATTTCTTTGTTGTATATCCCTATGGTTTTGATGATGACAAACACTATGACTCATCATGAGTCTGCATGAGAATGGAATGATGAAGTCATATGTGTTAATGGTGCATTGGTTTTGATGTTAATGGTGCATTGGTTTTGATGTGATGAAACTTAATGCAATTGACTCTATCATGTTCTCTTTATGTGTAGAAGCATATGTTTGTATGCTAAAAAGAACAAGTGTCAAAGGAGTCAAATAAGCAGAACTCAAGCTTGGAGTGAAGCCATGGCAGTGATGAAATCAATGGATAAAAGGTAGGGTAAAACCAGTTCAGCAAAAGTCTGATAGAAGCCATTGTGGTTTATTCATAAAGAGGAAGTTGACTAGAGAAGATTCAGAAGTCGACTTGTGGTCTGACAGAACACCTGCTAACTAAAGAAGGAAGTCGATGCAGCCAGATTTGGTAAAGTCAACAGGTCGATGCAACTAAGCATCTGCAATTTGATCAGGTCGAGGCACTTATCATCTGCATCGATGCAATAGGATAAACCCTTTGCTAAAAAGGTCGATGCATTCAGGTGAAAAAGAACTGTGCCAAAAGTGCAAGGATGATAAACAACTATTATGAAGTCATGCACATATCAGTCTACAGCCTCAAAGCCATGAGGACTACAGTAGAGAATTCAAGAGAACAAGAGTTCCGTTTACCATCTGGACCTCGACGCAGTATTACCACCACCTCGATGTAGTCACAACCACAGAAGTGATTTTTAGAGAACTGCATCGACACAACAAAGAGCTGCATTGATGCATCAAGCTATTCATCGACGTACCAAGTCAAAATCTAGCATTCGAAGCCTTCTGGCCAAGGATTCTATGTTCAACTGCACCGACATATCTAAGGAGTGCATTGACGCACAAAGCTCAGAACCTGAAATTGGAAGTGAACAATGTCGAAGCATCCAAGCACTGCATCGACGCACCAAAGGCCATGTATTTTGAAGCTAACTGCTCAAAAGCCCCTTAGCTGCATTGCCTCAATGCATTAAGTTGCTGCATCGATGCAGCTTCACTTAATCCGCAAAAACATGAGAATCTAAGTGGAACACATGCCAGCTACCTGAAGCCTTTTTGGCGCGCTATCCAGCCCACGTGGCAGAGTCTCTAGAAGATTCAGACTGGCAGAATATTCTTTGCCACCTAGACAAATCAATTATTCCGGCTATGGATCAGCTTTATTTTGGAAGGGGTGATTTCTCTGCTATAAATCAAAGCCGATCAGAACAAGAGCGGATGCTGCATTCCCTGCGAACTCAAGAGAGAAAAGTTGCCGTCGATGCAAAAATAGAGAGAACCAAGAGAAAGAAAAAGATAAGGAAAAGAGAGAGAGCTCGTGAGAAGAAGAAGAAGAAGAGAGAAGAGTGAGCAGCCCACTCTGAGGAAAATCTGAGAGAGAAGATTGAGAGAAAAAGGAGAAGAGAGAAAAGTAGCCAATTCGTGAGTGACAGAGTGCAGCCGGAGCATCCTGAAGATCTATAGTGTTCATCAGTTCGTGGATCAAATCCAGAACTGTCGAGCTCCCTTAGAGCTACATTCTTTTGTTTTTCTTTTGTGTTTTTCGTTTCATTTTGTTACTCTCGCTTGTGTTCTTCTGATACTCTGTTTGGGGATCGGGTTCCTTCTGTGCTTATAGAAGAAGGGAGATCTATCTCCGGGGTTCCCTCTGTGCTTCAGAGGAGGAGAAGATTGTCCTTTGGGTTGTGAGCAACCAAGAGTTGCTTACAGGTTCCCTCTGTGCTCACAGAGGAAGGGCGGCATGTTCCTCCGATCACTACTGAGGTAGTGGGTTCTGATCTAGCATGGTGCTAGATTAGAGGTTGAGGGATTTGTCTCCCTTTGGTTCAAGTTGTTCGTCAGCATTTTGTCGCAGACTGAGTCTGCTTCTTGCAGTTTGCAAGGTGAATCCTCACTCAAGTTTAAGTGAGGGGTGGACATAGATCTACGAAGCAGATCGAACCACCTAAAAAACTTGTGTGTTCTGTGGATTGCTTGTGCTTACATTCCTGATCCTCTATCCCCCTTTGCAGGTCAGTATGTGAGCTAATATTCAGTTCTGTTTTGAATTGGATTAACTAGCAAGTGTTCGATAACTGCTCTATTTGAGTGAATGCTTAATTGATTTCAGTTGGATCACCTCTGTTGTAGTTTGCCATTCCGAGTTTGACTAGCACTGTCACATTGCCAGGTATTTGATATTGGTCATATTTGAATCATTAACTATTGGCGTTTCAATGGAGGTTAGTCCATAGTGTTGGCTTCCATTGTGTTTGACCTTGGGTGCGGCTTTTATATTAGATTCTGATAGTGAAGTCCCTTCTGATATATTAGCTACCGCTTTGCTTCACTGCACACCAGGTGTTCGAGAGCTGTTCTATATAGAGTGTGAGGTTGGTGCTCTTGTCATTGTTCAGATCTTGTTGTGCTGTGAGTCTTTAGCCTTGTTTAGTATAAAGTGATCCGAAGTGTCAGCTTCTATTCTGTTTGTTCCGAGTGTATTTTATGAGCGTGAGAATTCAATTGATCCATATTTTAATAGAGAGATCTATTCACCCCCCTCTAGATCTCATTCTTGCACCTAACATTCTTATCACTCTCGCACCGCCATTAAGGGCCAGGCACTCACGGACTTCATCACGAAGAATACTGCCCAGCCCGTGGAAGTTCCCCACCAACGGCTAGCCCTACCTGGGATCTTTTTGTCGATGGGTCTTCATGCTCGGCCGACAGTGGCGCGGGAGTTATCCTAAGCTCCCCGAAAGGGGTAGAACTGCAATATGTGCTGAAGTTCCAGTTCGCGGCATCAAACAATGCTTCTGAATATGAAGCTTGGATTTTGGGAGCTCGGATGGTCAATCAGTTGGGAGCGGAAATGATCAAAATCTACACTAACTCATAGCTGGTCGCCAGTCAGTTCAACGGGGACTACAAGGCTCGGGAGCCACAAATGATCAGGTACCTCCAATTGGTTAAGGAGATAGCTTGGCAATTTTAGAGTTTCCAAGTAATTAGGATAGCTCGGGAAGAAAACTCCTGAGCGATGCACTCTCACGCCTGGCCTCCTTCACTAGCCCATCCGGAGCCCAATATGTTCTTCTAAAAGTGCGGGCGCACCCTAGCACCGACCCCGAGCTGGTAGGCATTACTCAAGAGCTACCCGACGATTGGAGGACGCCCTACATAATCTAGCTAAGAGATGGTCAGGAGCCCCTTGACCCTCGGGAAGCCAGGCGTCGTAAATACCAAGCTAGGAGTTCTGTCTTGCTTGACGGATTGCTCTACCGATGGTCATTCCTGGGACCCCTCCTTAAGTGCCTCGTGTTGTACATGTGTGGTTCATGCGTGATTTTGATGATGTCCAACTATGATTCATTATTGTGCTTTTGATAATGATCCAACTATGATTCAATGTATGGGTTTTTTTTTCCCCAAAGACTGGCCAATTTTGAGCATGAGCTGGTCGAGTGCACCCTCCCTCAGAGAGGGAGAGTGTTCTCACTCCCCTAGGCTGCACCAGGGCCCTAGATTTTATTACTATAAACTAAATGAATTACAGAGTCCAAGGGGTATACCCCTGAGAAACAAAGGAGCACATAGCAAAGGCCCTTAAGAACCAATCAACATGAAAAACAAGGCTAACAGGATAGAGCCAAGAGAGACTAGAACCAGAAAGCTGGCAATCCTGCCTTGTCTACCCTGAAGGCCCCCCTGGCCAGCCATGGAAGATCCCCAATGTGTGGGTTGATTATTTTTATAATGATGATTTTTATGATTCATTATTATCATGCTGCTATGATCTTCATGAAGTTTTGAATGGTTTGGAAACTTGTTGTGGAGATATGATTCAAGATATACTTAAGTGTCTGACTTTCAGGAAATTCAGTCGACTAAGCACAAAGTCAGTCGACAGATATGAGTCAAAGTCGACAAACTTAGTCTCAAGTCGACAGATTTTAGTTGCAGACAAATCAACTCCAGTAGAAGACCAAGCAACAAAGTCGACAGACTTCAGACCAAAGTGGCTGGCCGATCGACTGCCAGAAAGGGTCCGGTCGATCGATATTCCCAGAAATAAAAGACTGAGATTGTTACAGGGTTCGGTCGATTGATACTTTAGTTCGGTCGACCGACTGGTTCAGATGGTTGGAGCAATAGGATTTAAGCAGATTGGGGAGGTGCTACTGACATACCAAGGTATCTTGAAGCTGGGCATGGATTTGGAAGCAGCTGGACACAAGCAACCTCAGATGGTTGGCACAAACGGGTGAAAGTAGATAAGTCAGATAGAACAAGAAGCTCAAGATCAAATTATGTGACAACAAAGACTGAATGAAGCTCAATGTGCAAAGGGCTTTGGATTTGCTGAAATGAGGAGGCAAGGGCTGGCCAGTTAGTCAACTGACAAAGGCAATGTCAGTCGACTGAGTTCTAGCTCAGTCGACAGATATGGAAGTCAGTCGACTGATATGGAAAGGAGTTGACAGATATTCACGAAGCCAGGTAGAGTGTAAGTCGACTCACAAAGGAAAAATCAGTCGACTTAAGAAAAGTCAGTCGACTCAGTCGACAGATGTTGCTCAGCTAGACAGAACTAATGCTCGTATGAGAATGCACTGAGTCGTCCTACCAAGCCAACCAGGTCAACCCACATCGTCTGGAGCTCACTACATTAAGTCGATAGACCATGCCAAGTATCAAGTCGATAGACATGGAAGTTCAATCGACAAATATGGCAAATCAGTCGATTGATATTGCCTGATAGTCGCAGCACATGCAGATTGGGAGCAAGGTCACGTTGTCACGTGATCACTTACTCTAAGTCAATGGAACATGTCTCTAGGACACGTGCCTCGAGGTCTGAAAAGGTTTGAGGACAAAGAACCTTCTTTTTTTCATGGACCAATCAGATAACAGATCTGAAAAAGGGAACTTTCCATGTTTCTCTTTTTTATTTTATCAAGGACCAATCATATAACAGATCTGAAAAAGGGAACCTTCCATGCTTCTCTTCTATAAATATGGACCTATCGCCGTGGGGAAGAGATGGCGTGGGAAAACTAGGAGAGACACCCTAAGCTTGTTCGAAGAGCAACCCTTAGCCATTAGAGATGCCTTGAGCACTTAGGAGTGCGTAGCTGAACTAGAGAAGAAAAGGGTGAGCAGCTGAGATTTAGAAGAAAAGAGTAAGCAACTGAGCTTGAGAAGAAAATAGTGAGCGGCTAAGCTTGAGAAGAACGGAGTGAAGCGCCCTGAGCATCTTCAAAAGATTTGAGAAGAAGAAAAGAGAGGGAGCAGCCTTGCTACCGACTTGAGTGACTCTAGTGCTAAGAGGAAAAGTCTAAAAGAAAGTGGAGAGAGCCAGATCTGAGTCCAGATCTGAGTCCAGATCTGACCGACTTTCAGATCTGAGTCTAGATCTATATCTTCAGCTTCAAGATTCAGATCTGAAGCTACATTTATGTTTCTTAGTTTCATTTTGTGTTTTGTTTTGAAACTCTGCATTTGTTTTCCGTGTGTAGTGTTATTTTGACAGGGTTTTTCCGGTGCCCTATTTTAGGGACCATAGTGTGTTTTGGCTGCTGTGCAGCCGTGTGTGTATTGTCGAGGAGATTGTTCCTCGTGCAAGTTGTTTGTCAGCATTTGTAATAGTTGTGGGGGTTTGTCCCCGTGTGTTGCTGCATCTTTGCAGCGTGTTCTTCCTTTGGGGTTCATCCCCGTGTGGTTGCTGTAAGTAGCAGTGTCTGTGCGTTGTTTGGGGCTCATCCCCGTGTGTGGATGTGAAAACAACGTGTGTGTGTGGGCGGGGGGGGGGGGGGGGGTTCATCCCCGCCTGTGGCTGTGAAAATAGCGTGTGTGTGGGGGGGGGGGGGTTCATCCCCGTCAAGCTGTGTATCAGCGTTTTGTTGGGGACTTGTCCCCCTGTGTGTTGCTACATTTGTAGCGTGGAAAGTCTCACCAAGTTCGGTGAGGGGTGGACGTAGGGAACCCGGCTTTGGTCCCGAACCACCTTAAAAAATCACTATCTTCATATCTGAATGCATGTGCGTTTGTCCATTTCTTCTATCTTCATTCACAGGTTCAAGTTAAAACTTCTATCACACACACTAAGTTGATTACACTGCTACACACACTACTCGCACCCACACCCACATGTTCAATAGATCTCTACTCAGTGGTGCAGCATATCCTTCTATCTGCCGGAATTTCAGATTGTTTCATCAAGCTAGGCAGCTCTTTACCACGTCAATCTGATACATAAAGAATCTAAGTCTCGATCCATTGTAGCGCTATTGTTGAAACCATTGTGTGCTGAAACCAGAGTTTCATCTGGTCATTTTTTTAAAAGGGGCATAATCAATTCACCCCCCTCTTGATTACTGTTACACAAAGGGACCCAACAATTGGTATCAGAGCCTAGCTCTGCTTTATCTAGATCTAACGATCTACAAAGGAGATCCTAGTGCAACTACAGTCATGAGCTTTTCTATTGAACAACTTTCAATGAATTCTCCACTGATTTTTAATGGTTCCAATTACTCTTTGTGGCTAGGAAAAATGTGTGTGTTCATTAACTCCATAGATTCAAAGTTGTGGAACCTTATATCTCATGGTCCTCATGAGTTGCCATCAGATCAGTCTGAATGGTCTGCTGAACATAAGACCAAAAATAATGACAATCGTGTTGCTCTAAAGTTATTGAAAGCTGCAGTCGACTCTAACTTATTTCCTATCATCTCTACTTGCGGCACGGCCAAAGGAAATTGGGATGGCTTGGTCAAGATCCATGAGAAGAAGATGGAGCATTGCTGCCTTATGGCCAACAACAGTGGTCAAGCGAGTGAGGAACTCAAAGAGGTAAACTCTGACTCTGATGAAGTACCCATTGAGGAATTAATGGATGCTTATAAATAATTATTAGGTAAATACAAGAAAATAAAATCTAAAAATAGAAAAGTGAAAAAGAAACTTGAGAACAATCTTCACGATAATTCCTCTTGTAAAAATTACTCTGCTCTAGAAGAAATGAATGAATCTCTTTTGCTTGACATGGATTTACATAAAAAACAAATTGGTTTCTTGAGGGATGCAAATGGAACCCTTCAAGATAAAATATCTAGGCTAGAAGAGATTGAAAAACAACTTCAAGATAAATTGAAATCTACGTTTAATGATCAACACTTGCTTGATGAATTGATTGTGAACAAGAAACTCACTGAGGAGAATGAAAAATTGAAAGAACAAAATAGCTTGTTGATTGATAAACTAAGTGCTTATGAAAAGGGAAAATGCATGGCTGTTAAAGACTCAGAAAAATTGTATGATTTAGAGCTAGAAATTGAGAGCTATAAAACTGTGAATGCTATGTTAAGCGATGAAGTTAAAGCATGTGAGGAAGAGATTGTCAGTTCTAAACTACACATTTCATCCCTGGAAAAAGAAATCAGGGATTTGAATTATTCATTATCAAAATTTGTTAAGGGAAGAGAAAACTTAGACAAACTCTTGGGGAGTAAAGTTAATTTTCAGAGAGAAGGGCTTCGGTATACTCCAGTGAATAAGAAGTCCTTTGACAGTAAACTGTACACCTCTTTTGTCTCCAGTTCGGATGAAGCTAGCACTTCTAAAACCCTCCCAAAATAATCTGTTGGTCTGAAATCCCAAGAACATAGTTTCAATAGAACTGAACCGAAAAATCAAAAGTAAAACAAAAATTAGAAAAAGAAAACAACTCAAGTGCAAAAACTAAAAAAACACTCCCACTGGTTCTCATGTGCATGCTAAGAATTCTCATATTAGACATCATGAATCAAAAAGAATGAATGTTTCTTGTTTCTACTGTGGACTGTATGGTCATATTCTAGATGATTGCTATGTAAAAAGAAAAGATGAGTTGAAAGCATGCAGGAATAAAATTGTTTTTGGAAAATAAAAAAATATTTTCAAATGAGAAAAGAATCTCTAGAAAATATAAGCCAAACAATAAAAATTCAGTTAAAAGAAATCCTTCTCAATGCTGTTATTCTTGTGAAAAATTTGGTCACATCCTGTCAAATTACATATTAGTCAAAAAGGGAAACAATTTTCATGATGGCAATGTTAAACTGTTTGTCCATCAACAAAACTTTGTCAATCACATACATAAGAAGAATATCAAATCATCTGTGTGCTGTCATTACTGTGGCAAGTATGGGCTTGAAATGCATGACTGTTTCACAATGAGAATTGATGATTTGAATGTAATAAAGAAGAGAAATTTGCATGCTAGACATGGAGCTAACCCTCAAGGACCCAAGAAGTCTTGGATACCTAAAATGTCAAATGAGAAGTCTATTTTGTGGGTGTGCCTTGGATATAAGGACAAAGTATTCACTCAGTAAAAAGGCTGTCAAGGTAATTTCTGAGAACTGTACGACAAATCTTGAAGACCTTAAAGTATGAAAATTCATATTCAAGAAAGCTCGGGAACTATCTATCTCATGAGTTTTTATTGCTTTTGCTAATAAGTTTTTACACCTTGTGTCCTTATTTCTGCAATCGAGTTTTCTCTGCAGAATGCATCAAGATTCCTTATACTCAGTCATCTACCTGACAGATTTCTGGTATATCAAAAGGTGTTTGTTGGAATGATAGGTTAAGTCTACCAGGAAGACAACACTTTGTGTGAGTTGGATCTTCAGATTAATATCTCAGCCTAGTACCAAAAATTTATTGGGTGTGATAGATTATATTTGATCTAAACTGATTTTTGTCACATCTGAACTTCCTTCCTTCTCACACTATGTTTCATGTCATATCTTGGTTGGACAAATATTTTTCATCTTTCTCCCTGCCTTTTGATCATGGCTAAGGAGAAGAGACCATAGTTTATATAGTTTATTGCATATTGCAAATGATGCTCAGAGGTGAATGCTGAAATTACATTACAAATGCTCAAATGTGAATGTGTGAATACTCTGCAATGTGCTCAATCTTCATCATGAAAATCTACTGTGGCTAAAAGTGTAGGTGAACTCTTCTGGTATATCAAATGGTGATATGTGGAAAGGTAGATTATGTATGTCTGGAAATTATCACCATGCGTAAGATTTCACTCCGCTCGGTACCAGAAGTCAGTGGATTCAAACGTTTGGTTTATGAGAAAATTTTAGCTTGATTGACACTTTCAGCTGTTCTTTTGGTCAGGAGTGTTTTCAAATCTGCTGTGACTGAGATTGCTTTCCATGTATATGAAATTTCTGGTATATCAAATGGTGACTTATGGAAGTACAGACCAAGTCTATCTGGAAGTTGTCACTATGTGTGAGAAAATCCTCCGCCAAGTACTAGAACTCAGAGAACACAATTAAAGATTTAATGAAGGAATTTTGTGTGATCTGAACTACTATAGCTAAATAGTTGGTTTTGAAAATGTCTCATGATTGATGGAATGTCACGGCTAATAGCTGCTCTTAATGACATCTACCTGAGCTGCATTGGAATTTTTATTCCATCCCTCATGTGAACATATGTTCTACTATTAGTATGTCCTAGTGTTCATAAGCATTACATTGAGGGGGAGTCAGTAGAGTGTGTTTACTATTGAGACAAGTTCACTGTATATCTGATGAAAACATTTGCTGAGTGTCTTCTACATCTGGTCAGAAGTTATCAGGTTTATGTCTACTGAATGGGTGTTGGTTAAGTCAATAGACTTGATTCTCAGTCAACTTCATTTGCTACAAAATTACAGATTTCAGTCGACTTGATACCTTATCTGAGAGCATCTACACTGATATTCTCTGACCATCTGATATTCATCTGTGAACATCTACAATTGTCTCTGAGTCCTTTTATGAATCTATACAAATTCAGCTTTATCTTTTTAAAAATTTCCTTGAATAATGAGCTTGGACTTAGGGGGAGAAGCCATCTGTTCAGATTAGGCCACGGTTGCATGTGTGTGAGTCCTGCTTAACCTAATCTCAATCGTCTGTCAATCAAAATGTCTCTAGTTTTCTTTAATCTCTATTAAATATCTCTGGCATCTCTAGCCCCTATTTGGTTCCATTTTATAATTTACCTCTTGCTCATCTCTAGATGTTGATAGCTCATTCAAAGGGAAAGGTTGCAATAAATTTCCTTGTTTCAGTTCTTCATGTTCTAATAAATTTGTTAGATATCTGATCATGTGCAATTAAGTGCAATTTGCATATTTATGCACATAGGGCATTAGATGCATAAAATGGAGCTTGCATCTCAGTCATCCATGTCAAAAATGAAAAATTGCATTTATCAAGTGTCATTCATGCATATTGCATTTCAGGTATAGATCAAAGTCTGCATGTCATGTTGTATGACTTGTATGTTACATTTTTCTCATCGTGTGTTTGCATGATATTATATGTTATTCAACTCCCATCCTTGAAATTTCTATGACCATTTACTCTCTTGAGAAATAATATTGCATTTGAATCGTAACTGGCATGTCTCATGTCATACACTCAGGGGGAGGAACTTTTCTAATAAGTGCATTTATTTAGGGGGAGTTGCACAGTTATGTTCTCAATAAAATTTTTGGCATACATGTTAAATCAAAATCCTCACACTGTTCTTTAACTCAGATGTTGAAATGAGTGTTGAATATAAGGACATGGGAATTTTCTCTTTAAACACTCTAGAGAAACTAAAGTTGCTGCATGGATTTTGAAGAGGAAAGTTGAGGAAAAAGTTACCTGCCTCTTTAGAAGGAAAATTCTGAAATGTAAATTGTAAAGAAAATTAAAGGCAGAGCAATGCTCAATCTCACTAAGTAAATTGGATGCATGTCACCAGAGACGTGATATGGTTCACATTTAAAAGTGTTGTACTGAAGTATCTCTATTCAGAATGAAGTGGAATGGTTAACATTCTGAGTAACCAGGGAGTCTGGCATGTGACCCATGTGTCTCCTCGCGTAAAAAGGAATAGATTAAACCTGATCACTCTTGTTAAATATTTTTTTCATCTTCTTACTATGAAGAATTCAAAAAAAATAGTAGAAAAATTGTAGAAGTAAAGCAAATTAGGGCAGCGTAAATTGTCCAACGCACTTAAATCTGAAAATGATGTGCAGCAAGGAAAGTATCCCTTTGTGTTTTCAGAAAATACAAATATCTAAATATTTAAGATTCATTTCTCACATTTGTTCACATCACACTATTGGGAATTTGAATTGATGTGTTCTGAAAATTTAATTGGTTGCATGGGCTGCTGCATAATTTTTCCTATATAATTGCACACTCTCCTTGGTGTTAACTATGAGCATTCTGGTTAAATGACTCATGTACATTTCCTTCATACACCCTCATATATAAATATATAGATATGTGTGATGTTTCATGACTGAGTGTATGCCTCCATGACTCATCATAACGGGGCTTTGTTTTCACTGTCAGTAGGAAGAATCAGCTTGTCATGTGCCACTGAGTAGGAATCCGAAGTATTTCATTGTCTTAAAAAAATCAGATTGTTTGGCCTATTCTAATTGGGTCGGTTCATTCACAAAATTGCTTGGTTCGGTCACCCTCTTTAGTGTTTAGGTTTTCAAACTGGCTATTGATGGTAAATAAGAAATCTTGCTCAAACATTCTCAGTCCATATTATTGTGAAACTGGTCGACCTTCTATACCTATGTCTGGCCTGATCTGCTCATGTCCCCTTCTGAAATAGGTTATCATGCTCATGGGTTCACACTGTGTTCAAAAATGTTGTTTTTGACTTTGATATCTCTGCTTCTATCTACATGTTGTTGCTTCTATATGCTTGCTTATTTTGATCCAGTCGACTCAGTGTCTCACCCCTACTCTACATGTCTCTTGATTTCTCTACTCCCCACCTTCATGAATGTTCCATATCTTCTATTTTGATGCTGTCAAAGGGGGAGAGAGTATATGAGTCATTATTTGATTGGTTCATTAGGGAGAGATTTTATTAGGGAGAGAGTTTATAGTTGAGTCAAGGGGAAATGCTTGCAAAAAGGGAGAGAGTTTTTATCCAGGTTCTGCATGAATTGAAAATTTAATGGCTCACAGTTGATCATAGTTGAACTTAGTTGTCATAATGACTTACAGTTGCCATCATCAAAAAGAGGGAGAATGTTGTGCATGTGTGGTTCATGCGTGGTTTAGATGATGTCCAACTATGATTCATTATTGTGCTATTGATAATGATCCAACTATGATTTAATATGTGGGTTGATGATTTTTATGATTCATTATTATTATGTTACTGTGCCCTTCATGAAGTTTTGAATGGTTTGGAAACTTGTTGTGGAGATATGATTCAAGATATACTTAAGTGTCTGAATTTCAGGAAATTCAGTCGACTAAGCACAAAGTCAGTCGACAGATATGAGTCAAAGTCGACAGACTTAGTCTCAAGTCGACAGATTTTAGTTGCAGACAAATCAATTCCAGTAGAATACCAAGCAACAAAGTCGACAGACTTCAGACCAAAGTGGCTGGCCGATCGACTGCCAGAAAGGGTCCGGTCGACCGAATTTCCCAGAAATGAAAGACTGAGATTGTTACAGGGTTCGGTCGATTGATACTTTAGTTCGGTCGACCGACTGGTTCAGATGGTTGGAGCAATAGGATTTAAGCAGATTGGGGAGGTGCTACTGACATACCAAGGTATCTTGAAGCTGGGCATGGATTTGGAAGCAGCTAGACCCAAGCAACCTCAGATGGTTGGCGCAAACGGGTGAAAGCAGATAAGTCAGATAGAATAAGAAGCTCAAGATCCAATTATGTGACAACAAAGACTGAATGAAGCTCAATGTGCAAGGGGCTTTGGATTTGCTGAAATGAGGAGGCAAGGGCTGGCCAGTTAGTCAACTGACAAAGGCAATGTCAGTCGACTGAGTTCTAGCTCAGTCGATAGATATGGAAGTCAGTCAACTGATATGGAAAGGAGTCGACAGATATTCACGAAGCCAGGCAGAGTGTAAGTCGACTCAACAAAGGAAAAATCAGTAGACTTAAGAAAGTCAGTCGACTCAGTCAACAGAGGTTGCTCAGCCAGACAGAACTAATGCTCGTGTAAGAATGCACTGAGTCGACCTACCAAGCCAACGAAGTCCACTGTGGCCACCCTTAGAGGTACTGTGCCTACGCAACGGGGGCAACATCGTCGCCACAATGATGCCACACCTATAGCAGCTGTCACCAGTGTCGCTCTTGCTCAACGGGGGCAACATCATAGCCGCAAAGGCGTAAAGCCAGCAGCGGCAACATCTCGCTCCGAGAAGACTATAATTATCGGGGATCTTCGCATTCGGCTCGATGGAGGCGAGCCGATTATGCCTCGGGACCAGCACGTCCTGACCATCTCCACCTCCACCCGCTTCAAGCTTCTCTCGCAAGCCCGGGAAGATGGAGCGATATTGAAGAAGCCTGCCTGTAGATAATTTATGTCTACCCCGGCCCCAACACAAATAATATGCATATGAGCATGAAAATGGAATATGATGAAAGGAAAGGGGCGATGAGAATAGAAAATGTACCGTGATCACCACCAAGAATTAACAACGCCAAAAGGTGTGGGAAAAGGATGCAACGGCGCCGCGTACCTTGGAAAAGGATGAAGACTTGATCGCACTAGAGAAGAAGGTGTGGGAACCAACGTGGATTACACCTCCTCACCTTCCAGTCGGCTAGAAGAAGAGGGACTCACGTTCAATCATGCTTTTCCTGCAAAACAAAGATAAAAACAAAGGTAAAAACCCATTAGAGCATGCATGTGTAGAATTTGTCCCGAAGTGTATAAAGTAGGTGCAAAGTAAGGGGGAGAACACATCGGGGGGAGATTTTTAACCCCTATGGAAGGGTGGAAATAATAGGTGTGTATATTGTGATGAGAATAGAATGAAAAAGAGGATTTAACATGCAGTATAACTGCGAAAAATGTGCATGCAAAAGTGCCAAAAGTGTAAAAAACTACAGATTGTGATGAAATTAAGAATTGAAGGATGAATAACTAAGAGCAAAGACTAAGAAAACGAGCCCCGAGTGTTAGAATACGAAGCCAATACTTCTCTGAAGAGGTTGGGGTCGAAGAAACGAGATGGCGATGCGGCATGGCTTCGCCCCGAACCGAAGAAGCGCCCCCCTTCGCGCACTACGAACTGGGCATCTATTTATAGGAGTGTAGAAACCCTAGGGTTGGAATTCGAGATAAACACCTATAAATGGGGATATAGATTGATAAATCTCAAGTTAATGGCAAGGATAATACCCTAGGATGGATAATAGTTGAGGTGGAGGCCTATCTCCCTCGAAAATGGATCTAACAAGGACTCCAAAGAGTCCTCGGGCAAAGAAATCAGAGTTCGGGAGGTTCTAGACTCTGTAATGAAGAAACAATCTATCGCAAGGCCGCAACTTGAATAAACGGTCATGCAAGGACCGCCATTTGAAGAAACGGTCATGGCATGACCGCCATTTGAAGGGATTGCGTCTGGGAGGCTTCCGGGTGAATTTCTGAAGAGATGGTCTTCATGAGACCGCTACTTGAAAGTGGCGGTCTCCTGAAGACTGTCACTTGATAAAATAAAAAAATAAAAAAAATAAAAAATAAAAAAATCTACTTTTCACCAAGAACACGATCTCGTTGGAGACCGCGACCTCATGGTCACGGTCTCCAAGGAGGACGCAACTTGGAAGCTTGCACGGGTTTACACCGGACCCCCGTTCGGCCGCTCGAAAGGCCCAAAACAGTCCCGAAAGTTGGAGAATTGAAGATAAAAGCCTCCAAAGCTCAATGGGCTTGAAAAATGGTCAAGAAATGGGCTCGAAACACGGTCAAAGGAGACTCCAAAATAATGGATAATTTGGAGCATTATAATGGAGAATAAGAGAAATAACTCAACTTGTAGGCTAAAAACGGGTGTCAACAGATGCCCCTCCTTGATGTCTGCTTTGCAAGGGAGCAAGCGAAAGTGGCGCAGAGGCGAAATGGAAAGGAGATGGAGCGAAAGCGACAATGATGAGAAATGGAGATGAAGCAGAGCTGAAGTGAGAGAATTGAAAAGCGGGCATTAAGGCAAAAGACACCCGTCATAACCAACAAGCGATAGGAATTCTCCCGAAAATGCCGAACTATCCACAAGGAATGGATGACGTAGATGAAATATGTCTGGAGAACTAACTAAGGGAAAGGAAGCACGACAGACCTCATCAGGGACATAATCCACAGACAATGAGGGGATCGGAAGAACACAGCTGAAAAGTTGAAAAAGGGAAAGTAAAACTGAGATAAAATCCAGACAGTAGTCATGCTGGCCAACTAGACCGAGCGGGAAGATCAAAGAAAACGTTCAAATTCATAGTGGAATGAGGAACTCTTATCCAAAAGAACAAGCGCAATTAACTATTGTTGAGGAGAAACCTTGAGAGAATCACGAGACATGAGTGCTCAATAATGACATGATGCATGCTGGGCTAAAATAAGGAAATCATCAACACGAATGCAAAGAAAGATAAAATAGAAAGTACTCAAGGATAATATTGCTAGACCGAGCAGGACGAGTAAAGAGTCTTCTTACAACCATGGCGTGCGAGACAGAGTCCATCGTCCCCCACCCGACTCAAACTAACGGCCTATCCAACGATTAACGGCATGCTCATAGATCATCATCATTTTTAGTAAAGGGGAACATCAGATCCCAGAACACACAGACAACCAGCAGGTCCTTGAGAGGCTATAATAATGTAGATACCATATAGTAATGCAACAATGAGTAGGGATAGAGAGCCATACCTGACTTAATTATCTGCCAAGCGAAACGACATTTTTTGGATTTTTGATTTTCAAAATTTTATGGGATTTTTATGATAAGACACAATAACAAAAAAATAAGCACAATGAACTAAACATAGCATAACAACATATCATGACATCATAAACAATAAGCGTGCATGGGATTGAAACACGGTGGGACATGACATTACACGCGGTGGGACAGCACACACGGTGGGACAGCACACGCTTGGGACGACAAACCACGGGGGACAAAAGACAACACATGCGCGGGATGAAAACAACAACACATGGCATGGCGACACAGTGGGACGAAAACATGACAGACACGGAGAGACATAACAACATGTCTGACAAGGACACAGCGGGACAAAAGACATGATAAATACGCTCTTCAATCAAAGCCCAAGATCAGATGAAGCAGAACCGCCAGGTTCATAGTCATAAGGCAATACCCTCTCATGAAGATATGATGAGATGAAGCGAAGTGAGCAAAGCTGAGAAGGACATGAGCTTCAGAAAGATCGAGAAAGTAGGTTGAAGAGGGGAGGAATAGTTCAGAAGATCGTGAACATGAAGTAGAGCGAAAGATAGAGAGCAAGGAAAGCTTGAACCTACGACCTGCACAGTTAGCAAACATATTATATCTGTCCTCAAGACAAAGAATAATGCAAATGCCTGAAAAAAGAAACAAAAGACACATTTTTTTGGCTTTTTTGACAAGTTCTATTTTTTGGATTTTTAAAATATTTAATTTTTTGGAGGAGTTTTTGGATAATTTTTTTAATTTTTTTTGGAATTTTCAATATCTAATTTTTATGGATTTTGACAATATTTGATTTTTTTTAAATTTTGACAATATCTGATTTTTTTTAAATTTTGTCATAGCAATTTGCAGCACCTAAAGATGGGCTCAAACTACTGGTCAGGGAATGTCATCCCTCCCCCTCTCATTAAAGACTTCCCTTGAGCAACGCACGCATTTGAGGGTGGCTTGCCACAACCAACCGCCTCTAAAGAACAGTGCCCCTACTAAGGCCTTACCCGGGATACAACCCAGCATAAGAGGGAGAAGCAGAATAAAAATTGGAGATAAGCTTTATACAGGATGGGAAATATCAGGACTCGACTTCCTTCCAGGGCACTACCCCTCAAAGATACAGTCTTTGCGCCGGAGCTTTATGTCTTTGATTTTGAGACCCATATTTATTAGGCACGCATGTGACCGGGCTCATGACGTCCCGCGGGGAACTATACTGCCACTATTGCCATGCCTTTGATTTCATAATTTTGCATTAATTGATTCTCATTTTATTTATAGCCCTTGTTGGCCAAATTTAGCATGAAAGCTCATGTTTCAAGGGTAAAGACTGCCCCTATTTGAGACCTCTCTCGTATTAGGGAGCGCCTAGGTTGCTCATCTCATTCATCCATCTCTTGCCTCTGCACTCGGCCGAGCAGAGAAGAGAAATGACCTTCGTGCATACTCATGGCATGGCCAAAGCAGCAACGATGTGCCTCAGAGAAAAATCGGGTATGGCTTGCCGTGTAGTGTGTGAAAAACCCATGCAAAAGGTCACCCTTAACGATTGAGGAAAGAAATTAGACTCCCAGCGCGGAGCTATCACCAGCCTAAAAATATTGTAGAAGCAAACTTATTTTGACACTTAATTAAGCAAACTTCGTAAAGCCACTCAACCGTGTTTAGGAAATAGCAATATAACCATGCGTAGAAGAATAATAGAAACAACAGTGAGGATAATATGTTCTTACGTAAAATAAAGATACCTTGCAATCCATAGCATGAAAACCAGCGTCCTGAAGGGATCTTGATCAACGAGCTTCACGTAGCGTGAGCTTCATATTTCTTGCTTGACAGGATAAGATGATAACAAGGGTTGAAGATTCCTCTACACGGAGGAGTGGCAGACACCAAACTGGATGAAGCAGGATGAAAATGAAGAGGGACGAGGGCTAGAACTCCCTCGCAAGGGCACATAGACCTTGATAACAAGAAACCATATACAGAATAAATAGAGATTAACTGAGATCAAGGTGGGCTAAAGCCTCGAAAACAGCATGAAAGAAGGGTGACGACCCCGAAAGGGTGAGGAAGAAAGAATAGAAAAATAATGATTGTGTTGCTGCAAAGGTGAAGAAGAATGATCCTTCGACAGGGTCGGAGAAGAAGAATAATGGACATCCGACAGGGTCGGAGAAGAAGAATAATGGACATCCGACAGGGTCGGAGAAGAAGAATAATGGACATCCGATAGGGTCGGAGAAGGAGAATAGTGGTCATCCGATAGGGTCGGAGAAGGAGGATAACGATCATCTGACATGGTCGGAGAAAGATCAAGAATAGAATCTGAAAATCTAGGAGAAGAAGAATCAAAAGATGCCCCAAAATTAGGGTGAAAGGAGGGCATAGGCCAAGGCCTAGATTTGTGAAAATACGAAAAATCTAGAGGATCCGAAGGAGAAGGAGAGGAATGGGGGTGCATGGACCCGGGAAGAGAAGAGAAAATGATAGAACTAAGATTAGTAGAAGGAAGGTACACCACCCAAGGGTGGGAGCTGAGCAGAAGAAAGGATGATTGAAAGAAGGGGAAGACGCAATGGACCCCTGAGTGCACAATTGACGGCCCCTGAACTTGCGCTGCCGCCTCTTCTTGGTAGAAACTTGCTAATACTGGACACGCCTGGCACAGACTTGGACCTTCAGGCTTCTTGACTTGAAATATCTTCTCAAATAGTGGGCCCATCTGGTAGACGGCCTGGCCTAGCTATGAACATGCAGCTTCATCGGGGCGGTTGCCCCTAGACACTCGGTGCTAACATCATGTGGACATTCTTGAACAACCAACTCCTTAGACAAATCAACATTGCAAAACCATGGAGTCTTGTCACCCAGCACTAGAAGCATAAGATTCGGCAACTCTACTCGGCGATCCGGCATGAAGCACAACTCCCTTGATATAAGAGCAGGATGGAACCGAGGGAGAGCAATGCGCGGTGTTGACGTGGCCGGCTTGCTAATGAACCGAGGGATATTGCATAAAATGTGCAGCATGTTCTTCGAAAATCCCGAGCATACGACAAATTGCCCCTTGAATATAGAATCCCACAAACTCTTGGCAGCCGTACGAGTGAGCACAATTCGGGTAGAGAACCCTTCTTGGCTAGCAATTTGAATGGCAACAGAGTGAGAGGTAATAATAGTGTCAATGGTGAAACCTCCGGCGAGCAATGAAATTGTCACCGGCCTCGCTTGAGAAGAAATTGGCACTAATGCAAGGGAACTCTTCTTGGCAACCGTCATGGGAGGTGTAGGCTCATCACCCCCGAAATAGCCAGGGACCAGGACGCATATCGGCATGCAGTAGATAAAATCTTGAATCTTGAACTGCAGAACCGGCACTGAATCATCTGGACTTGACTCATTATCTCCTTGGAGACCAGACCCAAGGGGCACCAAAGGGTGCGCGCACCCGCTTCGTGGGGTGGAAGTGGATGTAGAAGAAATGGAGGTAATAGGTTTGGAAGGCGGAGGTGAAGGTTTGGGAGGCATGGAGGCTTCAACGGGGATGATCATGTCAAGTGAAGGCGGAGGAGGAGTAGAGGCAACGATAGGTTCTGGCGTAAGTGGAGGTAAAGGGGATGTAGGTGAATGTGGAGGTAAAGGCAAAGGTGAAGGCGAAGCTTGCTCAATCTCAGGCAAGGAGGGAGATGGAGACGGTGAAGATGAGGTAGGAGGTTTTAGGAGAGGCGGTTGTGAAGCCAAAGGCATGGTTTACTAGGCTTAGGCGAGGGTGACGGCGGAAAAGGTGACGATGGTGGACTAGGTAAAGAGGATGGTAATGGAGGTAGTGGAGATGGTGATAAAGATGGAGAGGGTGAAGAGGAAGGCCATGGTGCCCACCGTCGGCGTATCGGCACGACTCGCCAGGCGGCGTTAGGAGTGGAAGTGGTGGTAGAAGAAATGGAGGAAGAAGGGGAGGCATTAGCCTGAGTAGAGGCTTGGGTTTACGGAGATGGAGCCAGCGTAGGAGATGGGGTAAGTGGAGTTGAGGTAGGCGGGGATGATGGAGCGGGTGAAACACTAGATGATAGATCACAGGGGTGCCCCATGTCTTGCAATGCTGGAGATGGCTGCCTGGATGGCACTTGCTACTGCTGCTAGTTGTTGCAAAGATGTAGAATAACTTTATGAATGGCTGTCAAGTCGACCTCTTCTTGGCCTCCAGATCATAAATGTACTCCCGAAACTTGGGGCAATCCTCAACCAAATGCCCCTGCTGACAGTGGTAATCATAAAACTGAAACACATTCCCGACCGCGGGTCGGCAGGGCACAACCGAAGGGAGTGGCAGCGCATGAGTGGCCATCAAAGCTTGAAACATGTCGGTAAAACACTCCGGCAAGGGAGGGTGATGAGCCCAGTTCGGGCAAGGTGGGTGCCGAGGGGTATAATAAGGTGATGAGCCCGCTTGTGGAGACATAAGTGGAGGTTGCGTGGGCAAGGGCGCATGGCTAGTGGAAGGACTAGGCGAAGGCACATGTGAAACGGAGTGGGAAGGTTTGTAGTGGACGACATCCACTTGCTCGGGGTGTGGTGTTCCCTTGACCAGAGGCAGAGACACATGCGGGTACAAGGGAGCGGAAGGTTGACTGTGGATTGCGGTATGTTGACTCATGGAGGGTAGATATGTGAAAATTGGTATGGAGGCGTGTGGCCGACTCGTGGAGGGTTTATATGTGGAGGAAGGTTGACTCATGGGAGATGTGGGCGTAGAAGTTGAAGGAGACTCGGGGTCAAGGGAATCTCAGAGTTGTTCGCGAACGAAGCGGGCTCAGCTATACAATTGTTGCCTAGAGGTAATGTCATTCAAGGCTAAAATGAAGCGGTACTCGGGCGTTGCATTGGATATAAGCATCTTGATTTGCTCTCCCTTCGGAATATGCCCCGGGACTTACGTGGGAGGCGACGCCAGCGGTCAAGAAAAGAGGAGAACTCCTCGCCGGACTTCATCTTCTCGTGGGCTAGATCCACAACAGAGAACTTGGGCCCAATCTGATCCTGATATTACTGAATGAAAATTTCTTGAACAGCTTGAAAATTCACAACTTGGTATTGCGGCAATGCAAAGAACCAATCCCGAGCCGGGCCTTCCAAAGACAGAACAAATAGATATGCCATCAAGCATTGGTCATGTCAAAACTGAGCCGACTCATGAAGAATCTCCTTCAAGTGCATAAAGGGGTCACCAATTCTACCGTAACGGTGATAATTAGGGATTTGCGAAGGTGACAGGTGCCGGAGATTTTGCAATGCGAACGGAACACCTAAAGAGGGCTTGGGGTCAATCCGACATTGAAGTTCATTAAGCTGGTGTTGGGCTTGAGTAATCATCTCCGGGGTAGGGAGAGATCGAGAATAATGTGGGCCAGCCTGAGCAAGATGTTGTGAATTTGGACCAGGAGTTGGATAATGGGCCGGATAAGGGGATCCAGGCCGAGAAGAAGAGTAAGAGCCCAATCTAGGAGTGGAAGCATACATGGGCTTGGAAGGGACATGAGTATATGGGCCCATTAGACCAGTAGTAACATGGTAGAAGGAGGAGGCCCATTAAGGGAGGAAGGCCCATTAAGGGAATAAGGCCCATTAAGTGAGGGGGGCCATTAATAGAAGAAGGCCCATTAAGGTGATTTGCAATCAATTTTTGGGCCTGGGCCGTGTCCATTTGATGAACAAGGTATGATAGATGGGCCATGAGATTTGCTTGTTCTTCACACGGGTCAGAGGGACCATAAGAAGATGGACCCGCGTGGGAAGAAGATTCCACACGGGAATAGGAATAAGATTGGGAAGGAGAAGGGTACAAGGGATGACAGTGATGCTCCATGAGGGCAAATGGAGACTTAATACAAGGATATCAAGGGGATACAGCCAGGGAATCAAGGGTGTAATGGGCTGAAGAAGAGAAGACTGACCCACTAATGCAAGGACCAAGGCAAAATTGACCTAGGACAATGGAACTAGATAATGGACACAACAAAAAGGCTAAACTAAATGGGCCTATCAACAAAAGAATATATGGATGATGAGAGAATGCAACACAAAATACCACAAATGGGCTTGGACAAGCCCAAACAACACAAACAATATGATGTGATAGTTTTTACCCAAGTCAACCAAGTTAATATGATGCGACAATTTTTAGAAGTTTTAATGGACCTTTTAATGATTTGAATTAAGAATAATTCCCTCAAGATAGGAATTCTATGGGAATAAGGTCTAAACTTTGGGTTGAACTCGGGCTGGCTCCCTCACATGGATGCAAATGCAAATCCTAAGGGGTGGAAAGGTACAATCAGCTCGGCGTCCATGTGGGAATCCACAGCTCACGGAGACTTACGAAGGTTCTGGATAAGATTACCTAGTCGACTCCAAGGAATATGGAGGTGAGAGGATCACTTACCAAGGTAGGAATGTAACTATAGTATGCAATGCATGGACCTATGTGCACCGAAGTGCATGCAAAAATCTAGCATAAAACTGAAAAAATAAAGCACAATTAAATTATGCAAACACAACAATATGGATGCAAATGATATATGAAAATGAAGATAATACGAAGGACAGCAAGATAGACCCATAAAATAGCACAATCAGACCCTGGAAGGCAATTTAAATCAATAAAGAACAGCATACTTGTGAGTCTACGTGCATATTTTTAGCATAAATCTCAAAAATCAAGACACGATTAAAATATGAAAACACCACGGAATGAATGCAAATAATAGATGAAGATGAAGACAATATAAAGGACTACATGATAGGGCCAGAAAATAGCACAATCAGACCCTAGAAAGCAATTTAAATCCTTAACCAAGAACATACCTGAGAGTCTGTCCTGGGTTTGCCTGCAGATTTCTTGCAGAAAACTTGAAATTCAAGACACAATTAAATTATGCAAACATGACCTAATGAATGCAAATGATATATGGAAATGAAGATAATATAAAGGTATTCAAGATGGGACCAAAAACAGAGCGATCAGACCTCGGGAAGTGAATTAAATCGTCAAAGAAAGACGCGCCCGTGGGCCTGTGCGCAGAATCTGCCAGAAATAGAAGGAGGTCTCCAGATGGCCAGTACCTGAAGGTAGCGGTCCCGGGAAGACCGCTATCTTCCCAAGACACCAGAAAACGTGACAGAACTAAAAAAAATGGAGACAATGCAATCTAAACATGAACACATATACACCAAACTTGCAGGAGAGCATGAATAACGTGATAGGCACTAGGCGTCCCACCGTGATTGCCAAAAAATAAGGTTTGTAGATAGTTTATATCTACCCCGCCCCCAACACAATAATATGTATATGAGCATGAACATGGAATATGATGAAAGGAAAGGGACGATGAGATTAGAAAACGTACCGTGATCGCCACCAAGGATTAACAACTCCAAAAGGTGTGGGAAAAGGATGCAACGGCGCCGCGTACCTTGGAAAAGGATGAAGACCTGATCGCGCTTGAGAAGAAGGGTACGGGAACCAATGTGGATTACACCTCCTCACCTTCCAGCCGGCTAGAAGAAGAGAGCCTCACGTTCAATCATGCTTTTCCTACAAAACAAAGATAAAAATAAAGGCAAAAACCCATTAGAACATGCATGTGTAGAATATGTCCCGAAGTGCATAAAGTAGGTGCAAAGAAAGGGGGAGAACGCATCAGGGAGAGGTTTTTAACCCCTATGGAATGGTGAAATAATAGATGTGTATCTTGTGATGAGAATAGAATGAAAAAGAGGTTTTTAACCCAGAGTCCTAGCCGCCCAGCATCCTGGGTGGCCAGACCCTTGGCTGCCCAGTGACCTGGGTGGCCAGAGTCATGGCCTCCCAGACCAGGGCACAGACGGCCACCTATGTCGCCGTCTTCTGTTGTTCTACGGAAACGGACCAAGCTCTGCCCGGAGCTCAATTCCATGCCCCATTTGCCTCCCAGCGAAGGGGAAAAGAAGGGGAATTCATCCTCAGACATTCCTACTACTGGAAAACCAAATTAAAACCACAATCGGGGCTCAAATCGACCGAAAACCGCCGCTCACCCTAAAATCATGCTTTTGAACCCTTGACGAGAAATAAACCCTCTTGGCTCACCTCGAGCTACCAAATCACTGGGAAATGAACTACAGGGGTTAAAGAACCATCCCCCTACCTCCACCGAAGATTTTCCGCGCCGAGGGCGCCGTTTCCTTGTGAAAATGCCACACGAACCACCGTCGGCGCCCCAAACTCGCGACCGGCGAACACCGCGCAACAATCCCGCGATCCTCGACCCATCCTTGTCACACCCCGCCTCACGAACCTCGTCGCCTCGCCCCCACCTTCCTCCGTCGGCCGTCAGAGAAGAGAAAGAGAGAAGAGAGAGCATGGGAAGAGAGAGGGAGAGAGTGAGAGTTGTGAGGAGAGAGAGGGGGTGGTTTATTAATAGGAAATGATTTGGGATTTAAAAATCTGGAAAATATAAAAATAGGGGAAAATGCTCCCCATAATCCTCAGAAAACGCACAACGTGCCTGTAATGTCCCGGGGCCCGAAAACATGTCGGTTCACCCTACATAGGGTTCCATAGGTTAATCAACCAAAAACCCAAGTAAATCAAAAAACATGATCCAAAAAAAAATTCGGGGCGTGACAGACTTTCCCCCTTACAAAAATTTCATCCTCAAAATTTAAGGAAACTACAACTCACAGGGGAAGAACAACACACCCAGCTGGCAACGCTCCTAGAGCCCCAAACAAAATCTCGATTCTCACGAAACCACCGTGATGCGGGACGGGACGCGAACCTGGGACTCTAGCTTACGGATGTCCCTGTTAGGGTGCTAGGCCTGGATACAGAGGGGGGTGAATGTATCCTTCTATGAATAATGGCCAAATAAAAACTCAGATGCTAGACGCAATTACAGAATAAAACTAATTCAACTAAACTTATGAGCAAACACATGAAGCGCGTCTATCCAAGCATCTAGCGGAAGCAATCACACAAAGCAAACCATTGCTCAAAAGATTTTTAGGTGGTTTGGTCCTCCAGACCTACATCCACCCCTCACTCCCAACCGGAGTGAGGCTTCACTAGCAAGTGCTAGAACCAAGCAGACTCAGTCTGCAAACAGTTGTTGCCACACAGCTTGACCAGGGGAACAGCCTCCCCTCTTCCTCCCAACCGGAGGGACACCCAAGTGACTCCCAGCCACTTGGAAACCAGAGGTCGCAGACCTCTCTTCCTCCAGACCAGGAGGGACCCCTGGACTTGCTACCCACAAGCCCAGAACCGGAGACAAGTCTCCCTTCCTCCAAACCAGAGGGTACCCACAAGTAGCACCCAGCTACTTGCAACCAGAGATCAGATCTCCCTTCTCCTGACCCACCAGGAGGAACCCGACCTCAGTCCAGAGGATCGAAAGTACAAAGCTAACCAGAGAAACAAAATGGAAAATAAGGAAACATAAAAAGCACAGCAACAAAAGTTGGAAGTGAAACACAATAGTCGTTCTGGATTTGATCCACGAACAGACTGAACAGGTCTTCAATAGACTCTCTCCTCTTCTTCTTTTCTTCCTCTTCTTTCTTCTTCTCAGCTCACGCAATCTTTCTCTTCTGCTCTCACTCTCTATTTTCTTCTCTTTCGTAGGCTCTCCCTATCTCTTCTCTTTCTTCTTCTTCTTCTGCTTCCTTCTTCCTTCTTCTTCTTCGCTCTGCTGCTTCTCTTCTCTTCTTTTGCTCACACTCTCAGATTTCTTCGCTGGAGAGCTTTCTCTTCTTCTGTGGAGAGTTAACCCTTTTCGAGAGGATGATGGGGTGCTTTTATATCAGAAACAGAGCCTCCGAAGTGTTGGAACGGTGCGATCGATACAGAGGGGGGGGGAATGTATCCCCTTCAAGAATATTGCCCAAATTAAAAACAATTCGCCTGCTACTAGATACAGTTGCAGAATAAAGGCTATCGAGTTCAAATAGACATTTGATCGACCAGATGAGCTGCTGACTATACTAGTGGAATCTGATGAAGTCTAATGCCAAATGACAGTACAATGCAAACTAGACTCACTTACCAATATGTAAAGCTCAAGGCCACTGTAACTCGAAACAAGACTATTCAGACAACCTGTGAAACAGATAGAAGATATGGAAGAGCACACCACAAGCAAACCACAGAACAAAGGATTTTTAGGTGGTTCGGTCCTCCAGACCTACATCCACCCCATACTCAAATCGAGTGTGGCTTCACTAACAGTTGGGCAACACAGCTTGCCAACAGACGCTGATACACAGCTTACCAAGGGGAACAACCTCCCCTCTTCCTCCTACACGGAGGGAACCTCTAGCAACCCACGGTCACTAGAAACCAGAGACTCACGTCCCTCTTCCTCTATACCAAGAGGGAACCCCACTAGTAGCAGCCCCGCTACCAGTGAACCAGCCAGTAGCACTCTGCTACCAGCAATCCACCAGAGGCCTAGCCTCTCTTCCTCCTACCCCGGAGGGAACTCACAAGCAGCCCCCCTGCTGCTTGCAAACCGGAGGAACCAGCCTCCCTTCCTCCACACAGGAGGGAACTATCACCAGTAGCATTCTGCTACCAGCACAAATCGGAGACACACCCGTCTCCCTACTCCTGATCCCACAGGATGAACCCGATCCCCAGCAGGGCAATCGGAAGAACAAGAATAACCAAATGAAAATAGGAAAAACAAAAACACAAAATGAAAATAACTTCAACAAACAGAAAGCTGAAAACGAAATGCACAATGTGGCTCTCAACGGAGCTGACTGGCCTGGATCTGATCCACGGTACAGTAGACAGATCTTCAGTAACTTTCTTCCTTTTTCTCCACAAACTCTCTCTCTCTCTATCTCTCTTTCTTTCTCTTCTGCTGTCCTTTTCTCTCACGCTGTTTTCTCCTTCTTCTCTTCAACTCTTTTTCTTCTTCTTCTCTTCTGGCCTATCTCTCTCGAGTTCTCTTTCTGCTCTCAGATGGCCTCTTTTGCTTCACTTCTTCCTTGGAGTGAGCTGTTCTTTGCTGAAGACGAAGAAGGATTTATATACCAATAACAGGGGCTCCGGAGGATAGGGCAGAGACGCCCTAGAGAGCTTCGATGGGTTGGTCCACGTGGTGAAGTGGCAGGCCCCCAGCTTCCACGTGTTTGACTGCTGGCACGTCTTTTGTTATAGGATCACGTGCCCTTTCATAATTGGGGTCTCCTTGTACTGCATCGAAATATTCTAGTAATTTACCACACTTACTGTTTATGGAGACTGACCGCGTTGACGCACTGGCATCACTGCGTCTACTCTTTGCTTGTACACCTTTGAATTTGCCCCACTGCGTCGACCCTGCTGTGGATAGCGTTGACGCGTTGAAGACAGCCAGAGATAAGTCGCCCTTTTCTTGAACTGATGCGTCGACGCTGCCAGTTGGTGGCGTTGACGCACGGATTAAAATCAGAAGTGTGTATTGGCCTCTCTTCCGCCGCTGCGTCGACGCTGCTTGTTGATGGCGTTGACGCACGAACATGTACATTAAGGCCTGTCTTGCCTTGTATATTGGCGTCTCTTAAGCCGCTGCGTCGACGCTGCTCCACTGCTGCGTTGACGCATTGAAGTATTTCTGACAAGGCCTCTGCTTCTAGAGTGGCTGAGTTGACGCAGCCTTTGCGTAGAGTTAACGCTGTGAAGAGTATCCGTGGATGCATCTTCACTGGTGCGTGGATGCCTTAAGCTCTAGCGTCGACCCTGTTCCTGTCTTGCATCAGAAACTAATTCAAACGAAAAGATTAATGAGTCAAGACTTAATTACAACCACGCCATTCATATCTCATTGAATTAGATCTGAAGCAGTGTATAGACTTAGAGTGTAGCTAAAGCTTCGAGCGTAGGAATAGGCCAAAATGTATAGACTTTCAATGAAGGGCATTGTGTAGACTTTGGAAAGTCTGAGCCAATGTACAGACTCTGCCTCAGCAGTGAATAGGCAAAACGGATGTACAGACTTCAGGTGTGAAGACCATTGTGCAGACTTTGGAGAACAGTTTAATGTATTGACTTAGCGTTGTATAGACTTGGCTTTGAACGCTTGAGCTGAAGACAATGATGTAATGTATAGACATAAAGATGAATGATCAGACAATGTATAGACTTCACAGTTCAACAGCCATTGTATGGACTTTGAAACAGCAAATGAATAAGTATGTACACTGAGTAGAAGAGGCAGGCTGTATAGACTTGGAGTTTAACATGCATGAAAACCAGTGTACAGACTTGCTGTCCTCACAACTGACGACTCCAGTGTATAGACTTTAAGGCCTGAAGGTGATGTGCATACTTGCTGAGTTGACGCTGCAGCCCAATGAGTTGACGCTGCAACGTATACACTTTACGTTCAACTGATGATGTGTAGACTTGAAGTTAGACAAACCAGACAATCAGTGTTCTGATGGGTCGACGCATCAGCAAGAGTGGGTCGACCCACTACTGTTCATACTAACTAAGCAGAGTGTAGCAATGAATGCTTTATGCATCAGTTAACACGACTGAACACCAAAAATGTTAAACTAAACTGAGCAGCAAGATGACTGAACATTTGATAGACTGAAAAATAGCATGATGACTCACACAGCAGGATGACTCACAGTGATTAACTCACATCAAAAACCAATCATCAAAACCATCATCATCATTAAAACCATCATCAAAACCACAGGGGCACAACAATCTCCCCCTTTTTGATGATGGCAACACTTTCAACACATTGAGTCATTCTGATGATGTGAGGCATTCTGATGACTCAAATTATTCTCCCCCTTTGACTTCATCAAAAAGAAAATAATTTGAGAAATTAAAGCATGTATAAGAATCAGGCAATTCCTCCCCCTTGCAAGAACAAAATGCTCCCCCTTTAAGAGTTGCAGCAAAAACATGAGTTAGAGATGATCAAAAGGAGCTTGCATGCAAAGATTGAATGAAATTTTCCCTTTGGCAAACAATCAATATAAACAGATACTAAAATGCAAGATCTCCCTCTAGAAATATGAATGCATGAGCACAATTCTCCCCTTTTTAAGAGTTTCTATGCAGCATGATGCATATGATATGGAAGCTCCCCCTCAATAAGTGGAATCTTATGAGATGAATGAGAAGGAGACCACAGGGGCAAGCAAGAATTCTCCCCCTTAGATCAACAGTCAGGTTTGAAATAATGGAGTCCAATGTGAGAAAGTAAGTACTCAGAATGAATGTGAAAGATTTTCAATGAGATATCAATTTCATAAATATGATTAAACAAGTATTTCAGACTCTTCTATTATAGGGATTTATGAATGATCTTCATCGACAGGTCAGATCAGAATATGATGTATGCAAGGCTTGTTTATAAGTTTCCTGTACTCATATCTGAAATCAGTTTTAATAGAAGTGAACCTTGTTTTTATATTGACAGTCTTGTTTGATCTTCTTCTTTCTTACTCACTCAATTTCAAAGATTCCTTTAAGAGATGCAATCAATAGTAATGAAGTTAAACACATAAGGAAAACATTTGTTTCTGTCAAGGGTTCCAATAGAATATTTCTTTTGCACATATTTTTCAAATGGTATACTAGACTAGCAGCAATTTTCATAACATTCTTCATGAGCACTTGAGTTTAGTACACCCTTGTAACTAGAGGATACACGTTGTTTAGACGCCAGTATCCCTAAGCACTTGGATGGACTAACTGTCATGCTTCATAGGAATAGAGATGGCATTCACACTTCATGACACACTACAGATCATTTCTTTGATGAGTGAGATGTATTTCTCAGTGTGCATGCTATTCCTCTGCCAGATTATCAATCATTTTTAAGCAGAGTTAACTATGGCACCTCATGACACAGTCCCTTGGACATGGTTTGTCAGTGACCAAGGTCATTGCTCTGACAGGATTTACCCTTAGACATAATCCATATTCTCAGATGTTTAAAAATCAATACTAATTTCATACAAATCAATCAAGGAATATCATGATTTCAGAATTTTCAGAGTTCAGAAGGGTTTAAAAGACTCAACATGAAAATGTTGGTTAAAGTTTTTTAAGACCAACTCAGATATTTTCAAGATATGTTCATAAGCAAACACAAGACATATATGAATCATCAACCGACTGAAGGAATCAGACATTCATAATCCTATATAATAGAAGATTCCTTTTTAATTTATTTTCAGATTTATGATCAGGATATGTACAGAGAATACTTTCTGAGTGTTCAGGGAAGGCCGAAAACATTTTAAAGAACAGCCAATCCAACATATACCAATGGATAGGTTGAGTGAAAGTGGCTGAAAACAGCTGAAACAGGAATTTGAAATGTGTTGCATTACACATTCATCACAGGGATTTGAGCAAGATAGCAGTTCAATCTGAAGATGGGAAGTTCAGTTGATAGGATATGAATGATGCTCCCCCTAAATGTATGCATGAGCTAGCATTCCTACATGTATGCAATTCTGACCTATGGTACCAGGCGGAGGACTTGGTCTAAAGACCACCTCACACACAGCAAGCACTTCCAGATAGAATTCATCAGCCCTTTAGTATCTCACTATTTATATACCAAGAGTCATGCATGACAATCCAATGCATATGCAGTCCTACATGCATCTTAAGCTGACAGAATGCTATTTATATGCAATTGTGAATGCATGTGCATGTCAAATGTGCAGATGACAAATTTTTAAGCATGAGACATCATCCAAGCAACAGATTTATTCAATTCAGCTTTTCAGATTTTTCAGAATGCAATTTGTTTTCAGTGAATGTGCATTTTAACAAATATCAAACAATTGCAATTGTCATATGTATGCATCAAATGCAGACAACCTTTGAATCTCATGTATGCACCAGTGCATAATCAGAAAAAAAAAAGAAATTGCAAATGGCAGATGCAGTTATGGACATGTATGCATGAGATCTTAATTGACATATTAAGCATGATGTTTAGCTAGAGCAAAAATTCAGGTGAACAAGCATTTAATCAGCAGAGTTGGGGTTTACCAAACTTTGGATGCCTTGGTTTATTTGACCCCCTTTTATTCCTCATCTTCAAGGCATACCTGCAAAGCACACATCTCATTTTGTGTTTCTAGGTACCCAAGACTTCTTGGGTCCTACTTTGTTAGTAACACCTCTGATAGGTGCTTTCCATAATCTTTGGGCATGTAAGTCATCAGACTTCATTAAATTACACTCACTCATGGAGTGCCCAACCTGCCCACAATAATGACAGGAAACAGCAGATCTTGAATTCTTTTTATGCACAACATTGTTAGCATGGAGTCTGTGTGCATTATACTGAACATAAATTTTATGTGCATTGACATGAAGATTTTTGTTACTTGCATGAAATTTTGGTTTACCTTTACCTGCCCACCAGCATTCCGAAGCTCGGTGGCCAAGTTTTCCACATTCAAAGCATGCCAGACTCTTTTCTTTAAAAACAGATTTATTTCTTCCAAAAATATTTCTATTTGCAGGGAGTTTTATATTTTGAGAGAATGTTCTTCCCTGACCATGCCAACAGTCCTTGACTGTATGGCCATGTTTTCCACAATGAGAGCAATTAGAGAAGGTATTTCTATGAGGGCCTAACCAGCATTGTGCAGCAACATGTCCTATTTTTCCACAGTTATAATAATGAATTTTCTTTTCCCTAAGGACATGATTTCTACCCAAATTGTTTTGAGTAGCTGCTAGGTCATCTTTTTTCTTTCAAATTACACTCATGCATCAAATGTCCATATTTGTGACAGTAGTGACAGATCATTTTCTTTCAATATGCATGCGAGTGTGTGGGTGAACCATGTAGAGTGGGAAGAGGAACTTGTTGATTCTTTTCTTTCTATTTTTCTGTTGTTTTCTTTTGAGCAGTTGACTGATAACCAGGAAGGTTCTGAGGGCTTTGAGAAGTTGAACTGGACACAAAGGAAGTTTGAACTTTATTTTGAAAACTCTTCTTATTTGAGGGATTATAACCCAACCCTTCCTTCTGAAAATCTACCTTAGTTCCTAGAATTTTGTCAAGATTATCTTTTCCGTCCACAAATTTTGACAAGGAATTATTCAAATCTTCAATTTCATTTTCCAAAGAAATGATGTGTATTTCATAACTGGTAATCTCTTGTTCATTGCAATTTACACATTCGCTTAGTACCTTGTTTACAATTTTACATTCCTCAATTTCTTGTTCTAGATTTCTCAATTTTTCAGACTCTTCAATGTAAACAGCTTTTCCTTTTTCTAAGAGAAGAAGTTTCTCTGACATAGCAGTGTTCAACTGCTTCAATCCTTCAACCTCTTGAATTAGTTTGTCATTTTTTGATTTCAGATTTTCAATTTATTCAACAGAGTCTTTATCAATTTTTATTGAGCTCATTTTATCATTCAGTTCTTTCTCTATCTGTTCAAGCTCCAGAATCTTGTTTAACAGATCTTTATTTTCTTCCATTAGGGAAACAATAAACTCCTTCTGACATTCTGAATTTGAGTGAAGATCTTCATTTATTTCCTTGAGAAACGGACACTCATTGCATGCAGATTTAACAGAACATATTGTTTGAACCTAGAGTTTTTCACATTGTTTCCTAAGACATTTATTTTCAGATTTCAGCCTACTTAGTTCAGAGCAAACACATTTAAGTTCATTCATCAATTTTTCATTCTGGTTTTTATGCATATGGATATCTGACAAATAGGCATCATGAGATTGCTTTGTATTTGAACAATTTTCACATGGTGAACTTGAACTACCCTGATCACTTTTCTTTTTCAAGTTCTTGTATCGTTTTCTTAATTATTCATGAGACTCAAACAGCTCAGCATATGCATTCTCCCAATCATCTAAAGAAAAATTCTCGAAGATGTTTACCTCCTCCTCCTCATCTGCTTCTTCATTTTGGCTGCTGCCTTGATTGCTGCCACTTGGATTACTTCTGTTAGCCATCATGCAGCTGTCCTCGTTTACCCTGTGAAACTGCTTCAGCCTATCCAGGATGTCCTTTGCTGAGCTGCAATTATGAAGACAAGACCATAAGGCTCTGTCAGTAGCTGCTTTCATCAGGTTAAAGGCTTTCTGATTTTCTCCATCCTTTGATCTGTGTCTATCGGTCCATTTGGACACTTTCGTTGGTAAGGCGTGAGGACCTTGTGAAATTAATTTCCACAGATCAGGTTTAGCAGAATTAACATAAGTATGTAAAGCAGTGTACCACTGACTGAAATCAGAACCACTAAAGACGGGTGGAAGAGCCATTGAAAACAAGTAGCGAGTAAATTCAAAACAACAGGAATATTTATGCACTAAAAACAAATTAGCACCTAAGACTGCAAGATCGAATCTACAGGTCGCTGGACCTTATATGCAGACACCGCTCTGATACCAATTGTTGGAACGGTGTGATCGATACAGAGGGGGGGGAATGTATCCCCTTCAAAAATATTGCCCAAATTAAAAATAATTTGCCTGCTACTAGATACAGTTGCAAAATAAAGGCTATCGAGTTCAAATAGACATTTGATCGACCAGATGAGCTGCTGACTATACTAGTGGAATCTGATGAAGTCTAATGCCAAATGACAGTACAATGCAAACTAGACTCACTTACCAATATGTAAAGCTCAAGGCCACTGTAACTCGAAAGAAGACTATTCAAACAACCTGTGAAACAGATAGAAGATATGGAAGAGCACACCACAAGCAAACCACAGAACAAAGGATTTTTAGGTGGTTCGGTCCTCCAGACCTACATCCACCCCATACTCAAACCGAGTGTGGCTTCACTAACAGTTGGGCAACACAGCTTGCCAACAGACGCTGATACACAGCTTACCCAGGGGAACAACCTCCCCTCTTCCTTCTACACGGAGGGAACCTCTAGCAACCCACGGTCACTAGAAACCAGAGACTCACGTCTCTCTTCCTCTATACCAAGAGGGAACCCCACTAGTAGCAGCCCCGCTACCAGTGAACCAGCCAGTAGCACTCTGCTACCAGCAATCCACCAGAGGCCTAGCCTCTCTTCCTCCTACCCCGGAGGGAACTCACAAGCACCCCCCCTGCTGCTTGCAAACCGGAGGAACCAGCCTCCCTTCCTCCACACAGGAGGGAACTATCACTAGTAGCATTCTGCTACCAGCACAAACCGGAGACACACCCGTCTCCCTACTCCTGATCCCACAGGAGGAACCCGATCCCCAGCAGGGCAATCAGCAGAACAAGAATAACCAAATGAAAATAGGAAAAACAAAAACACGAAATGAAAATAACTTCAGCAAACAGAAAGTTGAAAATGAAATTGATGTGACACGACCTCGGACTTAGGCAAACAAGCACGATTAAGCATTCAAATGGGCCTTAAGGGCCACCGCTCTCCCGTCGCACTCTATACCCGGAGTGACTTGGCGATGCCAAGTGTGAGGTATGGGAAAGGGCCCTTTCTGGTAGAGGGCCAGCAAGGCCAAGGTTTGACTCCCAAGGTTTGGATGCCCAATTCAATTGGGGCCGACAAAGTGCACAAGGGCACCGGTTCACACTATCCCACGGCGATCACTCTTAAGTCATGGACTTGAGGATCGGGCGCTCCCTCGCAAATTCAGCGGCGCATGAAGTAAATATTGAAAGAGCAACACTAATGAGCTAGGATGAGGCACTTACTCGACCGGTTTGAAGAAACCGGTCCCGGTCGGAGACGAGGGCGAGCGGGGAGGCGGTGGTTCCCCACACGCCGCGGCGGTGAAGCTTGACCTGCTCAAACCATGTACAAAACTACACCTCTCACAGGAGGGGGATCTTGGGGTGGGGGTTAATGTGAATACAACAATACTACCTCCCGCAGGGAGGGGCCTTCAGCCGGCCAAGCGGGGTGGGGAAAGTAAGGTAAAGAACGACGATTAAGCGAGGTTGCCGAATCTGCCGGTTGTCTACGAACAGGGAAAGTGTGTTGGTGTGGTTGCTGTAGATCCTTCTCACGAATTTTTCCGATGGCGAGACCGGCGGCAAAAGCTTCGTAACAGGGACAGGAACGCTTCAGATTTTCTTAAATTTCTTCTGAGACCGTTGTTGACTGGGGCAGAGGTTGGAACAGTACATCAGGTTTTCTGACTCGCAGTTGCAGACTTCTGGCAGCAGGTTGCAGAGGACGCCACGCACCCTCCCGAACTCCGATCAGCACGAAACTGGTGGCGACGTCTTCGTGGTCGAAGTAGCTTTCAGCCAGAGGTGACGGGGCTGCAATCAGAGGTCGAGGGCAGTCGGTGTACCCTAAAGAGTGGGCACTGGTCGGAGCAGACTGCAGGAGACCAGACTGGAGAGCTCGAAGGAGAAAATTTGTAACTCCTTCCTCCGGCAGCCGAATGAGGTTCCGTTTCTTGATCCTGAACGAAGACTGGAGGAGGAAGATATTTGTAGAAGAGCTTCGGGGCTGGTTCGTCCAAGGTTTGTCGTGGCCGAGCTTTTAGTGCGGTTCAGATCCTCAGCCGGAGCAGAACTGCGCGGTCGGGGAAGAACGGACCTCCACAGCAGCACCGATCTCCGATGGGGATGAGACCTCGATCGTTGCAAAGAGGATAGGTAGCCGCTTCCGTGGATGCCTCTTGGGTCTTCAAACTAGTCGGGAGGAAGCCGTGGTCGCCGCTGTAAGATGGTACACTTCTACAAGTTGTCAGCTGAAACGGTAGGTTGAAGATGATGGGGGGGAATGGGGTATATGGGAGAGGAAATGGGGGTGGATGAGTGTGGGGAAAGCCCGGGCTGTGAGGGGGTCTAGGATGGGGTGTTTCAAGGTGAGGGAGGGATAGAATGGGAGCTGGAAGGGGGTGTTTTCTATGGGTGAGAGAGGAGCTACGAATTTGGGGCTTGGAGGGAGAGGGGGGAAGGTGAGGGGGAACAAGTGGGTGGAGGGAGTGTGAATTTCAAATTTGAAATGGCCTTGGAAGGTGGGTGATTATGTGGGGAAGTGGAGAGTTTGTATTGGAATGGGGTAGATTTGGTGGGAAGGTGGAGAAAGGTGTTGGAATGGGGAAGATGCCACCTAGGGACTATGGGAGTGGAGTAATGGCAACTTGGGGAAGTGGAGGGGTATTAAATGAGGTGGGTAGCTAGTGGAGGTGGTTGGGAGGGGAGGAGAGAGAAGAAAATTCGAAATTGGGGTTGGAGGAGAGAGAAAGAGGGGTGAACTAGAGAGATTAAGAGGAGAATGGGTGGGGAATCTCTCCCCTAGGGTCTCTCACCCAAAAACTAGAGGAATCACTCCAATTTGAACTCAAATGGCAAGTTCAACTCATTCATTCATTCATTCATTGACTTCAAATGGGGGAAATGGGGTCCTATATATAGGAAACCCACACTTCTACAAAAGTCCATGACAAAAGACTCAATAGCAAATAACCGAAGGTGGAAGGGGTGCACATGGGCCTAGTCCAATGAATTGGGCCCAATTAGCACATTACATCATCTAATGACACACAATCTTAGGAAAATAAATGCAAGACCTAGGGAAATGACTCAAATAAAATGAAAATACATCAAAATGACTCAAAGGAAAGCTACAAAATAGATAAGGGGCCTTAGTAGAGTGAGGCCAAAACTCAACCAGCTCCCGAGTGTGAAGAAGTGGACCCGAGCCAAAGGGAATCGTGGGTGATGCCTCCATCAAATCCCCTGGGCCGCAAAGAGCTCGACTCCGTCGAGTAAGGGTCCATCCGGCTAAGGTACCGCTCGAGGAGGTCCGGATCCAACCGCTGGAGGTCCTCCCGACTCACCCATGAGTCTTCCGAAGGAGGCCGATCCTTCCACCTGACGAGATAGCGCTCATATACCTTGCTCCGGGTGGTAGTGACCTGCTCATCCAATATTCGTTCAATGCGTTCGCGCTGAGCTCTCTTGGCTAGTGGACTCTCCTTACGGGTGGGTACTCTCTCAAAGGAAGAAGTAGGCTCAATCTCCTCACTAGGTACCACCGTGGGGCCCTTGTATGGCACTAAGTCGGCGACATTGAATGTTGGACTTACCCCATAGTCCTCAGGGAGATCTAACCAATAAGCATTTGCATCAATGCGCCTCAAAACCTGGAAGGGACCAGTCCCACATGGCCTCAACTTGGAGTTGGCTCCTGGGGAGAGCCTCTCCGTCCTTACCATCACAAAGTCACCCTCTTGGAACTCTAAGTGACGCCGGTGAGAGTCAGCCAACCTTTTATAAGCCTCATTTTTTATGCTAATGTGCTTGCGGATTTCCTCATGCAATTTTGTGAGTGCTGACCTTCTAGTGGTTATGGGTGGACCTGGACAACCATATATAGACCATTTATGCCATGATGCCATATGGACCTTGATGAGCCTTGGTGGGCCGGGGCAACCATATGTGGACTTATCATGCAATATTGTCATGTAGACTTTGGTGGGCTTAGGTGGACCGGGACAACCATATGTGAATCTATCATGCAAAGTGGTGATGCATGTCGGGGGACCCGGACATCCGTAGATGCCTTTGATATGCTTAAGACCCATGATGAATGAAGGTGGACCACTACATCCAAATTTGGACCACTCATGCTTTCTACTTGACATGTGGGTGATATGAATGAATGGACCCAACATAGTGTTCATGCCAAGGGGTGTGGAAAGCCTAGACACATGCATACTTTTCCCAAAAGTGACTTCCATGTGTATAGGGGTGGGACAACCTTTGAATTCCCATTGGAACGGATCGAATGGATCTAAGAAGGTGGTCATCATGGGGTGGGGCACAACCTTATTACCTAGGGATATGTGGCCCAAGGTCTTGGCTCCCAAGGTGTAACCCGGGTCATGGATGAGATTGGTTTGGCCCAATATGATGGGTGAGGGTAGGAAAGGGTGGGTGGTGGGTAAGATGGTTGGGTTACATGGGGAACTAGACTCCCATAGGAAGGGATCAAAGGGGTCGTAGAAAGGTCTTCCTAGAGGGAGGCACTCTATGTCTTCAAGGTTCCCAAATTGTGAGTCATCCTCCTCCAAGGTAAGTGGGCCAAGTTTTCTAGTGGGTTGGCCGAACAAAGTGTTTGGGATCTTAATGGGTGGGTATAGGAAGGGATCGAAGGAGTCATGGTAAGGGTCTCCTAAGGAGAGGAACCCTAGGTCCTTTTGGTCCTCACAACCCCTTGATGGTGGATTCTCCTCCTCTAGTAAAGTGATCGGGCCAAAGTTTTTGGTGGGATGGTCGGCCATGAATGGAGGACTAGGCTTTCTACCCGAGATAAGAAGCTCTAAATCGAGGAGAAGGTTGGGCTCATCGGGTGTAGGGAGGAATAGAAGGAGGTCACTAGTGTAGCAACCAATGGTGCAAATCGAGGTGATAGACCCTATGCATAGGTATAGGAGGCCAAGGCTCCTAGGTGGTTTGGCCATAGGGGTCAACATGCTAGTGAACTCAATTTGCCATGCTACGCCCTTAAGAAGATCCTCTAAGGTTTCCACTTGGTAGGATGTTTGGATTATGGTGTGATAGGAGTTAATGGGTGCAATGGGAAGGTTTTTCTCCATGGGTAGGTAACATAGGACACGATGGGGTGAAGTGGTCTCTCCTTTAGCCATCTAGCTAGGGGCCCATCTATGATTATGGTGCTATTTGTGAAGGCTTGTGGCTCTTGGGGGTCCAAGCTAGGGGACATTTGTGATTCTTCCTTACCACGGATATGAACTTGGGTTTCCTCAATGATGGGGATGGGTTCATCTACTCCCATGTGGATGGTTGTGGTCTCCTTTCTCAAGGGAATGGGAAGGTCTATTGGGGGTGGGGTGATGATGGTTGGTGCATGGTGTACCCGGGGTGGTGGGTGATGGGAAACTTTGGCTTGGATAGGGAGGGGAAGTAGTGGAAGCCTAGGACTTTGGACTTTTGGGGTAGGGAGTGGGAGATGGGTTGGTTGGGGTGGCTTGGGTTGATTGGTTTTGGGGGGAATGTCCTTTTTCGGGGACAAGGGAGGGGTGGTGGTGAGGACCAAGGGGTTTTGTGGGGTAGGGGTTTGGTGGGAGCTTCTGGATTGGAGGGTGGTGACAATCATGGGCCTAGGTGGAGGGGTGGACACGGTGTCCACTTGGTTTTGAATGGTGAGGGTTGGTTGAGTGGTGGTCATCATGGAGGGGATTGGGTCGATTAGGGGTCTCTTGCCCTTAGGATCGTTTGGGGTGGAAGTGGGAGCTAAAGGGGCTTGACTAGCGTAGGTTAGGGAAGGGGGTTTTGGTTGGGGTATGGGGGCCCTCATGGGGTTAGGTGGAGAGGTGGATGTTTGGTTTATTAGGGTCTTAAGGGAGAGGACTTCGTTGCGAAGTGTAGTTATGATGGTTGAGAGGTGATTTGTTGGGATTGGTGGGGGTGGAGACCAAAGGTCGGTCTCAAATTGGTCGGGTGAGGATGGAGGAGTGGTAGTGCTCCTCGGGCTTGGGGTGTTCGAGTAGGAGGGTTGGGAATATTTTGGGATGTAGATCTTCCTAAGTTCCTTCTTCATATCATCCCACGAAGAAATGGGCTCTTGCCTCCTAACCCTTCTTAATCCCTCTATGTTTGCCCATTTACTCTTGGCTTGACCCCGAAATCGTCCCTTGGCCTTGCGGACTCTCGCGGGTCCATATACCCAAGTCCGTTCAAAATATCTTTCCATGGTAGTTTCCCACCTAAGATAATCACTAGAATGTGATCCATAAAAGGTAATGTCCCCATCTAGAATGAAATTCAAGGTTGGTGAGTAGGCTAAGTAGTTGGCCATGATGATCGGGGGGATCAATGCAAGGGTCGGATTGATGATGACTCTAATGCAAGAATGCCCTAGGACTTGACTTGATAGAGACAAGTCAAAAACTTGCTCTGATACCACTTGATGTGACACGACCTCGGACTTAGGCAAACAAGCACGATTAAGCATTCAAATGGGCCTTAAGGGCCACCGCTCTCCCGTCGCACTCTATACCCGGAGTGACTTGGCGATGGCAAGTGTGAGGTATGGGAAAGGGCCCTTGCTGGTAGAGGGCCAGCAAGGCCAAGGTTTGACTCCCAAGGTTTGGATGCCCAATTCAATTGGGGCCGACAAAGTGCACAAGGGCACCGGTTCACACTATCCCACGGCGATCACTCTTAAGTCATGGACTTGAGGATCGGGCGCTCCCTCGCAAATTCAGTGGCGCATGAAGTAAATATTGAAAGAGCAACACTAATGAGCTAGGATGAGGCACTTACTCGACCGGTTTGAAGAAACCGGTCCCGGTCGGAGACGAGGGCGAGCGGGGAGGCGGTGGTTCCCCACACGCCGCGGCGGTGAAGCTTGACCTGCTCAAACCATGTACAAAACTACGCCTCTCGCAGGAGGGGGATCTTGGGGTGGGGGTTAATGTGAATACAACAATACTACCTCCCGCAGGGAGGGGCCTTCAGCCGGCCAAGCGGGGTGGGGAAAGTAAGGTAAAGAACGACGATTAAGCGAGGTTGCCGAATCTGCCGGTTGTCTACGAACAGGGAAAGTGTGTTGGTGTGGTTGCTGTAGATCCTTCTCACGAATTTTTCCGATGGCGAGACCAGCGGCAAAAGCTTCGTAACAGGGACAGGAACGCTTCAGATTTTCTTAAATTTCTTCTGAGACCGTTGTTGACTGGGGCAGAGGTTGGAACAGGACATCAGGTTTTCTGACTCGCAGTTGCAGACTTCTGGCAGCAGGTTGCAGAGGACGCCACGCACCCTCCCGAACTCCGATCAGCACGAAACTGGTGGCGACATCTTCGTGGTCGAAGTAGCTTTCAGCCAGAGGTGACGGGGCTGCAATTAGAGGTCGAGGGCAGTCGGTGTACCCTAAAGAGTGGGCACTGGTCGGAGCAGACTGCAGGAGACCAGACTGGAGAGCTCGGGGGAGAAAATTTGTAACTCCTTCCTCCGGCAGCCGAATGAGGTTCCGTTTCTTGATCCTGAACGAAGACTGGAGGAGGAAGATATTTGTAGAAGAGCTTCGGGGCTGGTTCATCCAAGGTTTGTCGTGGCCGAGCTTTTAGTCCGGTTCAGATCCTCAGCCGGAGCAGAACTGCGCGGTCGGGGAAGAACGGACCTCCACAGCAGCACCGATCTCCGATGGGGATGAGACCTCGATCGTTGCGAAGAGGACAGGTAGCCGCTTCCGTGGATGCCTCTTGGGTCTTCAAACTCGTCGGGAGGAAGCCGTGGTCGCCGCTGTAAGATGGTACACTTCTGCAGGTTGTCAGCTGAAACGGTAGGTTGAAGATGATGGGGGGGAAATGGGGTATATGGGAGAGGAATGGGGGTGGATGAGTGTGGGGAAAGCCCGGGCTGTGAGGGGGTCTAGGATGGGGTGTTTCAAGGTGAGGGAGGGATAGAATGGGAGCTGGAAGGGGGTGTTTTCTATGGGTGAGAGAGGAGCTACGAATTTGGGGCTTGGAGGGAGAGGGGGGAAGGTGAGGGGGAACAAGTGGGTGGAGGGAGTGTGAATTTCAAATTTGAAATGGCCTTGGAAGGTGGGTGATTATGTGGGGAAGTGGAGAGTTTGTATTGGAATGGGGTAGATTTGGTGGGAAGGTGGAGAAAGGTGTTGGAATGGGGAAGATGCCACCTAGGGACTATGGGAGTGGAGTAATGGCAACTTGGGGAAGTGGAGGGGTATTAAATGAGGTGGGTAGCTAGTGGAGGTGGTTGGGAGGGGAGGAGAGAGAAGAAAATTCGAAATTGGGGTTGGAGGAGAGAGAAAGAGGGGTGAACTAGAGAGATTAAGAGGAGAATGGGTGGGGAATCTCTCCCCTAGGGTCTCTCACCCAAAAACTAGAGGAATCACTCCAATTTGAACTCAAATGGCAAGTTTAACTCATTCATTCATTCATTCATTGACTTCAAATGGGGGAAATGGGGTCCTATATATAGGAAACCCACATTTCTACAAAAGTCCATGACAAAAGACTCAATAGCAAATAACCGAAGGTGGAAGGGGTGCACATGGGCCTAGTCCAATGAATTAGGCCCAATTAGCACATTACATCATCTAATGACACACAATCTTAGGAAAATAAATGCAAGACCTAGGGAAATGACTCAAATAAAATGAAAATACATCAAAATGACTCAAAGGAAAGCTACAAAATGGATAAGGGGCCTTAGTAGAGTGAAGCCAAAACTCAACCAGCTCCCGAGTGTGAAGAAGTGGACCCGAGCCAAAGGGAATCGTGGGTGATGCCTCCATCAGAAATGCCCAATGTGGCTCTCAACGGAGCTGACTGGCCTGGATCTGATCCACGGTCCAGTAGACAGATCTTCAGTAACTTTCTTCCTTTTCTCCACAAACTCTCTCTCTCTCTCTCTATCTCTCTTTCGTTCTCTTCTGCTCTCCTTTTCTCTCACGCTGTTCTCTCCTTCTTCTCTTCAACTCTTTTTCTTCTTCTTCTCTTCTGGCCTATCTCTCTCGAGTTCTCTTTCTGCTCTCAGATGGCCTCTTTTGCTTCACTTCTTCCTTGGAGTGAGCTGTTCTTTGTTGAAGACGAAGAAGGATTTATATACCAATAACAGGGGCTCCGGAGGATAGGGCAGAGACGCCCTAGAGAGCTTCAATGGGTTGGTCCACATGGTGAAGTGGCAGGCCCCCAGCTTCCACGTGTCTGACTGCTGGCACGTACTTTGTTATAGGATCACGTGCCCTTTCATAATTGGGGTCTCCTTGTACTGCATCAAAATATTCTAGTAATTTACCACACTTACTGTTTATGGAGACTGACCGCGTTGACGCACTGGCATCACTGCGTCTACTCTTTGCTTGTACACCTTTGAATTTGCCCCACTGCATCGACCCTGCTGTGGATAGCGTTGACGCGTTGAAGACAGCCAGAGATAAGTCGCCCTTTTCTTGAACTGCTGCGTCGACGCTGCCAGTTGGTGGCGTTGACGCATGGATTAAAATCAGAAGTGTGTATTGGCCTCTCTTCCGCCGCTGCGTCGACGCTGCTTGTTGATGGCGTTGACGCACGAACATGTACATTAAGGCCTGTCTTGCCTTGTATATTGGCGTTTCTTAAGCCGCTGTGTCGACGCTGCTCCACTGCTGCGTTGACACATTGAAGTATTTCTGACAAGGCCTCTACTTCTTGAGTGGCTGAGTTGACGCAGCCTTTGCGTAGAGTTAACGCTGTGAAGAGTATCTGTGGATGCATCTTCACTGGTGCGTGGACGCCTTAAGCTCTAGCGTCGACCCTGTTCCTGTCTTGCATCAGAAACTAATTCAAATGAAAAGATTAATGAGTCAAGACTTAATCACAACCACGCCATGCATATCTCGTTGAATTAGATCTGAAGTAGTGTATAGACTTAGATTGTAGCTAAAGCTTCGAGCGTAGGAATAGGCCAAAATGTATAGACTTTCAATGAAGGGCGTTGTGTAGACTTTGGAAAGTCTGAGCCAATGTACAGACTCTGCCTCAGCAGTGAATAGGCAAAACGGATGTACAGACTTCAGGTGTGAAGACCATTGTGCAGACTTTGGAGAATAGTTTAATGTATTGACTTAGCGTTGTATAGACTTGGCTTTGAACGCTTGAGCTGAAGACAATGATGTAATGTATAGATATGAAGATGAATGATCAGACAATGTATAGACTTCACAGTTCAACAGCCATTGTATGGACTTTGAAACAGCAAATGAATAAGTATGTACACTGAGTAGAAGAGGCAGGCTGTATAGACTTGGAGTTTAACATGCATGAAAACCAGTGTACAGACTTGCTGTCCTCACAACTGACGACTCCAGTGTATAGACTTGAAGGCCTGAAGGTGATGTGCATACTTGCTGAGTTGACGCTGCAGCCCAATGAGTTGACGCTACAACGTATACACTTTACGTTCAACTGATGATGTGTAGAATTGAAGTTAGACAAACCAGACAATCAGTGTTCTGATGGGTCGACGCATCAGCAAGAGTGGGTCGACCCACTACTGTTCATACTAACTAAGCAGAGTGTAGCAATGAATGCTTTATGCATCAGTTAACACGACTGAACACCAAAAATGTTAAACTAAACTGAGCAGCAAGATGACTGAACATTTGATAGACTGAAAAACAGCATGATGACTCACATAGCAGGATGACTCATAGTGATTAACTCACATCAAAAACCAATCATCAAAACCATCATCATCATTAAAACCATCATCAAAACCACAGGGGCACAACAATCTCCCCCTTTTTGATGATGGCAACACTTTCAACACATTGAGTCATTCTGATGATGTGAGGCATTCTGATGACTCAAATTATTCTCCCCCTTTGACTTCATCAAAAAGAAAATAATTTGAGAAATTAAAGCATGTTGGCAGAGACAATGCATGAGACGGTGAAGGACCGATGTATAGACTTCACCAACACGAACAGGCTGCACAGTCCACTGTATAGACTTGATGATATGAACTTCAGGAGCATATGACACGGCTGTACAGACTTTGTTACCCAAACGAATGAATAGACTTGGCCACAGTCTAATGTATAGACTTGAAGAAACTGAACTGAAGAGTCGACGCATCAGCTCAAGGAGTTGACGCATTACTGTGTGGACAGAGACAAATATGACTGAAGGGGTCGACGCATCAGCACGGGTGGGTCGACCCACTACTGATCATACTAACTAAGCAGAGTGTAGCAATGAATTACTTTATGCATCAGTTAACATGACTGAACATCAAATATGTCAAACTAAACTGAGCAGCAAGATGACTGAACATTTGATAGACTGAGTTATGATCAAAAAATAACTGAATAACAGCATGATGACTCACACAGCAAGATGACTCACAGTGATTAACTCACATCAAAAATCAATCATCAAAACCATCATCAAAATCACAGGGGCACAACAATCTCCCCCTTTTTGATGATGGCAACACTTTCAACACATTGAGTCATTCTGATGATGTGAGGCATTCTGATGACTCAAATTATTCTCCCCCTTTGACTTCATCAAAAAGAAAATAATTTGAGAAATTAAAGCATGTCTAAAAAAAATTCAGTCAATTTCTCCCTTTTGCAAGAACACAATTCTCCCCCTTTAAGAGTTTCAGCAAAAAGTCATTAGTTAGAGATGATCAAAAGAAGCCAGCATGCAATGATTGAATGAAAATCTCCCCCCTTTTGGCAAACAATCTCCGTCATTTGGTATAATCAAGATGAACCATGGGAAGGGATAAATGCAAAAATGCAGATGCAACAAGAAATGCAATACTTCCCCCTAAGTATATGAATGCAAGGTTAAAAATGATATGAACATGATTCAGTATGACAAGGAATGCACCCCCTGAATAGATGCCAATTGATATGCAAGTGATGCATGACATGGAATCTCCCCCTTAATAAGTGGAATCTTATGAGATGAATGGGACGAAGATCATAGGGGCAAACAAGGACAAGTTCAGGTCAATGAGAAGAAGAGGTTCAATTAGCAGATTTTTAAAGAGGCTTCAACTACAAGAATTTCAGTCAGATTTTCAAGGAAATGTCATTCTCATAAATCCAAATCAGAATATTTCAAAGTCTTCTATTATAAGGGCTTATGAATGAATTTTATTGATCAGCATGGTTTAAACATGATGTATGCAGAGTTTATCAATAAAATTCTGTATTGATATCTAAAACCATGGTTTAATAAAAATGAACCAAGCCCTCATATTTATCTTGATAAAACTCCATTTCTCTTACACAATCAAATTTATTGACTTCTTTCGGAATTACATGCATCAGTATTGAAATCAAGCAATTATGAAGTCATATGATTTTGTCTAGGGTTGTAGCAATTTGATTTTAGCATCAATATTCAGATATTTCAATTCGTTCAACAATTTTTCATGCTACAAATTTTACGAGCACTCCAGTTTAGTGCACACCTTGTAACTAGAGGATATACCTTGATCAGAGGCCACTATCCCTAAGCACTTAGTGTGACTAACTGTCATGCTTTATATGAACAGAGATAGCATTTATACATCATGACACACTGCAAATTATTTCTTGATGAGTGAGTTGTATTTCTCAGTGTGCATGCCATTGCTCTGCCTGAATTTTAATTATTCTTAATCAGAGTTAACTATGGTACCTCATGACACAGTCCTTTGGACATGTGTTTCTCAGTGACCAAGGTCATTGCTCTGACAGAAAATACCCTTTAGACATTTCAGAAAAATTCACTTGCTTCAAATCAATAACAATTTCATGTACTTAACCAAATAAAGTCATGTATTCAATAATGCAGATTTCAGAGGATTTTACAAGACACAGCATGAAATAGATGGTTAAGGTTTATTAAACATGCTTCAGATATTTTTAAGAGATTTTAAAGTCAAACTCATTGAATACATTAAACTTAAACCACATGAGTTATTTCAGTCATTCATAAAAATGTATAATAGAAGATTTCTAGTTCAAGAGTTTTCAGATTTATGATCGAGATAGTCCCATTGAAATCTTCATGAAAGACTGATGGAATTCTGAAGCCAAAAGATACCAATTGATAAGAGAGATTTCGAGGCTCAATGATTTCTGATATTATCAAGGTTTGTCAACTAAGATCAAAGATGAAGGGTATGCAATGAATTCTCACAAGAGTATGCATTTGACAACCTATATGCGATGCATTGACTCGGAGATTCAACAGAAGACTGTATACACTTGACGAAACAATCCAATGTATAGACTTTAGGCAAGGAGGCCAATGTATATACTCCGAGAAGTGATGCACAGTTCACGCTGTACAGACTTCAACATAGGGAAGACTCTAAATGAGACGTTGGCAGAGACAATGCATGAGACGGTGAAGGACCGATGTATAGACTTCACCAACACGAACAGGCTACACAGTCCACTGTATAGACTTGATGATATGAACTTCAGGAGCATATGACACGGCTGTACAGACTTTGTTACCCAAACGAATGAATAGACTTGGCCACAGTCTAATGTATAGACTTGAAGAAACTGAACTGAAGAGTCGACGCATCAGCTCAAGGAGTTGACGCATTACTGTGTGGACAGAGACAAATATGACTGAAGGGGTCGACGCATCAGCACGGGTGGGTCGACCCACTACTGATCATACTAACTAAGCAGAGTGTAGCAATGAATTGCTTTATGCATCAGTTAACATGACTGAACATCAAATATGTTAAACTAAACTGAGCAGCAAGATGACTGAACATTTGATAGACTGAGGTATGATCAGAAAATAACTGAATAACAACATGATGACTCACACAGCAAGATGACTCACAGTGATTAACTCACATCAAAAACCAATCATCAAAACCACAGGGGCACAACAGTCCCTAAGCGAGGGAAGCGTGCGGATGTGTGCGGTTGAGGAACCGGCAATGAGTCTCGGGTATCGGCTTTTTCGCGTGCTCGGATCGAGTCACAGGACAGGTTCCACTCAATCACTCTCACAGCGGTGATAAAAATATAACGAGCTAGCAGCGGCATTCAAAAATATATACGAGTAAAGCAAATGCTAAAGAGGGGAGAGAAAATGATACCTCCACGCTCCGGGCGTGGGGAAGACGATCCTGGCCAAGACTCATACTCCCGGTACACAGTAATTAAATAATTACAACAGTGATTTTATGGCCCACTCCACACAGGGAGGTAAAGAGTGACAACAATAACCAGGGAATACCAAGCTTGGGTTGACGGGCAGCAATTTGGAACGCTCTCGGGCCAGAGACGGGCTGCTGGTCCGGCTTGGTTCTGCGGGGCCCGCGAACAGCAGGCGAGTCTGGCTACTGGGACGGCGGTGCCCGGGCGTCTCCTTGCTGCGGCGGCTGGCTGGGACGCTGTAGGGGTGTTGCCGATCGATCTCCGGGAGCGGCGGTCGCCGAAGGTATCCCGACATATTTTTGCTAGAATTATCCGATGATTGCTTTGCTGGCCTGTTCTCTGATCAGAAATGCGCGCCTCCACGAAAAGAATTTCTGCGCCCATATCCGGTGTCGGATCGTGGCTAAATTGGTACCGATGGATAGAGGACTCAACGGTCTACAACATATAATTATTTCAGATCCATCCAGTAGACGAATTAGAAGTGAAAATGACTATTCCCAAGGTTTTTTTACTGACTCAGATTACAGACAGTCAGGACAGAACAGGTTCTACCTGAAAATGAATTTTGACCGACACAAAAACGATGGATCTAGACTCTGGAAAAATTATGGGTGGAAGAAGGGGATGTGAGGAACACGTATGAAATTTTTGGGATTTGTTTGTGGTGGCTAAAGGGGCGGGAAAAATACAACAACAGGACACTATCCCGCAGATCTACTGATGGACAGACTATTAAGGGTGGAACTAAAATTACGAGAAAAATACTAAACGGTAGCGGATTGACAAAAAAATTATATGGATGGAAAGATAACACAAAGAGGAACAATCTCTCAAAATCTCAGCTTGATCAGAGCTGGGATCTAGGAGAATCGACTTATTCTTTAGCTTGCTATTCTGGATCTCGGAGTTCAGGACAGCAGGGTAAAGAGATGGTTGTGGCGGCTCGTCAGCGACACGAACAGAGGCGGCAGTGGCGGTGGCAGGAAATCACATCCAGCAGAGGTGATAGAACTTGGAATCCACCAAGTTTATGACTTCACACCATAGAAATCAGAGCAGTCCAGCTCTAAGGGGGAGAGAGGAGATAGGGGCACCCTTGGGCTTGCTTGGAGCAAATGCTTTTTTTCCTTCATTAATTCTCACAAAAAGGAAAATACATGGATTATATAGAAATGTACAAAAGACCTAAACTACTCTCAGATCTAGGGTTAGGGAGGGGAAAATAAGGAATGTGATAATTAATCCCCCATGTGGTCAAATGGCCAAAATAAAAATATTACAACATGAATAAACAAGTATTAAAGGGGGGGTGCCCCCTTGACTAAGGGGTAAGCATTTTTAAATTTTTCTTCCACCTTGTCCCCCCCATGGTCCAAGTCCAATCTTGGACTTTGAACTAGCCCCACATGGGCCCTAGATCCTAGGTAGACCAATGGGAAAGAGGGTGGAGGCCCTGCTGGACCTACTAACATTTTACGTAGAAACCCAAAGGCCTTTTTGCAAAGAAACCCAAAGATTTCTAATGACTAACCCTTTAGCTTATAATGCCTTACAATTGCAAACCCAATTAGCCAAGGATATACATGTAAACAAAAGGACACAAATGTAAAAATAAAATGTTAGTGCTCGGTGTTGATTCCCATCACACCGACCCTGAGGGAACAACCAGACCTTGATCACGATCAACATGCCTCACTCCATACACAACACACGTCGATCATCAGAGTAGACATAACATAAAAAGGGTATAAGTCTGGCATCACCTCAGACATATCGAAGATTCAACCATGACATCGCTGCCACCATCTTGCTCACCGAGGAGACACAATTCTCGTTATGAGAAACCTACCACCGATCAACTCCCATGCTCGACAGACCAATCAAACATCAACCTCTCCACCAGCTGACTAACCTCACGCCCTGCACAAGGGACAACCACCCCTGAGCCTCAACCAGCTCGCACAGTCATCTCAACTAACTGCCATAAATCCATCAACTCTGCGCCATGAACCATCTCATACTTGGAATGCTGAATGCTAATACAGCACCAGACGAACTCCGGTCCAAACGCAAGCCTTCAGCAAATCCTAGATAAAATTCCTGGAAAAAGCACATCTCGCAATCGGCCACCAAGGGCCTAACTTGCACATGGCACGCATCGTTCTCGGTTCGCTACAATCAGCATCTTCTATCTGTAAAAGATCTGACACAACCCTCTGAAGAACATGAATTTCGAGGTCTGGGGGAGGTTCCTAAGACTGACCTTGTCTCTATCATCATTAGTGATCAGAACAAACTTTTGGACAAGGTATCTGTCAGCACACTATCCAAGGAAAAGGCTCCTCTCTGATGTCCTCTCTCCTGGAGTCTGCCAGTAGAATTTCTGTCTGATAGAAATCTTCCTGGTCAAAGGGACGTCCTTCTCTGCTAGCCAGCCCATGATAATTAAAGATGCTGCAGGCACTTTTGGTCAAACCTCTTATTTTACTCCAGCCATTCAAATTGAATGATCTTGGAGGGAAACCCTTGTGTCTATGCTGGACCAATCAGTTCGCAGGATTCTTGGAGGGAATTTTCTACCCAACCTTCTATATATATGAAGCTCTCTACATGAAGAGAGATCCTGCTGTTGCTGCTGCTACTACTGCCATCTGAAGAAAAAGAAGAGACGAGCAGTCTTAGCCTTCCATCGTGAGCATTTGAGAGGAAGAAAAAGAAAGTAGAGTACACGAATGAGCAGCTCCTTAACATTATCATCCCAGCCCTAGTTCGACCCAAACTAGTGTTGTTCAAGGAAAAGAGAGAAAGGAGAACAGCCCTCCCTGCAGTCGGTCTAAGCTTGAGAAGAAATCACAGATCTGACCTATGTCCAGATCTGCTGAAAGAGCTTCCAGATTTTCATCTTATGCTGGTTTTACTTTGTAAACGTTAATCTGTAAACTGTGTTTTGCTGTGCTTATAGTAGTGTGTCCGATGCTCTACTTAGAGACCATAAGTGGTTCTGGCTAGGTTCAGCCGTGTGTGTACTGGGGAGTTGTCCCTATGGTTTTGATGCAATTGCAGCTTGTGTTTCTTTGTTTGCGTGTGTGTGTGCGTGGGGTTCGTCACCGTGTGTGTGTGTGTGGGGGGGGGGGGGTTTGTCCTCGTGTGTGTTGAGGACTTCGTCCTTGTGTGAAAAAGTCGCACCGATTTGGTGAGGGGTGGATGTAGGTCTGCGGGTTTACAGACTGAACCACCTTAAAAAATCCCTGTGTTATGGGTTGTGACTTGTGTGATTGCTCCATGTTTCCTATCCCCATTCACACGTTAGGGTGCTAGTTTCTACATGCAACTTTAAGTTGTTTTCTAACGCATACACCATCATCCTTCTCACACACCTCACTAGAGTCTTGTTGACACCTCACTAGAGTCTTGTTGAGCAGCTTATCAAGTATAACTATTGAATTGTGTATGTGGGCGCGTCGACCCCACTAGGTCGTTACGTCGACACAGTCTCTTGATGAACTGCCAACATTTGAGGGTGTGCAGACCTCAGCAGCCCGTGTACTATGCTTTTGCCGTTTTCATTTGAGCTATTCCTATTGCATCCATTGTGCATTGTGTCTAAGTGTTTCATGTGCATTATAGCTGTTGGTCGTGCTTTAATAAGCTATGGCTTTAATTGGTCACAGTTTTTCGAAAGGATATATTCAACCCCCCTTCTAGATCCAGTTGCTCCCAAGGGACCCAACATAGAGAAGGGGCCCTGGATGTCAATTCCCCACCGAGCGAAGGGGTAAGGCTCGGTGAGTGACATGAGTGTCGAGGCCGATTGTCATATCAAGTGGTCAAATCTTTGGCAACGGCCACACCTCTAGACATAGTCCGAGCAATACCGCTGTAACGTGGGCCACCGGTACCCCTGCCGCAACAAAATCTTCGCGATCGACCTTCTTCCTTTGTGCGCACCGTAAATCGCCTCATGGACTTCCTCAACAACTTTTCAAGCTTCATGAGGTTCGAGGTGTTGGGTCCTTTGGTGCAACAGTAATCAAGAGGGGGGTGAATTGATTACAGCCCTTTTAAAAAAATGACTAGATGAAACTCTGGTTTCAACACACAACGGTTTCAACAATAGTGCTTAGAAGCAATGTAGCGAGACTTAGATTCTTTATGTATTAGATTGCCGTGGTAAAAAGCTGACTGGCTTGATGAAACAATCTAAAATTCTGGTAGACAGAAGGATTTGCTGCACCATGGAGCAAAGATCTATTGAATACGTGGGTGTGTGTGTGAGCAGTGTGTGTAGCAGTGTAATCAACTTAGTGTGTGTGATAGAAGTGTTAGCTTGAACCTGTGAATGAAGATAGAGGAAATGGACAAATGCACATGCATTCACATATGAAGATAGTGATTCTTTATGGTGGTTCGGGACCAAACTCAGTGAGACTTTCTACGCTAAAAATGCAGCAACACACACAAGGACAAGTCCCCAACAAAACGTTGATACACATCGTGACAGGGATGAACCCCACACACATACACACACGTTGTTTTCACTGCCACACGTGGGGATGAACCCCCCCCCACACACACACGTTGTTTTCACAACTACACACGGGGACGAGCCCCAAACAACACACTGCTACTCACAGCAGCCACATAGGGATGAACCCCAAAGGAAGAACATGCTACAAAGATGCAGCAACACACAGGGAAAACCCCCACAACTATCACAAACACTGACAAACAGCTTGCACGAGGAACATGCTCCTCAACCAAGCACACACGGTTACACAGCAGCCAAAACACACTCCGGTCCCTAAAACAGGGCATCGAAAAAATGCTGTCAAAGCAACACTACACACAGAAAACAAATGCAGAGTTTCAAAAGCAAACACAAAACAAAATTAAGAAATGCAAATGTAGCTTCAGATCGGAATCTTGAAGCTGAAGATATAGATCTAGACTCAGATCTGAAAGCTGGTCAGATCTGGCTCTCTCCACTTTCTTTCAGACTTTTCCTCTCAGCACTGGAGTCACTCATGCTGGCTGCAAGGTGGCTCCCTCTCTTTTCTTCTTCTCAGATCTTTTCAAGATGATCAGGGCTTTTCACTCAGTTCTTCTGAAGCTTAGCTGCTCACTGTTTTCTTCTCAAGCTCAGTTGCTCACTCTTTTCTTCTCAAGCTTAGCTGCTCACTCTTTTCTTCTCTAGTTCAGCTGCACACTCCTAAGTGCTCAGGGCGTCTCCAATGGCTAAGGGCTGCTTGTATATCTATTTAAATCCACTAAAATTAAAATAAAAAAGAATAAAGGCTAAGAGTGAGGGAATAAGAAGTGGGAGCATGCGTAGAATGCTAATATGGAGGGTGATCGCTAGAGACCGGGGGCCTCGATGAATGTAAACAATGAATAAAGGGTGGGATCGCGATACTACCTTGAAAAGCGGGGAGACGTGAGTGTATCTTCCTTCTCTTCTTATCGGCCGGCCGATGAAGAGAGTCTTCCTCGAGATTACCCTTGCAAAACAAGACAACAACCAACAAAGAAATAGGATTAGCAAACCAAGGTGTATAGTATTAATCCCAAATGAATAAACATGACGTGAAAGCATGTGAATGAACACACCTGTTGGGGCATTGCCCCTTTTACCCCTATGCAAAGGGAGGGATAAAATGATGATATGAATGTAAAAGGGAATGTGCAAGCGTTGCACTAGAGGGAGGCTCAACGTGGTTGAGATGGGAGATGAACAAAAGGAATAAGATGCATGCATGCAATTAATGCAAATAAATAAAAAGCAACAGAGAATAGAGAAGAACTAAGGAGAGCCTGTGAAGGTTTCTCCTGTGAAAGCTGTCGATGGATTGACCGTGAGAGAGAGAGTCTCCATAGGGTGCAACAATGAATACGGGAGGACTCCTCTTCGAGGCACGAATCTGGCAGCACCTCCCCTCCTAATGAAGTCGGCCTCTTCTGAATAAGAGCCGCAGGGCTCCATTTATAGGGATAGATTCGATGATCAATTCTCAACAATTGCGATAATCATCCACGGAAGGAGATAAACTTGGGAAGAGTCCTCCCCAGCTTGGAAAGCCACTGGGAACCTTACCCGGTTGAAACGGACCTCAAAACGATGAAAGAAGGAGCTGCCGGTGAGTTCGGGAGGTTACAGGGAAATGGCGTCAGACCCCATGGTCGCCCATTGCATAGGCGTCCACCACTATGGACGTTAATTCGAAGTTAAAATATAAAAATCTGAAATAAAAATGAATTCGCTTCTTAGTGCACAGACGCACATTCGAAATAAATCTGAATTTCGGAAGGAATCAGAAGCTCAAAATATAGCAAGGGAAATGGCGTTTGGAGGCCCGGACGCTCATTAGGAATTGGAGTCCGTCAAAATGGACGCACATAATCAAGAAGAATGGGCGTCAACTGTCCTGGACATTCATTGGAAGAATTTGCATCTTCCATGGTTGACACCAATTGAAAGTACACGAAAATCATGTCTAAAATCATTTAAAAATGTAAAACACAAATTTACGTCATCCACGGCAGATGCCAATTTTTGTCCATTGGGGATGCCGCACATTTCTATGAAGGAAAGAGGGTTTTCGAGAACCTCCTCTGAACGTGGTCGCCTAGGCGACCGCGATCAGAGAAAAACATTTTTTTTATTTTCATATTTTAATTAAATAAAACTCAAGAAATGACATCCATTGTGATGGTCGCTTATTAAATAAGCCTCCGTGGGGTCCGTCGCTAATTCTTTAAAATCCCAAAAAATTTGCGAAAAATCCCAGAAAAATCCAGAAAAATCTAGAAAAATCCAAAAAAATATAAAAAAAGTAGTAATCCAAGAAAAATGAGGAAAAACACTCAAATAAATTAACTTGTGGGTCAAATTGGGGTGTTATAAAATAATATGAGATGTACTCAAAGTAATGTCAATTTTGGCGTGTCTACAGCTATCCCACCTTAGCGTCTGCTTTGCAAGGGAGCAGAGTGAACTAAAAAGTAGATGCCAGGGTGTGATGAGACACGCGATCAACCTCACCGGATGAGAATTAAATCCAAAGCTCGACATGAAGCAATCCCGGGAGGTTTAATGAAAGCAACAATGTTTGGATAAAGGAGGGAGTGTGCACGCGGGCACGAAGATAAAAGAAGATGATCAACTTCTAGCGCGGTAGAAGTACCCCAGGTCACAAACCTGTAGTTTTCACCATTGGAGAGTAGTTACCAGTCAACGTGGACGGGCTGTAGCCAAGGCGGATCAAAGGAAAAAGATGATTGAAAGAAGATAGAAATCCAAACAAAGAAGTTTTTGAAAAAACCATTTAAAATAGCGACAAGATGAGCTGAAGATCCAATTCGGCAATGAATATCTCATATCTTGAAAATTAAGATCATTTTGACTCTTAAAACCAAGTTATCAGAATGATTTTCCGTAATTGATTCAAAGTCCTACAAGAATGTATGCTGAGTTTAAAGGAAAAATTAAAATAAATTAAAATAGAAGATAATCAAGGACAATAATGTTAAACTGTCAAGACTGAGTCCAGAAACCTATTCTGTGAGCTGATACTAAGCCGAAGCCCGTTTATCTACGCACCAACTCATAAAACGGAACCATCGTCCCCAGTCTTGGACGGCTCAATGACCTATCCGTGTGACTAAGATTCCTCTGAAATCGTCATTATTTTTGATGAAGGGGAACTCAAATTCCAGATTTATCAAAGCCACAAGGTCCTTGAAATGATCTAGTAGCGTAGATATCATATTGTAGGAATGCATACAGGGAGATGGTGAAGCAATGAGCATGAGGGAACTGAGAAGTGCAGTCACCGCGGGACTTGGATGATGATGCCCGGATGGTGGGACCAAGAGCTTCTTCCTGTGCTCAAAGATTGATTAGCCAATATATAATGAAAGATGAAGCAGTTTAAGCATAGCGGCCATAACATGAATAACATTGATCAAAGCATTCGAACAAACATTAAGCATATGAATTATACGAATCATTCGAAGCATGTCATAGTAAAGCATCAAAGCATGCAAAGCATGTATATCATCAGAGCTTTAGCATCGTTTCTCTTAAGCCATGAGGAGGACCAACTTGGCTAATCAGCTGAAAGATTTGGAGTTGAATGATCCGAATGCCCAGATAAGAATTGGCAGGAATGTCTCGTATGGGGAATGATATGCAGGGCGGTGAAAGTAATCAGGAGGCTTGATAGTAAATTGCTGAGAATGACAGGGATAATCAGACTCAACATGAATCTTTGAGAGATGATAATCAAAAATGCCCAGCATGGCAAGTCATGGAGATCATTATGATGCGAGTGAAAAGAGGACTTATCCTAAACTCTTGGTCCTTGCAAAGAGTGTCCCTGTAAAACAACACCATTAGAAGAAATACAATGCAATTTTTTTTTGTTTTTGAAATATGCAAATTTTTATGGGTTTTGAAAAGTATTCAAAAAATTTTAATTTTTGGAGATATTTGATTTTTTAAAAATTTTAAAGATTTTTGAATTTTTTTTTAGAATTTTGAAGATATTTGATTTTTTTAGAATTTTTGAAGATATTTGAAATTTTTTTGGGAATTTTGATTTAGACATTACTAATGCAGCATCAAAGGATGTTCAAACCATTGGCTAGGGGTCCTCGTTCCTTCCCCTTTCGCTAAGAACTGTCAAAAGCCGGGCGTGCATTGAAGGGTGGTGCCCTATAACCGGCTGCCCTTGGCTAACGGTGCCCCTACCAAGGCCATACCTGGGAAACACTCAGCTTTGGAGGGAGAAGAGAAGAAAAATTAGAGATAAGCCTTGATACAGGGTGGGAGACATCAGGATTCGAATTCCTTCCAAAAGATTACCCCTCAAAGAGATAGTTTGTTACGTCGAGACTTTGTGTCTTTGATATTTGGATCCTTGACATGCATACGACCAGGGTTTTCCCTGCGGGGACTTTACCTCTCTTGACATGTCAAATATTGCATAATATATATTGTTCATCGACTTTGATTTTCATAATAGCCCTTTTTTGGCTAGATTTATCATGAAAGGTCACTTTATTTTCGGATCAACACTGCCCCTATTTGAGACTTCTCTCGTATTGAGGAGTACCTAGGTTGGTCATCTCATCTGTCAACCTCTTTCCACTGCACTTGGCTGAGTGAAGAAGAGAAAAGACTTTCATGTATACTCATGGTATGGCCAAAGCAGCAACGGTGTTTACCAAACGAGACAGCTAAGGACGCCGTGAAGTGTGTGGAGTGCCCAGCTAAGGGTTGCCCGTAACAAGCAGGGAGAGAATGCTGAAATCCCAGCGCGGGGTTCTTAATAACTAGAGGTGCTGCAAAAGTAAGCCTAAAGACTCTTTTGAAATTCAATAAAGATAAAGACCTAGGATAAAGGCCTTGACTACCACTTTTAATCAAGTTAATAAGTGCTTCATTTTAAAAACCGTGCGTGAAGAATGATGAAATCAAGAATGCAAATCTTACGCAAAAATGTTACCTTGCAGCCTTATGAAACAGCAGTTGCTGGAGGCGATCTTGATCATCATGGAATTTGTCCTCAAGTGGTAGATAAAAGGATTGGAAGTCAAGGTTTGAAGTGGCTTAACAAGAAGGAGTGGTACCAAGACCAGACTCAAACGAATAAGGATAAAAGGAAAAGAGGCGAGGGCTAGAACTCCCTCACTAAGGTGTGGAGACCCTGATCACAGGGAATGGTGTACAGAAGGAAAGGAGAATCAAGAAGAGGGGTGAGGACTGAAGCCTCGGAAGCAGTGGGAGAACGGGCAGATGCCCAAAGCAGTGGATGTGGAAGAAGTCAAGTCGAGTCGGACCCGAGATCAGGAGGAGTTAAAAGGAGGAATTGGTAGATGGAAAGTGGCAGATACGGAGGGTCCGGAGGCAAGGGGGGAGAATCATGCGGGAGAGGTGTGGACGTACTTTCTGGACGTTGCTCATTTTTATTAGTTTATTCGTCCTTTTGTTCATTTGTTTGGTTTATTAGTGCGAGGGCGTGCCAGTCACCTAGGTGACGATTTATGCAGGCTTGAAAGAAGCCCATGGTGCGCTCGATCTGACTAATCAGACAATCATGTGTATCATGTCGAGACTGAGAACCCGTCGTACCATAAAGGCTATGACGTTAATTATATCCCCTCAGAGAGGAGAAAAACCCTTGATTAATCACCAGAAAAGGGGGCCCGATGGCCTGAAATTCATAGTAATGGAAGCGAGAGTGAAATCTCAGATTGCGTTTAAACAGACCCCACATTGGGGCTTACACGTTCACAAACGTGCATATGTCGGTCACTGGCGGACCATTTCTTGTTCGGACGGAAGTCCGTGTTTGTAGCGTAAGAGACGGTGACAAACTGTACAAATGTCTACCGTGAGTATGGCAAGTTTAATGCAAGTGCGGGATTAGATCCCGGTATATATGTCGGTCACTAACGGACCATTCATTGTTCGGATAAGAGTCCACATTTGAAGCATCAAAGGTGAAGATAAATCCATACGGATGTCTGCCACAGGTACGGCAAGTTTAGTGTGGTTGCGGGATTGGATCCCGATAAAGACGGGCCAAATTGATGAACTATTGGTCCGAGATGTGTTCGGATCATGACCATATCGGGGGTTCCGAGGTCCACGTCCGATACCACGGGACATCATTACTTTTCTCTTCACGCACAGTCCGAGGAAGCGAATTGTTAAGTGTGAAGCCCGAACTTGCCAACGTGCGCCCTCGCACGCGGCTCGACCTGGTCGGTCAGATCGCGGGGGTCAAGGGGGTAGCGCCCCTTACGGGGGCTTCCGGGGGCGGAGCTCCCGGAACAAAAATTTGGTTATGGAGGGGCAATATTATCTTTTGTTTGTTTTCCATTCAGTTCATGTATTGTTTTTTTTTTATTTGGTTAATCACTTTCTTTCTTTCAAGCACGCCAGTTTAAGATGACAAAGGGGCGCGCCGGAATAAGGCAACACAAGAGGGGCGTGCCGGATAAGGGGGGTCCAAGAGGGGCTAGGGGCGCGCCGGAATAAGGCCAATGAATAGTAAGGCACGCCGGAATAGAGGGCTAAGAGGGGCGCACCGGAATAGGCCCAATGATGAATGGCACGTCAGATTAGGCCACTATTCATTCCAAGAATTCGAAAGTGATTTTGAGTGTGAAGCTATTCCGGTGCGGGGGGGGTATCACGCCGGGTTAGGCTCTGTGGGTTTTATTTTTATTTTATTTCTTCTTTCATTCACCCGTAGGTTACTTTGATGATTGATTTGTGCATCCAATGGATGGATTAAGCCTGTGGAGAGAAAGCTTAAGTGTTTTGCTCGTTTGTTAAGGTGAATTAGCATGAGAGTTTGGATGTTTTATTAGAAAGGTTTGCTGTGCGGGAACTCAGAGGTTCAATTTGATTCAAGGCCTTTAAACATATGTTGTTCTTATCTCCTGAGAGCTTAGTTTGTTCGTTTGTTCTTATTTCTGGAAAAAATTGGGCAGCATCTCCCCCGGGCTGAGGTTTGCCAGAGAAAATAGAGGAACACCAAACGGATTGCTCCGGGGTGAACCTCAGAATGCGGACCTCACGGTGGTCCGATAACCCAGATGTGAGTGCGGAAAAAGAAGCTCGGATTAAGGCACATCGGGTTCATAAACACAGGTTGGGGGTGAATTAGGGAAAATCAGGGAAAATCATAGAAAAATCCAAAAAATTAGAGAAAATCATAGAAAAATCCAAAAAATTAGGGAAAATCATAGAAAAATCCAAAAAAAATCTAGAAAAATCCAAAAAATATAAAAAAGGTAGAAATCTAAGAAAAATGAGGAAAACACTCAAATAAGTTAATTTGAGGGTCAAATTAGGGCGTTATAAAGTAATGTGAGATGTACTCAAAGTAATGTCAATTTTGGCGTGTCTACACTTCTCTTCGAACAAGCTCAGGGTGTCTCTCCTGGTTTTCTAGTGCCATATCTTCTCCACGCCGATAGGTCCATATTTAAAGAAGAGAAGCATGGAAGGTTCCCTTTTTCAGATCTATTATCTGATTGGTCCTTCATAAGAAAAAAAGAGAAACTTGGAAAGTTCCCTTTTTCAGATCTATTATCTGATTGGTTCAAGATAAAAAGAAGCCTCTTTGTCCTCAAACCTTTTTAGACCTCAAGGCACGTGTCCTGGAGATGTGTGCCATTAAGTTGGAGTAAGTGATCATGTGACCACATAACCATGCTCGCAGTCTGCACGTGCTGCGACTATCAGGCAATATCAGTCGACTGATTTGTCATATCTGTCGACTGAACTTCCATGTCTATCGACTTGATACTTGGCATGGTCTGTCGACTTAATGTAGTGAGCTACATACGATGTGGGTCGACCTGGTTGGCTTGGTAGGTCGGGTTAGTGCATTCTCACATGAGCATTAGCATACGAGCATTTGTTCTGTCTGGCTGAGCAACCTCTATCGACTGAGTCGACTGACTTTTCTTAAGTTGACTAATTTTTCCTTTGTTGAGTCAACTTACACTCTGCCTGGCTTCGTGAATATCCGTCGACTCCTTTGCATATCAGTTGATTGATTTATATCTGTCGAATGAGTTGGAACTCATTCGACTAACATTGACTTTGTCAATTGACTAACTGGCCAGCCCTTGCCTCCTCATTTTAGCAAACCCAAAGCCCCTTGCACATTGAGCTTCATTTAGTCTTTATTGTCACATAATTGGAGCTTGAACTTCTTGTTCTATCTGACTTATCTGCTTTCACCCATTTGTGCCAACCAGCTAAGGTTGCTTGGGTCCAGTTGCTTTCAAATCCATGCCCAACTTCAAGATACTTTGGTCTATCAGTAACACCTCCCCAATCGGCTTAAATCCTGTTGCTCCAACCATCTAAACCAGTCGGTTGACTGACCTAAAGTATCAGTCGACCGAACCCTGTAACAATCTTAGTCTTTCATTTCTAGGAAATTCGATCGACCGGACCCTTTCTGTCGGTCAACAGGCCAGCCACTTTGGTATGAAGTCTATCGACTTTGTTGCTTTGTCTTCTACTGGAGTTGCTTTGTCTACAACTAAAATCTATCGACTTGAGACTAAGTCTGTCGACTTGTACTCATATCTATCGATCGACTTTGTGCTTAGTCGACTGAATTTTTTGAAAGTCAGACACTTAAGTATATCTTGAATCATATCTCCACAACAAGTTTCCAAACCATTCAAAACTTCATGAAGAGCACATCAACATGATAATAATGAATCATAAAAATCATCAACCCACACATTGAATCATAGTTGGATCATTATCAATAGCACAATAATGAATCATAGTTGGACTTCATCAAAACCACGCATGAACCACACAAGCACAACATTCTCCCCCTTTTTTGTGATGGCAACTGTAAGTCAGTATGACAACTAAGTTCAACTATGATCAACTGTGAGTCATTAAATTTTCAATTCAGGCAGAACCTGGATAAAAACTCTCCCCCTTTTTGCAAGCATTCCCCCTTGACTCAAATTTAAACTCTCTCCCCAATAAAATCTCTCCCTAATGAACCAAGCAAATAATGACTCATATAATCTCTCCCCCTTTGACATCATCAAAATAGAAGATATGGAGAGAATATATGGAACATTCATAAAGGTGGGGAGCAGAGAAATCAAGAGACATGCAGAGTAGGGGTGAGACAATGAGTCGACTGGATAAAAACAAGCAAGCATATAGAGGCAGCAACATGTAGATAGAAGCAGAGATATCAAAGCCAGAAACAACATTTATGAACACAGTGTGAACCCATGAGCATGAGAACTTGTTTCAGAAGGGGACATGAGTAGATCAGGCCAGACATATGTATAGAAGGTCGACCGGTTTCACAAGAATAAGGACTGAGAATGTTTGAGCAAGATTTCTTATTTCCCTTCAACAACCCATTTGAAAACCTAACACCAAAGAGGGTGACCAGACCAAGCAGTTTTGTGAATGAACCGACCCAATTAGAATAGGCCAAACAATCTGATTTTTTTAAGACAATGAAATACTTCAAATTTCTACTTAGTGGCACATGACAAGTTGATTCTTCCTACTGACAGTGAAAACAAAACTCCTTTATGATGAGTCATGGAGGCATACACTCAGTCATGAAACATCACACATATCTATATATTTATATATGAGGGTGTATGAAGGAAATGTACATGAGTCATTTAACCAGAATGCTAGTAGTTAACACCAAGGAGAGTGTGCAATTGTTTAGGAAAAATTATGCAGCAGCCCATGCAACCAATTAAATTTTCAGAACACATATCAATTCAAATTCTCAATAGTATGATGTTAAGAAATGTGAGAAATTAATCTTAAATATAAGGATATTTGGATTTTCTGATCAACACAAAGGGACGCTTTCCTTGTTGCACATCATTTTTAGATTTAAGTGTATTGGACAGTTTGTGCTACCCTAATTTGCTTTGCTTCTACAATTTTTCTACTATTTTTTTTTGAATTTTTCATAGTAAGAAGATGATTTTTTTTAACAAAGGTGATCAGGTTTAATCTATTCCTTTTTACGTGAAGAGACACATGGGTCGCATGCCAGACTCCCCAGTTACTCAGAATGTTAACCATTCCACTTCATTCTGAATAGAGATACTTCAGTACAACACTTTTCAATGTGAACCATATCACGTCTCAGATGATATGCACCCAATTTACTTAGTGAGACTGAACATTGCTCTACCTTTATTTTTCTTTACAATTTTTATTTCTGAATTTTGCTTCTAAAGAGGCAGGTAGCTTTTCCCTCAACTTTCCTCTTCAAAATCCATGCAACAACTTTAGTTTCACTAGAGTGTTTAAAGAGAATATTCCCATGTCCTTATATTCAGCACACATTTTCGCATCTGAGTTCAAGAACAATGTGAGGATTTTGATTTAACATGTATGCCAAAAAATTTATTGAGAACGTAACTATGCAACTCCCCCTAAATAAATGCACTTATTAGAAAAGTTCCTCCCCTGAGTGTATGACATGAGACACACCAGTTATGACTCAAATGTAACATTATTTCTCAAGATAGTAAATGGTCATAGAAATTTCAAGGATGGGGGTTGAATAACATATAATATCATGTAAACACACGATGGGAAAAATGCAACATACAAGTCATGCAACATGACACGCAGACTTTGATCTATACCTGAAATGCAATATGCATGAATGACACTTGATAAATGCAATTTTTCATTTTTGACATGCACGGTTGAGATGCAAGCTCCATTTTATGCATCTAATGCCCTATGTGCATAAATAAGCAAAATGCACCTAATTGCACATGATCAGATATCTATCAGATTTATTGGAACAGGAAGAACTGAACCAAGGAAATTTATTGCAACCTCCCCCTTTGAATGAGATATCAACATCTAGAGATGAGTAGGAGGTAAATTATAAAATGGAACCAAATAAGAGCTAGAGATGCTAGAGATATTTAACAGGGATTAAAGAAAACCAGAGACATTTCGATTGACAGACTATTGAGATTAGGTTAAGCAGGACTCACACACATGCAACCTTGGCGTAATCTGAATAGATGGCATCTCTCCCTGAGTCCAAGCTCATTATTCAAGAACTTTTTAAAAAGATAAAGCGGAATTTTGATAGATTCAGAAAAGGACTCATAGACAATTGTAGATTTTCACAGATGAATATCAGACGGTCAGAGAATATCAGTGTAGATGTTCACAGATAAGGTATCAAGTCGACTGAAATCTATAATTTTATAGGAAAGGTGATGGGGCATCAAAGGCTAATGAGTTATATTTGTGTGTAATGGCCTGTAATAGTGTGTCTTATGGATATATGGGCTTGTATTAGTGTGTTTATTTTGGTTTTTTTCATTTGGGCCCCTTTGTAAGGCTTTTAACAAGCCAATGGGCCACATTCCATGTAGAATACATCAAAAGGTTGCATTTAGAAGAGTCCATTAAGGGGTTAGTTCATATTGGGTCTTTAACTCACTTAAGGCCCAAGTGGGCTTTTCCTTCTCATGGGCCATCTAGGTGGGAGAGTCCATAGACCAAGCATGGCTTAATGGGCTTGATTGGATGGCCTTGGACCAGCTAGGCCCAAGAGGAGGCCCATGAAGGGGGCACCCCCTTCCTTGTCTTATTAGGCAAGGTAGGTGAAGTTTGAATGGAATTATATTAGTTTGATTAGAGTTTGTTTAATGTGTTTTGACCACTTGGGAGAAATATTTTCTTCTATCCCCTTAATACCCCTTTCAACCCTAGATCTGAGGTCATTTTGAGTCTTTTTACAGTTTGTATAAATGCTTGTATTTCCACATTTAATGAGAATTAATGAGAAGAAAAAAAGTTGATTGCTTGGAGCAAACCTGTGCCCCTCCCCTCTCTCCCTGGTGTTCTTCCTCCTCCTTCTACATTTCCGGGTGGAAACCCCTTCTATCTTAGCCCCTCTATCTCTAGATTCATCTTTGGTGCCGCTGCCGCCGTTCGTGCCGCCATCGAGTCGCCGCGAAGCCGCCTCCGAAGTTCTGTCCAAGGTTCTATTTGGCTGGATAGAGTCCCACTCCGGGATTTTTAACTCCCAAATCCTACATCATCTGGAGTTGAGATTTTCAGGGTTGGTTCCTTTTTTGATTCCCAACCTCCAGTAAAAACATCACGTCATTCAGAGTTCGTTTCATATGTTTATATTTTTGTGTCTTTCTGTCTTTTTGATCTGCTCCTTTTCATATCTGTGTAGCAGAAGGTTAGTTCTTCCACCGTTCGACCCCCTTTTTGATCTTTTTTGGAATCCCCAAATTTATTGGAGGTTTTGTCCATCTTCTCCATCCTCCATAAATTTTCATCGAATTTCAAAAGCCCTCTACCTATTTTTAGAAATTGAGTCTTTCCCCCAAATTCAGATCTGTTTCTGTTGTCCAGATCCGACCCCGAGTCAGTATACAATCCCCACAAAATCGAAACTTCCACCAAATATTGCATAAGATATATCCCCATTTTTCTATCTTCGTTCTCTACAACTTTCATGAAGGGCCCAAAGGCTGAGTCGAAGGTCTACATCACGGTCAACGCCAACTCTCAGGAAAACTTGGTTCTGCCCTGAGTTTTCAGATCCTGTGAGTCAGCAACTTGAAAATTCGACAAAGGCCATCAACAGAAAATTCAATTTTCTTTCTCAGGCCATAGGTCGAAGGATTTCAAGTCAACTTTTCATCGGTACCTCTTGTGCGTCGATCTAACGTCGGGAGTGACCGTAGCAGCAGATCTTGCCGGGTCGCGCGTTGTAAAATAGAATTACAGATCCGTGGCCGGCAACTCCGGCGAGTGGAGATCGGAGCCGCCCGGCCTCCGACCGGCGAACCAGCACACCGCCGTCCCAAGGAGTGCCCCTCCAGGTGTCCCTACCATAGTGGTACCACCCCGGTCCCACACGGCCCCTCCGACCAGCACGTGGGTCCCACGGTCGTGAGTACGTGTGCCGTTGAAGCAACACAAGAAGCGGCCCGTCAACCCGAAACCGCTACTCCCTGGTCCCATTGTGTCGCCCTTTACCTCCCTGCGTGGAGTGGGCAGTAGTTTGTATTGCTGTAATTATTGTGTATTTACTGTTCCGGGAGTACGAGATCGGCCGGGAAGTCGTCCCCACGCCAGGCGCGTGGAGGTATCGTGTTCGCTCCTTACTCGGCACTTTGCTTAGTTCGTATATGCTTTATATGCCGCTGCTAGAGAGCATGATAGGGTAACTTAACTCGCTATTTATTATTATTCACTGCTGCTGCGAGAGAGAGCGAGACCGTCCCGTGATCCGATCCAGGCACGAATTTGTGAGTTGACCACCCTAGCTCTTTGCCGATTTCTCAACCGCGCACATCCGACGCTTCCCTCGTTAGGGACGATCGCGAGCTTGCTTAGAGTCCGAGGATCGCATATCTATTTGGAGTCGAGTCGCGTGTCCGTCCCGCATCAAAAGGAAGTCGATTGAGAATCATGTCCATTGACTTGAATCAAGTATGTTGACTTAACCAACACCCATTCAGTAGACATAAACCTGATAACTTCTGACCAGATGTAGAAGACACTCAGCAAATGTTTTCATTAGATATATAGTTATTGGCCATGGAATTATGCTCAAAATTTATTTTTTGAGGGAATGTTCTTTTTGAAAAGAAACATTTATAGACAAAGGCTTATTCCGTGGGTGCGCATCATATCAGACGATTTGGGTTCGGGTACTAGACCTTTTCCCACTGACCGCAATCAGTGTTGATTTACATCGGTCTAACATCCAAACACTTTTATTTGAGTGTCAAAGAAATCTTAAAGTCCTCTATGTAGGTTCTGATATTGAGGGCAGGCCCACTTGGGTGGCTCACAATGACCACTCGCTTACGACCGACATATTGACTAAGCTATGGTTTCATCAAAGGCCTCATAAATTCAGGAAAAACCCTAGAATTTAGGAGTAAGAAGACAATTATGTAGAAGCCATAGGCATGTTTGAAGTCGCGGGAGGTTTCCTGGACCCTGTCGGTATTTTGGCAATTTTATGCTCCGAGGGGTACTTTGGTAATTTTACCAGGCCTGGGGTGTTGCTGACATTTCTGGTTTGGAAAGAAAGTAAGATAGGATCCCTGACTTCTCAAGGTGCTGAGACCATTTATGAAGGGTTTTGGGGGCTACTAGACCATTTCTAGGTCATAGGGGTATTTTAATAATTTTACCAAACCCTACACAGACCTAAGTTAGAGGCGGCACCCATGTGTCGGACTGAGCTGAAAATGTCCTCAAACCAAAGGAGTGACAAGGGGATTCATAGAAGGCGCACATGTGTCAATTTTCCCAAAGGAGGGGTATCTATGCAATTCTCGAAAGTCAAAGGTTTTCTTATAATATTTTTGATCGGTGTGCAGAGAAAATATGTAAGATACACCAGATACATTTAAGCCCAAGTGGGTACAAGGGTTGTCGGCGAGTTGTCGACTGTACATCACGGAGATCCGCACTAACGCGGGAAGTAGGGGCGTAGCCCCAATTATAAAAGATTACAGGGTAAAACTGTAAACACCAGGACTTTTTGTTTCTTGCAATCCCGGGGAGGACATTTCTGTGATTCCCCCATTATAGGGGGTGGAACTACCTCATTTAGCCATCCCTGGGCAAAGAAACTTACAACATGGCCTGTAGAGGGGCACAATTACAAAATTATAAAAATACCACTTAGGGGCATAAATACAAGACTTGGGGATCACCTACCCCTCAAGGGTCAAAACAACAAACAAGTGTCTTCTCAAGTGCGCAGGAGTCCTTGATCTCTCGTAGATGTTGGATGTTTTCTTCCTTCCCCCTTTTGGACCCTTAGGGGTCTATTTATAGAAGTGGAGGGCTACTCGGGGGTGTTTGAACCCGTACGGGGTGAATGGGTTAAAAATTACCCCGGGAGGGTCATTTTCCCCCTTTTTTTCTTTTTTTTTTCTGCTCACGAGAGAGAATGGGGGGGTCAAAGGACCCCGGACCCACCCGGGGTCAATCGACCCCGGGCAGGTCTTGCCCGAGGTCGATTGACCCCATGCAGGCCCTCCCGGGGTCACTTGACCCCGGGCGGGTCACACCCGGGCTCGTGCAACCCCGCACAGGGCCGCCCGCCTATGAGTGGACCTGCCCGGGGTCCGGCGACCCAGTGCAGGTCCCCCCGACCCCGGACGGGTCCTTCTATCTTTCTTTTTGTTTAAAAAGTCCTCTCCCCGAGCTTTTTTGGGCTTGTTGCTACAATATGCCACGTAGAGAGGAGAGAAGCGCGCCTTCCCATTCATTTGTCGTCTTCCCCGTGCCGTGGGCCGTGAAGGGAGGATTTGTTCTTGTCCGAGCTACGTGCTACATGTGTGTGGGACTTCTTCGACGATGTGTACACCATCCTTTGCATCTCCCTCTTCTTGCTACGAGATTTTCTTTGCTCATGTTGAGTACCCGAGGGATTAAGCCCTCCCCTTTCTAGGGTTTTGTCCAGAACCACACGATCCTGACAACTGTGGTGATTTAACCCGATTCCCGACTACCTCGCTTGCTGCAAGGAGTCTATAATTGCATAAATATACGGGCTACAAAGCCATGGTGTGTGGAAATATTCCACGGGGTGGCGATACGCCGAGTAGTGAACCTCGACCAGGTCGAGCGTAATATCTTGATTTATCCAAGACCAATAGTGGGTGCAACAAATGCCCCCCATGGGACATCCGTCAAAGCCGGAGGCGGGGGCAGGTGGCCCATGTCTTCCATGATTTTTTTTGCTAATCCCCGAGTCCATTGACATAATGGGGCTTTGTAGGACTGCCCAACATTTTTATTGTTGTCCATATGCTGATTTGATCTTTAATTGAGCCTTGTTACTCATTGTTCCTGTTTGCTCTTGGTCTTTGTAGCTTCTACAAACATGGCTTGCCAAAGCAAAGGCAGAGAGGCATCCCGGAGGCTCAAGGTTGGGGGCTCTGATGATCATTACGTGCGGAGGATGGATAGGCCTATGCCACCTTTCCCTCCTCGCAGCATCACTTCTGAGAGCTTTGACGTGGTAGATCACATGTTTACTTGGGTCATTGAGGGCCCGATTGAGGATACTGCTACAGCTAAGGGCACTGTCGATATATCCCACATTATGAGGAGACAGGGGGTCTATGTGCATGATCGCTCAGGAGGGTATCCATCCCACTTTTCACTGGACTGGGATCTCCTATCTTTTATCTAAAGCTTTGTGCCTTCTGGTGTAGAGGCTGATGATTCTCGCTTGCCAGGAGAGAGGCGTCGTCTCGAGCGGGCTATATTGCTTGGGAGGGACAGCATGCATGGTACTTGCACCATTTCCTATCCGAGATTCCCTAAGGGCTTTATGCAGCAGAGGCAATATCCTGATCAAAAAAGTATGGGCTTCTGTAGGGACTTTGACAGCTTTACAATCCAAGTGGGGCCGTCCTCACCAGCAGTTTGGCATTTGTCTGGACATCATAGAGCTGCGAATGTTGCAGTAGATGGGATGTTTCTGACTCCCTCTGGTGCTACTTTTGAACATGATGATTATGATCATTACTGTTTATTGGAGAGGATATTGGCACAGAAGACTGCTAGCTGGTATGGGAGATGGGTTGTCATTCCTTCGCATTGTTATCATCGAGGTGCGGCGAAATGGCTGTTGTGGCGACCCAGACTCCGGATACCAGGTAAACCCGATACCCCTTGGAACCTACGAGGCCTCCCAAGAGTAGAAAAGCTCCGAAAGGATAGAAAGGTATGTGATATTACATTGAACTTCCAGATAAAGCAGTAAGCAATTAAATTTCAATGATCAAGATTGCTAAAGTAGCAGAAATAAAATTACATTTTCTATAACAATTAAAACTAACGGAGTCCAGTCCAAAGAAAGACAAGTAGAGTCCAACAGGAAAGAGAACGTACTCTCAAGTCGGGGGAAACCCAACACTGACAACGCTGGCAACTAAGAACCACGCAGCAGGTACCGCCCAACAGGAGGAAGAACTGCTACACCTGACAAGTCAAGGGTGAGCCTCGTGTCACTGGCTCAGTAGGGATCCCGTAGAACCCTACCACAAAACATGCAGTAACAGCAGTGCTACACTAAAGCAAAGCAGTAACAACAGAAGTAACAACTGTAAAAGTAAAGTGGAGAGCCGTAATGCTGAAACATGGCAGCCGAAGGAATCTCGGCCCTCTAAACTACTCCAAACAACAATAGAAAGGTGAACCCCAATCTCACAAAGTCGGGCATTACCGATCCATTGTTGAATCACAAAACCCTATCGTGAAAAGCCTACCAAAATAGGTAAAGCCTACCAAAGACCTACACAGTCAAAGGTGCAAACATACACAAGCTTACCATCGTGTACGCTAGATTAGACTTGACCGCGGGTGAAGCCAACGCAAACTACCCGACAAGTCCGGTCACGAAAATACAAGTCACAAGTGTCATGCATCAAGTGACAGAAGCACCTCCTCACTAGAAAAATAGTCAGATGCATCCATTGATGTCTTACACTGCGCCTCAAGTATCTCGCACATGCCTAGCATGGCGGTAACTAAGACACTCACAAAGAACCAAGGAACTACAGTAACGAGTGACTAGTCAGGGTCACGCCCATCGGTGCTCGTCCAACCGCCCCTGACCACGTGTAAACACATAAGCTCAATGCCTTGAGCCAGGCCTCTAGCTAGTTTCCCCCCTAGTAGGACACTACCACAAAGTAAGGGGGCCCACGGAAACTAGCCTAAAAACCGTCTGTCAGGAACTGCCCCGCCACCACTCCTAGGTGGGCCGACACACAAGAAAGTGCCATCAAGCTACGACTAGTGGAGACTCACTAGACATAGAGACTCGAAAATATCGAACACTAAAGTACAGATAGGGTAAGCACACATTGTCACACGTACTACGGAGCATAATGCAGTACATAACTACTACTAGACTCAAGACAGTCAACTAGACCTGTTGACAATGATCCTTGAGTCACAAGACTCAGGTCAAGATCGTCACACTTCATAGCAACACGTTGTTAATCAGCCTAGCCCCTAAGCCAAAATCCATGGTAAAACACGTTAACGATGAGTCCTCAGCCTCTGAGCCACACAACGGACTCACAATTCTGTATAACACGAAGCACGGAACATGAGGGATCATAAAAAACCATCAAACCACATGGCATGCAAACCGAGGTAAGATAATACCTCCAAGCGCCCAAAACCAGCGTCTCGATCCTCACAGGATAGATGAGACACTCAAGAGGTCACGTGTCAACCACTGGGTCACAAGCGGGTTGACCAGAAACCATAATGACCCTCGATATAACACAAAACACTACTCGGTACAATGGCCTTCTCAGACACCCTATAACACAGTCACAGCCCTCATAGGACGTCCAAGACATCCACGAAACAATGAGATAACCAAGGGGTCAGAGCCACATCAACCGGAAACCAAACCAACACAAAAGAACACTCTAGAGTAGGGCAAGTCGACTCTCTACACCAAGGGGTCGACTCACGGCCCTACCCAGATCATGATCATCCCCAAGGCCTTGATCACATGATCGTGGTCGTACCTTGGGTCGCAATGATCCATAGACGCGGTAACAACATGCGTCGCGATGACAACATTAACGTGCCTATACCTAGCGTCGTGATGATTAACGCGCCCCTACAGAGGGTCACGATGTCAACATAACGCGCCCATCACCTGGGTTGCGATAACACACTGACGCGGTGCTCACCTAAAATGCGTTAATAGATGCGGCCTAAACCTCAAGCGCGACAATTCATAAATACGCCCCTTACCTGGGTGACTTTAACAAAGATCGCGCCCATCACATGGGTCACATTAAATAGGATCATGCCCATCACCTGGGTCACATTCCTAACCGCCAAACTATTCATCTCCTTCACGAGACGCGGTGCATCGTTGTAGCGCATTCCACTGAGAACGCGACGCACACAACCAGCGCGTTCTCGTCACAGAGCGAAAACCAAAAAATCCACACAAAAACCCATTTTCCACGCCCCAATCGTTTCCATAATGACGGGGAAACACCCATAATCACATTGCTACCTTCCACAAGCCGGAAGAGGCCAAACCAACTACAAAACGGCTATAAACGGGTGATTCCTTCAAATCGACCCAAAATGACTCACGTGGTTAACCGACCTCGTATCGGCCCCAAATCTCGATCAAACACAGCTAGTCTGATGGGAAACGAATCCCGACAAGCCAGGGGTTCATTTTCTACCAATTGAATTGAGAAACATTGCCTGGAATGGTGATTTCATCACGCACCCCAAAACATGCATTTAATTCCCCCAAAAGGAAAATCCACTCAAACTCGCGCTAATCAGCACAAAATTCAAGGGAAACATAGAACAATAGGTAAGGAATCTATCCCCCTACCTCTACCGACGATCTCCCAAGCCGAAAGCGCCGAAAACCAACACACGAACCGCACGTTGGCTTTGAATCCACCGAACGGGATCGCGCCAACACCACCCTCCATTCCTCGTGCCAGCATGCTCTACGAAACCTCCACGATGTCCCTACCTTGTCCATCTCGCCACGGTCATGCGCCCCGTAGGAGAGAGGGAGAGGAGAGAGAATGGAGGGAGAGAGGGAGAACGGTGGTGGGGAGAGATGAAGGAGAGAGAGGGGTTAAAAGAAAAAGAAAAAGGAAATTATGCAATTTCCTAAAATCTGATTTTTGACAAAAAAATCCATTAATTCATAAAAATACAAAAAAATAGTTTTCGTGATCCTCAGAACGAGCATATTGCACCTATAGTCTCCCTGAGTAGCAAAACTCAGCGGTCAACTCTCCATAGGGTTCCGCAAGTTATACAAGGGAAAAATCCGCGTGGATCGTAAAACACGTATCAGGACCCACGAAAGCGATCCGATAGCTCTCCGATTTTGATCCGAAGAATCCAAGATATTACAACTATGGGGCATCCTGACTGTCTACAGAGCAGTGCTTGATAGGGCTGGGATCTGCCACATAGTGGCCGCTGCATTGTACTCCTACCCCTGCCACACAGGGTTGCTCTAGGCCTTCGCTGAAATGTTTAACCGGCGCTGGAACACGTTCGTCACTGCTGAGGGAGAGACTTCACTAGACCTGTGGGCTTTTCATAGGATTTCTGGACTTCCAGTTTGTGGATAGCCTTATGAGGAAATGTCCTTAGATGATCTGCATCTTAGTGCTTTGGATGGAGCCGGTTGGTATCGTCTTCTTTACTGCTTCAGATACTTGATTAAGACCTGGAGGGACCTGGCCCTCATGGGAAAAGAGAAGGCTGCCTGCACACCGAGAGTGACATTGAATGCCTAGGTAATGCACTTTTACGGTGGTCCCTACTGCTTTTATGAGGAGTTCGCTTCTTCTGGCATGACATGGGAGCAGTGTAGGGAGGTCATGTTGAGATTTACTTCACACCCACGTCACTTACCCACCCCAGCATTGGGGTGGAACTTGAGAGAGCTGCCGCCACTGACGTACTTGGCAGCGTACTTGGCCTACTGGCTGGGTAGTTCTGTGATCCCTCATGGAGAGGAGGGAGTTCTACGAGCGGAGGTGATCTATCTCGTCTGCATGATGGCGTGTGGGCGTAGAGTCGCTATTGCCCCAACTGCATTAGCGAATATCTACCACTCTTTTGGGGCTTTGAGTTCACACTTGACGCCCAGAGATAAGGGCATTCTGATTCCCACCCATTACTTGGGTGCATGGGCTGGTTTACTGTTGCCAGAGCTTTTGTAGAGGACACTAATTGATAATCTAGCTGCTCTGATCATCTTCACCTTTGCTACTCACCCAGACCAAGATGCAATTTTACAGCTAGCTAGTGCCCACCGTGCTTTGCCCTTCCTCCAAACTGGGAGGGGTGAGAGTCTGGACTTTGACCACAGCTCCCACCTATACCATCCCTACTTGGAGCGGCAGGGTGATACAGTTGGATGCAGATTGTCTTTGTGGGCTTTGCCCACCTCCCATGCACTGGCCGAGTGGGTGGTTTGTATACAGCCTGGGGTTTGAGTTTACCGTCGTTCCAGCTCAGCAGTTCTCGAGCCGTATTATCCACATCGGTTTGCCAAGAATTTTAGATATGATCAGGTTATTCCCCCGAATGTAGACTTCCATCTGGCCCTTTGATAATACAAATAGAGAGATGTACATCTGGTTGCAGCTGCTTGGCAGGCCTTCCTCTTCTGTGATGTGAAGGAGGATTATCCCATTCCCGCACAAACGCGTAAGGGTCATTTTGACATACACTATGCACATTGGTGATTTAAAGTCAGCAATGTGTTCAGATAGCATGCCGATGCCATCCGGGCTGCTGAGGAGAGAAGCCTGAGGAGGGACGACCTGCCACCCCTATTTCTTGACCCCGAGTTCGTTAGGTCTCACTTTTCTGGGGCTGCTGGAGCCATTCGAGAGATAGAGGCCCACTAGAGGGAGGAGGGGCTCCCCATTCCTGTTTGGGAATTTTGGGGGTGACTAAGGGGGTGGGAAAAATAGAAGAACAAGACACTATCCCGTAGATCTGCTGATTGGCAGACTATCAGGGGTGGAAATAAAATACTGGAAAAAATATCAAACGGTAGCGGATTGACACAAAATTTAAAATGGGAATGGCTAACAAGGAGGGGGATGATCTCTCAAAATTTCAAGATCATCAGAATCACGGATTGAGAGGGCAAACCTTTTCTCTTAGCTACTATCCTAGATCTCGGAATCCTGGACAGCACCTCAAAGAACGGGCTGTGGCGGCTCGACGGAGGCACGAACGGAGGCGACAGTGGCGGTGGCTGGAAGTCGCATCCAGCGGAGGTGGTAGAGGTGGGAATCACTCCCAGAATATGGCTTCACACCATAGATTAGGGCAACCTTCACAGCTGCAAGGGGAGAGAGGGGACGCCCTTGGGCTCTTGAGCAAAAAATGGCATTTTTCTTCATTAATTGCTATAGAATTCACAAAATACAAGGGTTTTATAATACAAGAAAAAAGACCTAAACTACCCACAGATCTAGGGTTAGGGAGGGGAAAATAAGGGATAGCATTTTCTTCTCCCATGTGGTCAAAAGAAATAAAACTAAAAAATTACAAGAGAGGACAAAGGAGGGGGCGCCCCCTTGACTAAGGGGTAGTCTAAGTTGGACTTTGCCCCATGGTCCATGTTCCACCCTTGACCTTGGACCAGCCCACATGGGCCCTAGAACCTAGGTGGATCAATGGGATAGAGGGTGGGGGACCCTGCTGGACCTACTGGCATTTTACATAGAAACCCAAAGGCCTTTTGCAAAGAAACCCAAAGATTTCTAATGACTAGCATATTGGCTTATAATTGCCATACAATTGCAACCCAATTAACCCAAGGATATAAATGCAAAAAAGGACACAAATACAAAAATAAAATGTTACTGCCCAGTGTTGATTCTCATCAATTCTCCCCGGGTGGGAAGAACTCGACCCCGTCGAGTAAGGGATGCGGCTGCTCGTGTGACTCCTGCGGATCTGTCACCATACCAGGTAGCGCGGAGTATGCTCCACTCCGAGTAATTGTCACCTGCTCATCCCGTATATATTCGATATGCACATGCTGCGGTGGGAATGAGGCTAGTGGTGGACACTCCAGGGTGGGGTCACTCTCAAAGGAAGGCGATGGCCCAATGACTCACTAAGAATCACTACGGAGTCCCTATATGTGACTAGATCCGAGATATTCAGATAGAGCAGATCCCAAATTCCGGCAAGTCTACAACGTACGCAGTAGACCCGACTTGCCTCACACTCGAAAGGGACTAACATTGCGAGCTGACATGAGACCTACTATACGACTCCTAATATACTCGACACATGTATGTATAGACTCTGAACAAATAAAGAAAAACACAGACTCACACAAGACCCTAAACAAACCTACTGTTAGACCGACCCATACATATGCAATGGTGGACCAGGACATCCGAATGTGTGCCATGCATACACACGACGCAACCTAATATTGGTGGAATGGAATCCTAGACACCCTAACATGCACCATTCATATACTGACGGCCCTTTGGATTTGGAAGGTTTGGGTGAGCTAGGAGAGCCGAATTCACCTTCTTCATCACCCCTATATGCATGTTTCTCTTGCCAATGCATGGGCTTGATGAGCAAAGGTGGACCGACCCATGGGGAAGGGGTGGGGTAGTGGACTCCTTTGAAGAAGGGGAGTATATATGGTGGGTCAAGAGGCTCCTTAGGGAAGGGGTCGAAGGGATCAAAGAATGTGTGACCCCTCGAGATGGGTTCCCTCATGACACGATCCCATGTTTGGAATTCTTGAAGGTGTAGATGGTCACCTTCATGCATTGTGGTAAGTGGGATGGTGATCGCATGTAGAAAATATGGGTCCTCCCTCGGGGTAAGTGTAATGAAATTAGGCTCATCAGGAATGGGGAGGAGCAAAAGGATCTCCGTGGTGACATGACCCATGGTGCACACGGAGGTAATGGACCCCAATGCCGGATGTGTGAAGTTACGACTATTGAGTTGGTCGAAGCCTGGGGCCAACATGTTCGTCAACGTCCATTGCCAGTCTAATCTCTTAATAAGGTCATCCAATGTATCAACATGGTGACAAGACCGGAATGTTATATGGAATGAGTTGATTGGCACTAAGGGTAGTGTAGGGTCCATGGATGGGTGGAAAAAGGCTTTAGGGACTAAGCCTTTCTTGAGCCAGCTAAGTAGTGGCTCGGCGATGAATAGCATTCCCATTAGAAACACGGGTGGCTCCAACTGAAGTTCGAAGGGTGAAGGTTCTAGCATGGCATCTCCCTCGGTTGGGGAAGGGTCTTCCTCCATGATGGGAAGAGGAATTGGGGACTCTGTAGATAGCACCGGGTTCAGACAACCGGCTACTACCTCCTTAGGCTCAGGCAGGAGTCGTGCCCACATCCTATCCCTCCTATCCATCGGGTCCATAAACATTTGCACGAGGTTGTCTAAGGTGCGGTTTTGATGCAGGACGGACACGCGACCTGGGACTCTAGCTCGCGATCGCCCCTAAGCGAGGGAAGACGTGGGGCCGTGTGCGGTTAAGAAACCGGCAGTGAGTCTCGGGTATTAGCTTTCCGCCTGCACTCGGATCGAGTCACGGGATGGGTCACTCACTCTCGCTCTCTCGCACTGGTGATAACAATATATCGGGCTAAGAATTCTAACACTCGTAGCGGCATATACAAATAGATACGAGTAAAGCAAATGCGAAAGAGAGAGGGGGCGAATTTACCTCCACGCACCGGGCGTGGGGAAGACAATCCCGGCCAAGTCAGTAACTCCCGGTAAAGTAAATATTTAAATTACAGCAGTGAATTTTGATGCCCACTCCACGCAGGGAGGTAACGGGCTACAAGTGGGCCCGGGAGGACCGATCTTGGGTTGACGGGCAGCACTTGGATCTGCTCGTCGGTGTTGTCCGGAAGACGCTTGCTGCGGGTGGTGGGGCCCACATGCGGCTCAACCCTCCGAGTCTGGCGGGGTGGGTCCCATTGTGAATGGGGCACCTGGAGGAGGAGCGATCCCTGGAAGGCGGTTGACCTGGAACGCCGGGAGGAGGCTGGGCGACCCCAACCGGAGGCCCGAGGATGTGCTGTCAACGGATTTGAAGCTTCTATTTTACAGCGCCCGACCCGGCGGGATCTGCTGCTGCATTCAATCCCGACGTCGGATCGACGCGAGACTGGCCCCGTTGGAAGGCTGATTCAAAATACTTCGATCTATGGCCAGAGAAAGAATTTTGAATTTTCCGGAGCTGGCCGTTTTTGAATATAACAGTTGCTGGTTGATAGAACCAGATATGACTGGATAGATCTAAGTTTTCCTGAGAACAAGAGTTGACCGAAGTAAAAACTTTGGATCTATTAGTTGACTCCTTGATGAAAGTTGTAGAGAAAGAAACAAGGAAGATGGGGATAATTTTTGTGGATTTTCTAGAGGACGGTTGACAGGGGAAAATGATTTGATACTGGACAAGGGTCGGATCTGAACTGCACAGGACATAACAGATTTGGGAAAAGACAGTGATTTTTAAAAATAGTAAAAGCACTCTAGAAATTCCAAGAAAATGCGTGGATGATGGGTGTGGTGGACAAAACTTCTAATAAAATTGGTGACTCAAACAACTAAAGGAAAAGGGGTCGAACAGAGGAAACACAGGGTTGCTGTGACATAAAACTGAGCACGGACAGAACTGGAAGGCTGAAGAATACGAAAATGAAAAAATAGAAAATGAAGGCTAAAAAATAGGACAATTTTTTTTGGGAGAGGGTATTGACGTGGTGAATATACTCTCAAAATTTTGACTCTAGAAGATCAGTAGATCTGGATCTAAAAATCGAACATGGAACCCCTGTCCTGATTTGGATAGAACTCCGATGATGGTGGCGGCGGCGCGATGGCGGTGCGATGGCGGCGGCGGCAGAAACAGAATTCAGAGGATAAGAGGGAGAGATAGAATGGGTCTCACACCCTGGAATGGCAGAATTCCATCTGCAAGATGGGGGAGGAGAGAGGAGGAGGGCGCACCCTTCAATGGCTCAAGCCAATTTCATAATTTTCTTTTCATTAAACCTTACAAAACACTATACATGGGTTTATATAGATGGAGAGGAAGGGGGAGGGGGTTGGAATTTCGTGGGAGAGAGGGGAGGGGTAGCATTTTCTTCCCCCATGTGGTCAATTGGCCTAAAAAAGAAAATACAAAATGTCATTTTGTACCCCCTTGACTTAAGGGGAGGCATCTTGGACATTTGTCACCCATTGTCCCCTTGACTTGTCCAAGAAGGAAAGAATCCTTCTAGAAGCCACCTTGGCATTTGACCAGCCCCACATGGACCCCTAGGGCTTAGGTGGACCAATGGGGAAGGAGTGAGGGCCCCCTTGCTGGACCTACTGAACTTTTACATAAAAACCCAAAGATCCTTAGGGAGTAACAAATTGGCTTAAAAAGCCTTACAATTGCAAACCTACTTTCCCAAGGATATAAGAGTAAACTAAAAAGGCCCAAATACAAAAATAAAATGAGTGCTCGGTGTCGATTCCCATCAATTCTCCCCGGGTGGGAAGAACTCGACCCCGTCGAGTAAGGGGTAGCTGCTCGTGTGTCGCTCCGGCGGATCCGTCATCGTACCAGGAAGTTCAGAGTACGCTCCACTCCAAGTAATTGACACCTGCTCATCCCGTATAGATTCGATATGCACACGCTACTGGGGACGAGGCTAGAGGTGTACACTCCGGGGTGGGGTCACTCTCAAATGAAGGGAGGCGGCTCAAAGACTCACTAGGAATCACCGTTGGTCCTTTATGTGACTAGATCCGATATGTGAAGTAGAATCGATCCCAAAGTCCGACAAGTCTCATACTCGAAAGGGACTAACAATGCGAGCGTACAAAACCGACTCGACTCGATGTATGCACATGCACACGACAGACAAATGGTACGAAACAAAGACTGACACACGACCCTAAACAAACCTACGGTTAGTCCGACTCATGCATATGCAAAGGTGGACCAGGACACCTGAATGTGTGCCATGCATACACTAGATGTACTCTATGGTTGATGGAATGGAGGACTCCTAGACATCCTAAGATGTACCACTCATGCATTGGCGACTTATGGGATTTGGGTGGGGAAGGGTTAGGAGATCCAAAACTACCTTCGTCATCACCCTTAGACGTAGGTAAGGCTTGCCAACTAGACCGAGGGGTAGGGGTGTGATAGTGAACTCCTTGGAAGAAGTGGAGTGAATATGATAGCTCGGGAGGTTCACTAGTGAAGGGGTCAAAAGGGTCAAAGAAGGTATGACCCCATGAGATGGGCTCCCATATGACACGGTCCCAATTGTGAAATTCTTGAAGGTGTGGGTGGTCACCTTCATTCGTCATGGTGAATGGGACGGTGGTCATGTGAAAAAAATAAGATTCCTCCCTTGGGCAAAAGGGAATGAATTCGGGCTCGGCCGGCATAGGGAGGAATAGAAGAATCTCCGTGGTGACACAACCCACGGTGCACACGGATGTAATGGACCTGAAGGCCGGATGGGTGAAGCTACGACTAGTGGGTTTGTCGAAGTCTCGGGCCAATAAGCGCGTCAACTTCCATTGTGAGTCTAATCCCATAACAAGGTCATCCAAGGTATTAACATGATGACTAGACCGAAATGTAGTGTGGAATGAGTTGATGGGCACCAGTGGTAGGGTGGGGTCCATGGATGGGTAGGGAGGTAGGACCAAGCCAACCTTGAGCCGGCTAAGAAGTGGCTCGACTATGAAAAGTGTTCCCGTTAGAAACACGGGTGGCTCGGGCTACGGTGGGTGAGGCCATGGGGCAAGTTGTTCTACCGGCTTGGGAATCGGCTGAGAGGTAGATGCTTGTCGAAGGGCGGCATCTGCTTGCCAAATGGCGACATCAAACCTTGCCTCGAAAGGCTCAACCTCGAGAGCGGCCTCATATGACTGTGCCAGAGAGAACGCATCGCGGATAAGACATTCGTATCGAAAATGAAGCCGCAAACCTCTCCGGAACTGAGAGGCAGTCATGGTGCTCTCCTCTCCAAATCCGTTTCCAAACCGGTACACTTCGAAGTCCCTAATGTACTCGGACATGGACTTGTCGCCTTGGATGGGTCGGCATGGGTTGGCCATAGTTGCCAAAAGATGGGAACGTATCCCTAAAAATGGGCATGCAACAGCATTTTTTTGTTTTTGTTTTATAAGCAAAAGTTTATGCAAACTAATGCAAGCACCTAGACACAACTCTAAATGCGATGCAAAGTTGAAATGCAGACTCGACTATGAAACAAGACACAACCAAGATCCGATACCTGGCGGAGTCCGGGGATCCGAAGACCCTCTCACGCGAGTGAATCACCTCTCCGATAGGCGTAACCTAACGGTCGGGTGACACCTTTTTATATACCAAACAATGGTATGCAAGTGAGACACTTAGACCGACTTAGACTTAGACTCGACTTAATTGACTCTTTTTTGTGTGTTTTGAACCAAATACTACCCTAGACTCAGCTGGCGCTCTGATACCAAATTGATGCGGGACGGACACGCGACCTGGGACTCTAGCTCGCGATCGTCCCTTAGCGAGGGAAGCGTCGGACATGCGCGGTTGAGAAACCAGTTGTGAGTCAGGTAGTCGGCTCTTCCATGCTTGGATCGAGTCACGGGACGGGTTCACTCAATCACTCTCGCAGCGGTGATAAAATTGATATATCGGGCTAAGAATCCTAACACTCGCAGCGGCATATACAAATAGATACGAGTAAAGCAAATGCGAAAGAGAGAGGGAGCGAATTTACCTCCACGCGCCGGGCGTGGGGAAGACGATCCCGGCCAAGTCAGTAACTCCCGGTACAGTAAATATTTAAATTACAACAGTGAATTTTGATGCCCACTCCATGCAAGGAGGTAACGGGCTACAAGTGGGCCCAAGAGGACCGATCTTGGGTTGACGGGCAGCACTTGGATTCGCTCGTCGGTGCCGTCCGGAAGACGCTTGCTATGGGTGGTGGGGCCCACACGTGGCTCAGCCCTCCGAGTCTGGCGGGGTGGGTCCCGTTGTGAATGGGGCACCTGGAGGAGCGATCCCTGGAAGGCGTTCTACCTGGAACGTCGGGAGGAGGCCGGGCGGCCCGAACTGGAGGCCCGAGGATATGCTGTCCACGGATCTGAAGCTTCTATTTTACAGCGCGCGACCCCGCGAGATGTGCTGCTGCGTTCAATCCCGACGTCGGATCGATGCGAGACTAGCACCGTTGGAAAGATGATTCAAAATACTTTGATCTATGGCCAGAGAAAGAATTTTTAATTTCCCGGAGCTGACCTTTTTCGAATTTAACAGTTGCTAGTTGACAGAACCAGATCTGACTGGACAGATCTAAGTTTTCCAGAGAACAAGAGTTGACCGAAGCAAATACTTCGGATCTAGAAATTGACTCCTTGATGAAAGTTATAGAGAAAGAAACAAAGGAAGACGGGGATAATTTGTGTGGATTTTCTGGAGGACGTTTGACAGGGGAAAACGATTTTATACTGGACAAGGGTCGGATCTGAAATGCACAGGACAGAACATATTTGGGAAAAGATAGTGATTTTTAAAAATAGTAAAAGACTCCAGAAATTCCAAGAAAATTCGTGGATGATGGGTGTGGTGGACAAAACTTCCAATAAAATTGATGACTCAAAAAACTAAAGGAAAAGGGGTCAAATGGAGGAAACAAAGGGTTGATGTGACACAAAACTGAGCACAGACAGAACTGGAAGGCTGAAGAACACGAAAAATGAAAAAATAGAAAATGAAGGCTAAAAAATAGGAAAAACATTTTGGGAGAGGGTATTGACGTGGTGAACCTACTCTCAAAATTTAGACTCCATAAGATCAGTAGATCTGGAGCTAAAAATTGAACATGGAACCCCTGTGTAGACACGCCAAAATTGACATTATTTTGAGTATATTTCATATTGCCGTGCAATGCCCCATTTGACCCTCAAATCGGCTTATTTGAGTGGTTTTTTCCACTTTTCTTGAATTTCCCCTTTTTTCCCATATTTTTCCTATTTTTCCCTATTTTTCCTATTTTTTCTGGATTTTTTGGGCATTTATCTCCATTTTTATGATTTTTGGGGTAACGCCTTTGGAAAGGGCGTTTTTTTTTTTTGAATCACGACCTGATTGGGGGCGTTTCTTGAAAAAGTGACGACCTCTGGTGAGGGCGTCAATTCCTGGAATTATCTAATTTTTGAAAAAGAATAAATATTTGAAAAATGTTAATTCACGCCCTATCTTCGGGCGTGTTTCAATTAACGCCTCTCCCTGAGGCGTTTCTTACAATTTCCAAATAAAGAAATGTTTATTTCTAAAAATAATCCAGGAAGAAACGCCCTGACCCAGGGCGTGTTTTGAAAAGATGCCCTATGACAGGTCGTCAATTCATGAATTGACGCCCTGACCAAGGGCGTGTTTCATCTTCTGGCTTCGCAGCCCTTTTCCCCAGAGAGTCCTTGCCTCGTTAGACTCCTGCTTCGTTTGGGCTCTTGCCCAGCTTAATCCTTTCCCCCTTAGGCTCTTGCCCGTTCTTATCCTTCTATCTTTTTGATTCGACCTATATAGGATTGCTTCTGCAGCTCTGTTGGGTTGGACGCCCTTCTTCTTCTCCCCCCGTCGTTCTTCCTCTTCTGTCTTCTTCTCCTCTCCTCCCTTCGTTCTCCTCCTTTTTCTGTTTTGTTTTGTTTCTTTTGTTGTCTTCTTCTTACGCAGGTGTTGTTCTTGGCTAAGGGGAGGCTTCTTCACGGTTCAAGTCTTCATCCAACTGAAGACCTTTCCCCATCGAGTATCAAAAGCCAAAGGAGCAAAAAACCAGATTTTTCTTATCCCTCCTTTTTCTCTTTTAGTTTATTTTTATTAGTTGATACATACGCATGCATCATATCCCTCTCTCTATGCATATTTCCTTTCTTCAACTATGTTGAACATCTCCCCTTAGTGCAACTCTTGCACTCTTTTCCCCTTATTCATATTTTGCATCTTCATTCATCATATATCTCCCATACCCTCATTGCATAGGGGTTTAAGGGCAATCCCCTTAAGGTGTGTATGGTTCATATCTTTCATGCTCACCTATATTTTTATTGAATTTGATGCTACACCATTGTTTCTAATCCATATCTTTTTGGTGTTGTTGTCTTTGTTTTGCAAGGGTAATTAATTGAAAAGACTCTCTTCGTCGGCCGGCTGATCTTGAAGAGAAAAGGAGTACTCACATCCCCCGCATCTTTTGAGGTATTTTGCGATCATCTCCCCATATCAATCTCCTCTTTGAGACCCTCGTGTCTCTGGCGATCACACACACTCCCCTTGTGCACCTCGTGCATGTTTCATCTCCACTATTGTTTATTGTTTGCATTTCATTATATTTTCCTGAAGTGGATTTTAAAGGAATCTACAAATTGGCGATCACGGTGGGACACTTTGTGTTCTTCTTTCATTACCCCTTTCCCCTTAGGCACCCGCGTGTGCCATCTCCCTTATTTGCACCCTCGGTGCGTCTCCCTTTTGTGCCCCTCGGGCACCCTCCATTGGTTTTGCACTCTTCCCTAAGTGATTTGTCAGTTTGTTGATTTTTCTTTAAAATTTTCACTTATTTGAAATTTTTGATGAGCATGCTTATATCTTATATTTGTTGATTGCCTGCGACTGTGAGTGGTTGTTACTGTTGGCCGTGGATTGAGATTTAACGCCTCTGTCACAGGCGCCTTTTGATTTCACGCCCTAACCCAGGGCGTGTTATTTAAATTTAACGCCTTCTGACAGGGCGTTTTCTATCTGTCTCCAATTATTTCTGCTTGCTTGGTGAATTCACGCCCGTTGCAAGGGCGTCTTTATCTTTATTAGCGCCTCACTTAAAGGTGTTTTCTTGGATTTGACGCCCGCTGGAAAGGGCGTCCTTTTATTGATAGCGCCTCACTCTAAGGCATTTTTCACCCTGCCCCGGGCCCCTCACGTTGATTCACGACAGTCACACCGTCGTGTCCTTGTTTAGTAGCGCCCCCTTCCAGGGCGTGTTTTCACTGTGGGTTTCCAGAACCCCCCGGCTGTGGTTTTTCATGATATTTCCTACTTATCTTTACTGATTATATTATTGTGGTTGGCCTGTTTACCCAGCTGCATTCATATTTGCATTTTGGTTTGGGAGACCTCCTCTCTCTTCATTAGGATTCCATACACCCTCTTGGAATCGGGACGACCCTCCATTGAGCATTCCGTCTCTTTGGACCGGAAATCCCTTTTCCAAGCCTCCGTAAGTCCCCGCACCCGTTGATTCCCTCACGGACGCCGGGCAGGTTGTGCCTTGAAGTTCCCGAGTTTAGTTGGCCTATACGGTGAGAAAGGGTTCCTAGTTGGCATTGGAGTTCATATCATTTGAAACTAGGTTTCCCCCCCCCCTTGTGTGAATCATTCCAAACTTTGCTAAAAATCATTAATTCACCAAGGTCTAAACAAATAGAAATCAAGGTAACCATTCCAACTTGTGTGTTTCTTTGCAAATTGTTTGCACATTATTTGGATTGCGTAATGCCTTACTTTGATAAACAAAACAACATGTTCAATTCAATTCATGAGGATATACAACCTAGCACATCTTATAATCCTCACCTTCAACATGTTCAACATAATTCTCGCCATCTCTCCAAGGGACCACATTCTCATTCTTATGGTCATGCCCAGCCCATGGGCAATGTCCATTCTCATGGTCCCCATACTCAATTTCAGGCCACTATTCCTATTAGACCCTCTCGTCCCAATGATGAGAAGGTCTCCCAGATTTTGCATGCATTAGATCATCTCACCCCTCAACAGATCCAAGCCCTTAAGGCCGCTGTTGAGGGTGCATCTCCTTCATCACCTCCTCCCAATTCTATTCGGGTGGCCCATCACCCATCTCCTTCCAATTCTATATGGGTGGCCCATCACCCACCTCTTTCCAATTCTATTCGGGTGGCCCATCATCCATCTCCCTCCAATTCTACACGGGTGGCCCATCACCCCCCTCCTCCTTCCAATCCTGATCGGGTAGCCCATTACCCATCTCCTCCTGTTCATTCTACTCGGGTGGCCCATCACCCGCCTCCTTCTATTCCCTCTCGATCACGGCCCCAAGGCCCATTTATTCATTGCAATCCGGCCCATCCGGGTTCTTCTATGGGTCGGCCCATTAATTCCCCTCCACGGCCTTTTTATGCGGCCCCTCCTCCTTCAAGGCCCTGCCAGCCCTCGGTTGTTCAAGTCACACCCCTCCAACAATCCCTGCTTGATAAGATTACTTTGATGGAGGAACAAATAAAGAGGGTCACGGCTCCTCCTACTCCAGTCAATCCTCTCCATGCCGCTTTGGACGAGATTACAAAGATGGAGAGAGAATGGAAAGACAGGAGGGATGATTACGACGTCGACGGTTCAAGTGAGCAAGAGCCGGCATTCGAAGAATCCGAGGCAGTATACGATGATGATGAAGCTCCACAGGCACCCCTTCTGAGTTTCCTTAACTTTCCGCTTCCCCCATTATCATTCGATGAACCTCCTGCTCAGGATGAAGCCACCGTCCCTAACCCTACCCCTGTTTTTGAGACCTCTTGGTGTTACGACAATGGGTCGATATTTCAATCACCCACGCCGACACATCTTGAGTCTCCTCCCACTCCCAACGCCGCTCACCCCGTTCGGCATTTTCTCCGCAGCAAACCCCCACCAATTACACCTCCCACAATTATACTTCCACCAATTACACCTTCACCAATTAAACCCCCATCAATTACACCTCCACCAGCTATGCCATTAACCTCCATATCACCAGCCTCCACTGAGCCCACCTTTGAATCTTCCCCAATTAACCTCCCATTACCACCACCTCAACCTTCCCTTATCCCTTTAACCCCAAAACCCACATTACCTACTCCACCACTTAACCCTCCACCTATGGTTAGTCCTGAGCAGGATCCACCACTTTTTGCACTCAAGCCAACCCCGACTGCTTTCGAGCAAAGGGAGAAGCTCGGCGTGTTTGAACCTCCACTTCCACTTATCCTTTCTCCAACACCTTCCATTATACCTCCACCATTCATGAAGCCTTCCGCCTCCGCCTCACCTCCCTTTACTACTCGGAAGGGGAGCACCGCTATAAGTACTTGCGCCAAGGATGATCAAGAGCCGGGCAAGAAGGATTTGGCCGTGGCTATGCCGTTCAAGATACATGAATTCATTTGCCGGATGCCAATCCGGGTTATTGTGCCGAGCACGATTGAAGAGGCTAAACCGCTGCCCTTACTCAGAGGAGAATGCCGGGCGTTGATGTCGTCTAAGGGCCGGGCAGGGCACCCCTTGTTCCTACTTTCGAATTCCAAATTCATTATTCCTTACAAGGGGCGAATGCCCATTTTGCTCAACATTCCATATATACCACATTCAATGGGCAACACGATGCTTCCCGTTCCAACTCTCCAACTCCCTCACATGGTTGATCTTTGCCTTCCAAGGGGGTTGCCACTTATTGAAGCTCCTTTTATTGGGCCAATTGACTATACACTTTCACTGCCGTGGAGGGGCAGTTATCTTGATGCTAAGGGGCCTTCCACTCCTTTACCCACCTCCCATTCAACTTCATCCCTATTCTCATCTTTCGCTTCATGGGCCATTCCAAGGGTAAAGAGGAGGATCTCATTCTCTCGCCCTTCATGTTCTTCACGTTCTTTGCATTCCATGCATTCTGTCGCATTTGGGCATTCATCACATCCGTTCTACTGCATTCGCATGCATTTGCACCTTCTTCTTCCCGGGTTTCCAAACCCGTATCTTCCCCGCCTTCCGGCACCTCCGGATATTCCGCACTTCCCATCTTATTCATCTTCATCTTTTTATCCACTATCCCTGGGGCATCGCGTCCCTTTTCCTGCTATCTCCCTGGAACCTCCAGGAATTTTATCCCTCCTCTTTGGGCATCTCGCCCTTTCTGATTCTATTCCTCCGGAACCTCCGGACTTTCCCCTCGGGCATCGCGCCCCTTTCCATTCTCCTCCTCCGGAACCTCCGGACCTTTCTCTCGGGCATCGCGCCCCTTTCCACCTTCCTCCTCCGGAACCTCCGGACTTTCCCCTCGGGCACGACGCCCCTTTCCACCCTTTCCATCTCATTCCTCTGGAACCTCCGGACTTTCCCCTCGGGCATCGCGCCCCTTTCCATTCTCCGGAACCTCCGGACCTTTCTCTCGGGCATCGCGCCCCTTTCCACCTGCTTCCTCCGGAACCTCCGGACTTTTCCCTCGGGCACGACGCCCCTTTCCACCTTCTCCTTCCCGATTTCATTCCTCCGGAACCTCCAGATTTTCCCCCAGGGCATCACGCCCCTTTCCACTTTATTCTTCCGGAGTCTCCGGATCTTTCGTACCTTTCCCTCGGGCAACGCGCCCCTTTCCATCTTATTCCTTCGGAACCTCCGGATTTTCCTCCTGATTCTCCTTCATTCCTTTCCTTTTCCCTCGGGCACGCCGCCCCTTTTATTCCTCCTCTGGAACCTCTGGACCCCCCATCTTTCCTCCGATTCATCTTTCTAATCCTCCAAAACATTACATCTTTCATCTTCTTCTTCCTTTTCCATCATCTTTTTCCATATTTCTTTCTAGGGCATCGCGTCCCTTCCTTTATTATCCCACCGGAGCCTACGGATGGGTCTTCCCTTGATTCTCCTCTTCCTCCGGAACCTCCGGACTTTCCCCTCAGGCATCGCGTCCCTTTCCATCTTAATCCTCCGGAACCTCCGGATTCTATTTCCCTCTTCTTTGGGCATCACGTCCCTTCCCTTCTCATTCCCTCGGAACCTCCGGATTCTCATTCCCTTCCTGATTTTATTCCTCCGGAACCTCCGGACCCTCCATCTTTCTTCCGATTCATCTTTCTGATTTTCTCGAACATCACCTCCTTCATATTCTTCTTCCTTTTCCATCATCTTTTTCCCTATTTCGTCTCAGGGCACCGCGTCCCTCGATATCTTATCCCTCCGGAGCCTTCGGATAATTCCTCCTATCATGATTCTACTATGCCTCCGGACCCTCCGGATCCGCCTCTTTCTATCTATCAATTTCTTCTTCTAATTCCTCCTGATTCTGGGTCCGACCCAACTTCTTCCACATCCACTGCCTTGGGCATCTGCCCATTCTCCCATTGCTTTCGAGGCTTTAGTCCTCACTCATCCTTCTAATTCTCCACTTCTTCTGTAGACTGTTCCATGTGATCAGGGTTTCCGCGCCTTAGTGAGGGAGTTCTAGCCCTCGCCTCTCTTCTCTTTTTTCCTTATTCGTCTGAGTCTGGTCTTGGCACCACCCCTTCGTGTTAAGCCACTTTTAATCCTTTGCTTCCAATCATTTTATCTGCCAAAGAGGACTATCCCATGATGATCAACCTCGCCTCTGACAGCTGCTTCTACAAAGGTTGCAAGGTAATATATTGGCGTAAGTATGCATTTATATGATATCATTATCTCATTACTTCACGCATGATTTTCAAAATGAAGTGCTTCCTAACAAGATTAAGAGTGGTGTTTTAAACCTTTATCTTAAGCTTTTGTTTAATTGTAATCATTCTTAAAAAGAGTCCTTTAGGCTTGCCTATGCAGCACCTTGGTTAATAAGAACCCCACGCTGGGAATTCAACATTCTCTCCCCGCTTGTTAAGAGCAACCCTTAGCTGGGCATTCCACACACTTCACGGCGTCCTTAGCTGGCTCCTTTGATAAAAACACCGTTGCTACTTTGGCCATGCCATGAGTATAACTGAAAGTCTTTTCTCTTCTTTACTCGGCCGCGTGCAGGGGCAAGAGGTTGACAGATGAGATGACCAACTTCGGTAATCCCCAATACGAGAGAAGTCTCAAATAGGGGCAGTCTTGACCCAAAATCAATATGAGTTTTCATATGAGTTTTCATGATAAATCTTGCCAAAAGGGCTATTATGAAAATCAAGTCAGAATTTCGATAAAAGTAAAATTGTGAATTATGGCATGACAAGAGTGGCAAAGTCCCCGCAGGAAAAACCCTGGTCGTATGCATGTCAAGGGTCTAAAAATCAAAGGCACAAAGCCCCGGCACAACAGACTACCTCTTTGAGGGGAAGCACCTTGGAAGGAATTCAAATCTCGACATCTCCCATCCTGCATAAAGCTTATCTCCAATTATTCTTCTCTTCTCCCGCTAAGACCGAATGTTTCTCGGGTATGGCCTTGGTAGGGGCACCGTTGATCAAGGGCGGTCGGTTATAGGGCGCCATCTTTCAATGCACGCCCAGCTTTGGGCAAGTTTTAAGCAAAAGGGGAAGGAACGAGGGCCCCTAGCCAGTGGTTTAAGACACCCTTTGATGCTGCTTTAGCAATGTCTAACCAAACAAAAAAAATTGAATATTTCTTTCTCAAAACTTCATAAAAATTTGAATATCTTTTCCTAAAAAAAAATCACAAAAATTTGCATATTGATAAAATTCATAAAAATTGGAGTATCTTTTTCAAAACTCATAAAAATTTGCATATTTCAAAACTCCATAAAAATTGCATTGTATTGTCTGATGGTGCTTTTGCAGGAACAACTTTGTAAGGACCAAGAGCACGGGATGAGTCCTATCTCCACTCGTTGCTATCAATCTATTGATTCCTCCAGATATTCTCATGACATGCCACCCTGGGCATTTTTGGTTATCATCTCCTCATATCTTTTTGGTTATATCTCCGGATTATCATTTGATGATTCATCTCCAGATCTTTCAATCAACTCCTGCTACTTTCAATTCTGCCACTGGGCATTATCATTCTGATCATTCAACTCCAAATCTTGATTAGCCAAGTTGTCATCCTCATGACAAACGACAAACAATGATGCTATGCTATCTATGCTTTAATGATGCTATCTATGCTATTCTTGAATATGATACATACCTGCTATTGATGCTTTGATTCATGCTATGCTTGCTATGCTTAAATGCCTTATTCATTGCTTGTTATCTTTTATATCTTGGCTGATGAATCTTTGAGCGCAGGAAGAAGCTCTTGGTCCCACCGACTGGGCATCATCATCCAAGTCCCACGGTGCTTGCAGCTCATTTCTCAGTTCCCATGCTTATTGATATCACCATCTCCCTGTATGCATTCTACTATATGTTACATATATTACTAGATTATATCAAGGACCTTGTGGCTTTAGTAAATCTGGGATTTGAGTTCCCCTTCATCAAAAACAATGATGATTCCAGAGAAGTCTTAGTCACACGGATAGGCCATTGAGCCGTCCAAGACTGGGGACGATGGTTCCCTTTTTACGAGTTGGTGCGTGGATAAACGGGCTTCGGCTTAGTATCAGCTCGCAGAATTGGTTTCTTGACCCAGTCTGCGCAGTTTAACAATATTATCCTTGATTATATTATATTTTCATTTGTTATTTTCCCTTTAGCCCAGCATGCATTCATGTAGGACTTTGAATTAACATTGGAAAATTATTCTGATAAGCTGATGTTGAGAGTTGAATTGATCTTAATCTTTCTCGATGTGAGATTTTCATTGCCGAATTGAGTCCTCAGTTCGATTTGTCGCTGTTTTGGGTCTTCTCTCGAGAGCTCCTTGTTTGGATTTTTATCATCTTATTTTTAATCATTTCCCTTTGATCCACCTTGACTGCAGCACGTCCACTGGCTGGTAACCGCTCCCCAATGGTGAAACTTACAGGTTTGTGACCTGGGGTACTTCCACCGCGTTGGAAGTTGATCATTTGTTTTATCTTCTTCGTGCACCGCGTGCACATCTCCCCTTTTATCCAAACATTGTTGATTTCGTTGGATTTCCTGAGATTTGCTTCATCTCGAGCTTTTGATTTCATTCTCATCAAGTGATGTTGATTGCGTGTCTCATCACACCTTGGCATCTACTTTCCAGTTTGCTACGCTCCCTTGCAAAGCAGACGCCAAGGCGGGGCAGCTGTAGACACGCCAAAATTGACATTATTTTGAGTATATTTCATATTGCCGTGCAATGCCCCATTTGACCCTCAAATCGGCTTATTTGAGTGGTTTTTTCCACTTTTCTTGAATTTCCCCTTTTTCCCCTATTTTTCCTATTTTTCCCTATTTTTCCTATTTTTCCTATTTTTCTGGATTTTTTGGGCATTTATCTCCATTTTTATGATTTTTGGGGTAACGCCTTTGGAAAGGGCGTTTTTTTTTTTTGAATCACGACCTGATTGGGGGCGTTTCTTGAAAAAGTGACGACCTCTGGTGAGGGCGTCAATTCCTGAAATTATCCAATTTTCAAAAAAGAATAAATATTTGAAAAATGTTAATTCACGCCCTACCTTCGGGCGTGTTTCAATTAACGCCTCTCCCTGAGGCGTTTCTTACAATTTCCAAATAATGAAATGTTTATTTCTAAAATAATCCAGGAAGAAACGCCCTGACCCAGGGCGTGTTTTGAAAAGACGCCCTATGACAGGTCGTCAATTCGTGAATTGACGCCCTGACCAAGGGCGTGTTTCATCTTCTGGCTTCGCAGCCCTTTCCCCCAGAGAGTCCTTGCCTCGTTAGACTCCTGCTTCGTTTGGGCTCTTGCCCAGCTTAATCCTTTCCCCCTTAGGCTCTTGCCCGTTCTTATCCTTCTATCTTTTTGATTCGACCTATATAGGATTGCTTCTGCAGCTCTGTTGGGTTGGACGCCCTTCTTCTTCTCTCTTCGTCGTTCTTCCTCTTCTGTCTTCTTCTCCTCTCCTCCCTTCGTTCTCCTCCTTTTTCTGTTTTGTTTTGTTTCTTTTGTTGTCTTCTTCTTACGCAGGTGTTGTTCTTGGCTAAGGGGAGGCTTCTTCACGGTTCAAGTCTTCATCCAACTGAAGACCTTTCCCCATCGAGTATCAAAAGCCAAAGGAGCAAAAAACCAGATTTTTCTTATCCCCCCTTTTTCTCTTTTAGTTTATTTTTATTAGTTGATACATACGCATGCATCATATCCCTCTCTCTATGCATATTTCCTTTCTTCAACTATGTTGAACATCTCCCCTTAGTGCAACTCTTGCACTCTTTTCCCCTTATTCATATTTTGCATCTTCATTCATCATATATCTCCCACACCCTCATTGCATAAGGGTTTAAGGGCAATCCCCTTAAGGTGTGTATGGTTCATATCTTTCATACTCACCTATATTTTTATTGAATTTGATGCTACACCATTGTTTCTAATCCATATCTTTTTGGTGTTGTTGTCTTTATTTTGCAAGGGTAATTAATTGAAAAGACTCTCTTCGTCGGCCGGCCGATCTTGAAGAGAAAAGGAGTACTCACATCCCCCGCATCTTTTGAGATATTTTGCGATCATCTCCCCATATCAATCTCCTCTTTGAGACCCTCGTGTCTCTGGCGATCACACACACTCCCCTTGTGCACCTCGTACATGTTTCATCTCCACTATTGTTTATTGTTTGCTTTTCATTATATTTTCCTGAAGTGGATTTTAAAGGAATCTACACCCTGTCCTGATTTGGACAGAACTCCGATGATGGTGGCGGCGGCGCGATGGTGGCGGCGGCTGCAGAAACAGAATTCAGAGGATAAGAGGGAGAGATAGAATGGGTCTCACACCCTGGAATGGCAAAATTCCATCTGCAAGAGAGGGGAAGAGAGAGGAGGAGGGCGCACCCTTCAATGACTCAAGCCAATTTCATAATTTTCTCTTCATTAAACCTTATAAAACACTATACATGGGTTTATATAGAAGGGGAGGAAGGGGGAGGGGGTTGGAATTTCATGGGAGAGAGGGGAGGGGTAGCATTTTCTTCCCCCATGTGGTCAATTGGCCTAAAAAAAGAAAATACAAAATGTCATTTTTCACCCCCTTGACTTAAGGGGAGGCATCTTGGACATTTTTCACCCATTGTCCCCTTGACTTGTCCAAGAATGAAAGAATCCTTCTAGAAGCCACCTTGGCATTTTACCAGCCCCACATGGACCCCAAGGGCTTAGGTGGACCAATGGGGAAGGAGTGAGGGCCCCCTTGCTGGACCTACTGAACTTTTACATAAAAACTCAAAGATCCTTAGGGAATAACAAATTGGCTTTAAAAGTCTTACAATTGCAAACTTACTTTCCCAAGGATATAAAAACAAACTAAAAATACACAAATATAAAAATAAAATGTTAGTGCTCGGTGTCTATTACCATCAGGTTTGGACTAGGGGCATCATGGTGGGTTTGCTCATGTTCAATTGGCCTAGTCTTGGGTCTAGGCTCATCTGCGTACGAGGCTCGTTGCCTCTGACTATGACCCACTTGGTTGGAGGTGGCTGGGTTGGGTCGGTTGGAGGTGACTGGGCAGAGTAGGTAGACCCTTCTAAGCTCGCCCTTCATCTCACCCCATGACTCTATAGGCCATTGCCTCCTAATTTCCCTCAAGCAGTCTATGTCCTTCCATTTTTCGGTGACTTCATGAAAAAGCTGCTTTGTGGCAAAATCAACTTCCATGGCATCGGACATAATGTAACACTCAAAGTAGTTGTCCATAGCGGCTTCCCACTTTAGGTAGTCGCTCGGGACTTTAGAGCCATAGAAGTCCAGGGCTTCGGCCCTATGGAGGTGGATGGGTTGGGTTCCCCATCTTTGGGTGTGTCGCCACCATTCATATGACGTGGGCTTTTGGGGATCCATGGGAGACGGGGAGCTATAGGATGGCAATGTAGACACTTGGTGACAAGACACTAGACACGACCTTAAACAACAAGGCAAAGTTGGAATGCAGACTCAACTACAAACCTAGACTCAACCAGTATCAGGTACGTGGCGGAGGTTTGATCCGAAGATCGCACTCACGCAAGTGTGCTACCTTTCCGATAGGCGTAACCTATCATTCCGAGAACACCTTTTGATATATCGGGTATAGGAATGCAATGTGATACCTTGGACCGACTAATCGACTACCCTAGAATCGACTTAGCTCTGATACCAATTTGATGCGGGACGTGACGGGACGGGACACGAACTTGGGACTCTAGCTCGTGGACATCCTTAAGCGAGCGAAACGCGTGGATCTGCACGGTTGAGAAACCGATAATGAGTCTCGAGTATCGGCTTTTCCGCGTGCTCAGATCAAGTAACGGGATGGGTTCCACTCACTCGCTCGCAGCGGCGATGAAATTTAAACAAGCTAATATCCTAATAATCACTCATGCAGCGGCATTCAAAATATACGAGATAAGCAAATGCATCAACGAAGGAGCGAAAATGTACCTCCACGCTCTGGGCGTGGGGAAGATGACCCCGGCCGAAACTCGTACTCCCGGTGTATAGTAAATAAATAATTACAATAGTGAATTTTTATTGCCCACTCCACGCAGGGAGGTAAAGGGCTACAATGGCGACCTGGGAGTAATGAACTCGGGTTGACGGGTAGCAAACCGGAAGGCTCTCGGGCCGGAGACAGGTTGCTGGTCCGGCTCAGTTCTGCGGGGCCCGCGGGATAGCAGGCGGGTCCGACTGCTGGGACGGCAGTGCCCGGTCATCTTCTTGCTGTGGCGGTTGGATGGGGCGCTGCTGAGGGGTTGCTGGTCGACCTCCGGGCGCGGCGGTCGCCGAATGTGAGCCGGCGAATTTTATTGGGATTCACCGGTTGACTACCTTGCTGGCCTGTTCTCAGGATAGAATTGCACGCTTCCACGAAATGAATTGTTTCGCCCAGATCTGACATCGGATTGAGGCAAAATTGGTACCGTTGGAAACTAGACTCGAAGGTCTACAACATATATTATTTTCAGATCCATCCAGGAAACGGATTGGAACTGAAAAACTATGTGGGTTGTAGTTGTTTCTGGCCTGAAATTATAGACAGTCAGGACAGAACGGGATCTACCTGAAAATGAAATTTGACCAACAGGGGACTGGTAGATCTAGACTCTGGAAAAATTATGGGTGGAAGGGGGGATGTGAGGATCACGTATGAATTGTTTGGGAATTTTTGGGGGTGACTAAGGGGACGGGAAAAATAGAAGAATAAGACACTATCCCTTAGTTTTGACCTTCCTAGTTTGCCCTCCCTAACCCTAGATCTGAGGTCATTTAGAGTCTTTTTACATTTATTATAAGTAGCTTGTATTTCACAATTTTAGTAGAAATAATGAATGGAAAATTTATGAAATTGAGTGGAATCCCTTGGAGGGTGCGCCCCTCTCCCTCTCTCCCTCTGGTTTCTCTCCTCCTCCTCTAGCATTTCAGGGTTTAGACCCCTTCTATCTTAGCCCCTCTACCTCTAGTTTCTGATTTTGCCGCCGCCGCCACCGCCATCGCGCCACCGTCACCATCGCCGGATTCTGTCTACATCAGGATAGAAGCTCACCTCTGGATTTGTATCTCTGGTTCTTGTTGTCTGATCGAACCCTAATTTTGAGGGTTTGTTCTGTCCATCTCCCTTAACCTCCAGTTCAAATTTCGTATCGTTTGGAAGTCATTTGATATTTTTCCCATATTTTTGTTTGTCTAATCTGCCCTTTTGCAGATCTACGGGACAGAGTCACCTTGTCGCATTTTCCCCACCCCCTTAAAAATTTTCAAAAAATCCCAACGAATTACTCAGTATTCCACACATATATCCCCTTCCACCATAATTTTCGTGGAGTCTAGAAAAATCATTTTCCCTTTGGTCAAAGGTCAGTTTTAGGGAGATACCTTGCTGCCCTGTGTGTCTGTCAGTCCGAGTAAGAAACAAAAATAGTGTTACAGTCATATTCATTTTCAATCCGTTCGGTGGATGGAGTTGTCAAAATTATATGTTGTAGATATATGAGTGCTCTTTCCAACGGTACCAGCCACGCCTCGATCGGCCTCCGGATCTGAGCGTCATAATTCGTGTCACCGAGGCTTGCAGATCTGTTCCCTATGCAGGTCCGAAATTACAATCCAGAAGATATTCAAAAATAAATATCAAAAATCAACTTCAGGAGCCGCCCCTTCATGGAGTCGTTCAGAGACATCCTGCCATCGTCCCAGCCAAGCGGTGCCTCCGGAAGATCTCAGGAAGGTGACGTTCCTTTGGAAACCGTTGCTTGCTGTCCAGTGAGTCAGCAACCGAGTTGGTGCTGCACCGAGTTGGAATAGTGCCCAGTCGGACCAGCAATCCGAGTTCGTGCCGTACGCACCTCCAGATTGCTGCCCGTCAACCCAGGGTCGATCCTCACGGGCCCCACTTGTAGCCCTTTACCTCCCTGCGTGGAGTGGGCAATAGATTTCACTGTTGTAATTAACTTTTACCTTTATTACCGGGAGTTACCGTATTTGGCCGGGAACGTCTTCCCCACGCCCAGAGCGTGGAGGTACACTCGCTACCCTCCTCGTAGGCATAACTTTACTCGTATATTTTTGTATATCCCGCTGCGTGAGTGATAGATTATCTAGCTTGTTATACTTTTATTCACCGCTGCGAGAGAGTGAGCGTAACCCGTCCCGTGACTCGACCCGAGTTAACGCGGAAAGGCCGATACCCGAGACTCACTGCCGGTTTCTCAACCGCGCACGGTCCACATCTTCCCTCGCTTAGGGGCGATCGCGAGCTAGAGTCCCAGGTCGCGTGTCCGTCCCGCATCAATTTGGCATCAATTTGGTACGATGACGGATCCGCCGGAGCTACTCGAGCAGCCGCACCCCTTACTCGACGGGGTCGAGTTCTTTCCACCCGGGGTGAGTTGATGGGAATCGACGCCGAGCACTGACATTTCAATTTGCATTTACGTACTTTAGTTTATGTTTATATCCTTGGGAAAGCATATGCGCAATTGTAAGGCTTTATAAGCCAATGTGTCATTCCCTTGGATTGTTTGGGTTTTTGTGCAAAATGTCTGTAGGTCCAGCAAGGGGGCCCTCACTCCTTCCTCATTGGTCCAAGTGGCACCATTTGGGCCCATGTGGGGCTGGTCAACCCTCCTAGGTGGCATCTAGAAGGTTTGACAAGTCAAGGGGGACAAGGTGGACAAAAAGCCCATATTCTCCTCCTTATAGTCAAGGGGGCGCCCACCTCGATTAAGGTTATTTTAATGGTGTTCCAAATCACATGGGTTAATTAGTTTTGACCTTCCTAGTTTACCCTCCCTAACCCTAGATCTGAGGTCATTTAGAGTCTTTTTACATTTATTATAAGTAGCTTGTACTTCATAATTTTAGTAGAATTAATGAATGGAAAATTTATGAAATTGAATGGAATCTCTTGGAGGGTGCGCCCCTCTCCCTCTCACCCTCTGGTTTCTCTCCTCCTCCTCCAGCATTTCAAGGTGTAGACCCCATCTATCTTAGCCCCTCTACCTCTGGTTTCTGATTCTGCCGCCGCCGCCACCGCCATCGCACCACCATCACCATCGCCGGATTCTGTCTACATCAGGACAAAAGCTCACCTCTGGATTTTTATCTCTGGTTCTTGTTGTCTGATCGAACCCTAATTTTGAGGGTTTGTTCTATCCATCTCCCTTAACCTCCAGTTGAAATTTCGTATCATTTGGAAGTCATTTGATATTTTTCCCATATTTTTGTTTATCCTCTTAGTAATCTGCCCTTTTGCAGATCTACGGGACAGAGTCACCTTGTCGCATTTTCCCAACCCCCTTACAAATTTTCAAAAAATCCCAAAGAATTACTCAGTGTTCCACACATATATCCCCTTCCACCATAATTTTCGTGGAGTCTAGAAAAATTATTTTCTCTTTGGTCAAAGGTCAGTTTCAGGCAGATCCCTTGCTGCCCTATGTGTCTGTCAGTCCGAGTCAGAAACAAAAATAGTGTTACAGTCATATTCATTTTCAATCCGTTCGGTGGATGGAGCTGTCAAAATTATATGTTGTAGATATATGAGTGCTCTTTCCAACGGTACCAGCCACGCCTCGATCGGCCTCCGGATCCGAGCGTCGTAATTCGTGTCACCGAAGCCTGCAGATCTGTTCCCTGTGCAGGTCTGAAATTACAGTCCAGAAGATATTCAGAAATAAATATCAAAAAGTCAACTTCAGGAGCCGCCCCTTCAGGGAGTCGTTCAGAGACGTCATGCCATCGTCCCAGCCAAGCGGCGCCTCCGGAAGATCTCAGGAAGGCGACGTTCCTTTGGAAACCGTTGCTTGCTGTCCAGTGAGTCAGCAACCGAGTTGGCGCAGCACCGAGTTGGAATAGTGCCGAGTCGGACCAGCAGGTCGAGTTCGTGCCGTACGCACCTCCAGATTCCTGCCCGTCAACCCAGGGTCGATCCTCCCGGGCCCCACTTGTAGTCCTTTGTTGTGCCCCTGGTTTTGATGATGACAACCATGAGATGTGTGTGTTGAATTCAACTTAAAATATTGAATTAAATCTTGATTCAGTAATGCATGCATCTGGTTTATTTTTGAATGCACGAAAGGGACAGGGTCGTCATAGGATGATTCATAGCGTCCACGCAGTGGGTTGCCTCAAGGATAGCGTCTACGCAAGACTCTGAAGGCGTCCACACAACAGTTCAAGTGGTAAAATCATAAGTCACTGATATAATCTCAATGCGTCAACGCCACAAACCCACATAGTCTACGCATCAGTTCAAGATCTTACTAGCCCACTTTACTGCATCAACGCCACACTATTGCAGCGTCGACGCACCAGCTTAAGAAGCATAAGCACTCACAGATCTACTTCACTGCGTAAACGCCACAGCAGAGCAGCGTCGACGCAGCAGTTCAAAAGGCAGAATTATGGTTCACTGGAATACCCCAATGCGTCAACGCTACAGCATGATAGCGTCGACGCAGCAGTTCACTCTGAGATGAATTTGGCTCTGGGTAAGCTTAGTGGGTTGACGCAGTAAACCAATGCGTCAACTCATCCACCTACGAACTTGAAGCCTTGTGGGCAGTTCAAGGCAGCGTCAACCCCTTGGTCACCATGGGTTGACGCCATCTGAATCCTTTCATAAGATTAGTTGGGTGGACCCCAGTCATTAGTGACGTCAAAGGCCACATCAGCCAAAAAGTGTTTCGATCTCGTTTTCCCTCGCGATTCCAGAAGGCTCTGAGGAGATCACCATTGGGCTAACCAGAAAATCTGGTTGGGGCCCACTAGGTGTATATATTACATGGTTCTAGGTGAGCGCGGTAGGGAGGCTGGCTTAGGAGATTTCGAAGCTACCGCAGACTAGGCTGAGCAAGAGAAGCTCACTAGAAGAACTGGGGAGTTCATCTTCTTCCTGCTGGCAATCTGCTGAAAACCTGAGGAGATCTAGGAGCAGTGATCTATTGCAAGTTCATCTACGTTTCAGAAGGAGAAGATCAGTTGATCGTTGAAGCTTCTTCTCCCAGACTTCTGAATTCAAGCCTGAGATTCGGCGGCCTCACAGATCTGAGATTGCTCCTTCATCACTGAGTGATTTCGTTTATTGTTTATCTTTTTAGTTTGAACTCTGTTACATTGTTTCTCCCTCGTACTGGTTTGAGTAGAGGGAGGGGTTTGATCCAGCTGATTGTGCTTGGATCAAGGGCGTTTGGGCATGTTTGCCTGCAAGCTGTTCGTCAGCGGTTTAGAGGATCTATTCCTCGGTGAAGCTAAGCTATCATGGGAATAAGCAGCAAGTTTGGAAAAGAAGGACTTGGTTATAATCCAACCAAGAAGAAGGATCTAGGAGCTAGATTTATAACATTTGTTTCTGAACAAGGTATATCTGAGCAGAGCCAAACGGCTGAAAAGAAGTCTTGTGAGAAAAATCAAGAAGAAGTAAAACAGACAGATGAAATCAGAAAAGAAAAGGGCAAAGAGAAAATGAATGCTACCTTAAATGCCAATCACCATAAGAATGTGCCTAAGCTTAGAAGTAAACCCTCAGGTCAGCCTATAGACCCTAGTTCATCAACCCATCATCAGACTTATAAAAATTTAGGGAGTCATAGGTCTGGTACAAGACAGTTGTGTCAACGCACTAGGCACCCTGCGTCCACTCAACCCATGTCCCAGGGGTTCTACAGAAATAATGCTAGAACAAACCATTGGCCACGTCAACGCAGTGTCGATACTGTGTCAACGCATACACCCTTCCAGGATGGGTATTCTTTCAGAAATACTAGAGTGAGTCGACGCAGCCACTACAGTGCGTCAACGCATCCTATGCACCAGAACCCATATGACAGAAGGGTTAGATGGATGAGTCAACGCAGTCAAGTGAGAGGGTCTACTCAGCGAACCTTCATTCCTTCAAGAGTTCAGTATTCTTCTAGAACTTCTCATCCTAGATTCCCCAGTGCTTCTTGGAGTCACAATAATCATTGGAATGGGAACAAGAATAAAACTTCATACTTCTCTAACAACAGAACTGATTCAAAAAGGTCATTCCAAAGGATACCTCAACCCAATCAGAAAGCTCTCAAACCTTTGAACTCCACATATCAAAAACCTCCAAAACATCAAATATGGATTCCCAACAGCATGTTGTCTTATTTAACACAATCATATGGTGTGATGGGACCCAAGTGTATTTGGGTTCCAAAATCTCTTGTTTGATGTGAATTGCAGGAGTGCCTTGCAGCTGTACACAACAGATGGTATCTTGACAGCGGTTGCTCAAGGCATATGACAGGAGATAAGACAAAATTCTGTTTCTTGGTTGAGAAAGAAGGAGGGCATGTCACTTTTGGGGGCAACAATAAAGGTAAAATTATTGGAAAAGGAAAAGTTGGCAAAAATCCCTTGAACTCCATTGATGATGTACTACTTGTTGAAGGACTAGAATACAATCTTCTTAGTATAAGCCAACTGGGTGATAGGGGACACAAAGTTGTGTTTGATTCTCATGCATGCACCATTCTTTAAATGCATTCTAAAAATGTTAAGTTCATTGGAAAGAGAATAAACAACATGTACATGGTAGACTTGGATGATCCCGCTCATAACAATCTCTGTCTAGCTGTGAATAAAAGTGAGTTGGCTTGGCTATGGCATCGTAGACTAGGACATGCTAGCTATAGTGTCATGCATAAGTTAGCAAAATTCAGCATGGTGAATGGTCTGCCTGATGTATCATTCAAGTAAAATGACAAAATTTGTAATGCATGCACTCAAGGCAAGCATACTAGGAAGTCATTTAAATCCAGAATTAAAAATCAATCTTCTAGACCTCTTGAACTTGTGTACATGGATCTGTTTGGACCCACTAGAACATTAAGTTTGAGTGGCAATAAATATGGATTTGTTTTGGTAGATGAGTTTTCTAGGTTTACTTGGGTGTTCTTTTTAACTCATAAAAATGATGCATTTGAAGAATTTCAGGCATTCTTCAGGAAAGTTCAGCAGGATGGTAAGTATACTATTTCATCTATCATGTCAGATCATGGAGAGAATTTGAAAATTCAGAATTTGATGGTTTTTGCAGGGCAATGGGAATATCTCACAAGTTCTCATCTCCAAGAACTCCTGAACAGAATGGAGTGGTGGAAAGAAGAAACAGAACCCTTGTCGAGATGGCTAGAACAATGTTGATCGAAGGACAACTCCCAAGGAAGCTCTGGGCAGAGGCGATAAACACAGCTTGCTACATTGTAAACCGGGCAATGGTAAGACCTCTGTCCAAAAAGACTCCATATGAATTGTTGAAAGGTAAGAAGCCATATGTTATATATTTCAGAGTTTTTGGATCTAAATGCTTTGTTCAAAATAATCACAAACGAGACTTAGATAAATTTGAACCTAAGAGTGAACCAGTCATATTTCTAGGATATTCAAATCACTCTAGGGCCTATAGAGTCTTAAATGTCAAAACTCAATCTGTTGAAGAATCTCCACATATTGTCTTTGATGAAATGAATGTCAAGTCTGAAAATGAGAATCTAGCAGAATCTTGCAGAGACAAAGATGATGGGGAGTTTCTTAAAGAAAAGGAAGAACAATATACTCAAGAGGAAGAGCCATGGTCAAATGAGAATCTAGCAGAATCAAGCACTAGAGGTAATGCAGATGCTAATGAAGGTAACTCTCTGACCAATGTTAGAATGTTAAGAGACCACCCTCTATCAAGCATTATTGGTAATCTGCATGACCCTACCAGAACTAGATCTCATTTTAGAACAATTGAAGAAATGGATAATTTGGCTCTTATATCTCAAATTGAACCTAAAAATGTAACAGAAGCCCTGAAAGATGAATGCTGGATAAATGCAATGCATGAGGAATTAAATAAATTCAAAAGAAATAAAGTGTGGCACCTTGTGTCAAGACCTAATGAACTTTCAGTAATTGGAACTAAGTGGGTCTTTAGAAATAAACAAAATGAAAATGGAATTGTGATAAGAAATAAAGCAAAACTGGTAACACAAGGATATAACCAAGAATTTGGCATTAATTTTGAAGAATCCTTTGCACTAGTAGCTAGATTAGAAGCTATTAGATTATTACTTGCATATGCATGTTGTCATGGAATAAAACTCCATCAAATGGATGTAAAAAGTGCATTTCTTAATGGTTTAATAAAAGAAGAGGTGTATGTTGAACAACCCCCCGGTTTTGAATCTATAGACTGCCCTGACCATGTTTACAGATTAGACAAAGCTCTCTATGGGCTCAAACAGGCACCTCGAGCATGGTATGATAGACTCAGCTCATACCTCATTGAGAAAGGATATTCAAGAGGTGAGCTTCAATTTTTTCTAGGTCTACAAATCACCCAAAGCAAGGATGGATGCTTCATCAACCAGGCAAAGTACGTCTCTGAACTATTGAAGAAATATCAAATGGAGAATTTTAAGGCAATCAGCACTCCCATGAGCACCAACACAATTTTGGATGCAGATCTGAAAGGTAAATCAGTAGATGCAAAGACTTATCGAGGTATGATCGGATTACTCCTCTATCTTACTGCATCTAGGCCAGACATCCAATTTTGTGTATGTATGTGTGCTCATTTTCAGTCTGATCCTAAAGAATCCCACTTGATTTCTGTCAAGCATATCTTTCGATACCTTGCTGGAACTCGAGATTTAGGGATTTGATATCTTGCATCTTGCACTTTTGATCTAGTATCATACTCAGATGCAGACTATACTGGATGCAAACTTGACAGGAAAAGCACAAGTGGCTATTGCCAATTTTTGGGAGGTTGTTTGGTTTCTTGGGCATCCAAGAAACAACACTTTGTCGCACTATCCACTGCAAAGGCAGAATATGTCACTGCAGGGAGTTGTGGCACTCAAGTGTTGTGGATCAAACACCAACTCCAAGATTATCAAACTGATCTTGGATGTGTCCCAATATTGTGTGATAACACAAGTGCCATTAACCTGGCAAAGAACCCCATCCAGCACTATAGGACCAAACATATAGAAATTAGGCATCACTTTTTACGAAATGAGGTTAATAAAGGAAGCTTTAAATTGGTGTTTGTAGATTCACAACATCAACTAGCTGACATTTTCACCAAGCCTTTGAATAATGAAAGATTTACTTGTCTTAGGAGAGAGCTTGGATTGTACAATCCTCATCTTGATGCCTAAATTGATTGCTTGTATTCTTCTTTGAAACCTGTTTGGTTAACTGTGCCTAGGAATAAATTGATTACTTGCCTTGCTTGAATTGAAAATGCCTGATTTCTAAATAAGTCAAAGATTTAGGGGGAGTTTAGTTTTGAGCATTTTTTTAAGGAGCACATGATAAATAAAAAGTCATCATGTCAACAATTGCATCTTCATTCATCTTTTCAATCATGCATGAATGGAGGGAGAGTTTGCATTAGTTCTTACTTGCTAAGGAGTGCAATTCTTACCCTTTAGATTAAGTGATCTGGGAATCTGAAGAGTGGTTAATAAGGCTGAGTTAATGCTGTTGCAAGACTGAGTCACAGCACTGAAAGAAACATTCTGGAAACAGGCTGGAAGTTGAACTGACTGGTTGAGTGAGTTAACACAGTCACCTGGTTGAGTTGACGCACTGACATAAACCTGGTGCAAATCAGTTCTGGAATTAATTGGATTACTTCAGAAGGGTTAACACAGCACTGGAGTTGGGTTCTCACATATCTCAGAATCTTGAAAACTTCTAGTACCTCAGTTTGTCTGAAACATGGAGTCTTCTCAACCTCTCATCAACCTTGCTTCTTCTATACTCAGTTCTTTAGCTTGTAGTGAAGTACCTCTCAATCTTCAGTATGAGGGAAGTTTCTTAAGCTCCGAAATGTGAATTGATGTCATAGATTCAGGGGGAGCTAAAGTGATAATTCCTTTATAAGAGATGATGATCTTTATTGACTAGCTCTATGCAGTATTAATGGTTGGAGATCTATAAATCTTTTGATCCTTGAATGCTAAAATTCTTGAACATAAAAGTGCCTTGCATATGGAATAGTCATGGAAATATTTAATAAAACTGGGAATTCATCCATTCTTGAACTATGATGATCAAAAGTAAAGAGACCACTTTGTGCAAATGAATTTAATATCTGTATTGACTTTAAACTCAGAATAGGTTTAATAAGAGCTGAAGAAACAAACCCTATGTATATATATATCTACATGGAATAAATTGCAGAGCAATGGCAAGCTTTCGCTGAGAAACTGTCTCTATGCACCACAGAAGTGCTAAGGAGCATGTCATGAAGTGAGCTATTATCTCTGTTTCAAAAGAAAAATAATTCATTGCAGAGCAATGGTAACTTTCCACTGAGAAACTACCTTCATGCACCAATGAAGTGCTAAAAGGCATGTCATGATGTGAGTTGCTAACTCTGTTTCATTGGAGCAGAATAGTTAGCTATGCTGAATAACCGGGAACTCTGGTGTCTGATAAATATGTGTACCTGTGTCAAAAGGCCAACTACACTTGACTGCAAATGAGAATTTAAAGATTAAAAAAAATGACAATAAATATAAATAAATAAATAAATATATATATATATATATATGTGTGTGTGTGTGTGTGTGTGTGTGTGTGTGTGGTTGACCTGAAGCTCATATAAAAACCTATAGAGTTCATCTTCAATACTGGTTAAATTCACTTCTCTAAAGGTCTCTTGAAATTGAACAATCTAAGGGAAAGATATGAGAAGGTTCCAAGTGTGCAAATTGTTCTACCCTTATTCCATAATCATGCTCCTCTTGTTCAAGGATTGTCTCAAATTCTTAAGATTATTTTTCTCCACATCATTAAATTAATTAGGGGCTCTCATCATTACTCATCATATCTCTCATAAGGGAACTTGAATTTTATCTAATAAAAATCCTTGAATGCAATTTCATCTTTTCATAATTTCAGTGTTTTTAGAATGCCTAAATACTATGGGTCTTCACTATTCCTTATGTCTACTTAACACTACATTCATAACTCACTTTGGTGGCGTCGACGCAGTCATTCACTAACTCTAATTACTTCCCAGTCCGGTTCAACACAGTGAACCGGTTAGCACTATTTGATTTGAATCTGTGTCGTCACCGTCTTTAAAACCTCGCGGCGTAAATGCTATCGTCTTCTCAGCTCCTTCCTCAATCTTCAGCTTTTCTTCCTCAGCTCCTACCTCTCCGCATCTCTTAGTCGTTCTTCCTCAGCTCATTTTCTCAACTGCTCCCGTTCGTTCATCGCGGCCATGGCGCCTCCGGAAGCAGTGAAAAAGGGCAAGAAGAAGAAGGGTCTAAATAGAAGAGCTCCCATTCAAGCTGAGGGCAAGATTGTGCCTCGTACAAAATTTCAACCTGCTCAAGAGAAGTCGCCATCTCAGTTAGCTCCACGGAAAGGTAAAGGGAAAGAAAATAGCTCACCGGCAAAGATAAGGGCAGCGAAGTAGAAGGAGACTCACGATGTTCCCGTGGTAGATCCTCCAGAGGAGATACCGTCTCCTTCAGCTCCAAGGAAACGAAAGGAAAAGAGATAGAGCTATCTCTTCGGAAACGCCGTCTCCATCCAAGCCCGCCAACCAAAAAGAGAAAGCTCTCTACCGTAAGGGCAGAGGAGAAGTCTACATCTTTAGCTGCTGCGAAGGGGAAGCAATGTGTTGACAGTTCACATGCAAGGTCCTCTGATCCCTATCTCACCTTCAATATAGAAGATCCTCTGAAAGTTCTTATTCCACGGTATATTGTTGCTACCGATGTTGAGATGCTTGAGGTTTTTCCGTAATTACTTCCCACTTTGGATTTTGAGGGTTGGTGGTCTTTTGTCACGAATCCTAAGATATATTACCCCACCCTCGTTCAGGAATTTTACCATAATTTGAAGTATGAACCTCAGATCCCCAAAATTTCTTCAACTGTCAGGAATGTTAGTTTCGAATTGATAAACAAACTGTTTGCCAGAGCTTGGAAAATACCAATGAATGGGGTTGCGCTGCACAGTTTCTGTTTGATGAACATGATGCCTTTGCTATTCTGACTGACAAACCCAGTGATCCTACAGACATCAGGGAGACATATCTGTCTAGTCTTAAAGCAAATAGGTTCCCTCCATTCAATAGACTGCTCCACCATATTTGCACATCCATGATAACACCACAAAGCAGTGGTAGGGAACAGGTCACTGAGATGCAGAGATTTTTACTGTATTGCATGCGGAAAAAGATAAAAATTTCATTATCAGATGTAGTCATTCAGACTATGGGATCTTGCTTAACACAATCTAGGACACTCCCATATGCTGCTCCATTGACTGCCATATTTAGAAAAGTTGGAGTAGATTTTGGAGATGAAAAGAAACTGAACATTCCAAAAGGGAACAGATACTCCCTTTCTTACATTCAGAAATTCATGGGATTTAAAGTCATAAATGGACAGCCAGTCAGGGTTCTGCCAAGTCAGAAACCTGTATCTACTTCAGTGGAAACTGGTCAAGAAGTGAGAACTGAAACACAAGATCAGCAAGAGGCCAGTCTAAACAGAATGGAAAGACAAGAGGCTAGGGCAGATAGACCTGAAGCCAGTTCAGCCAGAATGGACTACCAAGAATTCAGTAATATCCAAGATGATTACAATGTACAAGATGATACTCTTGTGTTTCCAGTTACTTCCAGAGAGCTTGTAATTGTACAAGGTCCTCTTCCAGAACCCTCTCCACCAAGGGGACCTGCATCTACTTATGAGGAGATTCCAGCTAATTTTCAGCATGATGCTGGTATGCCTGATTTTTCTGGCAACAATCCTACACTCATTCAATTTTTGGAAATGAAATTCAAGAGCATTGAATCTTCCATAATGCACCTAAGCTCAACAACGGATATGAGGTTGTCACACCTTGAACAGAAATTAGACAGCAGATGGGAAAAGTTTACGCGTGATAAATTCAAGTCAGACAAGAAGCTTCATGAATTTATGGAATCTCTTCTTCAAGCTTGTCAGAAATCTGGTTCAATCATGCGTAATTTACAAAGCTTGCATCAACAATGTTTGAACAGGTTATAGAGTGTACAGACATACAACTATGATATCAAGGAAAATCAGTGAAAGCTGAATCTGAAATATTCTACCCTGATAAAAAAAAATTTGATGTTCAGTGAAACAGTTCAAAACTTGTTTGAAAAGATTACATCTTTTGGTCAGGACCTTGCTAAACTGTTTGAACAAACCACTCTAGTAGGTGATGAGGTTGTGGATGTGTTACATATTCTAAAAGAAAACTTCCCACCCACAATTGAAGATCAGCATGATGTGTACTGCCCTCCACCAACAGAAGCCTCCCCTTCTGCACCTGAATGGGGATCTCAGCAGAAAGCTCAAGTGGACTATCTATTTGATATTTTACACAATTGGTTTGACAGTATCACTACCAAGGTCCAAGAATATCACAAGTTCGTGGTGCACAGAGATCATCTGCTTTCTAAAAGGAAGGCAGCATCCATGGCTCAACTTCAGCACCAGTTGGATATTGTGTCTGCAACTGTACTTCAGTCTTCTTCATCTACTCCCTTTCCTGATGATGTCAAAGGGGGAGAGAAATGAACTCAAGTTGGAGTCTAGTCTGGATTTACATTGCATCTGCATCAAATGTGATTGAGTGAAATTTTACTTAGTTTACACATTTTGTGAACTGCTCGAAAGAAATTATCTGTGAGATTGCCCAACTTTTTGTTAGAAAAGTTCTTTTGTTTTTCTGTTTGATGTAAAACCATGAGCTTAACTGAATGACAAAAATGGGTGTTTTAGCCTCTGAAGTGAATTCTTTGTTTGATCTGAACTTCCTTGTTTGATCTGAATAATACATTTTTATTTAGATGCAATGGCATTCACCTCATAGTTGCCATCATCAAAAAGGGGGAGATTGTTGTGCCCCTGGTTTTGATGATGACAACCATGAGATGTGTGTGTTGAATTCAACTTAAAATATTGAATTAAATCTTGATTCAGTAATGCATGCATCTGGTTTATTTTTGAATGCACGAAAGGGACAGGGTCGGCATAGGATGATTCATAGCGTCCACGCAGTGGGTTGCCTCAAGGACAGCGTCTACGCAAGACTCTAAAGGCGTCCACGCAATAGTTCAAGAGGTAAAATCATAAGTCACTGATATAATCTCAATGCGTCAACGCCACAAACCCACAGAGTATACGCATCAGTTCAAGATCTTACTAGCCCACTTTACTGCATCAACGCCACACTATTGCAACGTCGACGCATCAGCTTAAGAAGCAGAGGCACTCACAGATCTACTTCACTGCGTCAACACCACAGCAGAGCAGCGTCGACGCAGCAGTTCAAAAGGCAGAATTATGGTTCACTGGAATATCCCAGTGCGTCAACGCTACAGCATGATAGCGTCGACGCAGCAGTTCACTCTGAGATGAATTTGGCTCTGGGTAAGCTTAGTGGGTTGACGCAGTAAACCAATGCGTCAACTCATCCACCTACGAACTTGAAGCCTTGTGGGCAGTTCAAGGCAGCGTCAACCCCTTGGTCACCATGGGTTGACGCCATCTGAATCCTTTCATAAGATTAGTTGGGTGGACCCCAGTCATTAGTGACGTCAAAGGCCACATCAGCCAAAAGGTGTTTCGATCTCGTTTTCCCTCGCGATTCCAGAAGGCTCTGAGGAGATCATCATTAGGCTAACCAGAAAATCTGGTTGGGGCCCACTAGGTGTATATATTACATGGTTCTGGGTGAGCGGGGTAGGGAGGCTGGCTTAGGAGATTTCGAAGCTGTCGCAGACT